>JALXJV020000003.1:29985965-31185965 GCA_024633595.2 Lepomis macrochirus
CCTTTGCAGCAAAAAACCAGCATGAGAAAATCAGTTCAGTATTCAGTGAGTTATGATTAATTAAATGCGCTGACAGCTCGTTGCACCTGCCAAACAGATTAGACTGAGTGGAGCGGGTGACTGGTTCAAGATAGGCGACTAGCGGCTTGTCAGCGCCAGTAGAGCGGTAGCGGCTCGACATACTAACACCACCTTAAAATCGAGCGAAAAGTACTAATACCATGTTAAACTAAAATGCCGCCAAAACTTTAGGTTACTTGCGTAACCCCGGTTCTCAGAGTAGCATGAGTGAGATGTCTCACTATGGGATGCGCCTCCGCAGTATTCCTCAGAAGCATTTATCTCATTACGCCAATCCTGATTGGCTGGTGATCGTGGTGTCTGCGCGTAGTGGACCCACCTGCCCTTAAATAGCTTGCGCTACAACACATACACCATTCAAAATAAGCACCTCTTCTCGCTCAGCCTCAGCAAGAAGGGCTGTCTGGTGAGACATCTCACTCATGCTACTCTGAGAACCGGGTTACGCAAGTAACCTAAAGTTCTCATTCATAGCATTCGCTTCGATGTCTCACTATGGGATATGGAGACTCCCGAATTGCCAGACAAGCTTATCTTAGCAACCACCGCTCTCAGGAAGCAGCACTCTGTTCCAGTGAGGGCCCTGTGCTCAGCACTGCACGCGCCACACTCTGAGCAGAGACATCCAGTTTATAAAACCGGGCAAAGGTGAGGGGCGAGGACCAGCTCGCCGCTGCACAAATGTCCTGGATAGGGACTCCCTTAAACAGGGCCCAGGATGCAGCAAGGCCACGAGTTGAGTGAGCCCGTAGACCTGGCGGAGCCTGCAGACCCTGACTAGTGTAGGCCAGAGCAATCGACCCCACAATCCAGTGGGAGAGCCTTTGCTTGGTAACGGGCTTGCCCATACAGGGGCTAGCCCAGGACACAAAGAGTTGGTCACTTCTCCGAAACCCCCTAGTCCTGTCCATGTAAAGGCGCAGGGCTCGGACCGGACAGCACATGCAGCCGCTCCTCCTCAGGGGAGGAGAAAGGCTGCAAGAGAACGCCCTAAGGTCAATGGGCGAGCACGAGCCAACCACCTTGGGCACAAAGGCAGGGTTAGGCTTCATTGACACTCTGACATCCCCGCGAGCAAACTGAGTGCATGAAGGATGCACCGAGAGTGCGTGAATGTCGCCGACCCGCTTTCGCGGAAGCCAAAGCCAGCAATAACACCGTCTTCAGAGACAGATGTTTTAAGTCGACTTCCCCCAGGGGTTCAAAAGGGGGGCCAGAGAGCCCATCCAGAACCACTGCCAGATCCCACGGTGGGGCCAATGGCCTGGAAACAGGCAGTAACCGCCGTGCCCCTTTCATAAAACGGCAGACCAAGGGATGTTGGCCAGCTGTTTTACCTCCAAACCCCACATGACAAGCAGCAATAGCAGCCAGGTACACTTTAATTGTGGAGAAAGCCTTTTGTTTGTCAATCAAGGCCTGCAGGAATGACAAAATCAAGCCAACTGGGCACTGAAAAGGGACATGTCCCTCCTTGAGACACCACTCCTCAAACACCCTCCACTTACAGTCATAAAGGGACCTGGTGGAGGGAGCCCTGGCGCTCTGAATAGTGTTAACCACATTCTGAGGAAGCCCCATCACACTTAAATTATACCACTCACGGGCCAGGCCCACAGTGCCAGGCGCTCTGGGTGTGGGTGAAAGATCGTCCCCCCCGCCTGGGACAGCATGTCCCGCCGCAGCGGAGTTGCCATGGTTGCCCGCACAGGAGTAGATATATCTCCGCTAGCCAATGCATCGCCGGCCAATGCGGAGCTATGAGGATCAGTCTGCAGCGGTGCTCCCTCACCCTGGACAGAGTGGGAGATATCAGAGCAACCGGAGGGAACGCGTACAGGAGGACCGGCGGCCACACGTGCGCGAGCGCGTCCACGCCGAGAGGCGCATCTGGATCGTGTATTGAGAAAAACAGCGGACACTGCGCATTGACCCTCGATGCGAACAGGTCCACCTCGGCCCGGCCATAACGCGACCACACCTGCCTTACTATGGCTGGGTGCAGAGCCCAATTGCCGTACAGCGGTGCGCCCCTGGACAGCAGATCCGCGCCCAGGTTCAGAAACCCGGGGACGTGTGTCGCTCTCAGAGACAGGAGACGCTTGCTGCTCCACAGTATCAGTTTGCGTGCCAGCGTGTGCAACTGATGGGAACGCAGCCCCCCCTGACGGTTTATATACGCTACCGTAGTCGTATTGTCCGTCCTCACCAGAACATGATGTCCGCTGAGAAACGGAAGAAAACGACTCAGGGTAAGAAACACTGCCAAAAGCTCCAGGTAATTTATGTGCGAGTGCCGGAGATCTTCGCTCCAGATGCCCCTCACAGACCGGCCCTCGTGCGTTCCTCCCCAGCCCGACAAACTCGCGTCCGTGGTGACCACCTTCCGTGACAGGATGACGCCCATGGGCACCCCCTGCACCAAGAAAGCTGGGTGTCGCCAGCAGCGCAGTGCCATCACGCATTCCACAGTGACTGTCACCCTCCGCGCGCCATGACGGATAGGGTCCAGTCCGAGGGAAGCCACCCAGCGCTGGAAATCCCTCATGAACAGGCGACCTAGCCTGACTACCAGGATAGCTGATGCCATCAGCCCCAGTAACCTCAGACACAATCTGAAGGGGAGGGATGCGCACAGGCGAAAATGCTCGAGACAAGCCCTGAAAGCCTTTACCCTCTCTGCCGCCAGGCGAGCCGTAAAGGACACCGAGTCCAGGCGTAACCCCAGAAATATTATACTCTGTGCTGGGGTCAGCACACTCTTCTCGGTGTTTATTATAAAACCCAAATCTGTAAGATGTGTTATGAGTACGCTGCGTTTATGTCACTGACACCTGTTCCGACTGTGCTAGAAGGAGCCAGTCGTCCAGATATGTAGCCAGACGGAAACCCTGCCGTCTCAGCGGGCCCACAGCCGCCTCGGTACACCGCATCGAACACTCTCGGGCTCAGGGACAGACCGAAGGTAGTACTCTGTACTCGTAACATACACCCCAAAAGCGTAACCTCAGATATTTCCTGTGCGGAGGATAAATTGCGATATGGAAATACGCGTCCTTCAGATCGATGGACGTGAACCAATCGCCCTGGCGCACTCAGACGAAGCAGGGATGCGTGAGTGAGCATCCTGAACTTGTATTTCCTGAGGTACTTGTTCAGAGCTCGCAGATCCAGGATAGGGCGAAGACCGCTCCCCCCCCGTTTGGGGACCAGAAAATACCTGGAGTAAAAGCCGCTCTGACTCTGTTCGGGAGGCACTACACATATCGCTCTCTTTTCTAACAGCGAGACAATTTCCTCCTGTAGAATACGAGCCGACTCCCCCTGCGCCCGGGAGCATACAATGCCTGAGAAGCGAGGGGGGGCGACAGCGAATTGAAGCCTGTAACCCCTTGATATCGTTCTCAGCACCCAGGCCGAGGTCGTGAGCGCCGCCCACCTCTCCCCTTTCAGCGAGAGAGGGGCGACAGCCAGTGGTGTGTCTTCCCCACTGTGCGCCGTTAATAATGGCGTAATGGGGCCACCTAGCGGCGGGGCGGGAGCATGACTCATGGTCGGAACTGCGCACGCGCGAGGTGTTCGTGCACCGACGGAGTCGGTGCCGTAGCTCTCCTCGGGAGCGGTGAAGCCGCCGAACCGCTTAATGTTTTTCTGTTCATTATTTTTAACTGCGCCCTCGACCATAGGCCTGGATGCGGCAGCGGAACACGCTTTATTGTGAATAAAGAGTGAGGGTGAGGGTGTGTGCTTGTGCGACTTAAAGGGAGGACAGAACCTGCTGCCTCCGCTGCAAAGTCTCTCTTCTCCTTGACCGAGACGTGCCCGTGCCCCTCTGGCACTGCACGCCACAGCGGGAAGTCGGGGGGGCGGGAAAGCCTCCGCATCACACTCCGGAACAGAACAGGTGGGGCTGGAGAACGGGGAACATCCAGCGCCATCACCGTAGGGGAGAGGGAGGCTGTCAAACCGCCCTCTTCTTCTTCCTGGCCTGCTGACTGGCAGCCTGGACCGGCTGTCCCTGTGGCGCAGCAGTCAGCGTTGGGGCCTTCCTGGGCCAGCCCGCTCTAGCCTCCTGCCGTGGAGGGGCAGCTGGGGTGGGCTGGGGCTTCGGCCGTTTAGGGATTTTAAACGGGGGGCCGCGAGACAGCCTGAGCGAAGGTCTGGCGCGGAGCAGCTGGGGGGTGGGCCTCAGCTTTCCGAGGTAGACAGAGCTGGAGAGCTTCGTCCTCCTTTTTCTTAGCCTCACATCTCTGCTGCATGGAGGCCAGAGCGGTGCCAAAAACCCCGTCAGGGACAATCGGCATGTCCAAGATGTCCTCCTTTTCCCTGTCAGACAGGTTTGTCAGGTTGAGCCATCTCGCTCTTTCCTGTAAAACCATCACTCCCATAGATTTACCTGTGGCTTGGACAGAGCAGCGCGCTGCACGCGGAGGCAAATGTCCGTTATCATGGTAATCTCTTCCCACACTACGGGGTCAGGCTTGGTTGCCATGTCTTCCATCAACTCCGCTTGGTACGCGGTGAGCATGGAGGAGACATTCAGGGCTCTGACACTCAAAGCTGACGCTTTGTAGGCCCTCTCTGTCATAGCGGACTGGAAACGATCCGTTTTTGACGGCAGTGTGGGGTTCCTGGAAGATGCCGCGGTCTGTCGCGGGTGCAGGTGGGCTGCGACTAACGGCTCCATGGGGGCATGCGGAGCATGCCAAGCTTTTCCATGCCCTCAAAATCCAAGGAGGAAGCTCCCTGTATCGGGGTCTTGCTGCTGAACGGGTGGTCCTTCCATGAAACCGAGACCTCATCCAGCAGCTCAGGAAAAACTGGGAGTAGCTGTTTTGCCATCCTCTTGGCCTGGGGCAATTTCTTCCCCTCATAACGGGATCTGGTGGTCTCCGTTACTACCGCAGGCCAGGGAATATTCAGTCTGGCTGCAGCGCGTTTGCACACGTCCTGCATATCCATACTGGGAGCGGGGGAAGCCGGCGAACTCCCGTCCTCGCCCGCGGAGGCAGACACAGCGTCGGGCTTGGCAGCCTGAGCAGAGGGGATGAACATTTCGTCCTCATCCTCATCATCCTCAGATATGAGGAGCTCCGAGGTGCCCTCGTCATCATCCTCATAATCCAGCTCTAGCACATCTTCCATAAGCGGGGCCGCCGCGGCTAGGTCCAGCTGTGAGCCCCAGCTAGCGCTAGCACATGGTTCAGCGCCCGCACCGGTCCCCTCATTGCCAGCCGGCAAGTCGTTGGTGGACAGGTAAGGGTCCTTTCCCGACAAACTAGCTTGGCGTGCTAGCCGTCGTCGAAGGCTCTTCATGGTGAAGCAGGCGCAATGCCTGCATGAACCGGGGGCTTCAACGGCCAAGCGGGCGTGTTCCAGCCCGAGGCAGGAAGAGCAGACCTGGTGTGTGTCCCTGCTCGAAATTTTATTCCCGCAGCGGCAGAGCCGAGCCCCTGGATCACCGTCTCCTCTGGTGTGAGGGGAATTAACGTTAGTGTCCATCTTCGTTAGCTGGTGTGCTAATTAAGAAGGGCGTCGTATTAGCTGGAGTGCTAACACGCTAGAAATTCGACCTTACCGTGAAACGGCTAGGCGGTAATGCTCCAGTCTGTGGTGAGACCGAAGAGTCGAAGCGTGTCGAAGGCAGCTAGCGCCCCGGCGACCGAGATGTCAGCTCTTATCTGTGGACAGTTAAGCTAGCTAGCCCGTGCGACAGATCGAGATATGCTCCGAAGCGAGAAGAGGTGTTTGAATGGTGTATGTGTTGTAGCGCAAGCTATTTAAGGGCAGGTGGGTCCACTACACGCAGACACCACGATCACCAGCCAATCAGGATTGGCGTAATGAGATAAATGCTTCTGAGGAATACGCGGGGAGGCGCATCCCATAGTGAGACATCGAAACGAATGCTATGAATGAGAACTTTCTGCTTGCCGTATAAGATACAGAACAGTTGAACAGAACAGTGTCTCACAACGGCAGCGTTATCAGTGTACTTTACACATCAGACTGCACAAGGCCACAGGAGACAGTTTAGGATACAGTTTAAATAACAGTGTGTACAGTATTATTAGCTGTCTTTGTGCCAAGGATTTGCCAAGGATTCAGATGTGTGATACTTTAGAGTCGAGGTTTGTCCTAAAACGCAAAGCAGTTTTTTAAAAATTTGCTATAGATCTGTTAAAAGCATGTGACTAAATCTGTCTGCTGCTTCTTTATAACCCGCAGCTGGTTTGAGCTGGTCTCAACCACAACATCCTCTGTTGCTCTGTTGTACAAGTACATTCTGCACAGCGGCCCAATCGCAGTTCTTCAACATCTTTGCATATCGAGAATTCTCACATTGAAACAGAGCTGTGATCTATAATTAGGACGTCAAATACTTACCCTCACACTATTTACACATGATCTTTGTTTAATGTATCATAAGCATCATATTCGCCTGCACAGTCTAATGTGCATAACAAAATAGCAAAGGAGTAAACTCCAGCAAAAAATGTTTTTTTTTTTTGGTTTAATTTATTGGCAATACTATAATAAACTGTAATACATCTCAGGAAATTAAAATATTCTAAAAGTCATTTGTTTCCCATAATTTAATTCAAAAAGTGAAAGTTTCAAATATTCATTCTGTGGTGTTGCTGAGGTGTTACGGAGGCCCAGGTTGCATTGATAGCAACCTCAGCTCATCTGTATTGTTGGTCTGGTATTTCTCACCTTCCTCTTGACAATAAGCCATAGATTCTCTATAGGGTTCAGGCTGGTCAATCAAGCACAGTAATACCATGGTCAACAAACCACTTTTTAGTGGTTTTGGCACTGTGGGCAGGTGCCAGGTCCTGTTGGAAAAGAAAATCAGCATCTCTATAAAGTTTGTCAGCAGATGGAAGCATGAAATGCTCTAAAATCCCCTGGTAGACGCTGCTTTGACTCTGGATTTGATAAAACACAGTGGACCAACCCCAGCAGATGACATGACACCCCAAATCATCACTGACTGTGGAAATTTCACACTGGACTTCAAGGAATTTGGATTCTGCGCCTCTCTACTCATTATCGTCCAGACTCTGGGACCTTGATTCCCAAATGAAATGCAAATTTTACTTTTATCTAAAGTAAGGACTTTGGATCACTGAGCAACGGTCCAGTTCATTTTCTCCTTATTCCAGGTAAGACGCTTCTGATGTTGTCTCTGATTCAGGGCTGGATTGACACTGGGAATGCAGGAAGGAAACACTTGTAGCTCATTTCCTGGACACGTCTGTGTGTGGTGGCTCTTGATACACTGACTCCAGCCTCAGAATCCTCTTAAGGCTGCAGTCATCCCTATTGCTTGCACCATTTCCTACCACACTTTAACCTTCCATGAAGATGCTTTGATCCAACACTCAGCGAACAGCCAGCCCTTTCAGCAATGACCTTCTGTGGCTTACCCTCCTTGTGAAAGGGGTCAATGATGTCTTCTGGACATCTTCCCCATGATTGTGGTTGCGTGAACTGAACCAGAGATTAAAGACACTTCTCTGGTCGACATTTCTGTATTATTTATTCTTTATTCAAATATTTTTAGATTTTGATTTCTGTGAGCTGTAAACCATAATCAAGATTAAAACAAAAAATGAATTTGAATTTAATGAATTAACAATATTCTAGTGTCTTGAAGTCTTGTACTTGTTCCCAGCACTTTCCCTGGAGTTTTCATTATCCACCAACCAGCAGATGTTGAACCTGTCTGCATGGATTTGCTCTCTCTCACATACAAGACCATAACTGAGGTCAGACCCTGGTGTTGAACCGTCAGTGTGGCAGTTCGTTCCAAAAGTGCTGACTGGGCTTAAGGTCAGGAATATGTGCAAATCAGTGAAGGTATTCCACAGCAAACAGGTCAAAGCCTTCCTTTATGGTCCTGACTTTGTACACAGGGACATTGTCATGGTGAAACAGGAAGGACCAAACAAAAACATGTTCCAATACTTTTAACTATATAAAGTAGGTGGAGTACATACAATTGAATGAGCACTTATAGCTCCACCCTCTGGCTGAAATTGGATCATTGCAGCTGGGCTCATTTTAGACCACAGAAATACAGTATGTGTGAATAACTCAAGACAAAAGACAAATACAAGTCTGTTCAAGATTTTTTAAATATATTTTAATACTTTTCTTAAAAAAAGATGTTGTACTCCATAATCTGAACAAGATGAATCTATTGACCTCAATGCCTCACTCACCAACATACGAACAGGTTGTTCTGGGTAAAATAAATCAAAGAAAAATAGCAAAGGGAAAAGAAAACAAAATAAACTCAAAACAATCAAATATGAAAAGGGAAAAGAAATGAAACATAAAAAAAGGGATTATAGAATTGAAAACACTCACAGATCTCTGGGCCAACCTAAGGAAACCAGGAAAACTTCCTGCTTCCAGTAAAAACACAATGGCACACAACATCCCAAAGCAGTTACCATGGACGACAAAAACATTTTAAAAATAAAAACTAAAAGACAAGATGACAAACAAGAATCTATTACACAGACTGTCGAAGCTGTGAGGAAGATAGTGGTGGATGAAATGGCTAAGAAAGACTAAAAACATGTACATGATGAAAGGAAATAGAAATTAAAATAAAATAAAGAAGTAATGAAACGGTGAAGTGCAGATATTGAACAGCTACACAATGATGGGGCCTAGTAAAGTTGTGACATACAGTGATTTGGGAACCGCTTCTTCACACATTTACAGAGCACACTGTCGCATAACATTTTTAAAAGGGGATAAAGGAAAATTAAATAGCAATAAAAACATAGCCTTTAATATAAAGTGAAAAGAAAATGCATTTTACATGTAAAAAATGTGAATGAACTTTCAGCACTCAATAGATTGGTTTTGGCATAGAGTCGAGAACCCCCCCTCCAACAAAAAAAAAACAAAAAAAAAAACTGAAAATGTATGAGAGAGAGAGAATAAAACAGACGAAACAATCCTCTCAATAGAATCATAAAAAGGTTTTTTTTTCTTCTTTACAGTAAATTCTACAAAATCAAAACCAGAGCTCAGAGATGAACACAGAGACAAGCTTTGCTCCCCAAAATCCCAATTCCTCTCATGTTCTTTTTTGTTGACTTTTCGTCGTATATAATATATATTCACGTATCTATTTATATATATAATATGTATAATTTGAAGGGTATGATTGTTAGTTTACAGGCCAGAGCGCTAAGGCAAAGGACACACTCTGAAACTTTTAAAATGCCATCGTTCCTTCCTCATCGCCCTCGGCATCACTGAACCCCCCACCACCATTTAGTGACTGAAGAGAGAAAATTAAAAGGAAGGGAAGGGAGGAAGGATGTCTTAGAAAAGTGTGTGAATGTGGCCGGGATGTTGCGTTCCCACTGTGTCCTGAGAAAACAACCGATTCTCAGATTGCAACTGAACCTGATGAACTAGACCACACCACCCCTCCCAGTTAAAATCCAACATATAATAAAAAATAAAGAGACAAGATTAGGAGAGAGGAAAAACCAAAAACAAAATGATCTGTCCATTTGTAATTTGTTCGCCCGTTCCTTTTAAACCCCTCCTTCTCTCCTCTCAAACATTACAGAAAATGTTTTTTCAATTAATTTCTTAAATTAAACTCCTCCTCTTCACAGCCATTATTTTATTTTTTTAGATGTAGAAGTTCCATCCCCTCCTTTTCATTCTGCCTTTCTTGTTTTCCTTGAGGGAGCCGACTTTCTGACTATTTCACTGTCTTCGACCTGTCGTCCATGGAGACCCAGACCCAACAACCATAAACACCAAGCCAGACACCAAAACGTATCTGAGGTTGGAGGAAAAGAGGGTTGCTTATTTCAATTTCACTTCCCCCCCTCTCATTCACATGACACAAGCCAGCTGTTTCAACTACTGAGAGAAAGGGACAGTTACTATCAAGTCTGTGTGTGTGTGTGTGTGTGTGTGTGTGTGTGTGTGTGTGCAGCGACCATGTATATCAGAGCATTGTGGTTTATATGCATTTGCTTGTGTGTGTCTACAGGTCCTTCTCTCACTCCCATCATCTGCTCTTTCCCTCTCAGAACAGATTCTCTTCGAAGATGGCCATCAGGTCGCTCTGGAAGTTGATGTCAATGGTGTCAGCCATCTGCAGAGGAGAGAACGATGAGAGGCATTAAAGACTGTCTTTAAAAAAAACTGTTTTTTGTTTTGTTTTTTTTGTTTTTTACAGTTTTATGCGTACCGCCTCTCTCCTGCGCCTCTCCTGTTCACGGCGGCGTGCCATCTCCCTCTGATCAAGAGCATTCTGTGCAGGTGTGGAGGACGGGGGTGGGGCTTGTGGCTGTGTGGGTGGGGCCTGTGGGGAGTGAGTGGGTGGGGTGGAAGCTGGAGGCGTGGGAGCAAGCGGTGACTGTTGCTCCTGGCGACGGCGGGCATCTTCTTGCGCTCGACGAGTCTGCTCCATGGTGTCGTCGTCGTCGCGGCTACAAAACAAAACAAAACAAAAAGTAAGATGGCTGGCTGCAGTAGATCTGTTAACTCTAGATTATACCATGAGACACAATGAAACATAATTAAAAACAACCAATGCTGGATTTATCAGCACAATGCCCAATATTATTTGAAAGCTTGGAATTAAAAAAACAAGATATTTCTGTGCTGCAATCATGTAACCTGTTGGCAGACATATATGCTGATCCTGACATGTCTGTGATAAAGTAAAATGGTAATATAAGGGCCTTGCTGGGGAGCAAGTCAAATATCACATCTACATACAAAGTAGATGGGAATTCAGCCATTCAGCACTAAAAAACAGTTTTTGTCTCAGGAAGCCTTCCTAGGTAGGTATTTTTTATTATATTTGTTGAAATTCTTTGACTAGGTAGATCACTGTCGGGATGTTGAGATTCAACAAATGCTTCTGAAATAAACTTCCTACTCTAGCTTTAAAACTACTAATGCTGTCCCATTTTTACCACAGTTTTTTGTTTTCGCTTACACCCTGTAAGCAGTTATTGTATAGTATAAAACTAACTGTAAAGGTGTCAGCTGATGTGAAACTTGAAAGGCTTGAGGTGACAGCCACAGATTACAGTGTGATTTCAAAAGTTGATTTGTATGCTGTGTTGGTGAGAAGGCAGTCATGAGCTACTGTTTCCTGTCGAAATCAAACCTACCACCACAAATAATGAAAGGCCTCTAACCATATAAAAAGGATTATATGAATTTGTATTACATTGGAATTTTAAAATATATTAATACACAATGACACTACAATGAAACCTGGATAAGATGTTGACTGAGACCCATCTCAAGTTTGCTTTCATTTTGTACTGAAATGAATAGAAACCAACAGCTGCTATGAAGGCAGGCAAAACTAATTTGAAAATCTAAAAAAAAAATGAAGGGCTAAAACATGTGATACATGGTAATAATAACATGGGTGCAATGTTTTTAAACATTTAAATTTTTTAATTTATATTATTATTTTATGGACAGTGGATAGAGTGTGAAGAGATAGGGGGCGACACGCAGCAAAGATGCGTTGTGATTCTTTAACAGTGCAATGTTGATATAGCCAGAATTTTACTTGTCTAGTGAAATGAGCATGCTAAATGCTAAAATCCCACTTGTGCCACAAGAATCAGTTCCAGTAGCTTCCAGTCTGCCCTCAGTCCAACATGAGAGGAAGAAGAAGCATGGCTGCCCAGATAGCTTGTCAATCACATTGAAGGTATAGCCCCGGTTAGTGTCACAGAAGAGATGCCTGAAGCTCTTGCATGTGACCTTTATCATCCCAACCACCTGCTCCCGGCGGCACCACAGAAGGTTATAAGATAGCAGTATAATTTTGTCCGGCTCTTAGATTTCCAGCTCTTTAGGCGAATCTTGCGTATTCTCGCCCTGCTACTTGTTAGGTTGATGACTGAAAATGAGATTGTATGGATCCAGAAGTAGAGCTGCTTGATTATGACAAAAATCCTAATCACCTAACAGGATTACTCCCGATTTCATTACATCGTTGAACTTTTAAAACTGAATGCTTTTGAGTGCAAGAGGATGGCAGCAACGCAGTGTTTGCCTAGTTTGACTGCCTTGGGGGTTGGATTGTCCAGGCTCTGTGTGTGTACACACTCAGAGTGGAGCAAAGCAGGTGACAGGTGAATTACTTGGGTTGACGACAACTTGTTAAGTTACATAAAGCTGAACCGATGTTAAACCGGTGTTGTATAGGAAGATGCAGTTACTTAAGCCAATAGTGATTAAGAAAAGTATAATGGAGTATAATGATATGCAATTAAAAACTATGAATAGAGGAAAAATCTGCTGGCCGCTAGACTAATTTATGCAGTGCAAAATGTTGTAGGTTTAAGCTAATAAACAGTTTTAAGCCCCAGTCATCTTGACTTGAGCTGAACTCAACATGCCACAGCCACTGTAAAAGAAAGGCGGCATCATATTTATTATAATTGTTGAAGCCAAAATCGTAACCATGTGTCATTACTGTTATGAGATGACGCAAGATTGTACATTTCTCTATATACTTTTGAGGACATTGCCAGGTTTAACTGTTCACAATCTTGAACAGTGTCATTGCAGAGTTAAAATACTGACCCCTTTTTGTTTGGAGCATGTGGGACAGGAATTACATATTACACCTTTAACCTTTATTCAAATAAATTGATCTCATTGATCCTTCTGTGTTTCCCACTAAGATAGTCACTTATCCTGTTGACATCTCCATTGTATACACCCCACCTACCGTAGCTTTTCCTGCTCTCTCCTGGCCTGTTCAGCCTGTGCTTTCAGCTGTCTCTCTCGCTCCTCCTTCTCCCTGGCGGCCCGTCTGAACTGCTCAAAGCTGTCGCTGGAGGAGCGCACAGAGGAGGCTGGCGTGGACTGGGACCTCTGAGCCAGGCTAGCCCAAGAACCCATGTTCTTTAACTTCACATCCTGAGAGAAGACAAGGACAAGCAGGTGGAAAATGCAAGTTAAATGGAAGGACAGGAAACAGACAAACCAGAAAGGGTAGTGTAAATTGCATTGTGGACATTATCTTCTTCATCCCACACACATACACACCTGTGTCTTCTTGGGAGCAACAGGAGTCTTGGGCTCTTGCTTAATTTTGTTGTCTTGCTGGGAGCAGGGTGGTGCTGGGGAGTCTGGGAGGCGGGAACCAGGGCGAGAACCATCCACTGACTTCAGATCTAATCCTCAGGGAGACAAATTAGGATTAACTATACATATGTATCTTAAATCATTGGACAGGGGGTCAGACTGTAGATAATCTGGCTGTAGATAACTTTTGAAGGAAGCATACAAAATATTTCTGAATTCAAAGTAACAAAATGAATGACCCGTCTATGACTGCAGGTAGTTTTCCACACATTTCAGTTTTTCTAAGCAACACAGAATTCAGACATATTCAGACACTTTGCTCAGCTTTGGCTACGTTGAACGTTTAAGTAACTTTTCTTTAGCTTTCGATATGATGGTTTATAATATAATAAAATTCTTGTACTCACTGTGTTTGCTGTCAGGTTTATGTGTGTCTTGACGCATGGCAGGGCTGAAGGGTGAAGGGGGCAGAACTGGTGACAGTGAAGGCTTTTCTTTTTTGACGGCCACCATGTTGGATCTCTGCTCCTGCAGACAGACACGTAGTACATTTACATACACATTCATACTCATACTTCACAGTCAAAACCAAAAACATTTGATGACTTCTCCTTTTAACATTTGTGTACATCTAACCTTTGAACTGGCTCACTAAGGCTGACCCCGAATGGTCGAAGATTCAGTGCTTCAATGTGCGGAGTCTGATTCGACTGTCAGTCTCACAGAAGCTTCACAGACGCGATATGAAACGAGGCTCATACCATTTTGGCGATATGGGGGTGCTCAATGTCTTATTTTCCATAGAGCTACCAGTTTTCTCCCAATTTATATTACAATATAAATTTCAACATGTGCGTGAATAAATCCAAAATTGTAAGCGTAACTCTTTAGGAAGGGCGCGTCAGTGCACGTGTATGTGTGTGTGGCAACACTTGCTGAAGTGAGACAGCAACAACTCCCCCGGTGTTGTGCCGAGATGTCCACACCTCGCGGGACCTCCGGATCATTGATCACCATTGATGAACCACACAAGAATATTATATCATTTTTTAAAAGTAGCATACTTGGAATAGTATACAGTTGTCGGCTGGACAGCATGAACATAAAACTTGGCAAAAGACCGTCGGAGTATGGAAAAGCGAATGGCAGTGTGTAACCCCCCAACCCCCACAGCCGCCACACATACACACGTATGATTCGACAATCAGTCGACTATAGGCAAGACTTCACAATTCTGATTCGACTATATAAATCCTTAGTTGGGGACAGGCCTATGGCTTACAATATACACTTGTTTAAATGACGCAAAGCAGTTTTATTTTGCTAGCACATACAGTTAAGGCATGCAACCAGCATAAAGAAACAGGTGGATCGCTCACATGTTTCTTGGTCTGTGGGGGTGACTGCTGTCCCATTGTATGGAACGGAGGCATCTGTGGAGAATGCATCATCAGGGGAGAAGGGCTCTCTTGCAGACAACCTAGAAAAACAGATATATTGCAAATTTTATCCATCAATTTACCATTGCAGAGCATCTTGCAGTGGTAGTAGAACAGCGGATAAGATACATGCTTTTGGTGTGGGAGACCTGGGTTCAATTCCCACTGTGACACATCCACCAATGTGTTCCTGAGCATGACAATTAACCCCTAGTTGTTCCAGAGGCGTGCGACCTCTGACTTACAGTATAGCAGTTGTAAGTTGCTTTGGATAAAAGGGTCAGCTAAATGAGTAAGTATTGGTCTGAATTCCATTCCATTTACTACTTTTAGCACAGCAGCTATTTAATTGTCCTGTTTTTTATTGAGTTACTCAACATGCTATAGTGTGTGTAAGAAACAAACAAAAAGGTTTTAGACCTGGTAGTAGTTGTTTGCTGTTGCAATGCTTTTCATGTTGGTTTGGTCTTTGGCTGGACGGTTTTCAAGATCTAATTGCCCTTTCCTGTTGCAATACTGTTACATCACTAATATTTTACTTAATAAACCACAACAGCACCTATTAATTAATAACATGTATTCCTCTTCAAATAAATAAAATTAAACATTTGTGTAACAGAAATATTTTGTATGTTTTTCTTTTTTGATCATCTTGGGTGAACCAGACCATCAGTTTGCGAACCAGTGGCTTGAATATATAGATCTTACCTGTTGAGAAAGGCTCTGCTTTGCTGCGTGGTGATGGCTGTTGCTGATGTTGCTGCATCTGTTGTACCTTCTGCTGCAGGGCCACCCCCTTTTGCTGCTGCGATGTTGACGTTGACATGTGGGTGTGTGGGAACGGCTGCCGCATATGTGCATGGCCTGAGCTGTGCCTCTGCGTCAGGGCGGGGATGGACGTTGTTACAGCCTGTGTGTGCATCGACTGAATCAACTGAGAGGCGCCCTGCGTGGGTGAATGTGTGTGCACATGTAGCGGCTGTGGAGTGGGTCGAGCCTGGAGCGACTGCAACAAGGTGTGAACTTGACTGAGGGGCAGGATTTCAGAACTATTGGGCGTCAACTCTTCGTCGTCCTCTAGGAGGGCTTGGGGAGGTTGTGCCGAGAGGGTACCCAAGATGCCGTGCGATGGGGGTGAAGGGACGCGGGGCCGGGGGACGGGCTCGGGGACAGGGAGTGGAAGTGAAGGCTGAAGCTGGGGTGAGGGGGATGGAGGTAGGGTAGGGAGTGAGGACGGGGGAGGCTGTGGGATTTTTGGAGGAAGTGGCGCTGCTCTGTTGCTAGGTCTTGAAGGTTGCTGGGGAAGAGCATTGTGGATCGCTGCAAATTACACAGAAAGAGAGGAATGGGAAAAGAACAGATCACAACCTTTTCACCTTTTTTTGAGACAAAAAACAACTTATTTCCCCCCCAAAAAATTTAAAAATGCTGTCACATTGTCCTTAATTTTAAAAAACACATGGTCAACAGCAGTGCTACAAAAGCCAGAAAATGAATGCAGGGATGACATGTTTATACACAGTATCTGTGCACAAAAAATATATTGATTAATCAATAAATTGATAAATTGTACACGATAAAATGTTACAGACTAAATAAATAATTAATCAATTAGCTATTAACTAAATAATCATTACTTGCAGCCGCTAGATGCTTTAATATTGTCACATTCCCACCCATTCCTAAAATGCACTACAAAGATGCAATCTGTGTAAAGTGCTACTAAAGTATACATACCTGGTGAAGGTATGATGGGATGTTGGTTTAAGAAAGGGTGCGTTTCAGTGTGCGCCTGGACAGTTGGCGTGTTTGCATTGAGAAGGCCAGACACAACAGAGACACTGGCAGTAGTAATGGTTGGATTAGACTCTGTATTTGACTGCGTCAGGTGAGGGTTCATAAAGTGAGCCAGAGGATCAAATCCAGAGGCCAACAGCTGGGAGGAGTCCAGAGATGGGACAGACACGGTTATAGGTGGATGGGAGACAAATGATGGTTTGGACTGGACCACTTGAGGCTGAATCTGAGGCTGAATCTGAGGCTGAATCTGAGGCTGAATCTGAGGTTGAATCTGAGGTTGAATCTGAGGTTGAATCTGAGGCTGGGGAGCAACTGAGCCCACTCCGCTATTTATGGACTGGTGGTGCAGCCTCTTGGTGTCTTTGTTGGTCGAAGTCTTCTTCTGCTGCTTGGGAACCAGCCCTGGTAGGCAAAAGGTACATGAAATATATAGAGGAAATAAGAGGAATGCTGATATACTGAAAAATTATCTTAAACTACTGTTAAGATATGCTGGAAGTGGTTATTGTAATGTGTGTACATTACCATTCTCAGAGTCTTCACTGTCAGAGGAGTCGCTGCTGTCTGAAGATGAGGATCCTGTCTTCATCTTTGTCACATTTGTTGTTTCCAGAGGCCTCTCTACTGTAACAAAAGATACCCACAAGATTCAGAAACTGACGCGTCAAGACATTTAACCAGTGTAACTGAAAAAAACACCACTGTAAAAAGAATTATTGGGGAAGTTTAAAAATTGGCCAAACATGCAGTCAAGTAAATGCAGCAAGCTACTCTTGGCTTTTTAATATGGCTAATATGGCTGCGATAGATAAAAATATTAAATAATATTAAAGCGAAAGATTTTGAAAAATCTGCTTATTCGCTCTCTGTTAGAGTTAGATGAGAGGATTGTTAATATCTTATTACAAGCCTATAGCCAGCAGCCACTTAGCTTAGCACTGGATAGAGCCAGGCTAGCTGTTCGCCATTTCAGTTCTTTGTGCTAAGGTAAGACACCTGGCTGCCGGTTGTAGCCCGATATTTAACCGTCAGATAGGAGACTAATATCAATCTTCTCATCTTGAAAAGAAGCTTATTTCGTAAAATGTCACGGTATTCCTTTAATATTTTTATATAATACGTTATCATCATAATGTATGTTGTAATATAGCAAACATATGGTAAATAACATGCAATGTAATCAAATTGATAAATTATATCAACAAATCTTTCAAATACGTCACTAATAGGCGGAGCTCGGTCCGGATCCGGACCCAGCCACCGTCCTCTCCGGACCGCCGACCTACAGCCGATTTATCAGAGACTTACTACCTCGTGACGGAGCACTTCTATTTTAACCCGCGCAGCTTTTCTAGCATTTACTGTACTGGTTTAGCGGCCCAGGAAACTCACAGACCTATCGCATCGTCTCATGTGATACTGCTCAGCCAATCAAATCTGTGCATTCGAGTCGAGTCCGCGTCCGCGAGTGAGATACACCGGAGAAGTTTTGGAAACGCACACCAAGTTTTTCCCACAGACTGACAATGTAACTGGGGATACTGACTGCCAGCTATATACAGCGTGGTAGCTTCCAAAATCCAGCTGCATTCCAACATTAACTTAGCTCTCCTTATTAGCTAGGCTCCTTGCATGCTGGCTAATAATTTTTTTAAGCTGGGTCTCCGACACTGACAGCGTTGTGATGGACTAGAATAGACTTATGCAGCGGTGTTGAGGGAGAGAGAGAGGCACGAGCGAGAGGACGTGCTGCCCGAACGCGCTATGGCGCTCTGCAATCAAATACGATTTAAGATAGGCTTATTAAAAAAAAATTGAAAATCAATCTGTGGCGGTCAGCTTTGATATTGTGGCGGGCCGCCATAAATAAATGAACATATGGGAAACACTGCACAGAGAGAGGAGGCGAAAGAGAAAAGACATTTCACAAGAATGTACAGATTTTTCCATGTACATTCCTCCCATGAGCCGTTCAAAACCAGAATATCTCATAGTTCTCCAATGCTAGCTGGCAGGAGTTTCTCACTGAACAACAGAAAGTAGAAAAGTGTTTTGTAAGAGGGAATGGAAGAGAACAGGAGACATTACAGCTGTTCATTTGATGTGTTGAGTGTATTTTATTGGTTAAGACTTTATTACTTCAAGCTACCCTTTTTATTTCATTTTTTCTAGAAAAAAATATAAAAAATGTAAAAATATAAATATTGTCAGTTGTTGACTAAAAACATATATGTTGAAACTACTATGCTGTGGCACTGAATAATAACGCAAGTTAGTCGTTTTGATGTTCCGGACCTTTGCTTCAGGAAATTTTCTCTAACTGGACCTCTTTGAATTCTAATTGAATACCCCTGGTCTAGAGCCTGTAAGCCAGGAGTTGGGAGTAGTCCTTCTACTGTGTGTAGTCTCATTTCACTGCTCACTGGTTAAACACAATTTAATTATAAGTGGTAGAAACAGACCTGCAAGTGCTACGATAGTGAGAATTACTGGGATCACATAAGTCCTATGACAGTCCTTTAAAAGAAGTGTTGCGCACACATACAACCAGCATACCTGACGGCTTTTTCTTCTTCTTGAGGCAGCTGGAGACATACTTCTCCAGCTCTCTCAGCGTGGAGGGTTTCAGTGTCTCAAAGTCAATCTCAATCTCATCCGGGTTGGAGTTCTTCAGCGAAGGTTCACGCGTTTGGATTATGTGCACGACGCGGCCCAGTTTGTCACCGGGCAATTTGTTGATGTCCAGGCTCAGCTGGCGCTTCTCCTCATATGACATCGGCTTGCACTTGTCGGTGGACACCCCCCCGAATACATCTAGAGAAAAATCATAACAGCAGGTTGATACTGGGCCAGTGTTAAAGACACAAACACTTTGAAAAAAACACCATGCTTAACACCTCTCATTTACTTACCCATGTCATCCTCTGCTTCAAGAGAGGCCGAGGGAACGAGAGGGGTTGGCCCAGGCTGAGGGGGCACAGCTGGGCGGCTGTTTTTAACTCCTTCTTTCTTACTGCAATTGAGAAATGATTAGATTAGCTCCAGTTAACGCAGCTACAATAACATAACTTATGTTATTAGCTCTCTAACACCCACCCGGGCTTTTTCCTTTCCTTCTTTGCAATGATTGGCTCCTTGCTGCTCTTGTTTTTCTTAGAAGTCTGAAGCATCACAGAGGGAGGTGTCTCCACAGGTTCCTCTGCTCCAATCTTCTTCTTGTGCTTTTCTTTCTTCTTCTCCTTCTTCTCCCTCTCTTTCTTCTTGGGCTTGATGGCTTGGGGCTGGGAAAGTGCTGCTAGCTGTTCGTGTACAGCTTTAAGCTAGAGGACACAAACACAGACAGTTGTGGTCTTAAGAGACGAAAAGACAGCAGCCCGCTTATTTGTTTTTCCGTGTTTCAGCATTCACCCACGTTCGGTAAAGCTGTTCTGCGTGGCCCACCCACCTGTCGTGTCTCATAAGCCTCCCTCCCCCTTCATTTTCCATCCTCTAACCTGTTCCTGTAACTCAGCCAATCGCTGTTGCCTTTCTTGTTCTGAATCTCCTCCAGAGGACTCCGATTCAGAGGAACTGGAGCTATCGTCTTCCGAGACAGCAGAAGGAGGCGGGGGTTGTCGAGTGGAGGGGGCAGGGTGGAGGGCCGATGATGGGGTGGGAACAGGGACGGGCTCCTCTGGCTCATCAGGCATTTTGGCAAAACGCATCTCAAACACGTCCTGTTAGGACGGAGGACGGCAGGAGAAACTGTGAACCCTACTTGAACCACAAATCATGCCAGCACAAACAGCGCCAAAGTGAAATAATTGCAATGACACTTATCATTCTTTTCATATTATGCATTTTGAAGATTTCCATGAAAAACTGAAAAAAAAAGGATGTTATCGTTAGCGTGCATCTAAATGGACAAACACTATACAGGTAATTCATATTTCATATTGACTGGACCTGAATACTTTGTGTAAATGATTAAATTTTATTTTTTTTATTTATACATGTAAAATTAATAATAAAATATTACATTTAATAAAAACATTAAAATGTTTTAGCATTGTTAATAATTGAGATTACTTTGTGTAGACTGAAAAAAATGAACTAAAAAAAATGTAATGAATTGTAAAATATTCCTTGTGGGGGATACAGGAGGCAGATGTGTTTAACAAGGAAATAAATAAAATAGAGTAAATTAAATTAGAATAAATATTTTGTTAACTTGGAACTGGATCTAAAATCAAACCAGGCAACACTACATAAACCATATTTGACAGTTAAACATAACTGCAAAACAATGGGCACTAATCTCTGCTGCTATAAAGCCTCTACTCTGCCTGGAACAATTTCCCAAAGATTTTGGCATCTGGCAGCTAGGATAAGTTCAGGGACAGAGGGGTCCACATGTTTTTAACGTCATACGTTGAAGCACTGTGAAAGTTATTATTAAACACAAACTACTTATTGATACATACACAATAAACAAAGTGGGAAAAACAGGGGAGTGAAGGGGCTCACAGGTCATTTTTGCACTGTGCCCTCAAGTAAGTTAATTTGGAACTAGTCATATAGCGTGTATAACCTTTATTGTGATTTGCTTGACATGTATGCCGTGTTGATTACCTGTAATTTGCGTGCCATGCCAACCACATCATGGTCTGGGGGATTGTACTTGTAACAGTTGGAGAACATCAACCGGACGTCCGCTGCAAATTCTTGCGCGTCTCTGTATTGTCTGTTGTCCAGCTTTTTCTAAAGGTGACAAACAAATGAACCACCATAATCAAAACCTATACAAACTGTTTCTATAAAACCAACCATCATAAGCTGACAAGTACGGAAATACGGCACACAATGATTTATCTCTACATTGACTCTTAGCAGACTAGGAGACCTTAGTATTGAGCTAAAAAAGAAATCAAAATTAACAACTGCATGTTTAATCAGGCTCTTGATATTCTTTACCTGTTTTAGACCATATAATCCTTGTTTCATCTCCCATCAATTTATACTGGCTTTTAGGTAACTTTCTTCTATGGGTAGTTATATTGTTAAGGGAAACAAAGGATTTTGTATAGAAAAGCATCAAGCACCAATCCTAATAAAATTACCTTGATGGTGCTGAGATCCATGGGGTGCTTGATGATGTCGTGGTAGTCATGGAGACCAAGAGCTTTTACATCAACAGGCTTGTAGAAGGGCCAGGCATATGCTACATGTTTCTTAGAGAGCATCTCTCTGACGAGGCGTGCACAGGAACGCAACTGTTCCTGACGCTTCTGTGTACCCGTCCCCCCAGTCTCCAAACCAACTCCCAGGTGGTGCTGAGAGTCAGGCTGCAATGCGTCTTTTTTGGGTTGCTTAGATGGTCGACTGCTCTCTCGCCGTGGCCGATTATCAGCAGAGACAGGAGATGATTCACTGAGCTGGTCGTTGGCTGTGGGTGTGGTGGTGTCTGCTTTCCTTTTCTGGCTCTTCCTTTGCTGTTGGAACATCAGAGGTCAGAGGTTAAAAAAACAGCTTGTGATTAAAAACATTGGCTGCAGACTAGAGGTATTCACAGGTCCAAAAAATTAGCATCTGAACGCAAGAGGATCGGGAATCAAACCTGTCTATTATTTGAAAGCTGCGACCCATACAGAACCAAGAAATGTCTGACCCGAACCTGGGACACACCCCAGTGGCTACTTCACTCATTATTTCAGCTCAAAAAGTCCATTTACTGTCATTACAAACACGACTCATTTACAATGAGCTTAAGATAACTTTGACATTTCCATTCTTATCAACGCTGTCTGATCATGGCCAGGTCTTCTTTGATTCACTTGGGTATTACACACAATGGTAGACAGACCAGGACCCATGCAAATAGAACGGGACCTGATCCTGACTCAACTGACTGTATAAAACGTGGATCCGACCAAGTACGGGTCCTAGGTCAGGTCTTGGGGACTACTGTCTGGGGGGACATTGTGAAGACATCTTCTAGCTGACTAGTCCTTACCTTGATGAGGGCAGGGGAGCTCTGCAGCATCGGGGCAGGATGGATGCCCGGGTGTGTCGGGGCTGGAAGGGGAACAGAGGTCATGCCCTGGGCCAAGACGTCAGGTGTTGAGAGGGGGAACGGAGGTCCCAAATGGGGTGTGTGGGAGGTGGGTGTAGGAGGCACGCGGGGGGGTTGAGGTTGGGCCAGGGGCAGGGCCAGGGGCAGGGCCAGAGGCTGGACCAGGGGCAGAGACTGGGTTAGGGTGGGGGGGCCTTGAGGGGCAGGTATTGTACGGGTCTGTGGAGTGGTTGCAGGGGATGAGAAGCCTCGTGTGTGTGGGGTGGTGGAGGGGGACGATGAGTCTTGGCCTGAATCTGACTTAGTGATCAGAGCTGCAAAGAAGAATAAAAAGACCAGAAGATCGTCAAGATAAAATCAAGTATAACACCAAAGCAGGTTTAAAGTAGTCTGTGAAGGTTCTCAGTCATCCAGGTCATAGTTATCCAACAAAGGTTGAGGTCAAGGAACATCCAAGAGACTTCTTCAGTTCTGAAGAACTGATCAGGGGCGAAACGTCTTCTAGTATCTTAAACCAAGTCCAGTTGCCCTTGACCTCAACTTTCATTGGATAGGTTTAAAGTTGGACGGATTATGAACAACTGTATAGGACGTGGATAACGAGCAGGAACAATAAATGTTTCACGCTAGTTGTAGCTGATGAAGAGGTAGAACCATAGACTGTATAAAATAATAATAATAATATAATAAAGCAGTCTCCATGGCGTCACCCACAGGTTTCTGTTGTGGAGCTGAATATAGGTGGATCTAGCTGTCGCCATTTAAGTCCCTGACTCAGGCTTATTCAAAATGGGCAAAGAGGGGGTGCTTAGGCAGGCTGAAAGCAGCCTGGTTGCTGAACCGCCTAGTGGCTGGCCACGTGTGAAAGCACCCACCTTCATTCAAACTGGCCTGCCAATAATCATGTATAACTTTAAAGGTTCTGTAGGTAACTATGTAGATAATTTTTGACACTAGTACACAACATTATTAGTGAAAAAAATCCGGATCTCTGGCTCCTCAAGCCATTTGCAAGAATCCACCACACACAAGTCACAACATCCGGATCAGAGCCAGGAGGAGTCTCTAACGCACAGTCAATCACTGCTCCTGCACACTCTGAGCAGCCTGACTCTTCGTCTCTCACGCGGTCAACCTCAATGTCTTCAGTGAGTGGCTTCAGAAGATTTACAAACACAATGACTGAGAAACAACCACCTGGTAGCAAAGAACTGCACTATTCCTCCTTTGCTAACAACAGTGTATGGTAAGAAACACGCGGGTGAACACACTCATTATGTTATGATATGATATGTTATGATATGTTATGTTATGTTACAGTACCAGCCTCTCATCCCGCTGTTAAAACAGTGCTGAAGGAAAACACAATTCTATTGACATTTTTAAGCCCATATTACATCCAAAACTCATACCTGGCTCCCGTCTGCCCCCTCGGCGTCCCTTGGTGACAACAGCAATCTCAGTCTCTTCCTGCGGCATCTCTGTGATCTTGTGGAGAAATACCTTTTCCAAAGCTTCCGCCATTAGGACAATATCATCCCCAGGCTAAACACACAAACACGTTTAGATAAGTTTTTCATTCAGATGCGTTCCTTGAGTACGGTAATGAGTTGCTCTATCACCTGAACTTTAAATTCAGGGATGTCACAAGTAATTGGAACTTATGTGGCCAATGGCTGACCTTGTTGTAGATGTAGCAGTTTGTGAACATTGTGTTGAAGTCTTGAATACACTCCTGGGCATTCCAGTAATAGTTGTTCTCCAGACGTTTTTTTATCGTGCCCATGTCCATAGGGATCTTGATGATCTTATAGTAGTCCTTAAGGGAGATGGAGATAAGGTAGTGAGTTTTGCGTTAGTATCTTGTCTTGACAAAGGTAAGTGAAGAATGTGTGAAAACATAGACACAATGTATGCCTTTTAATCATCCTCTTTAATCAGTCCAAAATGTACAAGTCACATCAACTATGTCAACTGTAGCACACATTAGAGGTGCAGTAGTCTGGCACATTTAAGTCTATAATATTAAAAACAGTCAATCAATGAGCCTCACCACTGCACTGACTGACATTCATTGCATTGGTTTATTTTAAGTCCATATTTATTTCCATGCTGCTGTAAATATTTACTAGTCAAAATTCATGGATGAAAAAAGCCCACAATGTATACACTAATTGCTGTTTGTGTAATATTTGCTAAAAATCAACAGCGCCCAGCTGTTTTACGAAATAATCTACCTTTCATAAAAAAATTTATTTGTGACCCATTTGGGCTCGTCGCTGAGAGCAACACACATGGACATGAGCTGAAGAAAATGGAAAGTATTAAAGATACAATGCATGTTTGTTTTGGTATTTTCAATTGGATTGATGGACAGCTAAAATACAGAATACTGGAGGCTGGGTCCTCACAGCATATTTTAGAGCATATAAAGTGGCTTTGGAGTGCACGCTATTTCACTTTGACATTCCTCCTCTGGAAAGCCAAACTCTGCAGCAACAACAATGGACACTAGTGGCCTGTACTATGAAGAGAGGCTATTAATACACACCACTTGATAAAAATTTTTTTAGATTTTATCCTGATTTATGAGACTGAGGTTGCAGCTGAAATGACATTATTCTTTACTCAACAGCATTATGTTCATACAGCGAGCACTGCAGCCTGTGATTTTTGGGAGATCTTAATAAGGCTAAATAACAGGACAGTTTCTGAGATGTAGCCCATCTGTAGGCTATAACTGAATTAAGCTATCCCAACTGTTTTTACATATTTGGTGTGACTAATTTACGTGTCAAAGTAGGCCTACCGAGCCTACTAAAAGGGTAAATTTACAATTACAAAAATTGGAAATTCCCCAAAATTAAAGTCCCCAAAAATCCAAATCACTCTGCTGTTTTCTTCTGAATATGCAATTCACGGCGAAGTCTCTAAGGTGCATGATATTGGGCTAAACTCATGATTTTTCCTCACTGCTGAATCCAATTGTTTCTAATAGAATTATCCAATGCATACATAATACACGGCAGAGGTGTGTGTGTGCGATGTTGCAGCCCTGCCAAGTGAAGCGATGTGGTTCTTTGAAAAAAACTCTTTCGTTACTCTACCAGTCCAGATTCATCAATTCTTTTTCCCTAACCCCTGGCTCCATTTTTTTTTATTACAGTGGACATAATATGCAGTTGTACCTTTACATCTTAATCATATAGGACTACACATAAAAAAAAAATCCATCAAATACAAAATACAGAATTAAAAGAACACTGGATCCTGGCTTTGTCGGCCACCACGATATTAGATTTTGCTGTTAACATGTCTTTAAACGCCTCATACCCTAATACTATCAATGTGCATTCTTCTGGGGAAAATACAAAGATGCACAGTTGCAAAAAAACTCTGCCTGCATGTTCGAACACACCCCTTTTATGCAAACGCGCACCAACTCCAATTAAGTTAACATCTTATCCACTGTTGTAGGACCGCCAGTAACACCAGTGTAGGCAGTCAAAGTTTGTCAACAAGGTTATTAATTTGCTTAATAACCTTGCGTCAATTCCGAGTAGGCTGAACTCCCTTCATAGTACAGGCCACAGGAAGAGTAGCTGCTGTGTTGGTAGCAGCTAAAGCGGATTCAACTAACTAACTAACTAACTAACTAACTAACTAACTAACTAACTAACTACAGAAGAAGTAGTATTTTCATTAAAGTGAAGAAGTCAAATTAGCTGTCACAATGGGCCAATTGAGGAAGCAAGTCTGTAAAAACATGCTGTCAGTGTATAGACTTTGATTACAGGCACACAAACATACAAACACGTGACTCACAGGCAAACCGAGTTTGATCGCATCTACAGGAGCTTGGAAGGGCCATGCAAAGTGATGTTTCCATAAGGTCTTCAACACCTCTTTAAGCAGGAACTGAAAAAGAGCAAAATCATACAAATAAAATCAATCAAATTTAAGTCCAAACACCAGACACTATTACATGTATAAATACATAAACAGAAATACCTGTAGCTGGTTGGTCTGTCGTTTGGGTCTGGAGGGGTTCCATGTTTCAGGGGGTGGAGGGTTGAAGGGGAGAGGCGCTGGGGCCGAGGGAGGGTTGTGGCTGCTGCCTGCCTCCAGTCCGTCTCCCATCGCTGTGGTGGGTTGCAGTGGCTGAGCAGACAGTTTAGGCAGATTGGACCTGGCAGGGGCAGGAGGGACCGGGGGAACCCCCCTCAGGCCATTACACTCCTCACTTGACGCTCTGGAAGGACAATCAAATCAAAAGGATCAAAAACGCTACCTCTGCTGTTACCGTTACTGTGCCCGTTAGACTAGCCGACTCTGATTCAACTTTCTCATACAAACCACAGTCAGCGTCATTAACATACTTCAGATATGAAACCAACCACTCAACCTCAAATATGAAACTAATAGAGGTGTGATAGACACTCAGCTCACACGACAAGACACGATATTGGGTTCACGAGATCAAGACAAGATGAAATTTTAACACTATTCTTAAGAAATCTTCAATGTGGAATTATATGTGTGACACCCTGTGAGGTCATGTGTGAGAGTTAGGGTCTCTCTCTCCCTTGCAGGTGAAGAACTGAGGCTGACTGCAGTAACTCTGTTTTTTTCTGGGCCCAATGCCCTGTAAAGTATTTCAAACTCGTTGGTCTCATTCTCCCAGCGACCCCATCCCGGATAAGCGGATGAAGATGGATGGATGGTCTCATTCTTAAGGAGCTGTTGGTGGGCTGAGGGAACAAACGTCCCTGTGAGCTGACTCCTCTCTGGTTCTTTCCTCAGGTTCCACATTTGGTTTAGTTTTCTTTGGTTTCTCGGACTGTTGTTTTTATCTTCTTTCTTGCATACTACAAAACCCTCACACAACCATCCATGCATCCATCATCCTGCACAGACACAACTAAAACAGATGAGGTTCATACGTCATCCTTTAACAACTTTAATTTAGCACGATCCTTCCTTTGTCTTAGTTTGGTATAAATAAACATTTTGTTAAACGTGGTGTCACCCTTGACCCTTGTCGCCACTTGAACCAGGTCATAACAAATGGGGGTTGGTGCTGGTTTTAGTATACAGACAATTTGATAAGATAGGGGATCAGGAAAACAAGTTAAAAAACATGAGTACAGACCGTTGTTCTTGTAGTTATGGAGTAGTTTTTTCGAGCAATAAACACTTCTCACCACAAATCCATACAGATGTTAACTTCCAGTGTTTCTCATACGTTCATTTATTTGTGGCGGCCCGCCAAAATATCAAGGCTGACCGCCACAGATTGATTTCCGTTTTTTTTCCTCCTAGGCCTATTTAAAATCGTATTTGATTGCAGAACGCCATACTGCGTTTGTTCAGCACATCCTCTCACTCATCCTTCTCTCTCTCTCTCCCTCTCGAAAACAGCTGCACGCTGTCAATGTTGGAGATCCAGCTTGAAAAAGTTATTAGCAAGCATGTAAGGAGCCTACCTAATAAGGAGAAATTAATGTTAGAAACACCTGGGTTTTCGACGCTAGCACGGTGTTTATAACTGGTAGTCAATATCGACTGCATGCAACGAAGATGTGTGGTGTGAGAGCTTGTAAAAAATGTCTCGTGAGACAGCAATTAACATGATGAAAAATATCTTGTGACACAAGATCTTTTCACAAATTAGAATATCGTGAAAAAGTTCATTTATTTCAGTAATTCAACTTAAAAGGTGAAACTAATATATTATATAGACTCATTACATGCAAAGTGAGATATTTCAAGCCTTTATTTGATACATTTTGATGATTATTGCATGCAGCTTATGAAAACCCCAAATTCAAAATCTCAGAAAATTAGAATATTATATGAAATCAATAAAAAAAAGGATTTTAAATACAGAAGCCCTCTGAAAAGTATAATCATGCATTTGTACTCAGTACCTGGTTTGGGCCCCTTTTGCATGAATTGCTGCCTCAATGTGGCATTGCATGCATGCTATCAGCCTGTGGCACTGCTGAGGTATTATGGAAGACCAGGATGCTTCAATAGCGGCCTTCAGCTCTTCTGCATTGTTCGGTCTCATGTCTTTCATCTTTCTCTTGGCAATGCCCCATAGATTCTCTATGGGGTTCAGGTCAGGCCAGTTTGGAGGCCAATCAAGCACAGTATTCCCATGGTCATTGAACCAGGTTTTGGTACTTTTGCCAGTGTGGGTAGGTGCCAAGTCCTGCTGGAAAATGAAGTCAGCATCTCCATAAAGCTCGTCTGCTGAAGGAGCATAAAGCGGTCTAAAATGTCCTGGTAGATGGCTGCGCTGACTCTGGACTTAATAAAGCCCAGTGGACCAACACCAGCAGATGACATGGCTCCCCAAACCAACACAAACTGTGGAAACTTCACACTGGACTTCAAGCATCTTGGATTGTGTGCCCTTCCGTTTTTCCTCCAGACTCTGGGACCTCGGCTTTCAAATGAGATGCAAAATTTGCTCTCATCAGAAAAGAGGACTTTGGACCACTGAGAAACAGACCAGTTCTTTTTTTCTTTAGCCCAGGTAAGACGCTTCTGACGTTGTTTGTTGTTCAGGAGCAGCTTGACAAGAGGAATACGACATTTGAAACCCATTGTCCAGGACCCGTCTGTGTGTGGTGGCTCTTGATGTAGTAACTCCAGCCTCAGTCCACTCCTTGTGAAGCTCACCCACACTTTTGAATGGCCTTTACCTGACAGTCCTCTCCAGCCTACAGTCATCCCTGCTGCTTGTGCACCTTGTTCTTCCACTCTTTTCCCTTCCACTTAACTTTATATTAATGTGCCTTGATACAGCACTTTGAGAACATCCAGCTTCTTTTGCAATTACCTTTTGAGGCTTTCCCTCCTTGTGGAAGGTGTCAATGATGGTTTTCTGCACAACTATCAGGTCAGCAGTCTTCCCCATGATTGTGAATTCCACTGAACCAGACTGAGAGACCAATTAAAGGCTCAGGAACCCTTTGCAGGTGTTTTGGATTAATTAGCTGATTAGAGTGTGACACTTTGAGCCTACAATACTGAACCTTTTCACAATATTCTAATTTTCTGAGATTTTGAATTTGGGGTTTTCATAAGCTGTAAGCAATAATCATCAAAATTGTATAAATTAAAGGCTTGAAATATCTCACTTTGCATGTAATGCAAATGTAAGTCTATATTATATATTAGTTTCACCTTTTAAGTTGAATTACTGAAAACAATATTCTAGTTTTTCAAGTTTCACCTGTAAGTTGCTCTGACAGCAGTCAAATTTGTCTTAATATAGTCAACATTCTGTCCCTTGTTGTATTTTGTCTTTAAAAAAAGGGATCATGCACCAAAGACATAACATCTTGTATAATGTGTGATGGTAAAAAGCAGAGGCACAAGCAAGAAGGAAGAAAGTTAGGTAAGGAATATCTTGGGCTCTCTTTTAGATGATCACCCAGCAGTTACAGGTGTTGGATGAACATTTTTACAAATCAGTTCATTGTTAGTATCAGCATGCTGTCCATCTGGCACTGACAATTCATTTCTTGTTTGGAATTTCCCTGTCTTTGATCAAAAATGAGAATCATTTTTAGACAATGGACTGGACAGAAGGCAGAGTCTGGGCTGTGGGGAAATATTGTAGTGAAAAATTTTTTTACGTGTTACCAATGGGAAGTACACCAAGTACACATTAACATGCAATTAGTGTGCTGAATAAATTGATATATTTGATATATTTACACATGGATTTGGCAGTTATTTCATGCAGCAATAAGGCCAATCTATTGAACAGCGTACAATTTCACAATTTACGTCAGGTAATGTGGTTGTATTAGGGGCAGTAATCTCTAGGCACCCCTCGATTCAGAGGGCTGCGTTATAATGACAAAAAGATTATTCATGCATCTTGATGTATCGATTCTGTCTATACAGCATCTCTTATTTCTCAGTGTGTGACTACTTTGCATTTAAAAGCAAAGTATTTGTAATGATCCATAATGAATTTACTTCCAATATCTTTTATTAATAAAACAAATGGCAGCGATGTGGCTGGAAGGTTACAAGTAAAGTCAATGTGTGGGAAACACTGAAAATAAACAACCGAGTCACGATGCATCTAAGAATTGATTTTTTTCCTCATCCACCCAAGTCATTCATACAAGTCTGTATCAGTAAAAACTATGCGGGAAATTCTGAGTTAGATTGTGATGATTTAGCATGATAACCTGATCAGTGCATCTATGCAGTGTCCAGACATATAGACAGACCAAAATTTGCAACTGGTGAGTTCAACATCTCTATTATCAAAGCCTAGTAGGCTAAATGGGTAATTCTGAAACATTTAAAGACTCACATGTTTGTTGCTGTGGAGCTGTGATCTAATCCAATTGTGTGACCATATCTCAGCTGGTGAGGCGATAATTTCCTGAGGTAACAAGGGAGGTTCTTCAGTGACACCCTGTGGGGGCAACACACAGTCAGAGGGCAGTGTCACACCTGAGGAAGTGATAATATAATATAATATAATATAATATAATATAATATAATATAATATAATATAATATAAATAAAGGATGCTTGATTAAAGCTGAGTCAACAAGCAGCTGCAATCAGAGTCAATAATACAGGCAAGCAGAAACAACATAAACAAATGTTGCATTGCTTAATTACACATTAAAAATTTGATAGTGCTTTGTTGTCCCTTTTTTTCTAACCAGTTCATTTGAGGATGCAACTTTTCTGCACATTCCTGTGCAATAATTAAAACAGATACAGTGTCAATTACAAAATGTTTATGAATTCTTCCTGGAAAGGATCTTTCTCTAACCGGTACTGTCTAGATGAGACTTGCACATTACATAATACACACCGCACACAATTCATAGCCCAAGACAGCCTCTTGACCCAGTTTTGATGCCTTAATATGAGGTTTCTGAGCTGTCATTACCTTTCACCTTAGACATTTCTACACTGCTGTAGCACTATCATCCATCAGCTCTGCAAAAAGTAACCACTATGAATTTGTCTTGATTCTGCAGATAACTGATGCCTTCCACTTTGTTTCTCCAAGTTAAGGACAAAATGAACCCATGCACACATCAAGGAAAATATACAGACAGAATGTATTGGTATGCTCACTTCTGTACTTTCCAGAGAATAAGACAGTACAATGAATGGTTTGTTAGAACAACATTATTCTCACTATCCCAGTGGCTCATACATTTTAACTGGCTCCTTTCATCATGTGCATGTAAGTTATTTGCTGCTATTTTATTAGTTCTTATATAGTTATATATAGCTATAATTCAACTTGTGAAGATTTATGTGTTACGGACTGCAAGATAAGCAAGCTGACAAGGATGTACTGCAACTTCCATGATTTTATGGATGAATACACTGACCTTGAACCTTGACAGTTTCTAGATGCCTTTGATAGTGTATGTGACTCAAATGTCCTTTTTTTGGAAACTGTCTGTGACAATATGTCTATGCTCAAACAAAGGCAAGATAGATTGTTGTTTAATGAGTCTTGATGACCGCTGAATTTCTTCCACCAAATGATTAAAAGACCGACTATCTCATCTGAGCTTGTAAATTTAAATACATATATACAATGCTTACGCAAGACAAATTTCTGCTATGGATCCATAATACAAGGTGTTAAAAAGCTTTTCAATGGCATCATGCCAAGGGTTTCTTTATTTCCTGAAAGAAACCGGAACAAACATTGCCACACCAGATAACAGTTGTTGTCAACACGCTTCCAGACATGAATCTACATCAAAAGAATCTACAACATGTATATTAAGAGGACTGTGCATGGAGAACACATTTATTAATACACATTAATACACATGTCTAATACTGTGAGTTATGCCCTTTTAAAACTGCAGTGCCATTATTGTGAATTCTAATTCAGCCTAACAGACTGTGGTTGATGACTGAAGTTTTAAGAAAGATATAACGTTAACCGTATCTTGATGATCTACTCAAAAACCGTGTCTATCCACTATGGAAGTGCGTTTACATAATGTATCCAGTTAACATTACTTGCAAATGTCGCAGCTAATCTCAACGAGACCAAACGTCAAGACAGTGAAGCGAATAAACGTAATTTGACACCTAAATTAATAATTCTACAAAATGTATCAGCCATTTTGCTACTATTTCGTATCACGTAGCTAGGTTTTTCAAACAAGTTAACGTTATCCGAGGAAAGCAGAGAAGCTAACGAAGCAGAGTGTCACGAATAACGTTACTCATCAGCAACAATGAACAGAAGACACAACTTTGTTCTGCACATTTGCCTCACTAATCTCCCATGTCAGTACATCGCCATGTCCACTGAGAACAAGTGACAGCTCCGCACGTAAACGACCTTTCAGAATACAACTTGGACGGATTGATATTCTCGAAATGACGTACGTCGCACTTCACATGAGCTCCTGCGCCATCGCGCGTAAACTACGCTGCAAAAAGGACGTAACTTATGTCACGAATACGGCCTACGGGGCTACAAACAAACAGCCTAGCAGCTAACTGTTTAGCATGATACCGACCTGCAGCTAACGTGCACACTGACAGCACGGAGTGTCTAAAGCCCCGAAAACGAACTTAACACAAGTTTTGAGAGACGAAAGATACAACACAGAATGTGCACAATAACACCAAATCACAGTAACTTAAAAGACAAAAAATAATCCATCTCGTGTGCCTGAACCGGTGCAAGGCCTGCGAAGACAGCTCATGCTCCGCTTACCGAAGCGACCGCTGACAGCGCGCGAAATACGCCCCCGACACCCGTTTTAAACCTTTTACCGGATCCTTGGGGTTGTATGCTTTCGTTTGATATACTAATGTCATCTACACAAAGCCATAAAATGTTTTTTTTTACCTTCTTCAGTCGGTTGTCAGCGCTCGCAGACCTTCCTCGCCCCAAATCCAGAACAAACAGTCCCGTTTGACGTCGATGACGTCAGACGCACGGGGGCAGGCCGAAGGTTTGTCAGACGAAATGTCACCCACAGCTTCACCTCCTCCCCCGGGTAAGTATCACGCAATACTTGGTAATGATTTCAACGAACAGGTTGGTGTTTATCGCACAAATTATGTCTTTGATCCTTTTGCTTGAACGAAGATGAGTGAAGTAAATAACCGAGAGTCTGAATCTTTAATTCGCCACCAACGTGTGGTAAGGTGAACGTATCCACAATTTAGCTGTAGTCTCATTGCTTTATCTCTTTAGCTCCGGTTCAACACACGGCAATAAAAGCGACACACTAATTCAGTCTTCACAGCTTTCTTATTAGGGTACCCGTTTGTACTGCTCACATTCTTCACGAAAAACATATTTTTTTGTCTTTGAATTTACATTTGTGCATAAAACGTCTATACTAATATAAGGTTGTCATGTAATATTACTGAGAAAACAATGTCAGTAGGTGGGTGGGGTGTTGCCATTTCTAAAATTAGATGTTCTGAAATATAGCCTTTCCGGAGTCAGTCCTTTCTTCGCTCAATGTAAGGAAGCAGCTCGATTTGACTAAAATAAAGGATGGACTTGAGACATGTTTGGTCAATCTGACTTACCTCAACGGCGGCCTTTCAAAAATTACATTTTGGGCCCTAAATACAGCGCCACTATCTGACTGATTGGATTCATATTTCTGTGAAATCACGTGCATGTTATTTCTAGTTATTGGTTATTTCTAGCTTACGGTCATTTGAGCCGCAGCGTAAGACAAATAAAGGACACAAACTCAATAGGGTTGTACCGTTTGGTGGCTTGAAACCTGATTATATCTATGTTTTTGATAGGCCTGTATTCGGCCTGAGGGAGTCACCAGCCCATGTAAATGCATGTCATCACCGCAAATACCACGCTGAAATGTAGTCAAAGTTAAATGTAGTCAAAGTAAAACATTAAACTAAATAAAATAGTTCAATGTTAAAACTTTCAATACAAAACAGTGAAACAGTGATTTATTCAACAGGTTTATTTCTTAGAGTTAAACAAGATTGTTACATGACTGATATCCATTCTGAATGTTCCATCATATTCTACAGACAGCTCCATCAATTATTTCAGTCACCCAGCTGTAGAATAAAAAGCCCACCCTATTTTAGGTTCAACCGAGATGTTGGAAAATCTATTCACCATCATCAGTGCTGGCAATAGACAGAATGCTATGCAAGCTAAATAAACAAAAAAGTACACAATAGCTTTCAACTTTACAATAATCAAGATTTCAACAAATAAATCTAAATTAAAAACAAAAACTAACAAAAGGCACAAGTATTAAGAAAAATAGTTTGACATTTTGGGAAATACACTTTTTTTGTCTGCATTAAGTATGGACCTTGAGCAGGGCGGGGATTAATTTAGCATTATTAGGACTAGAATGAGAAATAAAAAGACTTGCCTGGCTTTCTCCACAGACCAAAAATAAGTCTAGCAACACGCCCTAAGACAGTTGGTAGGCAGACATAAAACAGTTACACAGTGTAACTATTTTATTAACTCTCAGCAAAAAAGTGAATAAGAGTATTTTCCAAAATGTGGAACAATTCCTTTAACAAAAATCTAAGTTATATAAGCTCAGAGTCATTACACAATGAAAATGGTGGAAGCAGGTATGTACATTTCTTAATATGCCTGGCAATGAAACTGGGTTGAATGGGACTGTATGGGTCATTTACTGGTCCGGAGGTCGAGAAGTCGCACACAGGGTTGCAAAAGTCATTCATCATTTTTGTCTTCCTCTTCGACCTCTGCTGCTTCTACTCCTTCCTCCTCTTCCAGCTCATCCTGTAATCCCTCTTCGCCAATCTCATCGTGCACCACATATCCCTCCTCATCCTCTTCCTCCCCAACTTCAAATCCCTCCTCCTCTTCCTGGTTCCCGTGCTGTTCCTCTCCCTCCACTCCTAGCTCCTCCTCCATCTTTTCCTCCTCCTCTTCTGCAGCTGCTGCTGGTACTACTTCACCCTCGACCGCCTGTTGACCTGTCTCCCCCTCAGCTGTTGGCTCATCTTTGACTGGCACCGCCTCCGTCTGGCTGTCTGCTGTCTCACTGGTTAACTCCAACTCAGATACGTCCATCACCATGGAGTCCTCTGGATCCTGGTCATCTTGGTTACCAGTGAATGGGTTTTCACCCTGAATGAAAGAATGTTTTTAAGTACATTTGTTTATCCTTGAGCCTTTACGTTCATAATCAGAATGAATTTGAGAGTTATTAGTCTCTACATATCCATTTGAGACCAGAAGTATCTGAATAGTTCCTTGACCAAAAGCTCATCTTGAGGGGAGATGATCCACGTACAATAAAAACATGGACATGATCGAATTTGTGCATGTTCCTAAACTGCACTCCTTTAAGACTGCTAGTGCATTTTCCCATGGCATTGGTTAAAAACATGTAATTACACTGTGACCATAATTTTGTATCCTTTATTCCTATTGACAAAGCAATTATCTCAAAATAGCACTAGTAAATTTGTGCAACAATTCACACCATGCCAGTTTGGATGACCACCCATGCTCAGGTACATGACACTGTTCATACCTTGAGGTAGCTTTCCAGCTTCTTGCCAATGAGTTTGTGGTTAAGGATGCTACGAGCAACTGATAGACTGGCCCTCTTGGACTGCTCCATCATACCCTTAAATCACAAAGAGAACAGTACCAAGAGTCATACATGGAACACTGCAAAACATCTAAAAGAACAAACACTGCAGTACGTCATCCAGCATTGGCCATAGTTTGGTAACAACATTTGTACTGGACCACTTAGTACAGGACTTGGTTTGGGTACACCCTAGCCCAACTAAAGACCTACCCATATCATCTGGTGTGTGGAGCATGATGGCTTTTAAAGTCAATTTTAAACACCACTGCACAAAAAGTAGTGGGTTGAACAAGAACTGTGCTGGCTTGTTTAACCCACTTCAAGTAATGTTAGCAAGACAAGTTCAAGTTCTTCTATTGATTGCATCAAATTAGAAATGCTGCCTTTACTCTAACAGAAATAATCATGTGCAATTAGCCAATGTTCAGAGTAGGGCTCAGTGATTTGCAGAATATTTCTCATTGCAATAATTTTAACCAATGTTGCAATCTAAATTGCAAATATTTATCAATCCAGGCCTGTATGGCAGCCTTAAACATTAGTGTGTGCCAAACTACTTTAGAAACTAGTCAGTAGAAGAAAGGTTTCTTTCATTTTCTATAGAATTATAAATTTGCAGGCGATCTGCCATACCTTCCGATTGTAGTTATGGTCAGGAGACTTGATGTGTTTCTGTATCAGGTGGGGCTGCATGGGAATGAAAAGGTCACATGCTGCGCAGTGGGCAGCTTCCACCTTCCTCATGAAGTGCTCCATACCGAGATCTAGGCAGATGTGACAAATATTTATGAGCAATCACTTACAGTCTCACTTACAGTCTCTCCTCCTCACACACTCACTCTCACACACACACACAGCTTACCCCTGGTGAGGTCCTGCTCTTTGTACACCTGACAGATGGCAGCACTGTGGTTTTCCAACTGGCCAACCCTTTGGTCTGTCTTCTTAAACTTGTTTTGCAAATATTCCTACAAAAGTGAAATCAAAGTTTTTGTTAGTTTACACTTCATGTAAACTGAATTTTCAACACTGACACCGGTGAACCGACTGCATGAACAAAAATAATAAATGTGACCCTTAAAATCTAAATACATGTGTAAGCAGTTCTAGTTTCTTCAATCTGTTGAGTCATAATGCATAACTGTCCTTTTAGTAGGGTTTAGGTGTAACTTCTCTTACAAAACGAAAAACAATCTTGTTCAATCAATAAATAACCTGACAATAAATAACCTTTATGAAAGATTTTACTGCATTTACAATAAGCAAATCCCTTAATATTTAAGCATCCAAAAGAACATGACTGAAAATGTATGCTTTCCAGATCTGGAATGTGATGGAAAACATTAATCCCTTAATGCATCTAATTTTAGACTCTCATTCACCTGTAGGAAGTCTGTAGTGGGTTTGGACAGTTGGCTGGAAAGGAACTTAAAGTGGTCCTTGTGAAAGCGACTCTCAAGATGAGTTTCCATTTCCTCCTTGTAGAATGAACGAAACTTGCACACAGAGCATGCAAACATCACCCTGAAAAAAAAGGCCCATCAGAAAGAATGTACAGTGCGATGAAAAGTGGGTGAAATAAAATAATGCAAATTATTATACAATCAGCTCAATGACTGCAACAAAACAACAGAAGTAGTGATGTACAGTGAAACAAAGCCAATAAACTCATCCCACAAACAAAGCAATCTAACAAAGAATAAGAGGGTAAAGTTGTAAATCTTGACCCAGGGGTCAGGGGACTATAGTACGTCATCTCACCTTTCCAGGAAGCCCCTCCTCTTCCTCATTTTAGGGTGTTTGTCCTGACCTTGAGTCGGTGTCTGTTTGCCCTGCGGACTTTTCTTCTCCTCCTGTTTGGGTGGAACTAAGCGTAGAAGAGCAGAAGTTAGGCATGCCAAAATGTCCATTAGAGGGAAGCATTTTATGACAAGCAGGTGACGTAGGCTGACGGGGAATGGTTTGTCAGTAAAAGGAGGAATAAAAATCAGCAAGTAGCAACTGTAGGTGTGCTTACCCTTATCTCCATCTGCAGTAGGTTTTGTCTCCTGTGAAGAAGAGTATCCCATTACTTATTTGATTTAGAAAAAGGATGGGATAACTTGTAACCATTATTCTTCTCCCTAAGCTTCATGTCGGGCCGGCTGTGGCTCAAGAGGTAGAGCGGGTTGCACGTTAATCGGAAAGGTCAGTAGGTTCAATCCCCGGCTCCTCCAGGCTGCATGTCGAAGTGTCCTTGGGCATGACACTGAACCCCGAATAACCCCTGGCGGCTGTTCCGCCAGTGTATGAATGTTAGTTTCTGTTGGAGCACTGAGGCTCAGTGTATGAATGTGAGTGAATGGTGAATGCAGATGTAGTGTAAAAGCACTTTGAGTGGTCAAAAAGACTAGAAAGGCGCTGTAGAAATACGGAGCATTTACATTTGCATGTCCTATGCAATAGTCCAACTTAAACCCATAATCCCTTCGAAATAGCTGACATCAAGTCAACACATTCTCCCATTAATCTACGGTATGCTCCACTCAAAGTTAGCACCTCTACCTCTAATAAAATTGCGTCCCTCTCAAATCTGTGCAAAAGAATGACATAATGTAAAGGTTTCCTCATGCAGATAAATTAATTCATGCCTAAAATGTTGATCTGGGAGAATAAGGTCACATTTAAGACTTTATAGGCCACTATTTGCATATCAAAAAGACTCAGAGGTCCTGTTAAACAAGCTTGATCTACTCACTGCAGCTGCAGTCTTCGGTTCACTGTCGTCACCATTTTTCTCTGCTTGCTCTACGTAAACAGAGGACATCGACATCAGGCCAAGATGGACATAGAAATGCTGTATGCTAATTCATCAGAAATTTATTTTAAGGAAGTACCTTGGGTAGCTTCTGACCCTGCACTCTCTGTCTTGTTCATCTTTGACTCTGGTTCATCAGCTGCGGTAAGTGTCTGCTTTCTCTTCTTCTGAACATCACGCTGTGGCTTCACCTGCTACAGTCAACAAAATCAGTTTGCACTCGCAAATACATTTTCTGACCAAAACAAAAAAAAACAATACAAGCAGAACTTATCATCAACACATCAGTGAACTCTAGGCTTAATGCTGGTCAAAGCCAATTAACAGACTTCATAGGTCTTCCTTCCTCTGGGCATTTCCTCATCAATATTATTAGCCTTATCTTGAGGGTACCCAGGATTGGAGCACAAGAAAAGGAAAATAAACTAAATAAAATCCACAAAGTAAATCATCAACACTCCCACAGGTAAACAAGACAAAGAATTGGGCAGGGAGAGTTGTCACTTGCCTTTACTGTACTAAAAGGGCAGCTCCGTGGGGCATTTCTGACCACATTAAATAAGGGCTGGGCGGAGTTAGAGGGGCAAGTGATATGCCAAATGTGTTGTGGGGATATCTGTGACAAACTGCTATCCATGGCACATAGCAGGTGCTAGCACTTTAGGCTGACTTGCCAGTTGTGGTTGAGGATACAAAAAGGAGGGGATCAGAAAGGGCTTAACTGTTGCCCAGTGTCTGAGGAGGTCTTATTTGGCTGGAGGTACTTACTTTGTTGAGGGGTCTCTTGCGGCCTCGCTGGCGGCCAGCCCGTGGGCCCCCTCCAAAATGCCTCCCAGGAAAGTCGTGAGGCCCTTGAATGGAACCCTGATGGAAGCCCCCACTCTCAGGGTACATGCGGTTGGACAGGAGGGATGGGAGCTTGCCTCTACCACCTCCTGGAGAGTGGCCGCGGTGGGACTGGCCACCACTACCACTTCCCCGCCCACCTCCGCCTAATGGAGTGGGGTCAGACCTGCGGCTTCCAAACCCTCCTCCAGCTCCTCGACCCCCGGCACTTCCACCCCTTCTGGGGGAACGTCGGCCTGCTCCAGCCCATCCACCTCCAGAACCTCCTCCCTGGCCACTGCTGAAGGACTCCCGCATATTCTGTCGCATTTTTGCGACTCCATAGGAAGAGGAGGGGCTGTCAAAGCCTCCTCCTCCCCCTAGCCCAATTCCCCCTCCGAAGCCCGAGACTCCTCGCTGACCCAACAGCATGTTGTCCCCACGGCCATCGCCATAACCATAGCTACAGCCGCCAGATCTGTAGAGATCTCGGGAGGAGGTGAGAGAGGAGTTGCGCGAGTCGAATGACTCGTACTGGTCATACCTGCGGGAGGGAGGGAGAGGGTTGATAGAGAAGAGCAGAGAGCAGGGGAGGCAGGGAGGGCAGTCAGGTTTGGATTTATCCACCTGCTAGTCCTTCTCCTCCATGGTCTCGCTTTCTCTATTTCTTTTCTTGTCACTCCCAGCTTAATTTCGGAAACCACATTAGATCAGAAATTGATGATCCAAAACAAGTTAACAAACCGCTTGTGGTCGTTTAAATTTAAGTAATGATTTTTCCTCTTATTTAGTTTAAAGAAACTCATCCAACCACATTCTCTGTTGGAGGTCTAACCGTATCCTGCAGATTAGGGGGAATGCAGTTCCTAAGGCTATGAAACCTTGAACAGACATGAGCATGGTCCATCAGAACCAGTGATGTCCTGAGAAAGGTGCAAGAAGTAAAACATCCTGGGAAGTGACTGGTTTATGGTAATTACTCAAGAAAGGGGATGAAACATAAATGGGGCTGTTTTTGCTTAGGAGTGTTTTTGTACATAGAGACAACCTTCAATTAACAGTGGCTTGAAAGGTTATATCAAGCTAACACCTCTAAACTCATCTCTCTTCCATAACCTAAAGCCAGAACACAGGGTTAGGTCACATGGGAGGATGAGAGAAAAAGTGTGTCAACAAATAAAAACAAAGGCAAGACAAAGGCAATGCTCAGGGGGTGCTAGGTAAAGATGGACTCACTTCATATGTAAGGATGTCAATCTGTTACAAATGGAAAAGGTGGTCTAGAATTGCACCTCCAACGACTGGCCATGCATACCATGACGTCAAAGGTTTTGAGGAATCACAACATTTTCTCCCCAACAATCAGACAAACCACAACATAGCAAAAGGGGAGCAATCAAAGCGTCCTCAGATGCTGAGGCATTCAAATGCAGCCTGTGAGTAACTCGCACCCTTTTCATCTCAAACAGGATTTGAGGAGTGCATATTTTCCCCAAGGCTGAGCGTACAGTGTAAGTAAATGGGCTAGTAGGCTAAGACAGCCCAATTTGCTGGAGCAACCTCACTATTAAACAATAACAACTGATTTTCCAACAACATGGTCTTTGTTATTTTTTGCATATATTTTACAGAATTCTGTTCTACTACTGTGCCCAAACTAAGGCAAGACCTGCTAGACTTTTAAATTACCAACAGCATTAGAAGGCCTAAGCATCTTACAGCAAAATGTGAATTGCATTATCTACCAAGATACTTTTGAGATATATCTCGAAACAAGTTCAAAATTAACTGGTTGGATGTTGTGCAGGCATGATGCAACATTTACATTTTAATGACAAACATTACTGGGAAGTGTAATACTCTCACTGGTATGGATGTGTGGTGGTGGTATCTGACCGATGAAGACAGTATGGAGCAGAAAAGGGAAATGTTATTACCTGTCACCCCGAGACCCTTTCAACCCCCCCTCCAACTGAGTAAGCATGTCCAGGCGCTGGTTAATCTTCGCAATGACTGCATCTGCGTGTGTGCCTGTAGATGAGAGCAGGGATGCTCCTGAGAGACCTCTCTTCATGTGGCCTCCTCCTCCATAGCCCCCGATCCCAGACATCGAGTCCTTATAACCTCCTCCATACAGATCAAAGCCACCAGAACCTAACATAGTGAGGAATGTTCAATATGTTAATACAACCACTACACTTTCTTATTATTATTATTACAGATCAATAGTGAAGCACTAATTTAATCACATTAAATATTCAGATGCGAATGTGCAAAAAAAGTCTCAAGGACAAAGAATAAAAATATTAAACAATTACTATACAAAAGCAAACAGCGGTTCGTGTTTGTATCAGTCAAATACAAATCAAATAGTGGAATCGAGGTCAGTCAAAATAGGCAATTGATTTTATTTAGCCACTTAAGTTAATGAAACGTTAATCTACACCTATAGATCATCTACTGATATTCCAATAGCTTGCATAGCCAGTTAATAGTGTGAGGAGTGATTTTAACAGTGGATGCATCAACTTGTCTAATAATCATCTCCTCAAAGAGTATGACTGTTATCCCTCCATGGTTTAGTAGTAGTCATACCACCAAGAGCTGCAATATCAAAAGCAATATTTAGTCAAAATAACTCTTATCTGATGTAGTCATTATCACCTAGCTCTGTTAAAAAACGTGTGTATGCGCAACCTGACAATCGAGCATAAAGGTGTTGGGTGTGCTTGTGTACAGGAGCACTATGGGAGTATATCTCACTTTCTCACCTCTGCTGCCTGATCCTCCACCGCCCCAACTGGAGTAACCTACAAAATGAGCAAAAACATTGGTATAGGCAAACTAAATGGTCATTAAAGCTAGTAGTCAAACTTAAACACCCAAGAAGCTTGAGTACCAATAAGACCATATAAGTTAACGTTAAATCGTAAATAGTCAAAAAGAATATTACGTTAGAGTAAAATCAACTGGACTTGTAGTTTGGTTAAATAACTGAAAGATACCCCAAGAGGCTTCAACCCAACAGCAAACCGGCTGGATTTTATTTAGATTTCTATTAGACAATGGATTTCTTTGGATCGGGATCTGTTTTCCTGGCCCATTGCAAATGGGATATTAACAACTTTGCTAGTGACTAAGGCGGCCATTTTATTAACTAGCCTTTAAAAGTAGGTTATTCCCACGCTGACTCCATTTTAACAGAACTGGCCAGCTAACTTTGGCAAAGCATGCAACACGCCATAGAACAGCCAAACAATGGACCAACGCAGGCCTGTTTGTTAGCATTTGGGCAATAACCAGTCTGATGGCGAAGTGGCTAACCCTAGCTAGCTAACGTATGGTTCCTAATGTCAGTGAACTGGGCCTGGTTTGCGTTGGTGATTTTTTCGCGTGCTCTGAAATGAATTTGCAAAACTGATTACAACGGATAGAGAAATCTTACTTAACAGCTAGCTAACACTTCTTTGTCTGAAGGTACAAGAGGCTATGCGTTGCTTGTTGTTGAAGGTAATCTAAACACCTGAACTGGCTAGCTAACATAACGTTACTGCGGCTAACGTTACGTTTCACTGTAACAAAGAACGTGGCTAACTGGATACGTAATTAATAACGTCAACTGTAACGTTAGCCATGATGAATTTATCTACACCACATGTTCGGCGTGATGCTTGAGAGTCAGTATATATTTACCGGAACCGTAGCCTCTGTTGTCCATGGCAGTTTAGTGCGCTGTTCACAGTCCAATCGAAACTAGCAGCTATAGCTCTAGCAGCGGTTTACGCTAACGGCGATGGGTGGGCAGATACAATACGCGAAAAAAATCATGTGACCATCTAGACCATGTTACGTCACACGTTAAAAACGTAACCAAATTGTTCTTGTATCTAGCACTCTGGCTCCTTTACAGTCTATGTCAGACTGATTCTGATTCTTATCTTAATTGGAGGCAAGTGCATATAATGTTAGTAAAGTTTCCATCAAGAAGATTTGAAATTGGCTTACCTAACATAATCTGAAACCGTATGTCTAATGTGTATTTTGTAAATTCAGGAAAACTAAGCTTTCCATGAATCGCTTTGAGGCAAATGATTCATTGTAGTCAGGGATGTGCTAGTCAAATGGTGACATCTGCTGGTCAAGACTTCGTATTGCATACTGTGAGACCGCATAATAAAACCAACCATTGTATAAAAAAACATTTTTGTGTGTCAATAATGGACTGTATCAGCTGTATAAAGGTGTCAATACACGCCCCAAAATATATGGACGATTAGTGAATCAGAATTTCAGGTAAACTTAGCAGAGTGTCAATCAGTCTATAAACAACCACAAATCCAATTAATTAACCAAGGATTAGCCTACATTAAGTCAGAGCCATTAAGAGATTGAAATTGCGACAAATGAACTGAATGGAAATCTTTGAGCCAATCATCAGGTGGCACATTGAAAGCCTCCCTCACTTTGTCTGATGTATTATTTTCCATTAATCAACTAATTTAACATATTTTTGTTTTTGGCTCCATACATGTTGATAAGCAATTTGTATAAATGGTTCCATCTTGCCTGTTGAATTGAATCACTCCTGCAAAATGTAGTCTGTGTGTCTCCCAACTTGTTTCACCACAGAGATCAGAATAGTATAGTAGAATGGATGGCCGTGGGTGCAGGGAGGGATTGCCTATGCATAGTGGTCCAGAATTTTGTGCTATGCCCCTGCATACACCTTAAATAGAAATTTTGAAGACCTACAAACATTTGCTTTCTGCCCACCCAGATAGCTGCTAAATTTGTGATGGATACCATGTTGTGTCAAGGTCAATGTGTGATTTCACGTGTTTGTGACAAGTTAATATTAGCATGTTAATGTCAATTAGCTTCCCTTTGAGGTAGTGTAACTTCTTTTATACGGTCTATGGGTGTTAACATTACCATACATTAGCTAATATTAGCTTGCCATTGTAGTTAACTTAGAGTTCAAATTGAAAGTTTATGTAGGCCTGTGCTTTTAGGACATCACTTAAACAATATGTTAGGTAACGTTAGCTAATGCCAGTATAAGTTTTTTAGTCAAGATCCAATTAACGTTCATGCTCTAGTTAGCTGATTTTAGAATACCATTCACTAAAAGTGGAACAGTATGCATACTAGTGATTGTCAGTGCAAAGCAAACGGTGTTTTGTGTGTCACAAAATAGTCTACATTTGTAATATTAGCTGTTTTCTTCACTTCACTTGAGATTGAGCATGCCAGACAGTACTGGCATTGTAGTGTTGTCTAAAATGTTGTCCACTATTTGGGCACCTTATAAAAGCTCCATGCATCAACTGTGGTTCTACAAAGTGCAATGGAAGTGGCCAACCTATCCTCTAATTACCTCTCGCTATAGCCTACTATATACTGCATATACATATACTAATGCATGTACAAGATGAAGATCTGCTTGATGTCCCCATCACCCTACAGTTCTCGGAGAAGGTCTTCAATGCTCTTCAGTAGGAAAAGCAGAGGTGTAGGACAATTAGTGACAATGACGATCACCCTGTTCTATTCAGCAGTCATGACAGTGAGGCAGAACCCTGAAACAGTTAAATGCAATTCGCCCATCATTCATTTAGCTGTGTCTGTGGTTTTCCTGCTGTGTCAAAATGTCTTCGTAGAAAATGGACTTTATTAAACACAGAACAAGAACTGTTAACTAAGAGTTTGTAAAAGTATTGAACTTTTTTCTTTCTTTTTTCGCTGATCAAAAAGTCAAAAATTTCACTCTAAAGTAAAATATTTCTGTGTTCAGTGGCAGAAAACTGCATTCAAAAAGCAAGTAGGGGCAGCTTCACAGCTGGCTGACAGTAATTTAACTGTTGAGATTAAAAAAAAGTCAGTTTAAAAAAGGAATCAGTCTGTTGTAATTTAATGTTACACTTTGTGCACAGTTACAACATCATCGTAAAAAAAATACAAATAAATGGAAATGTGCAGGGGAAGAAGGACACAAAGAGCCATGTCCAAAGTTATCCCCAGTATACAAAAAATATTATTGTAAATGTTATTATATCTGGCATTACCAGACAATAATACAAAGCAAACAAGAATGAGTAATACCAAGATCAATATGCCATTAAAATATATCAAATGTAACAAGAAAAACATTTAATAAAAACATGAAAACAGTTATAATGTAGATTTGTTTTCTAATGGTGATAGCAATAGTGTGCATCAAAACTTGTTAACAAGAGCATCTGATAAACATGATTAGCCATAATCAGCATTCAAAACGTACATCTCATGAACGGATGTGTCACTCAACTATAGATAACAGCCTTGCAAACCCACACCAACCCCACCCCCCCAGTGGTTGCTAAGGCACGAAGCAGATCACAAAGGATATGAGTAAATGATTGCGACATCCTGATTTGGCTGCATCACATACTCAATGTACATGAGTTTACAGATGCCTTATTTGTCCTCTGCACCTCTAAAATCCAAGCTTATATTACAGAGTGTCTTCTTGCTCCTCTGCAGGTGCTGCCTGTGCTGCAGGACGCATGGCCACGAGTGCAATGCTTTCATATAGCTGAAGGGCAGAGAAAACAGGTAACAGAGGGAACGCAAACATGCACAAACAGTCATTTCTAGGTCTAGGTTTTTCACTCACCTGTTCACTTTGTACTTTGTCGCTTAGCTCAGCAGCGGAGGTTGGATTTTTCACTTTCCTAGATCTTATTGACCATATTGTGACATTGTTAATATTACAAACAGACTGACTTTGAATACAGGAAATAAAAGTACAAAAATGGAAATGTCTGACTTTTTACCTCATTGCCAGGCAGAAGAGAAATGCTGCAGGCGGGATCAGTAACAAAACAGTCACTTTTACTGCATTCATTATCACTATTGATTTCTCTTGAGCTGGAGAGAAATTATTGGGAGATGTGTTACCAGTGCAACATATTTCAAAACAATAAAAAGCAAGACACACTATTGTATTTTGGATGTTTTTGGCACTATACTAAATTATAATCTCCACAATCCTCAGGACTGAAGTGTCTGTCTGCTGCTTTTACTGAATTTCACTTTCCTTCTACCAAACGTAAATGTGGTGTCATTGGTAGGCAGGGTCATCTTAAAGACCCTTGAGAATTTCTTATGAAATATTCTTTGTACATTGGAATGCAGTTATGTTGACATTACATTTTATCAAAATCAGAGTGGGTGAAGAATGTTATTCATGTCACACAGAGTACTTAAAAAAAGACATTTGCTTGGGTTTTAACTGTTAAAGTGCTTCAGTAGCTAACAACTATTAAGTTTAAGTTTAAATTTAAAGCTGTGCTCACGTTTGACAATGAGACTTTTTTCCTGTGAGCTTATGTTTTGGGGAGCTTTGACAGCACAGGAGTAGTTTCCTTCATGCTGACTGTTGACTGGGTCTAGAACCAGGTGTTTCTTTTTGTTCTTTGACCCGGTCAGAGGTTGACTGTTCAAGTACCAGATGTAGATTGTGTTGTCTGTCAGAGGACAGCTGGTACTGCACGTCAGTGTGACTCTCTGGCCCTCTGTCACCAGTGCAGAAGGAGTAAACATCACTTTCAGGCCTGAAAAAAAAACTTCTAAAGATCAATTAACCAAAAAGAGGCATCATATATGCATATATGTCTTGCAGTAGGTACCATTTCCACAGATACCACTGATCTGAATTTGCTAAACAAGGAGCAATTATAAATTTTTACACAGTTTTTTCATGTTAAAAATACATCAGCTGAGCTGAAGGGAAGTTACAAAATACTAAGAAATATGAAAGGTAATGACTGCTACATATTTTTCTGGAAACTGTAAAAAAAAAAGAAAAAAAAAGAAAATATATTTAGGTATTTGGGCTAAATTATTACCTGTGACAACTAAAGTCACTCCAGATAAATCAGACTGCATCCATCCTTCGTCATATTTCGGAGATATTAATGTGTATTCTCCTGAGTCATTCTTCATCAGGTTATTGATGCTCAGTATGTGGTAGTTTTCCATGACATGAAACTCCACACGACCAGCATCCTGAGTCAAAGTTTCAGCATCCTCCTCATCATGTCTCTTTACTTTATTCCATAATTTATCCGAGTTGCCTAAGTATTCACTTGTAATCTTCACTGATGAACCTTCCACGGCACAGATTCTCCTGTTGATGTAATTCACACTCAAGCAGCTTGAATCATCAACACCTAAAATATAGATTAAACACTTTTAACAGCTAAATGTACTTTTTAAAAAATGCTTCTGTGTCTAGGATTTTAATCAGTCTTAACTAATATTAATAAAAAATCCTATTTACATTTAAAATTTTGCATAGAGTTTATAGCGTTCGAGGTTAAAAACCCCCCCAGAAAATTCTTGCAGCAATAAATCACAAAGAAAGCAATAGGCGTGAAGGGATTTCCTTAGAGGCCAGATTGTCTCTGCTTGAATTACGTTAAGTCACAAAAATGTTGTATCCAATGAGGCAAGACCATCAAATACTGACTGAAAGTTATTTTAAATTGTATCACAATGTGATATTAGCAAAACGTTTCAAACAACAAATAGAAATAAACAAACTGGTGTTTACATCAGAGCTATTGTATTTTATGGTAAGTTGTTTTCTGTTTTCCAACCCCAGGGTGTTTGAACATTATTTAGATTAATATGTTTCTTTTTGCCCTATAGGCTTACAGACTAATGATATATTTGCCCCATTCTATGAGTTAAAAAGACCATAAATTGGTTTACACTCACATTTTTCATCAGAGCGCAGATATTCAAGGCCTTTTACAGCACAGGAGAAGATTCCAAAAGAAGAGCAGAAAAGTGTGACGCGTTGATTCTCACAATGACTGTATAACTGTCTGTTCCAGTACCACATATAGGCATATTGAGGGTCAGCCATAGGACAGCTGGTGACACAGGTCAATGTGAGAGAGTCCTTCACAAAATTCCTTTGAACATGTAACGTTACTTCTGTTGGGAGAGGATACATACACTTTTCATGAATCACTGTTACATATTTTGGGGTTAATAGGTATGTTTATATGGTTGAAAATTCAGCTCACGCATAGGTATTGTGGCAGTAGAGAGACGACATCATGTCTGTTAACACTGGCCAATAACTGCTTGCTTACATTTAGAACTGACGAAAAGTACCATTACTCTACTCACTGGTGTGGGCAAGGGAGAAGTGTATGTGTATCAGGCCTGGAATTAAGGTATTTTCAGGGCAAGGCCACTTTGGCCTTTGATAAATACTTTGTACTGGGGCATCGCGGCCAATATGTAGGGCACCAAGAATGCACCGAGGCCAAAACCAATGGTGCAATAACAATAAGTGATAATTAGGCTGAATTGTGTGAAGACAAAACATTGTGTGAAGACAAAACACTTGGCCAATACATTCAACAAACTGATTGAATGTGTACTGAACACTACAGAGTTTGTTAAAATTGTGCACCGACTGTTTGACATCGCTACAAAATGCTGTCAGATTTTATGTAATGTGAACAATTCATTATATTAATTTAATTAACCATTTTGTCCATATTGCCATTAGAAACTGAGTAGGCCTATAATTCGGCAATAATTATCCTGATCAGCCACCGTCAGTAATCAGTTCAAAAACACATTAGACTGTGAACTTAATGGATGTTCCCTGTGCTCTCTGGGGGAAATATTGCGTCTAACTCCGTTGAAGAAGTATGACAATAAAAATTCCTAATGCGTCCGCAAAACTACATAACTCTAAAAACATACGATAAAGGACGTTCTTTGTCGACGACATTCTTGTGATTTCAGCATCACTATAATCCATAAAGATAAATTGTATATCTTTAAAACTTTGGATTTTGTTGCTACAACATGCAACCAGAGAAAACTGTGAAAATGAGAGATGAACCATTGAAAAATATAAGATTTCTTACTAAAATACCTGCTGGTTGGTGATTCAGATACACATCAAATTAAACACAGCCTCCTAACATCTTCTACAACTGCAGAGTAGACAATCTGCTTCATGTTTACACCGGCACATACTGTACATGCCCAGTGTACGTGGCCACTAGATGTGCGTTTTCATATTCTGGTCACAGTCTATGATTTGAATACAGACGGAGATCAATTCTGATACTGGTGTGGGCAGAGATCATTTTCATTTTAAAACAAAAACGTAGTAGTGTGGAAATCTGCAAATTTCTTTTCCATGTTTTCCCACTCACTGGCTGTGGTATGATTCCTGTCTTGGTGTATGTTTGTGAAGGTTTGGAGAAACTTAACTTGTTGGATATGTGATGGAGCAGGGCTTATCCACTGAACACTTTCCTTTAGCATAGGTGAGATTAAAGCAGGCTGGTGTGACAGAATCTGAACAGAAAAAAATGGCATTCGGTATTTTGATCGTTGAACTTATTAATGATATGTCATAAGATAGTTAGTGCTAAGATAGTAGAAGTTCAAGTTGAATGAGCAAATGTTAAGCCAGATGTTTTGTAAGGTCACTCACCCACTGAGACTTCAGGGGCTCTGAGATCCTCGTAGCCTTTGATAGCACAGGAGTATCTGACTGCTTTGTCACTGCTGACCAGGTGTTGGTACCAGGGAGACCAGTCCTGATAGAGAAACTCTCTGTTCCTGTACCAGATGTAGGCTGCAGGGTTTTCAGTCAGAGGACAGCTGGTGTTACACATCAGTGTTACTGTCTGTCCTTCTGTGGCAGGAATCACCTTTACCTGCAGGTCTGGGAATCATGATGAATAAAATAAGAATCTATATATGGATGTTAGTGTTAAAGTAAAAAATAAACTGGCAGCCACTGTACCTGCAACATGGAGTTCAGTTCTGTTTTGCCAGCAGTTTTCTGCTTTGTCAGTAGTTTCTTCGCAGCAGTAAACCTTTTCATCACTCTCTCTCAGATCAGTGATTATTAGAGTTAAGTTACTCTCTTCAGACGTGTTGAACATAACATGAGTTCCATCTGCAGAGAGCTTATTCAGGACATACGAGGGTTGCGAATCATTTCTGTGAATGGTGTACCATTTCATGCTTGAAGTGGGATGTTGAGCTAAGCATGGTAGCTCCACTGATGAACCTTTTAAGGCACAGATGCGGTTTGCTCGTCCATGAACCCCTTTAACAAAATATTTCATTATTAAACATCTGGACAGATTGATACCATTTGAAATATTGGATGTCTAGTATTCATGACAGTGTGATATACAGTAAATTTAAGGAAATGTGAAGAGCTCATTCCAGTAGTTGTAATATTCTTAAAAGCTATTTATTATATTTCTGTTTTATAAAATGATAATAAAAGTTCTTTCATTTTAGTAGTAATTACATAGTTCCATACGATTTAACCCCTACACTTGTGTAAAATAGCCTATAGTTAATTTTCCCCTTTTGTTTTTTTTTATAGTTTACAATTAATCATCACACATGTCATGGTTATGGTTTAGCACTGTATAAGAACGGATAACTAATAAATCATACCTGAGATGTACAGGATGAAACCCATAAACACACATTCAGCCTCTGCCAACAGCATGGCTTTTGTTGTCCTTCAGCTTCTGATCAGAAAATCTATTGAATAACAGTAGTTGCATCAGCTTTTTCACAATGGCAGAATTAAGACAATACTTAAAAATGATCAAATGTAACTTACCAGTCAAAACCAACGGCACTCTTTTAACAAAGGAAAGGCTGAAGAGGACAGAGTATACTGCTGTTCCTTGTGGTGGGCAAACAGCATGCAGCTCTGATACCAAAATGTCTCTTCCTTCCTCTGTCAGTGATAAAGTGATTCTAAAGTCTTCTATACTCTTAAAACATTTATTTAATGTCATGTTTAATTCCATTCAAAAGGCAGTATTGCCTTTTCACGCTTCACCAGTAATATTTTTATATATAATAACACAATTATATTCACATAGTGTATTGCAAAAATATTAAACTGCCGCAATTGTATCAAAGTTATCAGCAGGGTGTAGTGAGATGTGAATCTGTTAGTGGAGAAAAGTGTTATCTGTGTTTGGTTTGTGGTTCAGAAAAAGAGGAGGAACCTAAAGATTTAACCTTACTGATATTTTAATACGTGGCTTATCCCACGTTTGGGTGGGATAAGCCACATCTATCAATGAGAATGTGCCAAGTCAAGCACTGGCAGAAAAGGTGAAAAGGTAATATCTCAAACCAGCCTCAGACAGACACAAGCTCCCACAGCAATTAACAGAGAAAGCTTCCTTGCATACAAAAAGTCAACTGAAACTTTAACCTTTCTAAAGCTATAGGTATCTGAACTCAGTGTGTATGTTCTGAATACATTTCTAAGAAAAGTCCCTATTTCTTGATCTCCCAGTACATCTCCACAAACACCAACTGCCAAATATGGACATATTTCACTTCCTTGTAACTTTGTGTAGTTTGTTCAAATCTCACTTCTACTACTGTTTAATGATTGGGAGTTTGCTCATTGATGTAAGCACTAAGTGGTGCTAATTTTTCAGTCAGGTGCTATTAAACCATTGCAGAAACAGAGGGTGTCAGTCAAACCTCAAACGATGGCAAAAATTGTAGAGAGGATGATAGAAATATGGCATTAATGTTTATTTCATGGATTAATATGAGAAAGGTTACTGTCTCCTCATCAATCCACACAAACTGATGCTTTAGTCTATAGCTATTTTTTGTCTCTTCAGTGGACTTTTAAGTCACAAAATGCTTAATTTGCTAAGCAAAAGCATTTTCCTTTTATCAATAAACCAACTTTAAATGTTTCACGCACAAATGTAAATAAACAAGTGAATGCAAATGCCCAATTCCACCAGAGCCAAACAGAACAGAATAAAATAAATATTCTGTGATCATTGTAATTAACTTAAATTCAAAAGAGAAATGCATTTATTTTTTTCTTCCACAGTGCTGAAACAGCAGCAACTGCAAAACAAACTTTACACTCATTGTCAACAGCTTATCCTGTGTACAGGGTCACGGGAGGCGGGAGCCACAGACACTACAGCCAAATATTAATGCTGCTTTATTTTTACTGACCACCTGGGGGCAGAATAAATTATTTCTTTAAAGTTTAAAATCTTTGCAAACAACAGAAAGTAAGTTTAACTTTTTTGTACACATTTAGGCATACACCAGACAACACATGTTTTAAAAGATTTCATGCCTTGACAGTTTGTTCAAAAAGGAAGATAACCTTAACCTTAACCTTATACTACAGCCCAACCCATTTATCGTTTTGAAGATATTATCGGCATATATAAGCTACTTGCAGATATATCTGCAGCAGCGTTTATAACCTATATATGAATACTAAAAAAGAGAACAGAGAATCGGATCCTTCCCTCAAATCATGAGTGTTGCGTAGTTTGCCCACCAGAGGGTGCGCTGCAGCTCCTCTGTTCAAAACACTGCAGCACCACAGCACATAAGCCACCCACAGAGCTCAGAGTGGCTCTGCCAGAGCTATGGTGAGTATCTCCTGGTAGCTCTCACACTCAGTGTTCCCGGTGAGTTGGTCGTTTGTCACATCAATTACACGACTTAAATAATAACTTAAATAATTGCATTTCCTCAGAGACCAGATTTGCTAACCTTCCCGTTTTTCACTGTCCTCTCCAGGCTCACAGCAGTGTGTTTAATGTTACGGAGGAGGCTATGCTGCTGACAGATGTGATTGTAGATTTATTTCTGAAACAGTTTGGTGGTTCTAGTGACTGGTCCTCTCATTTCTCTATAATTTATTACTTCTCAATATTTTCTAACATTGCCAACTGCAGATAACACTGTTGCCAAATAAGCCACAAAGCTAATGCAGTGGTTATCAGTGAAGGAGGCTAACATTAATGAGCAATTAAACTGTAGTGTTTCTAGTTACAATTGGCATGTCAGAAATGATTAAACCAGAGGGGACTGAATAAATGTGAGCTGAATAAGAATCTAACACAGGTCCTTGTTGTAGACGGTTATGTAGTATTAGAATAATTCAAGGACTGTCACTGTATCATAAAGCCAGAAGGTGGTTAGGAAATTATTTTTGTAGCATTGGATGGAATTAACAGAGTGCAGGTGATAAACTAGAAGTAGAAAGATTATATGTAAGGTAATAACTACTGTATGACAACATTTATATATAATTACTTGCCTATGTCGGAGAGCTCTGTTTATAATTATGATAGCAATGACATGAGAGATGATATATGGTATTATTTTTATTTTTATTAGGAGTACTATATTGGTATATCTTATAGTTTCTGTTTCACTGGCCCCCACAATACTATTTAATTTAATGTTCATTAATAGTAGCAGTACTCTAGAATTTATAATAAGTCAGATATTTTAAAAATGGTTTCTGTAGTTTTACACGTTTGACTCTTATTTATCAAAACTTTAATATATTTTGTTGTACTTTTGTTCAAAGTACTTGTTCTAACAATAACAAAGTTTATTTTTAAAGTTATGTCATAGTATCTGGGTGAGTTCTCAACATAACAAATGTTAGGGATAATCTTTGTTTATGTTATGCGTTGCTTAAAATAAGGGGAGAACGAATATCAGCCTGTATATTGGCTGTCAGAATTTAAAATCCTCAAATATGGAAATCGGTATTGGTCAGGCTCTTCCAAATACTGCTCATTTGTATATGGTGTTTCAAAATTTGAAGTCACTTTAAGGTAAAGAGTGCTCAAAAAATCCCTGTCCAAAATGGACCTAAATGAACAAAACTGACTAAAATGCCATGAACCTAAAACCAAAGCAGACATTACACGTCTTCCTGCTGCTTTGCTTGCCTCCGTGCTGCCGTCACAGGATTCATGACCAGGAATGTGATGGTCTCATATTATGAGATGATCTGCAGAGTATAAAAAACAGAGACAATGACAAGAGCAAAACACACACATGCAGCAGTTTCTAGCTTTCAAATTCTATACTCACCGTATACCTTGGTCACTTGGCTCAGTACTGGAAATCAGAGTTTTCTTCTTCCTGGATGTGTTTTGTTCAGACAGTACAAATTACTATTGTTAAAATTTAAATTACAAATTACTATTGTTAAAAACAAACCCATCTAGTTACAAGCACATGTTGATTATAGGAAGTAAAGGTAAAATATCAACAGAAAAATGTCAAGTCTTTTACCTCATCCACAGGTAGAAAAGAAGTATAGGAATTGGAATCAATAATGCAATAGTCAATCTAACTGCATTAATTATTGCCATTGATTTCCCTAGAACTGGAGAGAGATGGGGTAAGATGTGTGTTACACTTGGACAAAGTTTAAAATAATACAAAGGGAGATAGAATATTGCATTTGTCTTTTTTCCTATTAAAATACCTGAGTTTAAAATGCTAAACTGCTTTCAATGCCTAAATAGATTTCATTTCAAAATAAAAACTACGCCCACCTTGAACAGTGAGAGTCCTTTCATGTGAACTGATGCTGTTTTTGATAGCACAGGAGTAGTTTCCTGCGTGCCGACTGCTGACTGGGTCTAGAACCAAGTGTTTGTTTTGGTTCCTCTGGCTGGGTCAAAGGTTGTCTGTTTAAGTACCAGAGGTAGGTTGTGTTGTCAGTCAGAGGACAGCTTGTACTGCATGTCAGTGTGACCCTCTGGCCCTCTGTCACCACTGCAGAAGGAGCCATTGTCACCTTTAGGCCTGAAAGATGGTTAGTTTGCTTACTCAGTGTAAAAGACATATTAAAGTGTTGAAGAAATATTGTAAGCCAGGTTGTGATGAAGAAGTTTCTTAGGCTGATGAAGACTTAACATAGCATGGTTTATTGAACCTGGCCAAAGAGATACAGTGCCAGCATAATAGAATCTTTTACTATCCATGAGTTGTGTTATAGAATATTCTTAAGGGGCTTAATTGATGCAACAGGGAAAAGTAAGACAGGTCTAGCTTTGAGTCATTAGCTGACCTTAGAAGTGTTCACTGACCTTCCAGCTCTAGATATTTCTCACATGTAACAGTCCTTGTTAGGGAGACAACAGTTACACTGATAAGGTTGAGACAGTAGCTCAGGCATCAGGCTAGCAGATATCGGCATTCTCTGGGAATCTGGCAAGTTTGAGTCTTACAAGAAAGTTTACAAGAACTTATTGACTCCATCAATGAAGTCCTCTAAGAATATTCTTTAAGAATTAGGAAGTTCAAAACTTGTAAAACTAAACTCACCTATAGTCAGAAACACATTATAAATACAAGTGTCCAACCAACCAATCCTCAGCTTCTATATCAGGGCTAATCCAAACTCCAATCATTTCTTCACTGAACTTCTGTTTCTGAACTGTGTTTTGTTGCCATCTACTCATTTTTAGCCAGCACTGACCAATGCTTTCATCAGTTAAAATGACAAATGTTGCTGGTTACAGATCATATTAGCTGTCTGCAGTTGTACATACAAGTATTTATTCTAGAGAATTACCTGTGACAACCAAAGTCACTCCACGTAAGTTGGACTGTTTTTGTCCTTCTTGTTTTTGGTGTCTGAATGTATATTCTGCTGAATCATTCTTCATCAACTTTCTAATTTTAAGGATGTGGTGATTCTTCATGTTGTCATGATACTCCACACGACCAACAGCTCTAATCACATTTTCAGTATCCTCCTCACTACTTCTCTTTATTTTATACCATAATTTAGATGTGGGTTGCTGGTCATCAGGATATGAGTATTCACTTGAAATGTTTACTGAAGAACCTTCTGGTACACAAAGTCTCCTGCTGATATAATTCACACTCCAGCAGTTTTTATCCTCAGTACCTGAAATATAGATGAAAAAATGTTTTTAAAATAAATTCTTAAATATTTAAAAATCTACTGTTTAATCCCAGTAAAACTAACTTTTTTACGGATATAACTAAATATAAATACATTATTTGGATATGAACAGATAATGTACTCCAAACAGAATTGTTGCAGTAATATGAACTGACAAGTTGGTTCATACTCACAGACTTCAGCAGAGAGCAAATCCTCGTGACCTTTTACAGCACAGGAGAGTCTTTTATCAGATGAGCGGGAAACTATAAACTGTTGACGCTCAGTGTATATGACCAATTGTCTGTTCTGATACCACCTATAGGTGGTTTGAGGGTCAGTCAGAGGACAACTGGTGTTACAGGTCAGAATGACATAGCCCTCTGCAAGTGTCCTCTGAAGATGTACTTCTGTTGAGAGACGATCATTGAAGACTGCAGAATGTATTTAACAGTAATTGTGCCAGTAGTAAGCATTTGAGGAGGTGTGTTATTTGTGTTTGTAAATGTTTGTGGAGTGGGGAATGTGGAGGAAACTTAACCTCTGGGATACATGATGGAGCATGCCTCATCCTCTGATTTCTGCATACACATTCTTCCTTTAGCGTAGGTCACACTAAAGCAGGTTGTTGTAACAGAATCTGGACCAAAAAATGGCATTGAGCATTTTATTTGAGACAATAGTAACAGTTTTTCACAAGTTTAGTCAGATGTTTTGAAATAATGATAAGGACCTAAACTTTCTCACTCACCCACTGAGACTTCAGGGGCTCTGAGATCCTCATAGCCTTTGATAGCACACGAGTATCTGACTGCTTCGTCACTGCTGACCAGCTGTTGGTACCAGGGAGACCAGTCCTGATAGAGAAACTCTCTGTTCCTGTACCAGATGTAGGCTGCAGGGTTTTCAGTCAGAGGACAGCTGGTGCTACACATCAGTGTTACTGTCTGTCCCTCTGTGGCAGGAATGACCTTTACCTGCAGGTCTGGAAAATGGTGTACAAAATTAGTTTTCATATTAAGATACAATTCTTGAAGTAATAAAGTACTGACAGCCACTGTACCGGCAACATAAAGCTGAATTCTTCGGTGCCAGGTGTTTTTTGAATTCTCTCTGCAGTAGTAAACATTTTCATCAGTGTCTCTTAAATCATTTATAGTTAGAGTGAAGTTACTCCCCTCAGACATGTTGTATGTCATTCGATTTCCGTCTGTAGACAGCTTATTTTGAATAACTTTGTAGTCTTCCCAGTGCTGAGTATACCATATCTTGCGTGAAGTGGGATGTTCAGAGCAGGGCAGATCCACCGATGAGCCTTTTAAGGCACAGATGCTGGTTGCTTGTCCCCAAGTACCATCATCATCATCAGCTAACATGTGAACAAATATATGGCTTTAAATGAATCACTGAATAATAATAATAATAATAATAATAATAATAATAATAATAATAATAATAATAAAAAATATAGAAAATCTTAGCAAAACTTTTTTGTGTTTATTTATGTACCAAATGTTTTGGTAATGCAGACCATTTGAAGAGTTTTGAAAATGTGGCTTCAGGTTGGTATCTTAGCAATTAAAAACTGTAAATGTCAACAACCTTTCTTCAGGAGATGAGCTGAATTGCTGATAGTTAACATTAAAACTCATAGACTTCAGTAAAAGTGATCCATGGTTAATAAGTAATTATATACTTAATAGCTAATTATGATGTATCACTTAAACGTCCTGTTTACAATTGATAATTACAAAGAATGTGTGATGGATATAAAGTGAACAATTGTTACTACCTGAGATAAACAGGATGAAAAACATGACCATATATGCAGCTTCTCCCAAAAACATGGCTGTAGTCACTTCTAATCAGAATGGTGATGGTATAAAAGGTATTATTCCAAATTATAAGCTCTGGTCAAAATCAACAGCGGTCTACTTAGAAGAGCTGAAGATGACTGTTATATGTATTCACCAACAAGGTGTGAAACAGATCAGAATGTCAGAGATGCAAAGGTGTCAATGACCAAAGTGTTGTTTGTGGTTGGCTTGTTCTAAAAAAAGGGCTAAACCTGTGAAGAGGAAGCTGCAGACTTCACCTCCTATAATCTTTTGTTAGTCTTAGATAGTTTATGTATCACAACAATATCTTGATACTGATGTTATAATATACATTCCCCAAAGTATTCAAATATCATGGAAAAGGATAAGCAATATTTATTTGAATTTGTCAAATGGTTTTTAGTCATGCAAGCAGCATGAGTTGTAATAACTTTGGTGGTCCCCAAGCATTTCATCTAGTGCCATTATCTAGACAAAATTTCACTTTCACATTTAGTAACAAGATGTATCCTTTAAGAATCTATGTACTGTGTACATTGTATATTTCTAAATAATTTATTCTATTTGCTCTCCACAAAACAATACTCCCAATACAGTAATTTATAACTAAATTCTCATAAAAGTAATGAAAGTCTCATCAGCATCAGCTGTAGTATGTGTAAGTGCTGATTAGCAAATGTTGGTGTGCTGATACTCTAAACTAAGTGAGTACGGTAAATATTACCTGTGAAAAGCTAAACATGTAAAAGCTTAAACAATATCACACGTAATAGTAATGTAGGCCTTTAGACTTATAGGCAAGCCTTTCTTATGAGAAAATAATTTCAATTTAACACCTTTTGAAATGTTGTCAAATTTGAACAAACCATCGAAAACATTCTGTCACTGAAAATTATTCCACATTTTAAATCTATATTTAAGACAAAATAAGAACCCTGTAATGCAAATTTAATAACTATGTTGTGTCTCTTAACGCATTACAACATACAGCTCTGTATGACAGCAAGACAAGGGCAGACACTGCACAGATTAAGCCTTGTAGTCACAAATAGGACGCCCCCAAAATAAATCTATAATTTCTGCCAGAATGGTGGTCGTTTGAGGCTGTGATGCCTGATTTATTGCCTGAACCATCAGCAATCTGGATCTCGGATTATCATTTCTGGCAGGCCAGATGATCTTCCAGCACAGTATTTTTCTTTTTCTTCTTACTTTCCATTCATAATAGGCACAAAGTAATGCTACCTTTCTCTCTTTTTGTCAACATTGAGGATGCCGAATAAACATTTATTAGACAGAACCGACATGGGGTCCCGTACTCAGTGTGAGCATCCACTACTGATGGCAGCTCAATTGGTCCATTCATGTTTGTATGATTGTGATTTTGGACCTTTTATTGTTCAGACAGTTTAAATAACTATTGTTAAAAACTGTTGATTACAGAAAGTAAAACTAAAAATATCTATAAAGCTGTCAAGTCTTTTGCCTCATCCACAGGTGAAAGCGAAGTAGAGGAATCAGGATCAGTAATGCAGCTGTGAGTCTCACTGCTCACTGCTTAATTATTGCCCTTGACTTCGCTAGAACTGGAGTGATATGGATTAGAGATTTCTGTTACAGGTTCAAATCAAAGTGCTTCTAATGGCTACTGACTTTTCACTTAAAATTAAAAGGTATGCCTATCTTGAATGGTGAGTGTGTTTTCAGGAGCTTTGATGTCTTCCTCGGTTTTGACAGCACAGAAGTAGCTTCCTACAAGCTGACAGCTGACTTGGTCTAGAACCAGGTTTTGCTCTCTAGCAGGGTCAAAGGGCGACTTCAAATACCAGGTGTAGGTTGTGTTGCCAGTCAGAGGACAGCTGGTACTGCAGGTCAGTGTGACTCTCTGGCCCTCTGTCACCACTGCAGACTCAGAGTCAGCGTCAACTTCAGGCCTGAAAGATGGTTAGATAAGTCACTAAATGTATAATGCTGATTTCAGACCAAACGCGAATTTTTGCCTCGCAACGCTTTTCTCGCATGAGTACATTCGCTGCAAGTGTTCACCCACAACGCGAGAAGGCGATTTTAACGCGATAAGGTGAATAAACACAAGTCGCCATTACTACAACTGTATGAAACCAAAATAAACATTTTGCTGTGATTAAATAGCAATAAAGGCATTAAACTGATGCCGAAATAACTACAATATGATGCAGATTTGTTAAACATATGAATTCATGCTTTGTCAGGTCTGGCAGCAAGACAGCAGGACGACAACTTCTAAAATGTTTGTTTTCTGAATGGAGTTTGGATCGATCAGGGCTATGCTATGCTAACTTGGTCACAGTAATGTACAATGATAGCTGGAATAAAGTTACAGACACGTTTTCTGAACTCACCAGGTAGTTCAACCGCCTTGCTTTCTTTTCTCCAAGTCATGTCCAGCTTTGTCCGTGTTCTGCCCTCTGATTTGTAATCAGTAAAACAGGTTTTTATTTAACTCTTATTTTGAAAGATGAACCTTTATTTTGATACTCCAAGAGAGTGCCCTGCATGCTGGGTTAGGAAACCCCAATTGAGAGTTACAGGGATAGATGTACACATGGTGAAGGTTTCTCCTGTGTCTTCGCTTTTCTTTCTCCCCCGAAAGCAATGGCTGTAAGTGTTTTGACTGTTTAATACATTATTTGACATGAATAAGTGACCTAGGTTTACTTTCTGTGTATGTTAGTTGCAAATGTACAGGATTAACAGGAATTTATTCTAGTATGACAGAGATGCTAATTTGTAATAATGATAGGCTGGATGCTAATGGTACACAGTTAGCATGTAACTTAGTTTGGCTGATGGCTAGTGTAAGCTCTTATTGGCCAGCCGTTTCGGGGTCATACAGCAACTTTATTGTTTGTTTGTTAGACATTACAAATATTTTCTGCCTTTCGTCTATTTCAGTTTCACTCATCAGTGTTCACCTGTCAACCATGAAGAACAACGTCAATAAAGGAGCAAGGCACTCGCGTCCTGGCTCGTGAAAACTGAGTTTGGCTGGCTGTTTACTTACGTTAGCATACAAGTTGTATATAACACGTAATGGGAACAGTACAGTGAAAAGCCACACCAGCAGTGGGTGCAAGAAAAAAAACTGACATAGCCATGGACCTCAAACCCAGCGCCAAAGATGAAACCGTTAAGTCAGAAACTAGCCTCAGGAGTACAGGTTCTTTCAAGTCTTATGTCAAGGCAGCATCAAGAGCCAGCTCCAAACGCACATCTTCGTCTAAGTCTTCTGTCACTGAGGCTGCTGCTAGAGCCAGAGCCTCAGCTGAAGCTGCACATACCAAAATGGCCTACGCTAAAAAACAGCTGGAAATCAAAAAGGAGAGGGCCAGGCTAGATCTAGAAAAGGCTATGCTGGACGCTGATTTGGAAGCTTTGGAAGTTGAAAAGGAAGCTGAAGCTGCGCAGGTAAAAGCTGAAGAAGCAGCAGCAGCTATGGAATTGGAAGACGCACAAAGTGTAAGGAGCACCGTCCCGCCAAACATTGTCCAACAGAGAACAGAAGAGTATGTACAACATCAAACACAACTCAGTACTCATGCTTTGTGTGAAAAACCCCACACTGCAGACCTCACCATTGGACACGGAGAAAAAGCCCACGAATGACATCTTCACATCCACAGTGAACGAGCACACACAAGGAACTGATCACATACTTATGTCTGGGATACCAGATAACCCACACAGACGATATGATCAGCAAACGCCTCATGCCAACAACCAACCTATGATTGACTTTGCCATGTTTCTAGCACGTAGAGAGTTAGTGACTACTGGCCTCTCAAAATTTGATGACACACCAGAGACTTTTAGGGCTTGGCAGTCCTCATTCCTCAATGCAACACAGGGCTTGGGGCTCACCTGTGGCGAAGAATTGGACCTCCTGATAAAATGGCTTGGTAAAGAGATACGTGCTGTTCATGTCACCAACCATCAGGCAGCCCTCCAGCTTTCTTGGGACAGACTTTGAGAATGTTACACAACATTTTCAAATGATTGGATAGCTTCCCCGATTTATCTGCCAAAGACAACATAAAACTAAGAGAGCTTAGTGATCTTCTTATGGAGTTTCTGGCTGCTAAAAATGATGGATATCTCCCAAGCCTATAGTGGAAAAATTGCCTCCAGGCCAACAGGATAAATGGCTCCTCACGGGTTCCCAGTATAAGGAACAACACAAAGGAACCTTTCCCCCGTTTTCGTTCTTTGCCAACTTTGTCGGTGGCCAGGCTAAGGCAAGAAATGACCCAAGCTTTGTCTTGTCAAGCAGCAATCAGTTTTGTAGCAAAGGTGAGAGAACACTATCAAAGCACTACGGACTCAAGACCGCTGTATCCGTGCAAAAGACTGATGTTGACGCAGGCCCCACAAGTACAGCAGAGACCGAGGGCAAAGACATTGATCCTGTTCGATACTGTCCTGTTCACAAGAAAACTCATCCTCTGGTTAAATGCAGAACCTTTAGAACAAAAACATTACTAGAACGAAAAACATCCTAAAAGAGCACAAACGGTGCTTTAAGTGCTGCTCTCCAAACATCCTGGCTAAGGATTGTCAGGCAACACTGAAATGCAGTGAGTCCGAGAGTGAAAGACACTGCTCTGCAATGCATCCTGACACCTCCAAGCCCACTCCTCTATCGCCTGTGTTGGAGCCACAAGCAGATGCAGAACCAAGCAGCACTCCACCTGAAGTAACCTCGAGGTGCACTAAGGTTTGTGGCAAAGGCGGCCTTGCTCAGTCTTGTTCAAAGGTGTGCTTGGTACGGGTCTTCCCTAAAGGCCATCCGGAACGCTCCATCAAGATGTACGCCATACTTGACGATCAGAGCAACTGCTTACTGGCTGGCTCTGTATTTTTCCACCTGTTTGAGATTTGAAGGCAATTTGTCGCCATACCTGATGAAGACTTGTGCTGGCACGACAGAAATGACTGTAAGGAAAGCAGTGGGCTTTCAAATCGAAGCAGTGAATGGAGGAGTATGCATGGATCTCCCTCCTCTCATTGAGTGCAATGAGATAATGTCCAATAAATCTGAAATACCAACACCAGAGGTCGCTCTGGCACATGCTCACTTAAAACACATTGCTCCTTACATACCCAAGCTAGATCCTGATGCTCAGATGATGATCTTGCTGGGAAGAGACATGATACGAGTGCATAAGGTGAGACAATACGTCAATGGGCCCCACGACGCACCCTTTGCTCAGCGTCTAGACTTAGGCTGGGTAATCGTGGGTGAAGTGTGCCTTGACAGCGCTCACACGTCAACCGTAAGTGTCTTCAGAACCCATGTCTTACAGAATGGAAGAAACGTCCGTCTCTCCTCACTCCTTGCCATAACAGCATCAGGCTAAGAGAAAAACCAAGCTACGGCGGGGAGCACAGGTGCGCACTCTCCACACGTACACCAAATCGTAAGCCAAATGAAGACAAGCTTGGCCTTACGGTGTTTGAACGTACGAGGAATGACAACCAATGTGCCATGTCCTTTGAGGATGAGATAAGACTATGGAAAAACAAGTCCATCAGGACGAAATGAACAATTGGGTGGCTACTTTACCATTCAGGTCACCTCGTCCCCCACTTACAAACAACAGAGAGCAAGCATTGTCTCGCCTCAGTTCTTTGAGACATTCTCTAAACAAAAGGCCTGAGATAAAACAGAAGTTTTCCTCCTTCATGGAAAGGCTGTTTGAAAACAAGCATGCAGAGAAGGAACCACCAATCGGTGAGAAATGTGAATGCTGCTACTTGCATATTTTCGGGGTGTACCATCCCCAGAAGCAAGACCAAATAAGAGTGATGTTTGACTCTAGTGCCCAACAACATGGTGTCTCCCTCAACTCTGTACTGCTGACGGGTCCTGATCTGAATAATACTCTCCTTGGAGTGTTGCTACGTTTCAGGAAGGATCTCATTGCAGTTACGGCAGATAACCAACAAATTAATAATGGCTTTCTGGTGAGAGATGATCACAGAAACTATTTGAGGTTCCTCTGGCATAGAGATAACGACTTGACCAAGGAGGTGGAAGAATATCACATGCGGTTGCACGTCTTTGGGAATAGCCCATCTCCGGGGGTGGCTATCTACTGTCTCCGGCAAGCTGCTCAGAAGGGTGAGGCAAAGTATGGCGCTAACATGTGGCAGTTTGAGACATTTCTATGTTGGATGACGGACTCATATCACTTCCCTCAGAATCCAAGCGTACTTGTGCATCACTTGCAGAGTCAAACCTGAAACTGCATAAAATCGCATCAAACAGCATCAGTGTTATGCAGGCCTTCAAACCTGAAGAACTGGCCTCAGACATCAAGGATTTGGGTCTTGACGATGAAACTCTGCCTACCCAACGGAGCCTGGGCTTGTGCTGGGACATAAGCACAGATACCTTTACTTTCAAGGTTGCCATTACAGACAAGCCTTACACCCACCGTGGGGTGTTATCAGTCATAAATAGCATCTTTGACCCCTTGGGATTGGCAGCGCCGGTAACAATTCAAGGCCGATTGTTGTTACGAGAGCTTTCCAGTGTCGGCCAAGATTGGGATTCACTCCTTCCGGAAGAAAAAAGGAGCAAATGGGAAACATGGAAAGTGTCACTCCAGGAGCTGAGCAGCCTCCATGTACCCCGCTGCTATGTGAAGATGTCACTCTCAAGAGTTGTGTACTCAGAGCTATGTCTCTTTTCTGACGCTTCAAACTGGGCCATAGGGGCAGTAGCTTACATACGAGCTGTCACTGAAGAGGGTCATTGCGAAGTGGGATTTGTGCTTGGAAAGGCAAAACTGTCACCGAAGCCAGAGCCCACAATTCCCCGCCTTGAGCTTTGTGGAGCCGTTCTGGCGGTTGAGATGGCGGAGCTCATTTCAGATGAATTGGACCACAAGCCGGATGCTGTAAAGTTCTACTGTGACAGCAGAGTCGTTCTTGGCTACATATACAATGACTCAAAACGTTTCCATGTGTATGTGCATAATCGTGTGCACCGCATACGCCAGTCGACTTCCCCTGAGCAGTGGCACTATGTCCCTTCAGAACAGAACCCAGCTGATTTGGCCACCAGATCTGTACCTGCATCGCAGCTTATGGATACTATGTGGTTCAAGGGGCCTAACTTCCTGAACAAGCCTCCGGAGCCTGAAACATGTGAACTCTTCGAACTAGTAGATCCTGAAAAGGATGTGGAAGTCAGACCGCAAGTGACTGCTCTTGCTACCCACATTAAAGCCGGGGAACTTACCTCTAAACGTTTTGAACGTTTTTCCACATGGGACTCCTTGCTAAGAGCAGTTTCACTGTTGATTCACCAGGCACGTTCTCACAAGTCAGGCTTTACAGACACATCACAGCACACATGTAAAGGATGGCATCAATGCAGCAAGCCTCGTACACCTGAAGAACTTGTAGCCGCCAAGAGCTTGATCCTTAAGGTTGTACAAAGAGACACGTACCCAGATGAGTATGCTGCTCTTCAAGCAAACAGAGAAGTGTCTAGTTCAAGTTCAATCTTGAACCTTGACCCCTACATCAGCGATTGTCTGTTAAGAGTCGGTGGACGTCTCAGACATGCTTCTCTTGAATCAGAGGTAAAAAACCCTATCATCTTGTCGAGGCAAAGTCATGTAACCAGACTTCTTGTGGAACACTACCACATGCAAGTGAATCACCAGGGGTGGCTGTTTACAGAAGGTGCAATTAGGGCCGCGGGAATTTGGATTGTCGCAGGCAAACGGCTAGTTAGTTCTGTCATCCATCACTGTGTAACATGCCGCAAGCTTAGAGGCAAGCTAGAAATGCAGAAGATGGCCAACCTCCCTCCAGAATGGCTTAACACATCTCCACCTTTCACTTATGTGGGGCCGGATGTATTTGGACCGTGGACAGTGGTAACTCGGTGCACTCGAGGAGGTGCAGCTCACAGCACAAGGTGGGCCATACTGTTCACGTGTATGAATACCAGGGGTGTACACATCGAAGTTGTGGAATCTATGGATACCGCCAGCTGCATCAATGCCTTGCGAAGGTTCTTTGCAATTAGAGGCCCGGCAAAGAAGCTCAGGTCGGACAGGGGCACCAACTTTGTTGCCGCTAGTTTGGGCCTGGACATGGGACGTCCTGATGAAAAGCAGACCAGCATCTTGAAGTATCTCCATAACAACGGCTGCACATGGGAGTTCAATCCCCCACACGCCTCTCATATGGGGGGAGTGTGGGAACGAATGATCGGCGTGACACGCAGAATCTTAGACTCCATGCTTTTCCAAAATAAACATGCTCATCTGACACATGAGGTGCTTTGTACACTGATGGCAGAGGTGTCAGCAATAATCAATGCAAGGCCACTGGTACCTATCTCATCGGATCCCTCGGCGCCAATCTTACTTTCTCCTGCCATGCTCTTGACTCAGAAGCAAGGATTGTCTGCTCCACCAGGAACCTTTGATGAAAAAAATCTGCTGAAGTGCCAGTGGAGACAAGTGCAAGCGCTTGCAAACGAATTCTGGAAACGCTGGAGGGATGAATACATTAGCACTCTACACCCAAGACACAAGTGGCATAGGACACAGCGAAACCTACAACTCGGAGACGTTGTGTTGTTGAAACAAAGTCAAGTACCAAGGAACGAGTGGCCAATGGCTGTGGTTACATCAGTATTCCCAGGAAACGATGGAAGGGTTCGCAAGGTTGAAGTGAAGACATCATCTCATGGTACTGTGAAGACTTACCTGCGTCCCATCTCGGATGTCATCATGCTGCTGGAAAAGGAATAAGAAGAGAAAAACAAATAAGGGTTTTATTTGGTGGCATTAGTTTATGCCAGGCGGGGAGTGTTCTGCCCTCTGATTTGTAATCAGTAAAACAGGTTTTTATTTAACTCTTATTTTGAAAGATGAACCTTTATTTTGATACTCCAAGAGAGTGCCCTGCATGCTGGGTTAGGAAACCCCAATTGAGAGTTACAGGGATAGATGTACACATGGTGAAGGTTTCTCCTGTGTCTTCGCTTTTCTTTCTCCCCCGAAAGCAATGGCTGTAAGTGTTTTGACTGTTTAATACATTATTTGACATGAATAAGTGACCTAGGTTTACTTTCTGTGTATGTTAGTTGCAAATGTACAGGATTAACAGGAATTTATTCTAGTATGACAGAGATGCTAATTTGTAATAATGATAGGCTGGATGCTAATGGTACACAGTTAGCATGTAACTTAGTTTGGCTGATGGCTAGTGTAAGCTCTTATTGGCCAGCTGTTTTGGGGTCATACAGCAACTTTATTGTTTGTTTGTTAGACATTACAAATATTTTCTGCCTTTCGTCTATTTCAGATTCACTCATCAGTGTTCACCTGTCAACCATGAAGAACAACGTCAATAAAGGAGCAAGGCGCTCGCGTCCTGGCTCGTGAAAACTGAGTTTGGCTGGCTGTTTACTTACGTTAGCATACAAGTTGTATATAACACGTAACGGGAACAGTACAGTCCGGTTTTTATATAAAAATGAAGGCGTAGTCCGACAGACGCTAACAATAACACTGTAACCGGATGTGCACGGAATCTAGCTGCTGAGAAGCTCCAGTGAAGATAAATCAACGTTGAAATCCCAAAAACTAAAGTAAAAAGCTAATTTAATAAAAACAGTTAACTCCGAGCTCCTCCCGCAAGTAAACAGCATAGTTGTCAGAGCCGAATCCGACCGACTACGGGTGTTAATTTATCCAATGGTTGGAGCTCCTCTAGCCCAAGTTTAGCAGCTGTCAGCCGGCCTGCAGATTTTTAATCCCCGCTCTGCTCGGCCCTCTCCACACAACGCTCTGAAGCCTCGGTGACGTACAGACAATCTCAACACTGATAGGCTATCGCAACTCAGCGTCGCGCGACTTCTTCGCTTGAGTTGAAAATAGGCTATTCAACTCATGAATATTAAATCATTAAATCACAGATTTCCCTGCTGACAAAATAAGTAGATCTTATCCTGAAATATAGATAAAAAATTTGTTGATTAGTGTAAAGGCTTTAATATGATTATTAATTGACAACAGTGACCTTGAACTATGTAAGTGATTTTGACAGAAGAGTTAACTGTAAATCAGCCCTGCAATAGATTGGCAGCCTGTCCAGGGTGTACCCCGCCTTTCGACCGATGTTAGCTGGGATTGGCTCCAGCCCCCGCGACCCTGTACGCAGGATAAGCGGTTGACCATGGATGGATGGATGGGTGGATGGATGGATGGAACTGTAAATCATTTATGGGTTTTTTGTGTGGTTGCAAAACACTAGTGTGTCCAGTAGATGTTATCTTTCTGCTTTGCATCAAAAGCAGATTTAAGCAGGAACCTTTGCACAGGTGACAGGTGTTGCTGGAAGGAGGGGAGCAACTTAAGTTTTTTTACCCGCTTCGCTGGGTGACCTGGATAGTGTTTAATGAGAAAGTGTTAGATTCAGTGGATGTTTATGGACTGTACTATGGATCATTCCATGTACATGAAGACCATCCCTGATAAACAATAAATCTGAACAAAAACTGCAAGAGCAAACAACACCATCATCATTAATTTGGAGTCATATGTCTGCCTGTGCAATATTTTGTAAACCTTACACCCTCGTTGTATCAGCATAGCATTGTCATTAGAAGGGTGGACATTTCTCGATTCTAAGATGCATCGCGATGCTGACTTAGAAGATTCTGCATCACTGTAGTTACAGAACATAATCAGAGTTTGCAGCCTGTGAATCTTTTGAATGTTGGGAGTAATGGCAGAGAGAGGCAGAGATCAGCAGCAAGTGGTAAAAAAAGCACCCAGTATTTTAAAAGTGGTCATTTGGGCACATTTCTGATTTTATGAACTTACTAGAAAGCACAAGCTGTGTGTAAAATATGCCTCACAAAAATGACTTAGTTGAAATTGAGAAACAACTTTTCACCCTGGGCTAACGTCTGCAAACATAAAAAATACAGTGAGCCCAGCTAACCAGCTGTCACAGTTTGTTCCCTTTCCCATTCTGACCCCTCAGACCTGCCATGCTCTGACTGTCCACCAGATGCCCTCAGACGTTCTCTCCATTTACAATCACCTGACTGCTATACCTGTTCTCACTTCCCTAATCAGCCCTGTAGTTACCTGGCCTACTCCTTATCCTGTTTGTGACACAGTTTTGTAGTGGTCTAAGTGATTTGTTGGATGTGTTGTTAGCTTTAACCCTTGATCTGTACCTGCCTACCTGCCTGCTGCTTGTTTGTTACTTGCCTCCTACTGGTCTGCTTGCCATTAACAATATTTACGCTCATTTCTGGAAATAAAATCCTTGGACTGGGCAGCACGGTGGTCTGGTGGATAGCGCTGTGGCTTCAGAGCAAGAAGGTCACAGGTTCAAACCACGGCCTTTCTGTGTGGAGTTTGCGTGTTCTCCCTGTGTCTGCATGGGTTTTGGGTGCTCTGGCTTTCTCCCACCTTCCAAAGACATGCAGCCTATTGATTGGTGACCCTAAATTGTCCTTTGGTGTGAGTGTGACTGGTTGTTTGTCTATGTGTGGGATGGATTGGCAGCCTGTCCAGAGTGTACCTCGCCTTTCGCCCAATGTACGCAGGATAAGCAGTTGACAATGGATGGATGGAAAATCCTTGGACTATCCTGTATCTGCCTGTGTTTTGGTCCTATCCCCATTGCCTCTGCAAGCCCACTCCTGACAATCAGCCAAGAACTGATTGTGCCGTGCCATGAGTGAGGTTTATGTGTTGATGTGATGTAACACAGATAGGCTACTGGTATTGAAAAAGATTCAGCTTTTTATATTATAGACTGTTGTAGTCAGATTTTTGAAAGCACTTTCCAAATAGAAAGGGAGTTCAGATTTATCTGACTTCTTTTACAGATTGATGAAAAAGTAGCCAGATGCAGTAATATGGATCGGCTAATTTAAGATCCCATACACAGATGCATTGAAAATCGAATTATGGAGAGGTGAATCTTAATTAAATATTATTAAAAAGTATGTTTACAAGATGCATCAGTGCTTCACTTGAAATGAAAAAATGAAAGATGTACTTTTTACAAGCAGAGTAATGAGTTTAAACTCACTATGAAGCTCTGTAAAGCCGAGGAGAGCTGCAGATTCAGGTTCATCATCATATGAGATCTATTTGACAATGTCTCATTGTTTTCACTTTGTCAATTTGTTGTAATGTTTATACTAAAAATATAAATTATTAGTCATTTATATATTAAAGTGTACTTTAGCGGTCTACATTTTGCCTTTCATCACATTTTCTAAAAGAAATGCCTTTAAAAATTATGCTGTGCGCTGAGTCTGGATTGGCAATGACGAAGAACATTCTCATCACAGAAGTGTCAAAATTACCAGTGACTGCAGAGAAATCTGAATAATATAATCAATGTTGGTTTGTGTGATTAATAGCCCCCATGAAGAGGAAGCTGTAAACATAACCTTAGGGAGCAACTGAGGCCTGCATGAAACTGAGTGATGTTTTTTTGTCTCGTTAGTTATGTATTGAAGTGGTTAAGATTAGATTAAATGGCTGGTCCAAAGATACTCAGCCTAATTTTCTTCTTCTAGCCCTATTTCACTGTACATTTTTAAATAGATCCATAGATCCATTTTACTCAATATAGATTAGATTGTCAGTTTCAAGTCAGATCTTACTTAAATTGTTTATCAGTATCACATTCACAACCATTTCAGAACTTATAAACACAGGTTTGCGACTTGATATGATGAACTGAGTAGAAGTCCAGACTAAATTGCTTAGAGACATTGTTTGCTTAATAATTCCCAGCATGCTTTGCTTTTGGGTTACAAATTCTTCAGAAAGCCTTGTTTTTGTATTTGAAGAAAGAGATCAAACTCAAAACTGCTAAACTGCACTTGGCAAATCAGTTTCTGACCTAACAGGTTTAAACTGAAATTGAAATCAGTAGGCTAAATAGCCTATGTGTCAAACTGCACACACACACACACACACACACACACACACACACACACACACACACACACACACACACACACACACGATGCAGGCTATCGTGAGAGTCAACAGCTGGCAGAGGAAGTTGGATCATTTCTCTCGCTCTCTCGCCTTCTCTTCCAATCTCTCTATGTCTCTCTGCACTCTCTCTCGCCTATTCTCTCTCGTCTTTCCACCCCCCCCTCCCACCCAGACAGCCTCTTCCCTTCTCACCGACGCTGGAAGCTCAGTTGACCAGCGTCGCAACTGGGCGATGCACCTCCCGGAGAGCCTGCATTTTTTGCAGCTGATTTGACATCGCAGCCGACACCCTCACAATCTGAATGACATTTAGTTTTCCCCCCTCGTCAGTGATTTCTTTAACTTAACGCCAGTCTAATTTTGAGAGAAAACTAGCAAAAGGACAAGGTTTTCGGTTGCATATCTGAAAACTGACCACTCGCAACAGGCATTGAACGATCCCCTGTGGGAGGATTTGCTTTCAAAATACCGATTTCCAGCCAGAGACTGATAACTTAGTCGGATATGTTACGGGAAACGACGGACAAACTCGCTTGATTTTGGTAATTTGTGTTCTCAGTTTGTGTCTATTGGAGGCTCGAAAGCATCTTGAGACAGACTACAGGGAGCAGAGGAGGCTGCACTGTCTACAGGCGCTTGTAAGGTAAAGCTGCACGATCACCCGCACGATCGTCTTTATCTTAACAAAAAGATAAATTTAACAATCCCTTGATGTTCCTCTGTTGCCTGCGTTGCTCAGTTATGATTTTATTCTAGCACATATTGGGCTTGCATCTGTTATGACATCACCAGTCCAATAGTCAATGATTAAATGTTTTATGGGCACTTATTGATTTCACACACACATAAATACACGTTTTATAGTATGCATTGTGTTTGTGTGTGTATCAGTGATGTAGTACAAAAAGCTATAATAGGAGTGTAAAAATTAACACTCCAAGAACAAAGCCACCTGTAGTTTTGCACATCTGTTAGAGTCAGTGACAGTTTTTGAAGTTAACACCAGTCAATAGGAGAATAATGTTTCCACTCTTAGTTTTGATTTGACATTTCAAAACTTGTTCTCAAACCTGGTATCAAAGTAAATTCAGATTGGTATTGGTCCAGTATGTGTGCGAAGAAAGAGTGAATCTTTACCATCAATGGTATGTAAATCATTGATTGATTTGTCAGTCAAAAAGGAAATTGTCTTCTTTTTTTTTACACAAAATACAAAACTATTTCCTGGTTTTCAAAGGTGTGAAGATGTGCCGCTTTTTTGTCTTATATGATAGTAAACTGAACATATTTTCAGTGTTTGACATTTTAAGACATCACATTGCATATTGGGTAATAGACATTCTGATATTTTTTGGGTAAACCAATCAGTCAAGAAAATAATCAGCCAATTAATGAATCATGTAACTTATTGCTAGTCGCAGCCATAGGTACATTCTCCTCTTCGTTTAGCTCATGTCAGATATGAGGAGGTCCTCAAGGGTCTACCCTGGGCCCTCTGTTATTGTCCATATATTATGTACTCCTGCTTGGTGAAAACTTTTATGTCATTTTTGAATGATGTTTTGATGTTAACATCAACCAGACATTTGGTCCTTACCAGGAAAACCACAGCATTATTAATTTACTCACATAGCTTTAAACAGCCTCTGTGTTCAGTCACGCGGTAGGAAGTAGTTTGCACGAAGAGTCATCTGACCATGCCTAAAGTCAAAAGTTTTTATGTTGTGAATGGCCACACTCAGGGCTGAATGAAAAGCCAGTAAAGAGAGGGGTGAAACGCAATGAATCATACAAATGGGGATAATGGAGCACACAAAGGCATTCATGGTGTTGCACTTGGTTATACACAAGGGACGTAATAGAAGTAGTTGTGTGAAGACCTAAAAAAAGCCTCACACTTAGCCACATAAGGATGCATGTTGGTCTGTCTGTCTTCAAAAAGCTACAAATATTGTCTCAGACACTCATATTAGAACAATTTGCACTACAAATCAACCTTTTTCGTTACTTAGGTTTTAGGAGCTATCTGTAGCATTAATGGACAGTATGTTAATTTATGAATGATCTTGCAGTGATCCAAAGTGACCACAACTCCCAAGTGCAACAGGGTGGAGACAAGGTCTTTACTTTCCTAGTTTTTCTCCCAGTGGTTTGGTTCATCAAATCCCGCAGGTCTCCGCCCCCATGACACGACTGCCCACCAGTGACCATGAATTACCATCCTCCCCATTAGAAAATCTTCCAAACTCCAGCTGCACTGATTTTCATGCTTTTATGTTCAAACTGAAACTCCCAAGAGGTTTAGGGACTGACCTGTGAGTGTTTCAGCTCCACCCTAATCCATTACTTAGTTTTCTGATATGCATCATGGTGGCCTGGGTGAAGCATTTTTGAAAATGTGAGTTTTTTTTGTGATGGCAGCGATGCGCAGGTTGCAGGCTCGTTGCATCATGCTGTTCTCTAAAGGTTGGACAGACTCTCGTGGATGGATTTTTAAAAAGGCCGGGAGCCAAGCAAACTCCTTTCCTGTTGTTGTTGGGTGCGTCTGCTTTCCACCCACACTGTCTGCTGCAGGGTGGGAGTGTTGCTCATACATATGGCATATATGAGTGTGTCTGTGTCAAAATAGTGTGTATGTAGAGAAAAGGAGGTGAGGAAGGAAACTAGCAAAAAAAAGATAGAAATAGAGGGGAAATAAGAATGGAATAAAGAGAGTAAGAAGAAAGGGAAGATAGGAAGAAAGGCACGGGGAAAAATAAATGGGAAAAGTAAGCAAGAGGAGGTATCCAAAGAAAGAAGGATAGAAAATGAGGTAAAAGAAAGTCAAAAAACAGTTAATCAAGGAAGAAAGTGAGGCAAAAAGGCAAAAATAATAGGACACCCTGGTGGCCTAGGGCTTTGTGGCAACAACCGCTAAAGACTTCTTGTTTTCTGCCAGCTCTTGGTGAACTCTTCCAAAGGCATAAAATTCCTATGTGAAGGTACTTTAAGAATTAAGAATTAAGCAAATAACGACTGGACGGATGACTAAAGGAATGAAAGGATGCACAAAGAAGGAATGAAGTAATTTAGAAAGAAAGTTTAGTAAGTAAAGCAAAAACTGAAGAAAGCAAAGAGCTGAGAGAAGGATTGACAGCATTAGAGAAACAGATGATAGAAAGTGAGATATAAAAGAATGGAAGGACAGAAAAATGTAAGAAATAGGTGAAGGCAGCCAAAGAAAGAAAGCAAACCAAGCAAAGAAAACAATTAAAGTAAGTGAAGGAAGAAGCAAAGTGTGGAAGACAAAAGGAAGCAAATTATGAAAAAAGGCAAAAGGAATGAGGGAAGCATAGAATGGTAAAAAAAATGGCTAAATAAAATATGAAATATATAAAAAAGAAAACCAAGTGAAGGAAACAAAGCAGAGTAAGTAAACAAAAATTAGCTTTGTTCAACCCCATTGAAACTATTGTAATTAGAGATTCCATGTAACTGTTTACATGGACACTAAATAAATTGATCCGATAAGATGTGTGTCTACATCCCCTGAGCACCAAAGATTTTTGACATGCACAAAGTGGTTCCCCTGTAAAACAATAGATGGCATTGGCGTCCAAAATTTAAATCTTAACAAAAACATTAAATATATAAACAGCCTGATTTTACCTAGCTGTCATACACAAAGAGAAATAATTTTGCAAAAGGAAAGAATAAAGTAATCTAGAAGGGAAAAAAAGAAGATACCAAAGTGGAGTAAGTAAAGAGAAGAAAGATGGACGATGGAAGGAAGTGAAACAAGTGCACAACACCTGTAATTATATGATTGAACACGTTACACCACCCCTCTCAACTCCGATTGAAAATTCCTTTCAATCGAGCCATTTTCTTCCAATTGATTTGGTTACATGAGGCATTTTTAATCTGATTAGGCTGTTATTCAGATAATTAGTGGAGGATCCATGTAAACACAACTAATGACAGAAAGAACAGGAGGGATATCAGAAAGAAAGATAATAATAATAATAATGAAAAAAAGTGCCCAACCTAAACTGATGGTGCATAGATAAACAGGGAGTGGAGGGAGACCTGCGATGACTTTCCTCTTCCTCCTTCATCATGCTCCTCCCTCTTATACCTCCAGCCCTCCTGTGCTCCTCAACCTGAGACCCCCAGCTGAAGCTGTGTGGCTGCTGGCCTCAGCCCTCTGTTGTCTCGATACTTTGCCTGCTGTTTGCACATGATGGGTTCAGCGGGTTCAGCTCAGCTATAAAAGCACCACTCCCCCACTTTCTCCCCTGCGGCAGAGGCAGGAGTTAGCAGGCCTCATATGGGCTGAGGGTGGGAGGTGGAGGAGGAGGAAGCCTCCCCTGGTTCTCCTTTTTTACATAACTCTTTTACTTTACTTAGTTTCTCCTCTCCTCTCACTTGGCTTGTTGGCTGGTTGTGGTATCGTTTTTGGGCCCAACCCTGGACCAGACATTCATTTTTGTCCTCTTAGTTTCTAACCGCTAACTAACCACTGGCTCCCTGCATCTCCCCCCTCCTCCTCCTCCATCTGAGGAATGTCTTATTCACCTCCTCTCTCTGTCTTCCTTCTCTGATTCTTATATGCTAAAAGCTTGCATGCAACCTTGCCAACATCTGCAAATAAAGAGACAAATTTACACACATGCTTTGAGCACACATAGCTTCGCCAACATATTTCAGTAAATGCACGGACATGTGCACACACACATTGGCCCCCCCATCAGTATGTGCCGACCACCTGTGAGGGTACACACACATCCATAAACCTCTCTTTCTTCTCCCTCTCTTTTCCATTATCCTCCTGAGAGTCCACTGCCGAGGCATTTACTTCCAAACCAAACATAGACCAAATTCCGCAAACCCCACCCCGACACCCCCCCCTCCATCACTCCCCTACTTACTCTCTCCCCCTTCCTATTCTCCTCTTCTCCACTCCCTCCCACTCGCTGCCTCTTGCTCTCTCTCTGTTTGGCCTGTGTTTAAGGAAGGAGGCAAACAAAATTCTGGCCTCCACAAAAAAGGTCTGACAAAGAGAGGAAGCGAACCGTGAGCAGAGAAAGATGGGAAAAATGGATGAAGGAAAAAAAAGATGTCTTGGCAAGAAAGGGAATTATGATTGTAAAGGAGGATCAAGTGCCATGAAAGACAGGCGTAGAATCAGAAATTGACTTCTTCTGTGTCCCAGTGGCCTGAAGATATGGAGTACAATAGATAGAGCTAATGTCCCTTCTTCTTTTATTGCTCTCTTTTCTCATGACTACTCTGATGACGTGTTGATCAATTGGTTTGGTGTCAGCCTCAACAATTTTTTAGCTCCTTGGGGCTGCATCTACAGAATACTTTCATCATTTCTAATCACATGGTTCAACCTTCAAATAATCAGTCATCTAGGCCATACAGTAGAAAAAATTGTAATTGTGAAAAATGTCTTTCACAATTTCCCAGATCCGAAGGTGAAGCTACACAGTTTCTTTTTTTTGTCTGAAGTGTCCAAAACCCCATAATATTCCATTTATCATATTTTCATGTTTTAATTTACCATAGGCCAAAATGAAAGAGGAATCTTCACATTTGACACCTGTGTGGCAGTTTGACAGATAACTTAAATGATTAATCAAATATCGAAAGTGTTAATATTCTGTCAACCAACTAAGCACTTTTCTCCATTTTGTGATTTAATAGATTAAACTCACCATGTTTGCCATAAATGATTAATTAGAATTATGGGTTACAGTAGATATTATTATCTCCACCAGGTGTAAGCCTGCTGAGGATAATAATATCAAGGAAACCATGAGTAGATCATGTGTTTGGTTGATTTATGTGTGTGTATCTGGCTTCAGCTAATCTTGCATACTCTTGTGGTTGCAGTGATTCACAATTTTTGAAATACTTGTTTTATTTATTGTTTGTTTTATACCGCCACAGACTGCTGATTAACCCGCTGGTGGGGGCCGCATCAACAACTGCTTCACTTTGGACTCTTGTTTCCGCCAGGGACAGCATACCAGGGTCACATGTTGCAGGATTAGTTTTGTATTTTCACTTTACATCGCTGGTGTAGTAGTCTGAAGTTTGTCTTCATATAGCCTTGATAATGTAACCTACATATGGTGTCCTCTTGATTGCACTATTCTCATGCATATACGGTGGACACACAGCCTGCCCTGCACTCTCTGTTCCCCACCCACATGCCCCCAGATCAACGTGATATCCTACCACATACTTTTAAGGACATTCACATATCATGTCTCTGCATTTTAAGCTTTTCATGTAACATTTAACGCCATAAGAGATGGTGCATTTTATGAATTTTAGATGTACGGGAAAGGATGAAGTCAGGTAACCTTTGTCGTCATGGTAACAACAGTCAGGTGACCTATGTCTTCATGGTAACAATAGTCACGTGACCTTCAACATCATAGTCAGGTGACATTTGTTGTCATGGTAACAACTATAAACATGTGGTTAACATTATAAATCTCAAATTACCCAAACTACTTGATTAGGTTCAGGATAAGATCATAGTTTGGATTCAAATAAGTACTGTAGTCAGTTATGTACGTAAGTTAAATATGTTAAGTAAGTTAACTTATGTACGTAAGCTAAAATAAGTTCAGTGTTGGCTGTCAAAATCAAATCACACGTAAACAGCGACCCTGTTTTTGTGCCATGTGGCCTTTGTCGCTCTTTATACTACACCATCTGACCTTTTTTTCTCTGTGACAATAACATGTAAACAACATATCTGCACAATATAAGTCAATAGAGATGAAAGGGCATAAGAGGACACTTTGCCTGTGTGTGTGCATGTGCTTGTCAAAGTATACCAAAGTTGAACTTTATACAAAAACTTCACATTGATTTACTTTGCCTCTGGAATCTGCTAATCACTGTAATCGCTTTCAAATGAATTGAAGTCAGTTAAAAATATATTATAAAAATATATATTGAGTAATGCATTCAAGTCAACTTTTTCCTTGCTGATTCCCTTTATTTCAATATATAATATATTATATTGACATCTGTCACTCTTTGTTCATCTATCTACAGTGTTCACTTTTCATGGTCTCTGTTGTTCTCCCCTAATTTCTTGTTTTCATCCTTTCTCTACCTCAACATGGAATAACTTATCTGATTTTTTAAGATTCAGCCCCAATTAAGATCAGCGACTTCACACCAATCCTGAGATTAAATTATATTCCCCAGTGTGAGGAAAACAATTTAATGATGAAAAAGTACTTACTGGCAGGATGGAAAAGCATTAAGGTGACACTGACGTGACAAATGGCATGTAAGTCCTATACGTGGAAATCACTGACTACAAGTTCCTCAGGACTCATAAAGTCTGTGAGCATTAAAACATTATTAATTCTTCCTGCTTAACTCTCCACTGACTTTTTTCCAGCTCATTACTCTGTTATTTGATGGAGCCCTTTTCCTTTCTCTCCCTTTTTGTTTCCCCAACGAGAATGAGAGGAACAGCCTACAGTACAGCTGGGATTGGTTATTATTTACTGGCTTGGCACACACACACACACACACACACACACACACACACACACACACACACACACACACACACACACACACACACACACACTCATGCAGTGGAAACAAATTGGGTGAATCTGCTCTGCACGTAGGAATGTGAGGCGTATGTGTTTGTGTGTTTTAGGTTTGGATGACAGAGCTGAGGGAATGAAAGGAGATGAAGAGAAAGAAAAAAGAAATTAAAGACAAAGCAGAAAGAAAGAAAGAGAAGGAAAATGAGTGATAGAGGAAAAAAAGATTGATTTCTGGTATGTAGACTGCTCTTGGCCTCGTCTGTCTCGCCTGACAACAAAGGTTAAAAACACTTTTCTCCCTCAGTCTTTCTGTCTCTCTCCACCAACTCCACTTCTTCCTTCCTATGTCTTTTATTTCCTAATGTCCCTTCCCTCTTTCTTCTTGCTGTCTTCATATGTTCACCACAACCCAGTATATCTGCTCTCTCTCGTCGCTCGTCAGAGGGCGGCAGTGGATGATAGGATTGGGGGGAGGGGGGTTGTGTGTTGACCTTGTCCCACTGCCAAACTGTGGGGTGGTGGTAGTAGCGGTGGTGGTACAAGGGATTATGGGTGGAGGTTATAAGTGAGGAAAAGGGATAGAGTGAGAAAAATGAGGAAAGTAGAAGATCTATGGAAGAAGGTACCAAAAAGACATTTAAGTTAGTGGCGCTATATACCACAACATATTTAAAAACAAGTATTCAAGGTACAAGCTGAATTACACTGATAGATATAAATAGAGGTATGCCATCTTTGCACATTGCGTCACCCCCCTGCTTCCTGCTCTTCTGTACATCCCAGGACTAGAGGTGTTGTGCTTTGTACATGACTATGATGTCCCTCCAAAACTCCCTGTTTGTAGTGATGATATGATAAAGATGTTTGAATTCAACTATAACTAGAAAAGATAACTGCTGGAGTATCTGGGGGTATGTCCGTAGTGGAATGAAGGGGAGAAAGTATTTTTGTATAGTATAGTCTTCTTCTTTAAGATGCATAGAATAGTGTAATGATCATTGAGCCTGGCTGAATGCCTTTTGCTATGTTGTCACGCATATTATAGTCTGCGCTGTATGAAAGGCTCAGTGTATAAAACAGTTTTTTCAAAAACTTGTAAATCACTCAACCACAAGAGAACCTGAAGCATACAGTCATAAATGTGCACAAAAAATATTAGGCTGGTTTGTCCAGTAGTATATGAGATTAACAGTGGACAGATAATGCATACACACCCACACTCCCATGAAGTATATGATAAATATACTCTCAGAGCTATAATGATTTATATTTTAAAACAGAGCCTATAGACTTTTATACCTTTGCCATCAATACTACTAGTTCATGAGGGGACCCTTCAAATAAAGATCTAGTCAACAGTTTTAACACTGTTCTAAATTGCAGTCAAACACAGCAACACTATAGCTCCTCGATATTACCACATGTAACTGATGAAATAGATCTGACCGTGTATTGAACTGAAATTTTAAAGCAGCAATAACTGATTTTTTTCAGGCGGCTTCTGAACAGCAGAAAACATTATCACTGATGTGGTGTGGTGTTAGCAAACAGTTGCTTAATTTACACCTTCAGGAAGCATTGAGCAACATTCATCTGAGGTTGATTGTCTGTGCTAACCGACATATTTAAGTCCAATATTCACTCTCCCTGTGACTCTTTTTTGCTTCCCAACTCCCGAGTCTGTCCTCCTCAAAGAAAGCAGCCACCACCACCAGCCAGAGAGTAAGATAGTCCGGACAAACTTGTTCCAAAATGGTATCAGTTTGTATATCATGACTATACATGGTTGAGTTCATCTTTGAGCTACAAAGGGATAAAGTGGGATGAGGTGGGTTTATTCTTAATTACAACCCTGTTGCATCACTCCACCGACCCTAACTGACCTCCGTCCAATCTGATGTAAAATATAGGCCTTCTGTCTACGCTTTGTCTAAGATTTAACTCTGTAACAAATTTTAAAAATAATTGTCAGCTTCATATACTCAGTTAATACAACCATTACCTTTACAGACATTGTAAATTATCGATTCCTGTAAACCTGCCTATTGTACTCTAGTTTGATGTTCTACATTTTCCAGAATGTTGCCTGACAACCCAGAAATTGTGACTGAACTTTGTAAGTGTGGAGAGTAAATATGACAGTTTAGAGCTCTGCCTCTTTCTGAGAATGCAGCATATGTCATGGCTGTTCTGCACTCTGGCTGTTAGCTTCTGTCATTAGAAAAACAAAATATAGAATAACAGAATAACATCAAAACCATACGTTTAGTGTTAAGACATTTCAGAGGAAAATGTTGTGCTTTATTCTATGTCATAAGACACAAAGATTAAGTAACTCGACAAGAAGGCCCCTTAAGTGCAAGATACAATCAATGTTTTTTTCCTTTTTATGTATTAAACTTAGACTTAAGTGAAAGACTGTCTGTATATCATTTACAGTACTTGTTTTAGCCTGCTTGATACACTAGAAGACTACCGACCCTGATGGGAACAGCTGCTGCTACATGCCTCTCAACCCATCTTAATGTCCTTGGAATCCCTTTTTCTCCTCAACCCCAACCACTGTTCTTTCTGACTTATGTAAGTTTAGGAAAAAAAAGTTTAGGAAAAAAAAAACTTTGGTAAGTAGAATAAGAAAATCTGGTGTCCTGTCTGCTACAAACAAAGTTGTGCAGTTTTGATAATACCAATGTGCGTAGTGAGCAACCAGGCTGTGTTTTTACTTTAGAAAAATCAAAACATGTCTGATGAGACAACTTTTAAAACGTTTTATAATGATTCAAAAACAAGTTTTGAGATTTATAGAAAGTCTACAGAAAGAACATTTTTTCTTGAGAGATGACTCCCCCGCTCCTCCTCCCCTGAGGGCCACCACCACTCCCCTCCTAAATGGTAAAGACGCCAGTGTCAGTGCGAGAGACACTGCAGGCTCTACTGGTGGCTATTGCAGACTTGCTCTGCAGAGTTGCATCACTTATACACGAGACACGAGGGGGGTAATAGAGACAGAATAATGGGAAAAGTGTGAGGAGAGGAAAGGGTGGGAGCCCACGTTTGACTCCCACAGATTCTGTCTTTCCTTCCCTGCCTCTCTCCTTTCTTCTCTCTGTTTTTCTATTGGCCTTTTTCACCGCCTGCTCACTCTCTGTCTTACCAAACGTTGCCATTTTTCTTGTCCATAGAGAAATTCACTCTCCTGAATGCTAACACTGAGAACATGCTGTGAATCAGAGCTGACATAATATAAAACAGTGGTTCAACACATTCACAAGCTGTGAACACTGACAGTAAATTTCCTTTCGCTGCCGTGGTGGCAGAAATTACCTAACTGCAGTGGCGGTGGTTTTATTTTTGTGACTTGAGTTTGACACATGATATTCTCATCATTTTGGATTATCTATGTAGTCTTGATCCCCTGCAACACTCAAAAAAATTTTTTTTTTTCTTTAAAAAAAATTTGCTTCCAAGAACTACAGTATGTTGGCTTGTTGTCTCCATCTCCCCACAGTCTGTGTGGTAAGAGGAACCTCCTCATGTCTTCTACATGCTTCTCACCCCGTCTCAATGTCTTTAGAATCCCTTTTCTTCCAACACAAACTACTCTGGCTTTTTGTTTGTATCCATTGAAATGTTCCCTGCTATTTGCTGTTCAAACAGGTGTCCAATTTCAGCCAATTCCAGCCATGAATACACCTCAGCCTTTACAGTCAGTCTCAATCCTCCTGTCTCTGTATGCCTCCAAGTCACAAAAACAAAGCCTCCTGTTATCCTCTCTGTTTCGGCGACATTGCGTAATACCTTATAAGGATGCAGGATGGAAAGATCAAAGGATGTAACCCCTAAAAAACAAGAACTGACATTGTTCCTGGAGTGATGGACTGTCTTCTGTCACTCCTCCCACCCTCTGAAATCTATTCCTCTTATTTAAACCCCCCTCCCAAAATACCAACTTTTAAGAGTTCATTCTCCAATCCTGCTGAAGACTTGAGAAACTTGAGATTCTGTGTGTTCTCAATTTTACCCCCATTTATGCTCTGTTTAGACGAGAGAGAGTAAGAATAGATTGAGGAGGAAATTATTAAAAAATATTTGATATTTTACATGAGGTACATGAGGAAATTGAAGAAAAATAAAGTTCAAAAACGCTCTAGAGAATAAAAAATGGGAGAGAAGAAAAAGAAGTGGGAGTGCAGAGGGCTGAGGAGAGGGGAGGAGAACAGGAGAGGTATGCTCTGCTGGAGGACTGGGAGAGGAAAACCACAGGAAGGAGTGAGAGGGAGGGAAGTAGAGAGAGAGTGAAGAGTAAAAAAATAAAAAAAAACAGAGAGGGAGAGGCCAGATCAGGGCGCCGTGGAAGCAAAAGTTTCCTGTGAGAGGGGTCCAACTTTCATGTGTGTGTTATTGTATGTTATACCCAAGAGGATTATTCTTTCTGTATGTGTGTCTGTGCAATTTTACATATAATTGTTTGAAAGAATATTTATTTTCACAGTTTCATTTATAAGTGAGATTTGGTGTGTATTTCCATGTTATAGGTATGCATGTATATACGATGTGCACTAAAGGGCTCTAGTGCACAGAATTCAGATGCAGCTGAATATGCATTTGCATTGCTGCTTTTCTGAAGGCATTTGAGGCATCAGCAACGCCCTGTGTTGAATGTATGAATGCTTTTACATACAACTGTTTGCATCTACAAATGGTGGATCCACTAAAAAGCTGCAGTCCTCAGACTATGTGTATGTGTGTGTATTGGGGGTTGCATTGCTATATATGCAAAACCCAATACTTAAAAAGACTCTTTGAAGGTGATGAAGAGATGGTTAACTTAAGGTTAAGTTTAGAATTAGATTCAGTGTAAGGGATATGCATTTAGTAGTTGTGGTTAGAGGATAGGGAATGCATGTCAATGAGCGCCCTCACAAGTATGAGAAACAAACCTATCTGTGTGGATGCTACTCCTTACATGTATTTAGAATATATGTGTGATTGTTTACGCATGCATGTGTGCACAGGTACATATGTTTGTGTGCAAGCGTGTGAATAGTCAAAGTATGTGTTTTGGTTGGCATTAGGGGATCCATAAGAGGGTCTGGGCATGTTGCCCAAAGCCAGGTCATTGAGGGAAAAGAGGGGGAGGAGCTGCTGGGCTCATGTGTGGTTATGAGTTTTGCGCATGCCTGATGTGTCTTCAGTCTGCATGCGTGCCTAGATACATATGGTCCTGCCGTCACAATACCTCCAAATAGCTGTGTGTGTGTGTGTGAAAGAGAGAGAGAGAGAAGTTAGCGAGGTTGCTGTGGAATGTGAAACCAGTGTGGTGAAGTAGCAGAAGGACCTAAACACTGACTTCATTGTGGTTTAGCCTCTGCCTCATATTATGTCGGGGGATCCTGTCGGTGATTTTGGAAGAATCTGTGGTGACAGCAAGTTTAGAAGTTAAAGAGGTGTACATGTAGCTGGAAAGTTGCCACTTTGAATCCCAGACTGTGTTTGGAAATCCAGCCAGGGAAAGTAAATTAAGAATGCTCTTACTGCCAGCTATCATTAAAGAGACATATAGTGAGACACTCTAGAGGTTTTGCAGTTGTGTCACAAATCTGCTTGCAACCAACGTCTGGCGCCGAGTTCCACTGGTGACCAATACTGGCTGAATATATAATAACTGGATATAAAAACAGGTATCTGAAAATATTTTGGTGTTATGGTTGTAAAGTTTTGAAAATTTGTTTTCTTTCTGAGAGTTGAGAAGAAAGAAAATCAATACCACCCCAACATGTTCTGCTAGGTATGGGGCTGGAGCCAGGAGGCGATTAGCTTAGCTTAGTTTAGCTTACTTTAGCGTAAAGATGGGTTGAAAACTTTTATCCTGGCTTTGTCCAAAGTTTTGAAATAAATCTAAATACTGACACCAATAAAGCATAGACATTAACACAGAATATTTTGTTTATTTAATGTGCATACAAAGAAATACATTATAAAATTACATTTTGTGATTTACAGGAAGTAACATGTTGTAACAATTTTGTGGCGCATTAACTTCCTGGAGTCTTTGCTGGTTGCTATAGCAACCTCACATTATGTCTTTTCATGTTCCTACCTCTTGATAATTTTAAAATTTGTCTTAGCCTTATAGCTTCTCATCCAAAGTATAGCATATAGAATGAGCTTTGCCTTCAAAGAAATTATAAGTATCCCTTATACCTGCTGTCAACAACAACAAGGGTGGTTTTGTCAGCAACTCCCAAAACGACCCACATAACTGTTCCAAAAATGATTATTGAGCATTTTCTGCTCTACGACCCATATGGTTAAGCTCTTGTCATCTGGTCAAGGCAACGTAACCTGTTTGTTTAATGCAAGGGAAAACAAAACCCAACGTCACTCATTTTCACTGGTGAGATCTGTCTCGGTGCTTTGCAATACTAAAATATTGTCCAGAATTATTAGTATTGATATGATTTTATGAAAATAACTCATAAAAAATTGATGATGTTTCACAAGTACGCTACACATATTATGTCATCTGTAAAAATGTTTATGGCAAGCAAAAGGAATAGACCTTTGTTCATTCATAGCCCATTTTACATGTAAAATCTGCAATATTTCCGTATTTGGGGTAATAACAAGGTTTTATGCTCGTTTCTGTTTAAGTCACTGTCCACAAATGTTGAAACCCAGTTTGTGGCCAAAGGGAGGGTTACCACTTTAATACTTTTCTGCAAGTGTTGATTTAACCCCCCCTCCCAGCAACAATGAGGAAGTAAAGCAAATTTCAACACAGTTGATGGTGGTGGGCCCTGCGATGGACTGGCGACCTGTCCAGGGTGTACCCCGCCTTTCGCCCGATGTCAGCGGGATTGGCTGCACCCCCCCGCGACCCTGTATGCAGGATATGCAGTTGACAATGGATGGATAGATGGATGATGGTGGTGGACAAACTATGCAATTGCACCTGTCTTCTAAATTTTCTCAAAATTCCAGTTTGTGAGTGATGGTAAATTGAGCAGGTATTAGTGTTGCAGAGATTATCTTAAAACAATCAGATGACTGAGGGTGTGCCAGGCAGCTCTGTGGCGTGAATGTTGTGTAACATAGTGAGTGAGAAGCAGATTGTTGCTGAAAATTGGAGTGCGTGTTGTGTCAACTTTCACAGCAGCTGTCAAGCATTTGTTCGCAGGTTTGGTCCACTTCACTGCATAGTTTTCTCCTTTGGTTTCCTCCTGTGAAATAATTTTCCTTTGAACCAGATATCTGGGTCTTGAATCATTCCATCTAACAAGAACTTACGAGTTGAGTCATAGACTGGGTTAGCTTTTTGTTTCATGCTTCACACAGACTATCTTACCACCACAGTTGGAAAACTACTTCAAAATCTTGTTAAGCCCCACCCTCAGTGAAGCCCAACCACAGAAATGTAGAGGATCACAGCAACAAACCCACATTATAATGCCTCTTAGAGATTGTGCCTCTGGAACTGATCAACAACTAAAATTTACAACACAGGATTGGACCTTGCCATCATTCTCAAATTGACTGAAAGGTCAATTTGACAGGAAATGTCAGGAGTTAAACTTGCATTTAATTTAAATTGAGCGAATAATATTGTATAAGGAAAATTAATTTTAAAATCTTTCTATAGTAAACACACTTAAGTGTTTGTGTTAGATTGTGAGTGTAAAATGTTTACATTCCTCACTCCTATTGATTGATCATTTGATAAATGATACATGATAGGCCTTTTAGACAGTGGCCATTTTTATTTGTCGTAGTAAGAAAAGCACAGGTTTTACTAATCACCTTAATAATGTCTCTGTTCTAGTGTCTCAGTAAGCCATGATTGAATTTTATTATTTATAACTGTACTGTTCATATTGTGACATGTCAAAATATGTTGTAGAGTCTGTAGAGATGTTTAATTTTTCACACACTGAACATTTGAAAATGGATATTTATAGTTACTATATTTATGACCACTTGACTGCATGATGATTTTTTCTCCTACAGGTGGACAGGAGTTACCGGCAGCCATGCTGTCAGTGGACGAGCCACTGGACCTGAAGCTTCCCTCAGGAAGGACAGATGGTCCGATGAGATTAGGAAAGAGGGCTTATCCTTCCTCTATATGCACCTCTCTGAGTGCCACACGACCACGCCTGCTATACACAACCTTTCCCTCTCCACCCTCCTCCCCAGGTTAGAGTTAACCAGGAAAACTGAAGCACAACATACAGTGTTCTTATCAACAGACATATCGACAAATCTCTCATCATTTCTCTACACTCTCTAATACACACGACATGCTTTTGCTCATGCCATGTTGCAGTGATTAGGTTTATTAAAGCGATAATGCAATAGTGTATAAGTGGATTCTGTGTTCTCACTCTCTCAGTAACTTAATATTGTAAATCCAATGAATGATAGCTATCTTCTGCTCTCCAATAGACATACATTGTCCACAGATTTGTATGTGTGGCTCATAACAAGAAGAGCGTGACACTGACATGAAGTGACCCAAAACATAACCACAACATGGCCTCTGTGACAGCCTGAATAGACTGTATAACTTCATACTTCACAGCCCAACTGCTCAGTAATGTGCAGAATGTAAAATGGGTGTTATTGTCTACTCTCTGTATTTTCTTTCTGTTCAATAATGCCTGTTTTCTTTCAAGTAAATTTACCAGCACAATAGAGGACATACAGTAAGCTACATTATCATAACTTGTTAGGTTTTCTTACTCCAGGAAAAAAACCTGGAAATTGTGTTTTTATTTGGCTTTCTGCAGTCAGTAATATGTGCAGAGCCATGTATCATTAACTTTGGAAATCTGCTGACACCTGGTGGCCAAAAATCAAGTAATGCAGCTTTAAGGTACCTCAGGTGACAATGGGAGTTTTTTATTGTTTATGTGAATGACTGATGAAATAACACACTTGTATGAATATAAATATATCCATCTATCCATCCATCCATCCATTGACCACCGTCACCACCATGGTTTTGGTTTGTGTGTGTGCTTTTTTCCTAAACTTTATTTAAAATATTCAACATGCACTCATCTCAGGACGTCAACACTATGAAAAACCCTGACAAACCATTGGTATTTGACGCACAAGGTACCCTTCAGCGTCCATATTAGATGCCTTTTTAATATGTGGTGCAGTTTGGACAGGTTAAGGCAAGTACATACATGACAGTGGATGGGTTGGAGTTACTTGAAAGCCCTGGGCTTCCGTCATCCACCCATTCACCATCCTCCAGCCCTTCCAACTCCAAGGTACCAGCATACAGATGCCGAAGGGTACCTTTTGCATCAAATACCAACACTTTGTATGGCTTTGTCAAAGCGCCGGTATTTGACACCCTGTTATGAGACTGGGCTCAAATATTTGGTGTCTTACTTTGTCTGATTGGTTTGTACATGTGCGTTGTAGCAGCACTGCATTGTGGGAATTTGGTCCAAAATTGCAAGGGGCCCTTACTGTTGTTCAAGATGAGGCGAAGAAGGTAGTGGTGGTTGTAACAGCAAAGGTATTTCCTTGTGATAAATGTGACATCATCCCATTTTAACTCTAATCTCCAGATTCCCAGTCTTCCTCTCAAGAACGACCAGGGTCCTGCTTCAGTCCTCCAGCCATGGACCTCAGCTTGTCACCCTCATCCCGCCATGCCTCCTCTCTCTCCCCGTCTCCTTCCTCACCCTCGTCCTTCTCCCCTTCCTCACCTCTGGAGTCCCCTCACAGCAGCAGAAGCCCTCAGCCCCATCTCTTCTCACGGGTGAGTCCAGGCGCAGCACTGTGAGACAACACTAACAATTGCTGTTTACGTAAACGCTTTGTGCTATATGCCTTGAAACCAAAGTTGTAATTGGCACACGTACATTACCCTCAGATCTGATAGTGACCACAGCTACAGTTGCTTTTGTCATTTTAAAGTGAATTTTTACTGCCTTACCACCTCCATATCTGGTACTACTATGAAACAACACAGAGCAACACACACTGGTTACATATGACAAGCTCCATTAAAGGATAGTTTGACATGTTGGTAAATGTGCTAATATGCTTTCTTGCAGAGAGTTACATGACTGATACCACTTTCATGTTTGTACTGCAAAAATGAAGCTACAACCAGCTTAGGCTAGCTTAGCATAAAGACTGGATACAGGGGAAAACAGCTAGCCTGGCTCTGTCCTAGGGGAACAAAATCTGGCTGCCAACACCTCTTAAACTCATTTTTTAATGTTGTATAAGCTAATCATCTACACCACTGTCACACCAACTTCAGATAGTGTACAGTGCATTTTTATAGATTTTTTTTTTACTGAAAACAGCTGCACATGGTGGCTGAAAATGGCTGGATGGCTAAACAATGAATGGGAGCAGATTCAGGTAATAATTCTTGTAAAATCATCACTACGAGCAACTCCTTTCACACTGTGTCTTTGTTTTCACGTTGTCATTTTAAACATTGCTATTAAAAATAAGATTATAGCCTCTTTAAATTTGGTCATAACAATGAAAATCTTCTGTTTCACAAAGCCACACTTGAGGGAAGACTGTTCTCTGTAGGTGTGTATCTTCCATGTCAGCAGTTAATCCTGTCCAGTCTTCTCAGAAAAATTCAGCCAGCTACATGATTGTGGCTGAATGTGCTCCACTCTTCTCCAACAAGATTGAATTGAATTGGGATCCTGGGAGGGAATCTAATTTGTTGGTGCATTGTCTGCACACAGCACACAATTGCCCAGTGATTCTGTCTAAATGAAATTCTAGCCATGCTTGAGTGGTAAAACATGAAACACACAGCTTCTTTGTTAGAGCATCAAATTTCCCCTCTTGGACCAGGTTCATCTTTTATCTCAGAAAGCACCAAATCAAGATTTTCTATAACATTAAACATGGAATGTGAGGAACACTCATTATGCCCTCCACACAAACTTCAAAGATGTCTTTGAAATTGTTAGCAGAAGCTTCTTGTCTTTAATAATTCACTTGTGTGTACTTGTGTGAGTTTGCCTTCCAATTTGAAACTTGCAGAACCTTAGAATTTATTTCTTAATCCACAAAGAACTAATTGTTTTTTAACTATATAAAGTGGCTTTAGCTAAGCAGTACAGCACCTAACAATTTTAACAATAATAAATAGATGAGAGAATGTGAGAGTCCTCAAACTAAACAAGACTAACTAATAATAATAAAGAATATAATTTTATTCAATCAATAATTTTATTGTATCAATTCCATTACTATTAATAAAGTGTTCTTCTTTTAAGTAAGGTCAAAGTACCAAGGGTTCAATACTAGACCTAGTTGTTATCTCACATCTCATGATGGATTGCCATTTCATTTGACTGCAATCCCAATGTTATCCTGACATTTTCCCACTAACAGACAATGAAATAAATAGGCTGACCTGAATAGTGCAAGATTCGTTGCTTTGAACATTTAATGCTGTAAATAAACATGAAGGAAGAAAAAGAAAAAGAAGAAAAAAGAAAAAAAAACAATACATGCTTTTAAAGTGCGTATATAAATCCAAAATTGTAACCCTAACCCTGGGGCGTCAGTGCGCATGTGTAAGTGTGGCATGTACGTGTGTAGTGGTGGAAGAGGAATGCTTGCTACAGAGTGTGTTACGCAGAGTTGTCCGCACCTTGTGGGACTTTCGGATAATTTATCACCGTTGATTAATCACACAAAGAATATTATAGCGTTTTTAAATTGCCAGCTTCTTGAAATAGACCCATGAGGAACCGCAACGCGCAGGCAGTTGTTGGCACAGCATGCACGCAAAACTCTGCACAAGACTGGTGAATCCCAGGTGAGAAAGAGAGAGAGAGAGGGTCTTCAATAAGCCTCAATTTAGATGGAAATTTATAGTGTAAGTTGAATGAACAGACACTGCAGCTCTGCAGCTTCTCAAGATTAAAGCAGAGCCACCATGTGCAACATTATTGTATGTATGGCTTTTTTGCCACGTTGTCAGATATCCCCTCTGAATCACAAGTGGGATGTTGATAATCACAGGTTTTCCCACTTCTAATAATTGCATTCTGAATGATGTCAACATGGCAAATGGTTAACTTGAACCTTCTCTGCTCTCTTCCAGGAACCAGCTCGTCATCGAGGTGTCGAGGGCGGAGCTTCACCACAGGGTTATCCATTTTATCTGCCAATTGGAAGCCCACCGAGGGCGTACAGCTTTCCCTCCTCCATGTTCATAGGTCAGAACAGAGAGAAGCACGTTTCAGCAGAGCCCTCATTGGACGGTCAGCTGGCCTGCCGTTGGAGGAAGGTAAATATACTTAGGAAACCAAAAACACAAATAAGTCAGTGCACACTGAGGGGCTTGTGTTATTATTCTTTTCAATTGGTGATAAATTACATCAGTTGAGCAAACTATGTATTTTGCCACAAGCTTCATCAGGTTCGCTTTACAATGATTTCACATGAATTGAAATATACTAAAATGTCTCACTTGAGCATCCAGCCCTTATCAGTCAATAACAATAATTAATAAATAAGGATCATATGCACTTAATTTCTACTGTAAAAATATCATGGAGGGCTGTGTGAAAGAGTAGAATATGAAAAATTGGTGCTGAAATGTGGAAAAGTAGATTATTGTTATATAATTTGATTTTCCAGTATATTCTGAGATTTTAGGATATGTGATTCACTTTTACAAGGTGCTTCACAATGTAAAAGCTCAAGTAGCAAATAATTAGACATACTGTAAGAGTTAAAGTTATACGTTGCAACTATGACATGACAAAACAAAAGAAGTTACTGTAGGTCATAAAGTGTTTTCACATGATGGAGGTTTTAATGGATACAGGAAAATACATTCAGGTCAGTTTACTTGTGATACAAGTGAAACTTAATTATTTACTAAAAAAATGTGGCATTATTAATTTGAAATTACATAAAACTTGTATGATGTGAATTGTTGTTACTACTAAATGAAGAAATTATGTTTACAGTATCGTTGATCACCATTTTATCGACTGACTTCAGTCACTGCATAATCTCTCTCTCCTCTATCCTCCAGTGCCACCTGCTGTTTGACTCACTACAGGACCTAGTGGATCACATCAACGACTTCCACGTCAAGCCCGAAAAGGATTCTGGGTACTGCTGCCAGTGGGAGGGCTGTGCTCGTAACGGAAGGGGCTTCAATGCCAGGTACTGTATGTTCACAATGTTCTCACATAAAGTGTTATGTTTTATTTGAAGTGATTTGTTAAGCTGCAGTCTTGTTAAGAAAATGTTGAGCAAAACGTCCGTAAATCACAGTTACAAAAGTAGCTATTGATTATTGTTGATTCATTTTTGTGGATTAGTTTTAAAATAAACTCATTTATATTATAGTTGACAAAATGTCATGAACAAGGCAATAATAATAATAATAATAATAATAATAATAATAATAATAATAATTATTATTATTATTATTATTATTATTATTATTTATTATTATTATTATATAGTTTATTTATAAAGTACTTACAAGTTTTAACTCATAAATACAAACATACATACCGACCTGTATACTCACATAAATATACACACCAGATTTAAATTATGAAAATGCTCCCTCACACACACCCTGACAAAGAACAGCCATTAAATACGTGGTTCCTGATGACCTGAATTGCTGCATTCTTACCAGCCAGCACAGAGCAATCAGTGCCATTGAACAGGTTATGTTTACTACAAATTATCCGTATGTATCAACTTTAAAGGGGATCCAACAATCACTATTTTTATAAGAAAGTTTATGACCAAACTTCAGCCGGAATTGCTGGGGCATGTGACTGATTTAAAAGTCAAATCATTAGGACATTTGCTGTAGACAAGCCAAGTTCAATCAGTGAAGAGGAACACCAACTGAAAGTTAATATGTTTGCATAACAATGCTGCAAACTAAACCAACAAAAAACAGTTGAAAACACAAGAATCTAAACAAGCTTGCTATTCTATTTGCTTCACCAGGTGTGTTTTAAATACATGCCTGTTGTATTATATTGTAAGGTCTCTGTGTTATGTTGTCAATTCTATGTAAATTATGCCAGGCTGCATGCCATGTGTAACACACGAGTCTCTAACTCGAGTCCCCATCTCTGCCAGAGCCTTTAGCTATCAACCTGTGTAATCAGGTCCCAGTTCGGGTTCGGTATGCAGACACCAAGAATAGGCTAGACTTGCACTTGACTTCCCCTGAGGTACTGAGCCACACCCTCCTGCTCCCCATTTCCATCTGTATGCTTTCTTTTCCCATTCATGAATGTTACTAACTTATTGTTACTATTACTATTTTGATATTTGTATTATTACCACTACTATTGCTATTATTTTACATCTCTATGGTGAACTTGCATTGAGTAATGTGTTTTCTTTCGTCCTGCTCTCTCTCCCCCCTCCCTCTCCATCAATTTTAACCTAACCAGTTGAGGCAGATGGCTGCCAATCCTGAGTCTAGGTTTTGGTTTGAGGTTTCTGCCTTTAAAAAGGGAGGTTCTCCTTGCCATTATTGCCAAGTGCTGGCTCATGGTGGGAGTTGTTGGGTCACCTGTAAATAATAAATAAAAAGGCTATGATTTAGACCTGCTGTATATGAAAAGTGCTACAAGTACACAAGTTTCCTGGTTCCCATATTCTTATGAACTGTAAGCCGTACACACTTTTATCTTAAGGGTAATTGTTGTACAGAAAGTGTGACGGAGAGAAAAGAGATGAGAGTTAAGTAAAGCTACGGCTTAGAGGTACGCAAGTTGTTAGACTGGATCATGACCTTGTAGATACAATGTCACCATCCCAGTAGGCTTGTCTGTTAACATAACCAGTTCTACGGTACTTCAAATATCAACAGCCACATCCTCAGAAAAGATACTGAAAATTTGACACATAACGTATTGTATGTGTGTTCTAAAGAATTTGTTTGATGTTTCATAGGTATAAAATGCTGATTCATATCCGCACACACACCAATGAGAAGCCACACCATTGTCCCACCTGTAACAAGAGCTTTTCACGTCTGGAGAACCTGAAGATACACACCCGCTCACACACAGGTGAGTTCACAATGAAAGAAAATGCAACCATGCATATTTAAAGGATAAGTGTTTATTATTATTCCTGGGGACAAATTTTTAAAAAGACTGGTCAAAACCAATATACTAACTATACTTAGCTCCAGGTTTTGTCAAACTCTAACAACACTGAATTTTTGTCATGGTTTTGGGTATAGTGTTGCTTCCTGTTTTATTCTGTTAAACTGTCTGTGTTTAAATCACTACCTGTCTCTGTTTTTTTTCCTATGTTTTTGTCATTTATTAAAGGTAGGGTGAGCGTGTTTAAATCACTACCTGTCTCTGTTTTTTTTTTCTATGTTTTTGTCATTTATTAAAGGTAGGGTGAGCGAAACTAATCCAATTCACATTTATTTGTCAAATTCAGCAAATATCTTCTCATGGTCATTTTAGCTGTCCATTCTTTGTGCACTGTTTGTAACAGCTCTGGCTCTGTAAACAGGAAACAAAGATAGTGGCCCACACCTCACCAGTCACCACAAATCCACTCATTCCAGCCAGGATTTGTGTGTCAGGCAACGTTTAAATGACTTACCCAAAGACATTCACCTTGCTTACTAGTTTGCTAAGATATAGGCTACTGCTGTTGTGACGTTAGCTATAGTAGCAGGAGAGTTTCACTGAGTAGCAGTGAGTATCACTGTCTGGAGCTGGTGTGATGGATCTTAGGCTGTCTCATCCTTTCTGCATGTTCGCAGCAGCATTTGTGGGGACCACGGCTTGACATTAACTTTTTTGCTCACTAGCCAATGTGGCTAGTGATTTTTTAATTAAAAAGATAAAAACTAAACTGAAAAAAATTCACCAGAATATTTTGCATCTGCCTTTCCACAGAGCTCTGACTGGATATCTGTTTATCATCTGTGGTTGCTTGCTCTGAGTAACTAGAGATACAAAACGGGTCTTTCCAGATTATTCCCATACAGACGCATCTGATTTCATGTGGCATGACAACGTTTATTAAAACATAGCTGCATATTTTAATAAACAACTCTGGAAATGTAGTTGTGACAGGACGATTTCATGTGTAATAAAGGCAACTGTAATCTTACAGCATTTAAGGGCCCTTTCCGCCTGCCTTTTCTTTATCTCAGCTCTGCCTTTTCTCTTTCTCTCGTTCTGCTGTGCATTTCTTATCTACACTGCTCGGCCATGCACACTCATGCACTGACTGGCCGCGCAAGACAATATCCTTCACTAATGGACCAATGAGCACACACTATGGCCAGGTAGTACTCATGGGAGTTGTAGTGTCATAGTGTCTCATTGCAATTCGTTTGTTATTTCAGTCTTTTGACAAGACTACAGTTTTTCAGTACGCCAAAGTGGCTAGTGGGAGTGACTGTGTTACCCGCAACAGGCGAAATCCACCCGCATTTGATGGGTTGTCGGGTGTTAATGTCAAGCCCTGGTGGGGACAATTTCCTAACACACAATGTAGCTAACTTTAGTTACATTATTTGCTCTGTTGTTGTTAGCCCTATATCATGGTATTTTTCATAGAATTGGATTTCTCCAGAAAGTTTGTGGCAACAGTCTCAGGTCACTAACTATTTTCGTTATCATCCAATAACTCTGAGCTATGCTGACATTGCTGAGCCTCTCTAGTGTAAAACACACTTTTCCAAAGGATCACATCAGCTACATGCAGTCATTGTAGTGTTATCATGTAATGAGCATGTATTCTGTAACGTTGCAGTGGGAGTTTTACATTAGTCTCCAGCATTTTGTGTGATGCCGTCTATTGTTATGTATCTTTTTTGGCCAATGCTGAGTGCTCGCTCATGGATTAAAAAAATATGCAGCGCACACGCATGGAAACATAGTGGCTGCATTCTGAAACCTTACCTCCTTACCTCTAGAGGCCATTGAAAACTACACATGACCCCTTTAAGTCTGTGACCCTACCAGTCTTCTGTTTCCTACCTGTGTTTTTTGGATGTCTTCTGGATTAAGGATTTACGACTATCTTTTGTTTAGATTGCACTTCTGTTTTGGACCCTGCCTGCCTCTACACTGAGAAAACTTATTTACCTTTTGTTTGGAAACTGTAATTGTTCTGTGTGGTGTCCTGCGTTTGAGCCCAAAATCCCTTTATACCCTTTCCTGGCATAGTCTATTGGTCAGTCAGTCCACCATTTTGGTCCAGCCTGAAATATCTTGACAGCTATTGTTACAGGATGTCAATCTTAGACAAAGGGATGGACAGGTGTTGGCGTTTAATAAAAGAAATATAAACTTACAAAAATACATATATACTTTTAAATCCTGAGTTACCTCTGTTCAGGAAGTACTGGACCAGCTCTCCGTCTTTAAGGGTCCGATCTTCTAGGCCTATGGGTATTACCCTATTAGGTATAACTGAAGACTGTTTAAGTTGATGTCGAAGCGCCTGTTTCAACTGTTGTTCTGAATGCCTACCCTGCTTACTCTGACATGGCACCTGACTGAATAGCCCTGAGCCAAATACCACCCCAGCCACGCCCGTTAACAACAGTTCGCTTCTTGTTGATCAGTGCACTTGGTATAGTTGCTAGAAATGTATTTAGTGGCTAGGAAAATAGGCCCCAAGGGTAAGTTAATTTCGTTGGCTAGAACCTTAAAGATGTTAAACACACTTTACCTAATAAATTGCTACCTTAGTGAAGAAATAAATTCAATATCTACTACTGGTACTTTAAATACAATGATTATATATTTTATTGCAAAATTAAGCAAGAGCAAGCATACAACTTAAACTGACTAAGTAAAATTATAAAATGTTTAAAATTCAAAACCTGATTATAATAGCTGAGCTTGAGTGATTTAGATGTCTTTTTTTGGAGAGAAAGGGAGAGGAAGGAGTTGTCCTGGCCAAGGAGATCTTTCCCTCTTCTGCGGATCTGTAGAATCTTGTAGAAACTTGAGGCTTTGACCAAAGCCCTCAAATTGTCTCCAGAAGTCCTCAGTCTTTGTTGCAGTTGAGAGAGAGAAAAACTTCAGAATCCAATAATTCTTCAGTTGGTTTGGTCATTGTGGTTATTCTCTGTGGCTCAATATCTTGAAATCCACTGAAGAAAACTCTGAAGTATTCTTTAGTTGGTTGCTGTTCAAATTCCCAACTCTTGTCTTAGGGTCTTGGTCCGGTGCAGTGATGGTCCTGCTCCCAATCAGATGCCTCTGAGATCTGACGAGGAATAACACCGATCTCTTTCTGACTCTTCTTTATATGTTCTCTTTTCAAGTTGTCTTTGGGTGTAATTGTCTGTGTGTGTCAGTGTCTGGATATGTCCATGTTTGATCTTTGTCTCTGCTGGTGAGTCATTGTCATGATGTCTTCACCCAAACGTTGTGACATTTTGCACAGTTATTTAACCTTTATGCTAATTCTCCTTACTTTAACTATATTATTTATTTTATAATCAGAAGATCAATTCAATTTATTCATCTTCAGTATCAAGAAGATATCCTGATTTTCACTCATCATCATATTGTGTTTATACCAAATATCTTTCTTTTAATCATTATTCAATATGTTGTATAGCATTGCTAAGCTCTGTGTTTTGCAGATGGAAGTACGTTGCACTTCCCTTTTCTCACTCACTGTTGTTACTAAAGGGAGATGGCAAGAGCGTTGGCATCTCAACTTATTTGACAATACTTACTCATACTTATTCAGGGTCCTCAGAGGGCTATGATTCCATGACCTTTTCATCAACTGCCATCATCATGTTTATCCAATATATTTGGTTTTATCTACAAAACTAATGACATTTCATCAGCTTCAGCTTTGCAAATGTTACCATGCTGAACAAAGATGGTAAATATGGTAAACACTATATGAGCTAAACATCCCCATGTTAGCGTGTGTCCTGAAGGGGCAACCACAGAGCTGAAGCTGGGTTTTTACTACTTCCTATTTGTTCTTATTGTAGTGGCTTTTTTTCAATATTTAATATGTACACTGAACAAAAGTATAAACACAACACTTTTGTTTTTGGCCCTATTCATGATGAGCTAAACTCAAAGATCTTAGACTTTCTCTATGTACACGAGAGGCCTATTTCTCTCAAATATTATTCAGAAATCTGACAAAATCTGTGTTAGCGAGTACAGTGTTTCCCGCACGTTCATTTATTTGTGGTGGTCCGCCACAATATCAACGCTGACCACATGTAACCACACCAGCCCCAGACCTCCATATCCAGCATCTTCCAAGATTGTCTGAGACCAGCCACCCGGATAGCTGCTGCAACGTGCTCATCTGCATGCTCGTTGTCCTCATCGGGGTCTCGACCTGACTGCAGTTTGTTGTAACCAACTTGAGTGGGCAAATGCTCACATTCGATGGCATCCGGCACTTTGGAGAGGTGTTCTCTTCATGGATGAATCCCGGTTTTTTACTGCACAGGGCAGACAGTGTGTATGCCATTGTGTGGGTGAGCGGTTTGCTGATGTCAACGCTGTGGATCGAGTGGCCCATGGTGGCGGTGGGGTTATGGTATGGGCAGGCGTGTGTTGTGGACAACGAACACAGGTGCAATTTATTGATCGCATTTTGAATGTACAGAGGTCCATTGTTATACCATTCATCCACAACAATCACCTCATGTTGCAGCATGATAATGCCCCATGTTGCAAGGATCTGTACACAATTCCTGGAAGCTGTACTACTTGGCCTGTGAAAACCGTTGTGTAATGTCATCTGGTGTTTCTAAAGTCTGAGATAATAACCCCGAATGAAGTAACAGGGAGATCTCAACTTGGGAACAGCACAGCATAAAGCCTGTATCACAATCAGTTGTGGGGCAGTTCTAATAAAATATGCTTTCCAGTTGCATCATAGGGAAAGTAGGATTCAGATGGTAGGTGGGTTGATAGCTAACGGCAACAAGAGTTGGATAAAGGTACATGAAGTAGGCTTTTGTCTCTGCCAGGCTATTATTGTAAATAAGTATCTGTTCTTAATTAATTTGCCTGGTATAATAAAAAGAAACACTCAGGTAAAAGTCCAATAACTCCCATAAAAATCACTCAAGTAAAAGTAAAAATTACCATTTGGCAAATATGCTCAAGTAAAAGTATTAAAGTACTTGGTTAATAAACAACTCAAAGTACAAGTTACTTTGTGTTTTGATACTGTTTAGTGCGTGCAGACCAGATATCTTCTCTTTAATAAAAACTGTTTAATTAGCTGTGCATCAGGTTAGAAAATGTATCCACTGTGCAACATGGTGATTTCTAGGGAATGCACTAATTTCTAGGGAATGCACTGTGCTTTGCTTATTGATCTCTAATTTATCTATTTCTGTTTAATGCCATTATTATTATTATTATTATTATTATTATTATTATTATTATTATTATTATTATTATTATTACAAATACTTTTTTTACTCTACATGAAGGTATCGATAAGCACAGGCAAAATTCTTTTTAATGAATTACTGTCAGTCATTGCTTTACAGCCAATAGCAACTAATGTGAATTAGAGAAAATAAATCCACTTCCATCAAAAGTAAAATCTGTTAATATATCAGAATCAATACAGTTATCATCTTAGATGTTACAGTGTGTAGCCTACTTTTAGTTCTACATAGACTAAATATACTTATCCTTGTTAGCAGAAAGTGAAAGTATGCACTTACTGGATTAGTAGAACAACCAAACCTTAAATTTAAAATGGCACAGGTGCACTGCTTAAAGCTGTCTTGACAGGTAATTTCTCAAACCTCGTCTGGGCCAATAACTATACATTATGGGCCAGTTGACCTAGGCACATACCGATTGATTTTCAACTGCAGAGTTTTATATATTCTCCATTTTAATTTGTGGTTTATCGGCCCAATTGTCGGTCTCCCGATACTCCCAATGGCTAGACCACCCTCTGCCTCTAGGTGCCCTTGTTTTAACCTACCTTGGATAACTATAGCCGCTTTTCCACCGCTGGTACCAGCTGAACTCACCTTGACTCGACTCTACTTGAGTTTTGGCCCACTATCCTCTGTTTTCCACCCCTCAACGTCTGCTGCGTTGGCTGGAGTGGTCTGTATGAATGTGGGAACAGAAGGCTCTGTGAATATGAGTGGCCGGCCACTGGCACTTGTAGAGCTTCTCAACTCCGAAAACTTTCGATCGAAAATTTGCAATCCACCATCAATTTTCATAAAACTGCCAATATTAAAAATCTACACTGTTGAAGAAAATGCTACAGGTCTCCCAAGTGTGGGGGACTGGGGTTGATTTTCCACCATGACATCCGCCAATGTGTCCGTGAGCAAGACACTTAACCCCTAGTTGCTCCAGAGGCGTGTGAACTCTGATATATTTAGCATCTGTAAGTCGTTTTGGATAACAGTGTCAGCAAAATGACTAATTATGGAAGTGTGGTACCAAATTGTACCACTTTAAATTCCTTGTTAAGCAGTAACACATGATAAATCTTCAGGAATCAATTACTTGCTCCATTTTGAATGTTTATACTGAAAAATTAAGTGGGCTCATATTTTTAGTTCTGTGCTGCTTGCTATCAGTTGTCTGACGCATACAAAAAGGTCATAAGGCTCTAACAGGAGACTCCCTTGGCAACATCTCTGTGTACTTTTCTTTTAATGTATGTGTCATCTTTTCTGACCAGACTGCCCGGTAGTTAAGGACAGCACAGAAGTTGTGCAATGGCATAAATAAGACATTCATTGCAACATGAACAGGATCTACTCATTGTGTAATTCCACACCAACTGAACTACCTTTACATAGTAAACACCTTGTGCAAATACATATTTCACTTAGTGTGGCAGCTGCAGAATGATATGGTAATCCTGATAAAATTGTGCCTAGTAACTTTTACTTGTTTTATTGCAACATATGATGGAATATTGCTTTCTGTGGCTTTTACACATGTAGTGAAACCTATTCAAAGCTGCCTTCTCTGGCTATGTTTTCAATTATACTGCAGTCAAGTAATTAATTATTTCTCCCTTCCTCTGATTCTAATTTATTTTGTCATTGTCTTGCTCTTTTTCGTCCTCTAGGTGAAAAACCCTACATTTGCCCTTATGAAGGCTGCAGCAAACGTTACTCCAACTCAAGTGATCGTTTCAAACACACCCGCACCCACTACGTTGACAAGCCATACTACTGCAAGATGGCGGGCTGCCTGAAGCGCTACACAGATCCCAGCTCACTACGCAAACACATCAAAGCCCACGGTCATTTTGTTGCCCAGGAGCAAGGCGCTCTGAGCAGACGGGGGACAGGGCTTAGTCTCCATGGGCACCAGAGCGCCGCTGAACTGCCATCTGTAGGCGGGGCCCATATCATCATCCCCGGGGCTGCTGCTGCTCTTCTTGGGGGCCTTGGGTCCTCATTGCCTCTCTCTGCTTTCTGCCATGCCAGAGCCCTGGGCCACCATGGGGCACCACTCTTCTCCATGGGAGGGGGTGGCAACAGCGTGGGGCCGCTCGGCCTCTCGGACTCCCCTCTGATACACTTTGGACTTTCAGCTGCATCGATGTTGGGGCTTGGAGCTCTGGGGCGAATGGCAGGGAAAGACATGGAAGAGGAAGAGGAAGAAGGAGAGGAGGGGGAAGTGTTGAACCTGTCTGCAGGGGTAGGTCCCAGGCGAAGTGACCCTTTTTCCTGGGTTGTTGTTCCCCCGCGGGCTCTTCTCCTCAAACCAGCTGTTGTCAGCTAGGATGTGCGCTCCTGGATGCATAGAACCAGGGAGTGTGTTTGTGTTTTTCTGTGTCTCTGTTTGCATGCATGTATGTCTTTGTGTGTGTGTGTTCACATGGACATACAAGCATGAATACGATAGGTCTTTGTGTGTTTGTGTGTTTGTGTGTCTGTGTGCGTGTGAGGGATCTACGAAAGGCTCATCTCCAGAGCCATAAAAAGCACTTCAGTCATTCCAGCCGAGACACAAGTGAAGAAATACTGAAAAGTACAGAAGCCTTTTTGTTGAGTGTACAAAACCTAAACAAGACCTTTGAGTGTTGGCTTACGACATTTTTGCACCATTATGTTTCAGCTGTCTTAAAGTTAAAGGTCAGTTAAACCAAATTAAAAAGAAATAAATGAAATTACCTATAGTGGTATCTGGCCATGGAGATTTATTTTATTTTAAAAATCATTCTTAAAAAGGACCTATGAACTTTATCCTGTTTTTCCACAAAGTCCCTGTTATTTTGGATGATCCACAGGCATTACTACAAACAGTTTCTTTATTTGAGATTTTTAAATGTAATTTCCAGCCACACTAGGTATATTAATGCCTGTCCCTGTACCACTTTGGTACAAACTGAAATATCTCAACTATATTGAATGGATTGCCATTTAATTTTATACCAACATTCATGGTTGCTACTGTCTTGGGAGTTCTTCTGACTTTTCCACAAAAATGACAATGTATATGAAGGTTGTGGCAGATGTTTTAGAATAGAATATCTTAAAACCTCAAGACACAAAATTACAAATATCTGCATGGCTTGATACCGCAAAAGTGAAAAGATTTAATATTCCTTGATTCGCCCATCTCATTACATTCATCTACACGTTGACTTTATGGTCAAAAACATTTTACAGTGGACAATCACCTGTATATTTTCTCAACCAGGTCATGAAAAGAGGAGGTGCACTATCCGTGTTGTAGTTTTTTTGTTTGACAACCCCCACTGACTGCCTCCACAGACCATTTTTCTACTCACATAGGGGGGAAAGCAGGGTTATGGGGAGCAATGACAAATATAGTCCATACACAGTAACCAAATTTAACATTAAAAATAAGCATTGTAGACTCCATTGCAATCTAACTGTTACATGCAGTTATATTTTTTCCTTCAAGCAAAGTTTGAGCAATTAAGATGTTCAATTTCAAAACAGAATATAAATCATTTGAAAAATCTAATTCCCATTAAATGCTGGCTGACATTAAAGACATTTTTTAGTACAACTGTTTCCAAAATATTTGTGTTTGAGAAGGTACTTTTGCAATTTTTGAAACAGATTTTAAGCAGTCATTTGGTCACAAAATGAATTTAAGGCAATTTACAATCATACCCTTCAATGTCTGACTAAGACTTAAAAATGGTTTATGTGGATTTAATCTGGTACATTAGTTGTCATGTGCAACAGATGCACCTGAGATGACCCCTTTACCTGCTTAATTTTCAGGCCTAGGGCATACATAAGAAATGGAAAACGGAAACATCCTAAGGCCTAATGCCAATCAATAATTTGTGATCTATGTTTCACTGCCAGCTGCTCTGTTGTTTGTTTTAGCTCAGAGAGACCTTGACTCAGATTAGTTTGGGACATTTACCACACTACGATATGTGATAAAAGATTATAATCCACAATGTGTTTGACCATGTGATTTTTCAGTCACAAGAAGAAAGATGAAAAACTGTGCTGACGCAACTGAATGTAGGTTTGAGGTTAACTCCTTTGCTTGCCGGTAATCTTAGGTAATTCTTTGCTTTATTAATCATTCCAAGACAATGATCTTAACAGGATCAGCCCTGCATTTTAGACAAGACAAACTGAGACAAACAATCAAGTAGGAACACAATAGACAAAGGTGTGTATTATAGGCGATGAGTACACATTTGCTTTATATGAATATTAAAACACAAAATGAACACAAGAAGAAGCAAAACAGTGGTTTAAAAACTGTCTTGATGTATCTTTGAAGGCTGAATGTTTGACAATGGCCGCATGTGGCCAGTATCTCTGTTGAATTATCTTGTATTCTTGTTTGCACATTGATTTATCCTAATCAGTATTTCAAAAGGTGTCCAAGTGCCTTGTGTTTCAACTGAGATATATTACACAATATATGAAAAATATTTACACAAATGTAAAGTGTATAAATGTACTTTTCATTACATTTTAGAAAACTTAAATTTAATAACTTGACAAGAGATGTAATTTGTACATCAGGGCCACTACAACATTTTCCAAGGATGGTCACCAGTGTTATTGACTGAAAATGACTCTAAATGACACTACGTCAATAAACAAACAAATGAAAATCAACCTGTCGTCTCTCTCCTTTTGTGTTCTGACATCTCATACTGTGTGTCTGTGTTTTCTGGGAAAACATTCCTTGTAGATTATATTTGATTTGATTTGAATTGAATGTAGTACTTTTTACTACAAATTATGTCACCGATGTAGTTGCAAATATAAACCAAAAACAAGCAACAGTGAAAATAAAACAAAACTAAGAAACAGAAATGTTAAAAGAAATTCATCAAACAAATAATACATCTATTAAGACATTTGTAGTAGGCTAGTATGTGCTATTTTTCTTTTCTTAGTAATTGGTGGTTCTAGGTTTGATCTTTACAGTTCCAGGTTTAGTGGTTTTAAAGTTCAACAGTTTCCTGAGACTACTACTAGAGTCGATAGTAGTCCTGAGAGTTGGATGAGAAGATTGATATCACTCTCATATTTATCCATTGCATATGAAGCTACTGCCAGAAACCTGTAAACTTAGCTTCGCATAAAGAATGGAAACACAGGTAAAAAGCCTGGCTCTGGCCAAAATTAACAAATTCTGCATTCCTACTTTCCTGAAGGGTTACATTTTTACTTAAAATGAGTTGAATGAATAATGTTGAGAGTTCATTACAATCTCAAATTAAAATGTTGAAAAAAAACCCAAACAATTAATGGACCGACTTTCCAGCATGCATTGTTTGAGAGTTAAAACTCTGCATGGCAACCCTGAAGTGAATGTATCACAAAATGTCAAACTATGCTTTACTGGAACTAAAAAGCAACAAAATGACGGATGTCAATAGCTCCAGTGAGCAAAAGAACATGTTCCAAGTCAAGTCACCGGATGAGTTTTTCTCTCTGACACAGGGAAAGAAATGGTGTTAAACAGGTTATTCATGTGCAGAAAACCTAATACAACTCCATCTCCCTCTTTGTTAAGATTGAAAATAAAAACACCATCATACGTAAAAATGCAAAACTTTCTGCTTGACGTGATTGTTTAGTTTCACAGTTGGACAGGTGGATGGTAGTAACAGAGCAGACTTTGTAGAGGAAAGAGGAGAGTTTAATAATTTATATTTATATATTGTTTTTTGCAATGCCATGTGGGTATATTTTGTCTGGTGAAATCCAGTCTCACTGCAACATAAGCCTTTGATCAGAAAGGATGCAATCATTTAATGCACAAAAATAAATGCGTTTGCGGCACAGCTAACAGAGACAGTTCATGCACAATAAAAGACTGTATCGAGGAAGCCAACCTTTACAATCAACAGTTTTACTTTCTCTGAAAAGAAGTAGTTTATCTTTAAATTTAGCTTTTGCATATGGTCTGATTCCCTTTGCAGTTAAATATAAATTGATGGTTTGCCATTTACATTTTGCAACATCACCATCTAGAGAGTAAAACGACAGGGAGCTAATTTTCATTTGACTGCACGATTTGTCACCAAAATATTTGGATGAAAGATTCATTATTGAGCTTGAACGCAAAACATTTATCAGTCTACAGGAGGCTACTTTTCTAAACAGCTTTCGCAGAAGATAGACAATAGTGTGGTGTTCCCAGTTTCAGAAATGTGTGTCTTCCCTTAAGGCCTTTTCACACGGGAAGCGATTTACGCGCCTCGTCCTACTTAATTTTCAGTGACAAGGAATCGCGTCTGTCGCGGTTGTGCTCGTCTCACGCACACGCCCGCCCCTGCCAAAGTAGAACTGACTTGAACTTTTTGTAGCCTCCGCGACACGCAGCACAAAAAGAAGATGAATGAGAGACCTATCCAGGGCCGTGCAGAGACCTTTGGAAGGGCAGGTGCTCAAAGTATAAAAGGGACACATGGAACAAGGATTTAAATAGTGTTGTTTTCAAAATAACGATACAGAAATATATATCATTATGTACTCCTTGCTGATATGCGTATACTGATGCTTCTATCGGTAAATCAACAAATGCCGTGATACAGTTTTGAGAGTGAAAAAAACGGCACTTGTCATAATTATTTATGATTTTTTTTGACAAAATGTTAAATATATTAACACAACTCTGATTACCTTACCAATTTATTTTGATTCCCACTTTTGCAAATGTTTAACCCTCAACATTTTTCTACAAAGTAATCACACAAGAGCAGGCAACAGCAAAGTAAACTCTGCCACCATGTGCACGTTTTTTATGCTACTAGTATATATTTAGAATAAATGACTGCACCAAGGAGAGGGACATAGTTTCACTAATTATTTGTTTATTTTTCACAAGGCAATAAATCCTTTTAATTGTTTTGGTCTTGTTGGATCACATAACACTTAGTTTGTTAGGACTTGGTTTCACATTTGAGGGAGGGCTGTCTAAGGCCCAAGATCTATCAGCATGCAACAAACTAATGGAATGGATAGTTATTAGATGAGGAGCCTCTACGATCAGAAATATAAAGTTACTGCTTAAGGCAGGAGACTTTTTCATATAGTGGTCACATTTCACATTTGGGTCTATTTTGCTTCCATGTCTTCTTTTACTCTCATGGAAAGAAAACTTCCAAAATACACATTTAGATGGAGTTTGTTTTAAGCCTTCTACCCTGTATATTAAACAGAACATTTCAGGGGAAAAGAGTCTTGATGTAAATCATTAACTGGGGAAGGTCTGTGGTGACATGATTTAGTTATTTTCTTTAGCCCATTCACCTTCAATGACTTGTCAAATGTGTGCAAATTAGCACATTTTAATTAGTTAACGCCTAATTTGCATATCAATGTGGCGATCGTCATTACATTATTAGACACAAATTTTACTGTATTCACCTGTTGTGTCTCCATTAAGTAGGCAACAGTAACATTAGCCTGTATGGCCAACCATGATCCTTAGCTTGACTTTAGCTAATTATTTTAGCTCAGCTCATGAGTCATGCATGTTAGCAGTGAACTCGAGGCACTGGTAGTTTACTTTTATTAGTCTTTAATTCATCACCACTCACCTCCGCACAAGCCAAGAAAAACACTGCTGGGAGGGGCTGCTGCGGGTAGAGGCGGAGTGAGAGAGAGAGAGAGAGAGAGAGAGAGAGAGAGAGAGAGAGAGAGAGAGAGAGCATCGGAACTGACAAAGTCTCATCTCCCGACCTGATATTTAGATTTTTTTATTCAGTAAATATATTTGTTTGACAGGAAAGCTGTGCGCAAACAGGAATAGATATAGGCTACTGTATATATAAATTCATTTATTTAAAAAAAAAAAGCATCCCGGAAAAAAGGGCACTTTCTCTTGAGGAAGAAAAAGGGCAGGTGCTTGAGCCCCTTTTGATGTCTATGTGTGCACGTGCCTGGACCTATCAATGCCTTCTGTGACTTCCCTGAAATATATTTGTTCACTGAACAGTTACCGGGACATTAACCGTAGGGTGTGTGCATATGAGGCCAAATATATAGCCTACAATGTGGCCTATCAACTAACGTTACTAATAGTTTCACTTTAAGCTAGGCTATGAAGGAATAGCCTACAATTGGTTTCTATCTAGCCTATTGAGCACCTTCCGTTTACTCGCGGAGCTCTTGTCTCTGTGTTTGTTCACGTGAGAAGCGCAGAGCGACCCCGCGGGGGGTGCGACTGGCGGAGTGTTGCTTCCCGTATTAAAAGGCGTGAACCCTTAAAAAGCCTTGCTCTTCAAGGGAGGATGAAGAGATTCGTGAAGCAGAGTCTCTGACACAGTTTCTACCCACTCCACCACTACTTCCTCTCTCTCTCTCTCTCTCTCTCTCTCTCTCTTTAATCACCGTCTTTCCCCAACTCTCTTGAGTCCTCTTATTACCATGGGTAGTCGAGAAGTTCGAGATTCATGGATGTGACGGTTAGTAGCCTAAGCCCGTACGTCGTACGCTATAGGTTACTTGAATTATTAACTTCATAGTGGAAGCCAAGGAGGCTATAATAGAAGAAAAGGACTAAATAGGAGAAACAGGAAGAAGGTCGCAACAGCCATGGGGATCGCTGGCTCAGGTGTGGTCGGGCTTGAAAGGTAAGGACTTCATTTAACTCCCTTCAAACGTTTAAACTTCACTAGCTTCTAAACTGTAAAACTCTGACATTTAAAACTTCAGGATGTGTTAAAGCACTAACTAATCTTTTATGTGATCATGACCACGGCACATGGAACAATAAAACACAACTCGTCATTCAAAAAAAAGAGATGAGTTGAATTGAGTGAATTTACTTTCCGTGATTGAAAACAGCTTCTTTCATATAGCTCCATGAAAGTGTAACGGATCCACTTGATTTTTCCCTGTTTTGTTAATTACTGTGGACTGTATGTGCTATATATATAGCCTATATATACACTACATATATATATACAAGATGTAGTAGGCTAGATGTAGTGAGCTAAGCTACAGCAATGTGGCAAAAGCATCTTAGTTACATCTAAGCTACTTATCATTTTTTAATATATTTTTTATATAGGCCTATAGGCTATACACACACGCACGCACAGACGCACGCACACACACACACACACACACACACACACACACACACACACAGTAGGCTATAGGCCTAGTTGAACTATAACTTTATTCCACAGTAGCAACAGAAGAAAGAAAACCTGTGTGTGTGTGCGCGAGAGCTAATTCAGACACACAGGCTCTCTCCTACTTAGTGCCATATCATTGCAGCTAAATGCATTTCCTCATGCAACAAAAGGAGAACCATTGTTGTTTGTATAAAGTAACTTAATTATCACATTATTAATTAATTATGTATTTTTTATTGTTTATAGCCTATATGAATTTGCTCTGGCAACATTGCAACTTAAACATTCGTGGCGATGAGCGAGAAGAGAGAGAGAGAGAGAGACAGACAGACAGACAGAGAGAGAGACAGAGAGAGAGAGAGACAGAGAGAGAGAGATAGAAATCTCTCATCTCATCTCATGGAAACATGTTTCTGCCACAACATATCAAAGGTTCCTCCTTACTCGAGGAAGAGAAGTCCAGGCTAGACCCTGATCCTTCTCACAAGAGGAGTTACACTAACTATCACAATAGAAAGTGTCTTTACTCCCCTGCAGCAAAGTCGCAGACATATCAGCCCAAGGATCGGTACGTGATGTCACCGTGGCGCAGCGACACTACTGCCCAACATTGAATAGGTAGGCTATATTTCGACCGTATATTGCCTGTAAAGGCAAAATCTTATGTAAAATGATGTAGGCCTACGGCTTATAGGGCACACGCAGCCAAATGATAATTTTCACAAACATCGACATTATAGCTTAGCCCCGCTTATCTCTTCCTGTCAGTTCCACTGTCAGTTCAGTTCACACTTGATTATAGTCACACCCACTAAAGTACAATGTGAGTGTACACATAGAAACATGGAATATGGGATCAGCTGGGCCAGTTTCTCACACTTAGTAATCCAGCCTTGAAAATTTGCCTGCTAAGGTTATTTTGATAATGCCAAACAAATAATGTCGAAATTACCAGGTGCTAATCTTGCACCTTTTGTATTGTCTACTGACTCTGTAAGGGCCCCAAAATGACACAGAAATAAATACATGAACAGATACATAAACATGCACTTTTAATTAAAATAGACAAATAGTACATTAATTAATTAATGGGAAACAAATATTTTATATGTTTCTCTATTTTTATTCTGCAGATATCTCTTTGGATTTATTTCTACATTCGTTTGTTTCTGCATTTCTTTCTTGTTTATGGTAATGAGCAAGGCTAGACCTATAGTATGTCACTGTCGCAGTAGCAAACAAGGCACGTGCATTATCATTGTTTTTTGGTGATGTCAAAGGACTGCCTTGCTTTTCTCAGTTCTAATTTGTAAATGCAAAATTATAAAATCGACCTGGATTTTTTCATTGATACCCATTTTAAACGCTTTCTTTCTATTAGCCTATTACCAGCTAGCATTTCTCCATGGAGATCTTTTCTTACCGGAGACTGCCTTCACCTTAGTGGGTGCAATGGCATCAATAACATGTAATATATTTGTAATTTATTACATGTACAAAAAAACAGGAATGATCAAAGAGAGCCACATTAGTCACCACAACCTTGGGAATGTTCAGACCGCTGGAGTTTATCAGTCCACAGTGTGGCCCTTGTTTTGTGTGGTGTTATATAACAATAAACTGTATAGAGCACTTTAAACAAAGTACAAAGTGGATTACAGAGACACAGAGACTAGGAATAAAATACCACAGTGAATAAAAAAATATGTGGGATAAAAATAAGAAGAGATAAATAAAGAAGAGATAAAAAGAAAGTAAGACATTAAAATGAACAGGTGGCTCAGAAAAAAGTGAATTTTTAGAAGAGACCGAAAAGATGGCAGCCTAATTTTCTCAGGTAGGCCATTCTAGAGCCTCGGAGCCCTGACGGCAAAAGCTCTGTAAAATTAATAATAATACATTTTATTTATAGAGCAATTTTCAGGGTACTCAGAGAAACTTCACGTGAGTTACAGTAAAATACACACGTACAATGTATGTACAACTGAAAACAATTAATCACAAATTTAAAGCCTCTCTGTAAAGTTGTTTTTTTATTAGCTATTTAAAAAACGGACAGATCAGTACAGTCTCAGATGTGTGTGTGAGCAGAGAGTTCCAGAGGAAGGTGGCAGTTATGGAGATTCTGGTGGACAGGGGTGATGTGGTCACGGGAGCGGGTTTGGTTGAGCGGACAAGCAACAGAGTTCTGGATGTACTGTAAGTCAATACAGATTATAGACAATTCAGCAATGTCATCAAAAAACCATATTTAGGTAAACTGTATAACTTTATTTATATAATCAGAGAAGAACCACATATTCAAAAGCAAAATTTCCATAAGACATTATCTTGCATGCCCTGCGATGGGCTGGCGACCTGTCCAGGGTGTACCCCGCCTTTCGCCCAATGTCAGCTGGGATAGGCTCCAGCCCCCCCGCGACCCTGTATGCAGGATGGGCGGTTGACGATGGGTGGATTTTCTTGCATTTAAGGGAGGCATTAAACAAAATGGAATGCACTCAAGCTTCGCTCATAAAACAAAAGTTGGGAGGGTTAGACTAGACAGCTCCACTCTTACCTTTCCTAAACAAATGTTTTCCTGACGAATGTTTTATCCATCCATCCATCCATCTTCATCCGCTTATCCGGGGTCGGGTCGCGGGGGCAGCAGCTCCAGCAGGGGACCCCAAACTTCCCTTTCCCGAGCCACATTAGCCAGCTCTGACTGGGGGATCCCGAGGCGTTCCCAGGCCAGCGTTGAGATATAATCTCTCCGCCTTGTCCTGGGTCTTCCCCCGAAGCCTCCTCCTAGCTGGACGTGCCTGGAACACCTCCCTAGGGAGGCGTCCAGGAGGCATCCTTACCAGATGCCCAAACCACCTCAACTGGCTCCTTTCAACGCAAAGGAGCAGCGGCTCTACTCTGAGCTCCTCGCGAATGGCCGAGCTTCTCACCCTATCTCTAAGGGAGACACCAGCCACCCTCCTGAGGAAACCCATTTCGGCCGCTTGTACCCGCGATCTCGTTCTTTCGGTCATGACCCAGCTTTCATGACCATAGGTGAGGGTAGGAACGAAAATTGACCGGTAGATCGAGAGCTTTGCCTTACGGCTCAGCTCTCTTTTTCGTTACAACGGTACGGTAAAGTGAGTGCAATACCGCCCCCGCTGCTCCGATTCTCCGGCCAATCTCCTGCTCCAGTCTCCCCTCACTCGTGAACAAGCTCGTTGTTCACGAATGTTTTACTGATGTTTAATAAAGATAAATTTAGTGTAGGCTATGCTGGCTTTGTAACTGTGACAAATGTGTCCAAACTGGCTGAGGACTTAAAAACAAAGGTAGAAGAGAATGCTGAGGGGGGTTTAGGGGGGAGAGAAAATGGGAGTAGGGTGAGGGAAGGGGCGTGGGGTTTATTTGGTCCCAGCAGTGATCAGCTTTTTCATCTGATCACATCTGAGTGAAGTCCAAGATGGGGGAGGCAGGACTATAAGGTGACTGGAGATGAGGGGTGACCTGGATGGGGTTTGGGGGGTGAAGACAGTGAATCCTCACAGGTGTTTGTTGGTGGGGGGGGGGGTCTAGACTCTAGGCTGTGATGTCTCCCATGGCCAAAGTAATCTTTAGGTGGGGGCTAAGGTGGCTGTCCTTTCCTTGCCACATCCCATCTGCCAACCTGCTTCAAAGCCTCCAGCATCATCCCTATCCCCAAAACAAACAAGGACCACAGGACTAAACGACTACAGACCCGTCGCCCTGACATCTGTGGTAATGAATTCTTGTGTTGTCCCACCTTAAATCCATCACGGACCCCTTCACTTCATCTTCCAGCACCTGGACTCTCCCACATGGTTTGTGGACTTAAGCTCTGTTTTCAACACCATCATCCCGGCCCTGCTGCCGGACAAGCTCTTCCAGCTGAACTTGCTTCACTCCACATGCAGGTGCATCACAGACTTCCTGACAGACAGGAAGCAGCAAGTAAAACATCTCTCTGACTCCAGGACCATCAGCAGTGGTTCACCTCAAGGCTGCATTCTTTCCCCTCTGCTCTTCTCCCTGTACACCAAGAGCTGCACCTCCAGTCACCAGTTCGTCAAGCTCCCGAAGTTTGCGGATGACACCACCCTCATTGGGCTCATCTCTGGTGGGAATGAGTCTGCCTACAGGTGGAAGCAGGGCTGGACTGGTAATCTGGCATACTAGGCAAATGCCTGGTGGGCCGACGCACCTTTGGGGCCGGTGTAATGTAATTATTTATTCATATGACTGTTTTTAAAAAATGGTTGGCCCATAAAGCATGGACAGTCGCCCATTGGCTGATTTTTTATACTGACATTGGGCTGGCCCAATCACATCTTTTACTAGCCCCCACTTCCTCTGTCTGCTCTCTGTTACTTGCATAACGGACCACAAAAAAAAAAAAACATTCTTCAGAGGAAGCCGCCAAATGCACGAAAATAACTGATATGTTTGCTATCAGGGCTGCAGTAGCTTCAAAATAGCTGCAGTACCCTGCACCACAGGCACTTGAAGGAGTAAAAGAGCTGTGGTGGCCACTGCCAGGCAGAAGAGGAGGTGTGTGATAGCGAAACAGAGTGACAAAGTGACCGTGATGGGCCGAGAGACAGCAGGAGACAAATAGAGGTGAAGCGATAAGCATGGAGCAGCTCAGCCTGTGGGGGGGGGGTCATTTACACTGGGATGCTGGGGACATGTAGCCACCAGTTTTTGAAAGCATATGTTAAGCAAATAATAATAAGCTACTGATTACTGCATTATATTTTATTATATTTTTACATTGTGAATTGTCACCTGCCACCTGAATTTTATACTTCCCTTTATAAAAATGAAGACATTTCCACCACAAATTGGTGCAGAAAATGTTTCCAGAATTCAGGAAATTAAGTGTTTAATGCTCAAAATCTTTCGGGGAAGGACTGCGAGACCCCCTATTCAATATTTCAACTATAAATATTTTTTTATAGTAGTCTAAATAGTAGGTATATTAAAATATATTGTTGTCTTGGAGGGATGGACACCAGTCTTGTATAATGTCATGTCTCAGTGTTTCATCACACCCTTAATATGACCCCCTAAATGGAGCGATGGTCTAAAATGCCAGGTGTCCGACTGATATTAGTGGGCCGCCTTGGCCAAAAATGCCAGGGCCCTTTTTTTGTCGCTGTCCAGCCCTAGGTGGGAGATTGGTGCAGCCAGAACAGTCTGGAGCTCAATGCTCTGAAGACAGTGGAGATGGTTGTGAACTTCAGAAAGAGCCCAGCCCCATCACCTCCCACACAAAGAAGGTCCAGCAGTGGATGTACTTCCTGCAGCCGTTGAAGAAGTTCAGCCTTGTTGAAGACAATGATGGTGCACTTCTACACCGCCATCATTGAGTCCATCTGCTTCTACCCTTCTGCAGCTAGCCTCATTAACAAAGCCTTGGTCCCCCACTGACACCCCTCCTGTCCCTTTCAAATACTGTATATCTCTGTACATGTAAATATTATTTAATTTCACATCATTGTTTTGTACAATGATGTGAAATTAAATGTACATTGTACATACCTGGTATATTGTACATATTTGTTCTTTGTTGTTAAGTGTTAATCGTTATTCTTCTATATTTTATATTTTTTGTCAATCTATCCCATATTTATGTATTTCTACATTTATTTATGTCAACAGTATGATTTTCTTTGTTTGTCTATAAGTAGCACCTTATCTCCAAAACAAAAAACAAATTCCTCAAAAGGTTTAAAAACCACTTGGCAAAAGCCTTTGGGATTCTGATTCAAGGTTTCTGCCACAGTGTTATATAATATTCTTGTTTTGATTCCTCTCGTCTGTTGTCCTTGGCAGGGGGAACAGATGAGTGACACAGGAAGATTCTTTATAATCATATAACTTGCATGAGAATCATCATGTTTTTAAGTTTTTAACTTTGCCTTTCTTGTTCTTTTAGACAACTTGGTGAGAGCCTGTCTCAGAAGAAGAATTTGTTTCACTCCTGGTTCCGGTTCCTGCTCCTGCTTAGTCTTGTGGTCCTCATCTTGTGTTATGCTGTGTCTGACACGTCTCTGTCATGGTGGTCAAACCTTCCACTCCATGTCCACTACCAGAGGTTTTTCAATCTGACTAATGAGGTTAATTTGCCTCCTTCTTATCGTATTCATCCAAAGCACAAAGTTAAACAAAGTGAAATCCATGAAACCACAGAACACCCTACTGTACCACCTACAGGTATTCAGTACCACCAAGCCTATCCACACAACTACCACTTTGTTATGGATAACAGAGAGGTGTGCAAGACCAAGACCCCTTTTCTTGTCCTGATGGTTCCAGTGGCACCAAATAACGTGGAAGCTCGGGATGCCATACGGCAGACATGGGGCAAAGAAAGCCTGGTTCAGGGTGAGGTTGTGGTTACTCTGTTCATGCTGGGCAGTTCTGGAAAAGCTGATGCTGAGCAGCTGCAGGAGAAGCTCAAACAGGAGAATCTTAAGCACAATGATCTGATCCAGAGTGACTTCATGGACACTTACCTCAATCTGACCATCAAAACCATGGTGATCATGGACTGGCTGGCCACACACTGCACTACAGCAGCATACGCCATGAAGATTGACTCTGACATGTTCCTTAACATTGACAATTTAGTGATCATGCTACAGCAGCCACACATCCCCAGGCTGAACTACCTGACAGGGATGCTCATGTGGAACAGGCCAGTTGTGCGTTCAAAGAACTCAAAGTGGTATGTCTCTGAGGAACTGTACCCAGAACCCACATACCCGACCTACACTCTAGGTATGGGATACATTTTCTCCAATGATCTTCCAAAGAAATATGTGGAGATCTCAAAATCAATCAAACCCTTTAACATAGAGGACGCTTATATTGGAATGTGCATGAAAAAACTAGGACTTGCTCCCACATCACCGCCAAATCCATCCCAGTTCAAGGCCTATAACACAAGATATGATCGCTGTGAATACTCCAAGGTCATCACCTACATTCTTGGGTCTTCACAAGAGTTGGTGAAATACTGGACAGACTTGAAGAAGCCTGGACCACCTTGTTAGGACAATGACTACAGACTACTCTTTTTACTCTTTTTTTCAAATTGTGACTACCATTTCAGAAACAGAACAACCACATATATATATATATATATATATATATATATATATATATATATATAATGAATAATAAAAAGGAAAAGGGAGGAGAGAGAGGAGCCATTTTTTTATATATTTAAAACTTATTAGGGTTTTAAAATAAATTAGATATTAAAATAAATTATGAAAGGAATGTTTTTATCTTAACATGTGAAGTAAGGTGAAAAAGTAAATGAGTGGAATTAGAACTATATTTTGATATTTTGACAAGTAAGTGATGTATCATTTGTATCTTGGTTGTACCTTGTAAGTTTACAAAGGCAGTCGTGCATGCAAGCACTGGTGTTGAATCCAATGCAACAAAAGGTTTAGAAAAAAGTCTATGCAAAAATTAAGAGGTGGTAAAAGCTTTCAATATGTTTTCTATAACATAAGGGTATAATATACCTTGTAAGCAACAGGGGAAACAAGCCACTGACATCTGGCAGAAAGGTATAAAAGAAAACTCAAATTTTTCTAATGAAATTAGACAATTAAAGAAGCCAAGCTACTGAACACACTTCTAAAACTAATTTGAAGAACATGTCACAAAACCTTTACTTAATATTTATAGAGAATACACTTTTACTACATTGTCTTTGAATGTAGTCAGTTTTTATTCACTTTTTGTATTCTGGAAGAAGGTAGCTAGAAGGGCTTGAGTTTCATTAAATTGAACAGTAATATCATAACACAGCTACTGTAGTTTCTATTCAGGTGAAGGTCCAAGAACCCCTTTAAGACCTTGAATGATATAATCAGATTTTTTTGAAGTCTATCTTAATATGTGCCAATACTTCCATTAAGTTATTGTTTCCTGCAGTTATTCTCTGCATACTGGCACTGAAGTGACCCCTTTCTAACTATGTTTCCACTATAGTGAATTTTCAAAAACACGGATAGAGCTTAATGTGGCACCTTATCCAATTTCTGAACTTTCTCTTTGTTGGTGGAGAAATGAGTGGCTGAGATGTTTAGGAATCAACACACGACACACATCTGCTGTATACAGGAATATGAATAACAAGGATCAAAACCACCCATATTTGCCTTAGCTGAACTTTAGAATGTATTGTTTGTGCAGAATGAGAGTTATTTTGGGGTTATGTTGGGAAGGGATCTTTTCAGGCAAAGTATGGGGAAGAGGAATAAGTATAGTGACCAAGAACTCTTCCAGTGTACATATGGGCATGTCAGTTTTATATGAGGATGGCAAAATCTGAGCTTATAGAGAATTCTAGGGCCAAGTCAATTTTATTTATAACGTCCGATATCACAAATCACAATTTGTCTCAAGGAGCTTTACAATCTGTATATCATACATCCTCAGTCCTTAGCCCACTTAACCCCCCTAAATCCCCTTTTAACAGGGGAAAAATGGAAGAAACCTTAGGAGGAGCAACAGAGGAAGAGCAACGTCCTCTCCCCGGACGGGCAGATGTGCAATAAATGTTGTGTTTACAGTAAAAAATAGTGGTGTAGTAGTAAAAATGATGTAGCCTACTGTTTTCACTCCATAGAATTTGGCAATATTTACAAAATCAGAGCAATGTTATCTTTAAGAAACACTGAGAAAAATATTCATGCATTTATTTCCTCACGCCTGGACTATTGTAAAGCCTTGTTTACATGTCTCTGTGCCTGAGATGTAGCTCAACTCCAGATTGTGCAGAACTCTGCAGCCAGACCAAGACCAAACACTCTTACTGGACTGCCTGTAGTTGCAGAACTGTAGATGATCACAAAAATGTTGATCCTTTCAAAGAAAATCAAAACTTTGTCTTTTTGCTGTCTTTTCTTTCAGTATATTGTGGCTATACACTTGTACTGTGTTTGAAAAGTGTTGGGAACTTACTGTTTGTATGATTATGGGATTATGATTAAGTTTAAGATGTTTGCAAATATGGTATATATAAAATCCAACTTTAAGAATATATAGTGAATTTGTTTTTACTTTTATGTAATACACATAGAGTATGTTTGTTACAAACAAAACAACAAATTTCAAACAATACAACATAAAACAATTGTGTGTGCATCTTCTTAATCAGAGTTACAGTGCTGACAAATGAATGCTGGTAACCCTTGAGTGTAGGCTTGGTGGGCCCAGAGACTGCATAGGGCACATTCTACCCAGACCTCCTCCAGCTTTGAGTTGCGAAATGGCTCCATACAAACAACACAAAAATTTTTCTCTTCTGAGATGTCAGAATATTTGGAGTTAAACATTTTCTTGGAGGGCTTACTCTCCTTTTTAAGTTAATTAGTAAGCGTTTATTAGTAAGCGTTTATTCTTATCTAAGATGCCCTTTAGTGTTTAGTGACCGTTTAGTGACCGTTGCTTAGTCACAGTCCTGAAAATAGTCATGGTTCAAGGGCCAAATATCTGTGGATTCAAAACCAGCTTGAATGTCTTTGGGTGTTGCAGCTGTGGGCATGGCAGTCTTCACAATACTTGGAATATACAGTATATCTTAATCGTCTTGGCAGGATTCATCTTCATCCATGCACCATTTTCCTAAATGCGCCGTAAACACTGCAATCCAGTGGCTGAAGTTTGTGGCTGCAGTGTGAGGGTAAGTAAGTAGTACAATCCCCTTTTCTTTGCAGAAGTCAATAGCTTTCACTGATATATGATAACAGTGGTTATCCAACAAAAGCAAAATCTTATTGTCTGGGCATGACCTCTTACAGCACATGCTACTGACACAAGCACACCTCTTTCGCCCGATGTCATTGCACCCACCTGCTTGACTCCACGACGTGCAACAACACGGTCTGGACTGTGGTTACACTAGTTTCATACATGTTCCATATGTCACTCCCATCAAAGTTGTATCTCTCAATGACCTGTCTGAGACTGTTGAAGAAACGTTCAACATTTATGGGGTTGAAACTTCTCATGGATAGGTAGGGGTTCTGCTTCTGAAGAATGTGGACCAGTCAGGCCCTGCTATCTACTTCTTATGGGATTAAAATCCTGCCAGGATTCAAAACTGAAAATAAAGTTCTGAAAGGTTGAAACTAAGTGTTTGAAAACTCAAAATCTTACAAAAAAAGTTTTGCAAGATCGAAAACTAAGATTTGCAAGCTTGCAAAACGTAAAAAAAGTAAAAAAAAATACTCTGCAAACATTAAGCTGTTTTTGAGTTTTCCTTCTTCAGAACTGCAACAGTTTTTTTACGATGTTGCGCAACGTTGCGCAAACAATTTTTCAGAGTTTCAAATTTGTCAGTGTTCTCCCAGTGTATTAGTTTGTTTTTCAGGTTTGAAACCTTGTAAATGCTGATCTGCAAACTGGTGTGCAAATGTGTGAAAAAAAGTTTTGAAACTCTGAAAATTGTGGTTCGAAAGGCCGAATCTTATGGTGCATTAGTTTGTTTTCCAGGTTTGAAACCTTGTAAATGCTGATCTGAAAACTGGTGTGTGAATGTGTGAAAAAAAGTTTTGAAACTCTGAAAACTGAAAACTTCAAAAGGGCAAAACTTTATTACATTACATTAAATTTGCACTCTTATGGCAGACTATTTTTTCAGAGCTGAGTTTACAAGACCCACTTCGCGGAGATACGCCCACACAGTTAGTGTTACAACTCACCTCACCCCTGTCATTGTTTAGCTAGCTGTATTAGTATACTGGTTTACTTAGAAATTTCTAGAGAAGTTACAGGGGAAAACTGCATCACTATCTGGGAGGAAGTAGGTAAATACTGAAATGATCACATGACTCCTATCTTATCCCTAAGTGGTGGAAATGGGGGTGTTACAACTCTTCCCGTGTTACAACCATACCCGGTCTCCCCCCTAATAAAATCAAACACAGGCTACCCTGTTTAAATCCCTGTTGAACAAGAAAAATATCTCTTTCAAGGTAGGAGAGAACGAAGATGCCAAGAAAAAATCCAGAGGGAGCTTAAGAAGTAGCTAAGGAGGGCTAAGGACTCTTACAAGGACAGGGGAAACTGCAGCAGAACAGCAGAAGAGGCGTTTGACAGTTAGGACTGGAAGGAACATGCTAACGAGTTAAACCAGTTTTTAAAAACATGTTTGACTCACCACTGAAGGCTACCCCCTCAGCAACTTCAGGCCACCTACTTCTATTTTCTCCCAGCCCAGGGAGAGCCACCACACCACCAGCTCTCTCAAACAGGAAGGCAGCAGCCTTCACCCTCCTATGTAACTACACCTTCCTTCATTCCTGCCTTTCTCTAGCACACTTTAGTGGCCAATGTGTCCAGTTGGTTTAATAATGAGTTTATCAATTTTAGCTACAATTCATTTCCAGTATTTTTAGTCAGAGCAATGAAGATGCTAAAATGTGATTTATAAGCTACAGGAAAAAGTATAGTTTACAACAATAAATGCATAGGCTAATTAAAGTCATCATCTTCTTTATTGGCATCTTTAAACGGAGCAGTTATTTCAAAGAAATTTCTCTGGAAATCAATGGCTAATTACTGTATAAACTCCCATTTAAACTGTTACTAAAACAACTGTTTGTCTCTTTCTAGGAAATTATTTGGAATTTATAGACCTGTAAAATAATGTGTTATTGAATACTTTAGCTTAACTATGAAATAAAGGCTCAGCAGAGAACATTTTTGATAGATTCCTATAAATTTACTGAACTCTAATAACAGTCTCAAATCTGTCTTTATCTTTACCTTTCCCAAACATGTGGTGTAAAATCATGAATTTTTAAATTAGAGCGGTAACTTATTTAAATATGTAGGACTTTTTATAATCAAGTAATTATTTTCTCAATGTCAGAAAATAGCTAAAAATATGTATATTATAACAATATAATATACATGATTTCCTAAAGCTGATGTCTCAGCTTACATTATCCTCACCTGTCAATATCCGGTTGATCAATAGGCTACGTATAGTTGATGCTACAGCATCACGGAATCAACACGAAAAAAAAGTCCTCTCAAAAAGTGTCAGCTTTTGGCTGACACCATAGGCTGTCCCATGCTTGGTAAATAAACTATGATAATAATGTTTGATGTGAAAATCAACATGAGGTTACAGAAACTGATGGGTCACAGAATTGTGTTTATTGCCTGTTATAACTGTCCTGTGTTTCTTTTCTGTTCCCAGCTATCCACCTGACCTGCAGCCTGTACATGATATCGTCAGCAAATTGATTAATTAATTAATTAATGCAAATTTAGGAAATGGTTGTGTGAGTCATAATAGGGGAACTGAGAAATAACCTATTTCAGTTCAGTGACATGCATTTTTAACATTAGGCTATATGAAGCATTTTAGAGAATTTAATCAGCCTGTGAAAGAGCCATAGGCTATAATTACAGCTAAAGCATCTGGTAGATTAATCAGTTGGTCTAGTTGAAAATAATATGCAACAGTTTTTATAAAATCAAGCAAAAATGACATCTTTTCATCGTCACCAGCTTCTCAGATAAAGATTTGCTGCTTTTGTGTGATGTTGTTTTATTATAAATTGAATACTGTGTTTTGAACACTTTTAGTCAGACAAAGGAATACATTTAAAGACCAATATCCTCAATGTTTTGATGTTTTGTAATGATAATCATATAACTGATTCTTTAACTGGAACATTTTAAATGTTAAAGCATGTGTAACCTGATGTGGGTCAGCTTATGGCTAGATACCAATAAAACTCTTTATGTAACCTCTTAAGTCAGTGTTGTTGTTATGCATGATCTGCACAGATCCAGGACACTCAGGTGTCTCTCACTAACTAGCCACGTGACGCAGACAAAGTGAGATACCAAATATGTGAAAATATTATAATAATAACAATTTTCTTCGACTGAAAGAAGACCCATTTTAGCAGTTCATAACAGTTCCATGTCCTTCTTTCCAAGTTTAGATTCTAACCATGTTTCTGGAATATTTAACAATCTTAAAGAAAGTCAAAGCAAATAACCTTGACACCAGAAAATCCCTCTGATGACATTAAAGAAGTATTTGCTAATATTTGTGACTATTTTAGTGTATATGTGTTGGTGATGACTGCTTTGTGACTGTATTGTCCTTTATTTTGTTCTCACATCTCTCGTAAAAGAGTTCTTTATCTCAATGAGACTTCTAGACTTAGTGAAACTAAATGTGAAATTAAAGAGCCCTAATTATGTTTTCAGAGTTTTCTGTGCAGGTTGTTGTAGTGTTATAGCCTAATCTTATACTACAAAGTCTAACGTAAAAGCCTATCTATGTTTTCATGCTCCTTTCATGCTTCATGTGTGTGTCTGTCTGAAAAAGTATTAGTCTCAACATGGAGACAAGACTTGTACCAAAGAGCTGTTATATACCAAATTTCATATTCCTTAGTATTCAGAAGATATTGTCCTCTTCACTCAGTTGTCGATTCATGACAAGTTGCAGTTGGTCCTTTTTCCAGCAGAGGGCAGTCTAACATCAGATCAAATCTACTACAACAAATTCTCAGGATTTCTCAGACTAAATTGCCATTCATGTGCTGAAGTTTCCTTCCAATATAATGTATCTATTATTTTTTTAAAATGACTACATGCTCAGGAGTTAATCGTAGTTAATGTGTACATTCATACTGGTACAGATTAAGTAGCTTTACTATTCTACTTTATGAATGAGAATGTTTGTTTTTACTTTTCAGATGATTATTTTCCAAAAATGATTATAAAGGCTCTTCTCATGACCATTTACTTGATAAGAGCATTAAAACTTTTCTACTGAGATCAGTAGTCAACTACCTGCACAGTACTTTCAATTTTACATGTTTTAGCACAGCTCAGTAGAGGCAATATAGGGAAATAAGGTACTGTCTACACCTCCAGAGCTGAGGGGGGGGAAATAATATCATGAAGCTGGCAATGGCAAAATACTTCCAAAAGGATTTTTAAAAACATCAACATCTGATTAAACACAAATTGTTTTAAAGATAGCACACTGTGATGTGACCTGGCCATGAACTAGGCATTCAGCTGGCGATGGTGAAAATTAAGAGGAGTGTCAGCAAATGAGGTTGACTGTTTTCAACTGGTCACAAATGTCACTCCAAACAAATGTGTGTATAACTATGACCTGGATGAATCTTCCGACATTTTCAAGAAAAGCTTTATGTTGTACTTGTGAGCATTATTTTTCATCATTGTCAATAAAAGTGTGAGTCGTATGTCAGTAAGTTCAACATAAGCAAAACTTGGCAGTGTCCTTACTGCATGAAATTCAGATAGCGTTAAATACTTAAATGTGATTTGAGCAGAGACCTTTTGGGCAGATTGTCCAAAGAACAAGTGATGTTCTACAGCATGAACAGTATCATCTCCCATGTGTTCTTATTCATCTCCAGCTGTCCATGACCTCTTCTCCCTCTGTCAGATAAGGGAGGATCCCTGAAGTCAAAGCCGTGCTCTCTCTTTTCCTGCTCACTGCACCCTGCATAAATCACACAGATGCTGAAAACCCAAACATTATTCATTGTTTTGCTGCTATATGACATAGAATAGATCATCCTCATTGGTTGGCATTACAGCTTAAATTGCTGTTGGCCCTATCCTCTGTGCAAGAATACAATTTTATGCATGACAAATAAATACATTTTTGGGAGACTCCTGTTAATGATGTAGGACAGTGTGCTGTGTGAGCTGAACTTTGTTCGCTTCAAGCAGAAATCATGAGGCTCATCAATATGTAACTACAAGGAAAATTAGTACAAGAAGCAGAAAAGGAAGGCACTACTTAACACTGCAGAGTGCCTGGTAAAAGTAGTTGAAGTAACGAATATTTCGATTTTCTAGTCGTAGAATTGGGTTTTGTGGGGAACACTGTGCAGGACTATAGACCGACGGCCTGTATAGGTCTGGAACAGTCTGCGGGGTTTCTTACAAACTCGGACAGAATGGAATGGAGGGAGACAGATGACGTAGATGAGGGGGGGAATGGGTGGAAAGAGAAGACAGAGAGAGAGAACACGAAGGCGGGTAGGTTTAAGAGAAAGAAAAATACAATTAGTCTAAGCAAAGCAGAAAGTGAGGGAGGAGAAAGTGAGAGGAAGAATCCAAAGGCAGGAGTGCTTAATGTAGTGATAAGATTTGAGGGGGAAAAGGAGAAAAGAAAATTGATCCATTGAAGTTAATAAAAATCATTCGAGGGCGGATGGGGGAAGTAAATCATGCAAAAGTTATTAGGAGATGGAAACCTGCTAATAGGGTGTAGTAGTGAAGAACAGGTGGTGAAAGCAAAGAAGATGGTTATCATTGGAAAAATCAAAGTGTCTAAGGTAGAGTTGGAGAACAAAAAATCAATGGTAGCAAAGGGGTGATATCTGGAGTTCCTCTAAATGTCAGTATGAGTTAACTAATGGAGAACTGAAAGTGAGAGAGGGGAGGGTTAAGAGTGTGAAAACAATGACAAGACGAATAGAGAAAATTGAGCCTGAAACTGTTTTGGTAGAGTTTGGAGAAAAGGTGATTCCAAAGGAGGTTTACTGTGGCTTTGTGAGCTATAATGTAAGGAAATACATACCAAAACCTATGCAATGTTTCAACTGCCAGGAGTTTGGACATGTAGCCAAAGTATGCAAAGGAGAAGAGGAAATGTGCTAGATGTGTGTGTGTGTGTGTGTGTGTGTGTGTGTTGTGTGTAAAGTTAAAGTTAAATGGCTAATTAAGACAATTAAAATGACAACATTTGGAACACCTTCCTAAATATGTAGACTATTTAATTTAATGGGAGGAATATTTCCACTAAAATCCCGACTACAAAATCCATAAATTACCTTTGAAGTTATCAAACTTTTACAAATAAGCTCTACAGACCTGGAAATTAATTTACAAACATAATTTTAAAGTATTTTATTCAAGCACATTATTGCCGTTACTGTTCAGTTCAAAAACACCAAAGTACGAAAAAAACAAAAACATCCAATGATTCCCAGACCTAGACACAAGCTTTTATTTTGAAACACAGTAGTTCGCAGAGGGCAGACAGGAGGCTCCAGGCTGCAGCCTCCCCAATAACGTCCATGCAGCGATTTATTTTTATCCCCCTTAGTGGCAGCGAGCAGACCACGGAATTGACTACAACCCGTTTCAATCTTACATAAAACAAATAACAAGTGACAAATCCTCACCACAATTTAAAAGCTGAAACCAATGAAAGAAAGAAAAACTTAAGAGAAATTTTTAATTTTAATAAGATAAATTTTCTGTGGCTGGACCAATCCAGTGGTGTAGTCTACGCGATACGCCGTAACCACTTAAAATAGCGAGATTATACGTTACAATATCGTTTTGTGGCAGAACACACACGTTCATACATGAATTCACCCCGTCTGTGTTGCGAAGCACTGAACTGATGTTTGCAGCTTCCCTAGCCTGTGATCTGACGCCACCCAGCAACCAACAACACAGCTGCGTGGCGGCCACTCTGCGCAAGTTTGAAATTAACTGTGAATCATTAAAGGAGCTGTAAAACGTAAGCAAACTCAAACTACACTGTTTCCTTGTTTTCGAAAGCCTGCAGCTGAATCTTCTGCCGAAGACAGCAGAAGACACGAACGTTAAGGTAAGGCCTACTGAAACTAGGCCTTCCTGGAAACGAGCCTGGTGAGGTTGATGCAAACTTTATCTGGTAAGTGAAAGTGTCATGTTATCATTAACGTTATCATTAACGGAATGCATCTATTATTAGTAAACTTAACTAACGTTTATGTGCTGGATCAATGAATGCGGAGACTGTGTGTATGTGTGTGTGAGCACGTGCAGCAGTTCCTGGATTTTCTCATGCATTTCAGCAGTTACGGAAGCTACATAACCTAAGTTTGACAGTGGTTTTGGCATATAAATGTGCTTGAGATGATGTGGACCACTTTTTGTATCCTTATTGTTAATAATGATCTGTAATGAATGTATTTTGGTGATAAAAGTGCACATATGCCTTTGTCCATTGTTATTACTGATACTGAACTTCAGCTTTCCGTTATTGTCAATAATAGCTGCAACTTACAGTCTTACTCTTAAATGTGCATTGAAAACTGCCAGCTGATAAAAGTTGCTCCAGAGACCAGATTCATATAACATCAAAGGCTTCATGCAGCTCCTGGAGCTGAGTTAGATGGCGATTAACACTAAACATCAGTGTATTCCCCCGACTTGCATATGAGTCATTTACACTGGGGATGCTGGGGACATGTCCAGTGGTGTAGTCTACGTGATACGCAGGTATACGCCGTATACCCACTAGGAATAGTCAAAGATTTCCGTAAACCCACTTAAAATAGCGAGATGATACGTAACAACATCGTTTTGTGACAGAACTTTCACACGGTCATTCATAAGTTCACCCCGTTTGTGTTGTGAAGCTCTGAACTGACGTTTGCGGCTTCAGTGGCCTGTGACCGGGATCTGACGTCAGCTACCAAACAACAACACCGCTGTGTGGCGGTCACTCGGCGCAAGTTTGAAATTAAATAATGTGAATCACTGAAGGAGATGTGAAACGCGAGCAAACGCAAACTACACTCTGTCAGTGTTTTGGTAAGCATGCAGCTAAAGCTGCTGCCGCTCCGGTGACACAGCTGCAGCAGATTAAAGTTACTAAAACGCAGAAAATGTCCTATGTTATCATTAACGCTATCATTAACGGAACTGTTAACGTAACTAGTTAACTAACGTTAATGTGTGTGTGTGTGTGTGTGTGTGTGTGTGTGTGTACAGTAGCAGAATTTTTAAAAAAAAATTTAAGCTGATACAGTACATGAGGAGGATGTGGACCCCTTTTGGTGTCTTCAGTTCTAATATTCTGTAATGAATGAGTTTTGGTGATAGGCCTGTGTTTATTGTTATTACTGCTACTGAAAAGCCTCAGCTTTCCATTATTGTTAATAATAGTTGCAACGTGCACTGTGAAATGTGCATTGAACCAGCATAAAACCAGAATCATGTAACATCTAAGGCTAAATGTAGTTCTTAACTTGCTGGGTTAGATGGTGATTAACACTAAACATTAGAAATTTCCACCATAAATTGGTGCAGAAAATGTCTCCAGAATGCAGGAAATTAAATGTTTAATGCTCAAAATCTTCTGGGAGAGGACCCCCAGACCCCCATTGTGTATTTATCAATGAATATTCCTTAAAATACTATTAAAATATCTTGTAGTTTTGATCCTGTGATCCCAATATTTTGGATTGTCATGTCTGATATGCCAAGTAATATGACTCTGAATCTGACAATAACTAATCTAAGCCCTAAAATGTCCCCACCACTTTTCAACATAAAGTGACGCCCTTTCCCACCTGTAACTGTCATTGACTGTTAAAGTCTTTGCTTTGTTGATAAGAGGTCCAACAGAATGGTCTCTATTACATGTACATAAATAGAGAGCATACTGTAAGTATTAGTGAGTGTAGTGGTGCTCATGGGACGTCGCTCTGGGACGGAGGAGTATGAGGCTGGGATAAAAAAATCACAGTATACTCACTAGAAAAATTTAGACTACACCACTGGACATGTCCCCACCACTTTTTCTGTTTTTTCTCCCAAATGTTCTGACAAATAGCTTGTAACAAGAAATGTTAAATAACAAATGTGAGTAGGGGAGCTCGGGACACAACCTAACGCGGGGTAAGATGTAACACGGACATTTTACGTAATTGCACAGGGTGTGTTTTCGGGTCAGTTTATTAAAGACCCAGCAAATGGTCTCTTGCTAATTTTTTGAGAGATTGGACTTATTTTTGTCAAGTTACATAGGGAAGAGTGTTTTCGTGGCATAAAAGTAAATTTCATACTCATACTTATTTTTCGATTACTGAGCTGTGTGCAATACAATCATGTATTTCCTTAATAACCATCTTTTTGCCTAAAATGTAGTACAGTTTTAAAACACCTGACCAACTACTAACTGTTAATCAGGCTTAAAGACAAACTCACCAGAGTGGGGTTATTTGTAACACTGCGTTACAATTATATTGCATTGGATTTATTTAAGGGAATTATAGACAAAACTTGAGTATTGGGTGGGAAATCTGCTGTTTACTTGGTCCTCCTATCTGTTTCTTGGAGGCTGAGTGTATATAATATGCGATCGTAACTGGATCGAGTTAATGTTCCTGATCATTTGGTGGGTTATGTGTTTGTTCCCATTTGTTTTCAAAAGTATGTACAGCACTGTCAATGTGGTTCTGCCTTTTCCTTGCAGATATGTTGCAACATTAAAGGAGAACTCCAGGCAATTTTTAAGTTAATCTTGATCGTTATACCTTTGTGAGTACTGTCTATGGAAAAAAAAAACGAGCCGGAGGAGCTACAACAGCTAATGCCCAGAGCTCCCACGTAGCTAAAACGGCATTTATAGGATAAACAGTATACAGTACATAAAGAGCGTCTTTGTGCCTCTTAACAGACACAAAATGCAATTAAAATGTCTGTCCAACATAAACAGGGCTCTTACATGACAGCAAGATGCGTTTAGCAACTTAGCCATTGTTTAAATTCACCTAAATAGTGTTTTAAACGGCTAGCTGTTGTCTCACTCTGAAGTCCCGTGGGAACTCCGCTAGAGTTCACCATAGAGATGGCAGTGGAGATTGATACACTGAGTTGCCTTAAATGTCTGCTCCTTGAATGAGGTGGAGTCAGAGCTGGGTGGATGAGTTACTGCATTAGCTGAAGGTTGTAAAGCCACTGCTGTTTTGCCTGCCTGATCAACTGCAGAGTTTTGTGTCCTGATTTTAAATGTGGGTTCTTTTTATGAGATTCTGTTACAGGTGGATGGGCCCTGTGAATGTTTTTGTCAACTGCTAGGTTATACTAACGGTGGGGCTTACTTGTTTTTGGGCTACGTAACTTCCGTCAACCTGTTTCCCTCTTCTTCAAGTGTTGCTAGACTGACAGAGTGGTGGACTATGGGAGCACCCTTGCCTTCACTACATATCATGGTGTGTGTGTATAGCTGTGTGCGGACCGTCACTAAACCTTATTGTGTGGTGTTTTATGTGCGTGATTTGCTGTCTTTAGGTGGTGGCACACACTTGGGTGGTGTCAGGGCATCATTGTAGCAATTGTGCTTTTGTAACAGTTTTGTTTTTATCCTTTAGCATCTCTGCAGCATTGGCCTTAACATCTTGTTGGTTTATTATTTGAGTTTGTGTAGTTAATAAAACTGCCCAAAATCTGACCTTTAAATTTTGATGTTTCATAAATCACCTTTCCAGTCAAAATGCATTTCTCTCTTGTAAATTGAGACGGAGGTCGCATTTAAAAAGATCTGGGCTCGTATTCATAAAGAATCTTAAGGCAAAGAGTAGCTCCTTGACGAAATTCTTAGAAATGTGGATGGTCACTAAAAAATTCTTAGAAATGTGAATGGTTAATCACCTGATGGGTAGAGGAGGCATTATACATGTTTCATTTCTGTTTTGTCCACCCCTTCCCTAATGTAAAGTTTTATGTAGGCTATTGCCTTCCTGGCTCCGGCGTTTTCAGAGGTGGCTCAGAGGAGGCGGTTCACTAAGTGACCTGTCAACCACTCACACACTCCACATCAGTCGCGGACAAAATGTGGCCTATTTAAATGTTGAGGGAGGGAAAAAAGTTTCTCTACATTTTCCAGTCATACCTCTTATAACTTAACCAGACTGTAATCTGCATTTTACTTCATTAACAGAAATGAGCACATCCAGTCTGTGAGCGCGCAGTTACGTAGTAAAGCACTGGTCGGGCGCTTGTCACAGTCACAGAGCTGGGCAGATGCAAACATTTAGAAAATCAGACAAATATTTTCTCAGTTTAAGACTTTATGTTTTATTAATACAACTGAAACCCAGTGAGCCACATCATGGCACTGGTAACCGTGGTGGAAAGCAGCCTGAGTCGCTCTTTCACAAGTCGGCAGGTGAAACACTTTCACTTTCCACTAATGGCGCATTAAAACCGTCTTTAGTCTCTGCGGAGCAAATGAAGACTACACACTGTAAAATCTATGTCAGATAATCACTGCATTGATTGAGATATATTAAAAGTGTCCTGTTGTTGAACAGAGCATCGCTTTGGACATCAGCCTGTTTCTTTTCTTTATTACACATCGGTTGCTATTTGAGAGAGAGAGAGAGAGACAGAACAACAACGTGCTGCTCTCGTGTTAATGCCACAATAATTCTTTGCGTTGTGATTATTTAGATGCTTTAGGAATAATCAGATTGTTTTGGCAGCCTGTGCTACTGCAAAGCAAGCGGTTTGGTTGGCTACATCTCCATAATAAAAGGCACAGGTAAAAAAAAGTTGGCTGGGCAGCAAAACTGATCATATAAACACCTTCATGGAGTTTTAAAAAAGAAAACAACTGTAGAAATAGCTAAATTACAGATAATCAGCTTCTTCACTGCATTTGCAGGAATATTTTAATGGGCTACTTAAAAAAATAAACTCATTAAGTTGCCTAGTCTGATGTAATAGACAGTCCATTTTTTACTCTGATAGCCTATCTTGACCTTTCCTCATGTGGACACATAGGGTCTGTGATCCTGCACAACAAAACACCCCCATACTGCCATGGACAGTAGTGGTGCAACGGGTTGCAGAATCCGTGGTATGGATCCCGTCCACACGGTGCAGCATGCAGGTGGACCGCGGATTGATTGCCAAGTTTATGACTTATCCTGTTTGACCTCTCAAAATATTCCTTTATTCTGGAAATGTCAGAGAGAGTCAGTTAGATTCTGAATGTGCAGAACTTTGAATATGAGCAGAAAACCTGCTGAAACACAGGAGCTATTAAAGTCCAGGAGTTTCTAACTGAATTAAAATGATTTAATTTTTTATTGATGAAGTGAAAAGGTGCCACATTTAAAGAGGTTACCTCAATCAGTCACACCTGTGTGTGTATGTGTGTGTTGATTCAGCAGAGATGAAATTAAAAGTTGATCTACACGAGAAACATCTGAAATCTGAGAGCTGCTCTGAATAATATTCTGTTACAATTTTAGATTTTGAATTGTTTTATTAAACCTTTATTAAAATATTTTTCCAAGATTATCCTGGCCAAGGCAGGCAGGAGTACAAATGAACATTTAAGATGGGAATAAATAATCAGTTACAAGGTCATAAAATATCAAAATGTTCTTAAATATTCACCTAAATTCAGCAACAAGGACGATCAAAAGAGCAAGGTAGAATTGCCAGCCTTCAAGTCTTTTAAAAGCAACAGTGAAACAAAGATACAGCCCCCTGTGGGCTACCTGAATTTTGTGTGTCCCTTTACATAAATAATTTCCACAATAAATGGATGCAGAAATTGATGCTAAAAAACAGCAGAATGCAGGAAACTAAGTGTTTAAAATTCAAAATTTTCTGGGGGAGTACTCCCAGACCTCATACTATTGCTGTTTTCTTGTTAAATCAGGCTATTTGATTTAGACCCAACGTTACAATTTACCAGACATGAAACACTTAATAGTGTTGCTTTCTTGTGCCGTATAAGTACAGTATACTATTGCTTTAATGCTTGGTGGAGGGCCAGTTATTATGTGAAGATATGAAGTTTTATGGGCTGGGCTAAGCCCCCAATGTTTCAAGATCCTAAAAAAAACCCTGTCTTAAGATCAGAATTGTTAGGAGCACGGACGAGGACTTTTAAGAGGCTTAAAGCTGATGATACACGGGGCAACTTTTTGAGCAATGTTGCTGGGCAATCTTGCTAGTGGCAATTCCGACTATGTTTTGAATGGATAGCGGTGGTGCGGGCCGGGTGGCAGAGTGATGGGGGAAGGGGATTATGGTAGTAATCTTTACTCATTACAATTGACGGAAACGTTGCCCTGCATGATTGCTCAAAAAGTTGCCCCGTGTATCATCAGCTTAAGAGTTTCTTTAGTAGAGGAGAAAATGGCAGAAAGACAGAGGGAGAAGAAATGTGTTGCAGACAACGGATGACAGTGATTTAATAAGATTAGATCGTGCAGGGATCATGTTTGTGACTGATCTTATTAGAGACGCGCTAACATCTCCGACACAGCACAGGAATGCCATAGCGCTAGAAATGAAAGTAATCACTACATTACGATATTTGGCAACTGGGAAAATGCAACAATGCAGCAGTGATGATTTGGGTCTGTCACAACCTTCTGTAAGCTGAGTGGTCACACAAACAATTACAGCACTTTCAGAACCTCTTATTGTGTCGCAGTTCATTTAGTTTCCACTGGACATTCCCACCTTGCAGGCTCAAAAACTGCATTTATGAATATAGCAGGCTTCCCTCTTGCGCACAAGCAGGGGGAATGAACCGTTAATAGTTTGTGCTATATGCTCCCACGTCTGCTTCTCGCCCCGTGCTGTGACACCCCGCCCGAATTTTCCTTTTAGAATGGCCTTGTGTTCATCCACTAACTGGGCTAACAGTAAACACCGTTCCTCTGTCCAGTTGGGCTTTCTTGCCCTTCTTGGTTTTGATTCCATGTTTGATGCATTAAAACCAACATTCAAACCACCACTTAAACAGACATGCGAGCAATCAGTGTAACTGGAAAGAGTGGAACAATTTTTATCATTCCAAGCCAATCAAATACCTTATAGGAAATTAACAGCACGGTAAATAAAAAACAGGATTTATATACACATAATGTGTGTGTGTGTGAGAGAGAGAGAGAGAGAGAGAGAGAGAGAGAGAGAGAGAGAGAGAGAGAGACTTCTCACTAAGATAAAAGCCTCAGGAGCCGCCGTGAACGAAAAAGCTCCACAAAAAGCCATAATTAAATTTGTGGCTCTCTTCCTTCTCTGCCTCTGCTCACAAATTCCCTTTCTTATACCTAAAATCCACCGAACCGCAAGCTCTCTTTTGAGTTACGTGCAGGCACGTGCAGAGGGGGATGCAATGGGTGCTTGAGCACCTGCCCTTTTGCCCTTTGCTGCCCAAAGTGCCCTTTTTTCAAACGCAAAATTTCCTTCATTTTATTTATTTTAAAACTTGTAAGTGCCTTTTTATGAAGGTCTGCCAGATCAAACTATTAGTGAAATAAATTAATAATAATTTCGCAGTAAATAAATTGACCCAATTGATGACCTTTCACCTGATGACCTCATCCGTGACGAGCCCTCCCGTTCAGACACGTTAGTGATTCAGCAGCTCTGCCTACAGGACGCCTTCGATTCCGCCGCTAAGAGGGGTTTGCCGCAATGTGCTTGTTGTGGATTGTTGCAAAGAGAGCAGCACAGCTGTTGTGTTTATCGCTGTGTGTCGCCTGTAGAACTAACATCAGCTACTACCTGCCGAGAATTGCATCCATCTCTTTTCTCAGCATAAATGTCCATAAGCACCCGCGAGGTGCATGCAATTCTCGGCAGGTAGGCAGAATTCGGCACAACACCGGCTAACACGCCGAAGGTAACGTTACTTCTACACTATAAAAAAATGTGCTCTGTCCACTTCGTTCTGTTTGGGGGAGAAGTTTCACGGGCGTCGAGAGGTCTGATCTTTTCTATGTAATTTGACTAAAATCTTTGCACTTGAACTGGGATTATTAAAGTAACTTAGTAAAAGCCTTGTGCCTTAAAATAAGTACAACAACATTGGTAAAATTTTAAGCCTATTCCTCCGACTCACAGCCTACTGCCCTTTAAAAAATCATTAAATTCAGAACAGTATTGAATATATTTACATTTTGACAGCAGCAGTATGTTTACAACAGCTCAACTACAATAAAAACTCAATAACTGGAAACACATATTAAAATGTCAGTGCCAAATAAATATCAGTGTAATGTCAGTGTAAAATAAATAATATTCCTGACATCAAAGTAAAGAGTGAAGAAGAAATGGCCCTGTAAGATTTCAGAAAAATGTATGAATTGTTAAAACAAACATAGGATATATATTAGCTGATTAAACAATTATGTGACCATGAAAAGATGTAAAGATTGTTGAGTGTTTTGTGACTGGCTCACTAAGCCAGCTGCACACTAAAAGCTGCAGGTGGAGGAAATAATATACCAGATTAAAAAACATTTCATACAATATTCTGAAATCTAACAGGGCTGTTTCTTCTTCACTCTTTGATATCAGGAATATTATAAAAGATTAATGTTAGTTAATTTATTTAGATATATGATTAGACATATAGTCAATAAAAATCCAAATATATCTCAGATTCACAATGTAATATATCATCACAATTTTGCATACTGTAGACACACAGCAAGCAACACAGACTATAGATTTGTTTGTCTCACTCTCACCCTGCCATGGCCACCCTCTTTCCCCATTAATGTTTCCTTCTCAGATTATTTCCCACACTTTTTTAAATCTGGTATCTTATTTCCTCCACCTGCAGCTCTTGGTGTGCAGCTCTGTGAGTGTCTCAACAGCAGTCAGCCTGGTAGTGGCTGCAGTATTACAGCAGCTCAGTCACTGTGAGCTGGTCCCAAACACTCAACAATCTTTTCATGGTCACATAATTGTTTAATCAGCTAATATATATCCTATAGTTGTTTTAATATCTGTAGTCACAGATCACCTCCAGTAGTATCAGCAACAACACAACAACAGCAGCAGCAGCAGCATCCATAGCAACCCCTCAACAACAACTGTTCCCGGTTATGTCAGCCCATTGTTTTAAAGCTAGAGTTGGTATTCCCTGTTTCATTTTGCGTCACAGTGTTTGCTGATGTATTGATACAGAAGCATCTGTATATACGTGTCAACAAGGAATACATGAAGATATATTTCTGTCAATAGTCAGAGAAGAGTCCTATTTAGATCCTTGTTCCATGTGCCCTTTTTATACTTTGAGCACCTGCCCTTCCAAAGGTCTCTGCACGGCCCTGGTTACGTGCATGCTATTTGTCTCAGCGGACACAGTGGGGAGAGAGAGAAAGAGGGGGAGAGAGAGGGAGTGAATAGTTCAGTTTATTTGCCAGACTCATGTCTAAAAAAAACACGCAAGACACGACAGATAAAATACATACAGACATTTCAGCCAATGCACTCTCAGTCTGGATTTATACCTGGAGCAGCTCACTAGGGGATTTGAGAGTGCCACCATGATTCTGTTGGTAGACTCATCCAGACGTTGCATAAACTTAAACATCAAATTTCTTAAAAGTGTTTTCAGTGTGATTACTCCTACAGATACAAACATCTGACTAGCACTCCCTCCCCCCCTGGGAAGTAAAATTCTCATTGCATCATTGTAAGCTACTTTTAACTTCTGCTTACTGGATTTTTTGTAAGAAGACCACAAATGGGAAGTAAAGAGTGGTGTACAGTAAGCTTTGAACAGAGCCACTTTAACTTGAGTAGAGCAGTAACTAAACTTACGTACTATGGTGTTTGCCTGTGCATATAACACTGTCTGTATATGTCATCGTCATCATTCATATCATCTGTAATACAATGACCAAGGTATTTAATCTTTTCACAGACCTCAAGACACTTATTTGCTAGCATAAACACAGGAAAATTAAGCCTTTTATCATGTTTTGTTCTGCATATCAAAACAGCACTTTTGCTGGAATTGTATTTTATATCAAATCCCACCCCATAGTCAGAGCATATATTAAGAAGCTCCTGCAGCCCAGCACTACTCGGACTAAAAGTAACATCTGCATACATAAAATGATTCACCAGCATGCCACCAATCATACAGCCAGTGTTGCAACCATTAAGTCTCCTTGACAGTTCATCCATATATAAATTAAATAATACACGGGACAAGATTACTGCCCCCCCCCATTTGATATGCATCTGCTGGTGGGCATACCAATAGGCAAGAATCCTCACAATATACCCAGGCACTCCCCTTTGCTATAACCTAATAAAAATCTGTTTGTGATTCACTCGATCAAATGCTTTGGAGGCATCAATAGAGTGTGAGTGAGTTGTGGGCAGTTACATTGTACAGAGCCAGAAACCGTAAAGAAAAGAACAGAAAGTTGTGAACACTTATCAGAATTTGGGAGAACTGTAACCCATGAGAGGACAATGAAAAATGGGAGTCTCCCGCGAGCTAACCGGATATGTGTTGCTCCTTGTTTACTTCTGTAGCCTGCAACAGCGTGCTGCATGTGACATCATGTTATTCTTCTGCGCATGCGGGTCACTGTCAGGCCGCGGACAGTTCACACTGGAGTCTGATATGGGCCACATTTAAACTATAATGTGAACTGTCAAACAAAAAAAAAATCAGATGTGGGGAAAAAATCGGAATTGAGCATTAAGGCCTGCAGTCTGAACGTAGCCAAAAGGTCATTGCTAAAGAGGCTGGCTGTTCACAGAGCTCTGTGTCCAAGCACATTAATAGAGAGGCGAAGGGAAGGAAAAGATGTGGTAGGAAAAAAAGTGTACAAGCAATAAGGATAACTGCACCCAGTGTTCCATTTACTTGGACTGAATTAATTATACTGAAAACATCAATTACACAATAAATTCTCTGAATGGACAGAGAGCCTTGCAAATGCTGGACAAAATGAATCAAAGATGTTTTGAGAAAATTAGTTCAATTACGTTGTGTCCGGTGTGGCTCTCGGGCATGTCCCTCATACATCTCAACTTGTGTTTTAAGTTTTAAGTCAAATCAATCATCCATATATTCAAAAATAGTGAGCTTGCCATTTTGTAGTGCTGTCCGAATGTATAGTGATGATTTTTATACCCTATATAGTCCACTCAATGTATCCCAGAATGCATTTTGAAAAGGAGTGTACAACCGATGGTCCCTAACCAAGCCATATATACCACCATGCATCGCGCTGATAGAAAAAAAATGATAATCCGACGGCAATGACGTAATTAACGGCGCCGAAACAACGATCGGTGCAGTGTCCGAAAGTGTTGTTTTAATAATGCAAGTGAGCTCACTATATAGTGCTCTACATACAACTCCCTACATAGGGGATAGGGAGTAGTGAATGAGTGGGGATTGCGGACACAGTTGAAAAGCATACTACTTTTCTTCTTCAGTGGTTTCTCCTGACCTGCACTCTCCATGCGTGCATAGGTAAGAGCTAAACAGCAGGGGTTGTAGCCAATTCTGTGGTCTGGTCTCTGTCACACCGACCACTGGTTGCTACCACTAGGGGCGCTAAAGACACTGGTCTCTGCCACACCGACCACTGGTCTCTGCCACACTGACCACTGGTTGCTGCCACAGTCTCTAAGGGATGGCTCCTTTCTGTTCCTTGTCACACAAACTGTGGCTGAACACATTAAAAAAAGTTTAAAGTTTTTATACAGTAGTATAAAAAGTAGAGCTAAAGGGACCTCAGATCATTTAAATTATCTCAACTGGCAGATGATACAAATTTTTTTGTCTAATAGAGAGGAATGGATCAAAGCAATTAGATGTGTTGAGGAATTTTCTACTGTATCAGGCTTAAGAATGAACTTGAACAAATCTGTTTATTAGGCTACCACTTAAGGAATGTGAACTATCAGAAGTTAATGGTATCCCTGTGAAGAACCCAGTTACATACCTGGGTGTGATAAGAAAAATTTCTGAAAAATTTAAAAGGGACAGAGTGATTTTGGTGACATCTCGTGAGTGTTCTATTTACTTGGACTGAATTAATTATACTGAAAACATCAATTAAACAATAAATGTCTCTCAATGGACAGAGAGCCTTGCAAATGCTGGACAAAATGAATCAAAGATGTTTTGAGAAAATTAGTTCAATTACGTTGTGTCCGGTGTGGCTCTCGGGCATGTCCCTGATTTGTAAAACATACGTAACAAGATCCCATTCCTCGTCGATAAAGTGGGTCATGATGGTGGCAACTCTCTCCGCGCTGGCCAGCCTATAAGCTCTATTTCTAACCCGCACAGCCTCATCACAAGCCTGATTCCACCATGGCACTGCTTTTCTCTCTTTCCTCTCACCCTTAATTTTAATGGCTTTTTCTGCTGCTTTCCTCACGACTCCACAAAGAGAATTACTCCACTCATCAGTGCTACCTTGACTAGTTATATCACCTAAACTGCCTACTAACTCATCTCTGAACTTATCCCAATCTGCTTTAAAAAAATTAAACCCTCTTACCGCTCTCTCCTTCTCCACCTGTAAAACACTGCCAAATTCTGTAAATATAGGGAAGTTATCACTCCCTAAGGTGTTCAGTTCCTTAGGATACCAACTCCCACACCTAGCAAGTTCACCTGACTCAAAGGTTAAATCAATACATGACAGATTCCCACTATTCACCTGACACCTAGTCGGTCTGCCATCATTTAACACCACCAAATTGTTTTTATCTATAAAATCTTCCATTAAAACCCCATTTCCATCTCTGATTCTGCTGTCTCAAAGAGGATTGTGAGCATTAAAATCTCCTGTCCACACCACGGCAGGTCTCACCTGGTCCATTATTTCATCTAACTTGTCCATTTTCAGCCGAAGACAAGGATTATAAAAATTCACCAATGAAAACCTACCTGTTGTGCTCCATACCTCAATTGCTACACATTCCAGTCCTGAGGTAATATTTACTTGCCAATATTGGACACCTTTTTTAACAAATATTGCACAACCCCCTCCAGATGAATATCTGTCCTTACGTAAACAACTAAAGCCTGGCATCACAAAGTCTAAAGTCTAACCATGTCTCCTGAATGCATATTAACTGTGGTTTGTTTTTGCAACCATCCACAAACTTCTTTAGTTCATGTCCATTAGCTATCAAACTCCTAGCATTCCACTGCAGAATACAAAACATTAATAGACTAACTATCATCATCATCATCATCATCATCATCATCATCATCCTCCATTATTCTTTTCCCTTCTGTCTCTTGAGAACACATATCTATGGAGTGCTGCTGGCTCAACCTCTACAACCCCAAGACTCCTCTCAGCAGCCTTCACCACACTTCTTACAATATCTGAATTATTCTTAGTCTGCTTCATGTCACACATCACTTCCACAATGAAAGCCAGGAATTTCATCTTACCATCACTGAATCATCTGTTACATAAGCTACCTGCGGAGGGCATTCCGCTTGCCTTCTCCTTGTGTCACTCACCTCACCATGTGTTGCAACCTTTTTTACAGCCTTAGCATAAGACACCCCTTTATTAGTCTCCCTAAACTGCTGCACCCTCAAAGCCTGCTTATATTGCTCACATTCACGATTTCCAGCTATGTGCCCTCCACCACATGAACCACACTTTACCACCTTCTCCTTACACTCAGAGAACTCGTGTTCACCTCCACATTTCCCACATCATTTCCTCTACAAGCCACCGCAATATGTCCGTACCTTTGACATTTAAAACACCTCAAAGGTGGCCTTCTGTATGGTTGCTCTTTAAATGACAAGCATCCTAGAAATGCTCGTTCTGGAAGGGCTCTTTCCTGAAAAGATAACACCACAAGTGATGATTCCCGCTTAGCTCCATCACGAAAGATTTTAATTCGTGTGGCCTCATCCACCTTCGCCCCCTCAATGCCCCTCACCAACTCAACCATGGAGATCTCCAGAGAAACCCCATCACCCCTTTCAATCCAGCCTTGCTACCTGGAATAAATCCTTCCACCCGCCTCTTCCCTATCGCATCCAGTGAAACAGCTTTGTTCAACTGTGCTGCAGACTTGCAAAATACAAGCAGTTTCCCATCAGCCAAAATTTTTGCACTCAGGTTATCACCCAACTCTTCCTTCAATGCCCCAGCAAGCCTAATTGGGTTGAGAGAACTAAACCCAGACTGCCCTTCCTTCAGCTTAAAAATCACTTTATACTCTTCCGACTGGCTACTGCTTCTTCTCATCACATTTACCTGCTGATCTCTCCCTCCATCTGACTCTTGTGAATCACTAGTTTTATTCCTTCTTTTCCTGTTCTTCCCCTTACTATTTCTTTCCCATCCGCCCCCACCATCATCTGTGTCCTGCATTGCAGGAGCAAAGTCTTATTATTGTAGGCTATTGACTGATATTTTAGCACTAGTTAGGCTAAATTGGGTAACACCGCGTGTGAACAGCACCACCTACTGTACTGTACCGGATATGTAATATTTTGGACAATAAAACTGTTTCAAATGTTCAAATGACACTGAATGACCATAATCATTTAGTGTTGTTTATTTATCCATGAAACTCCATCCTTATGTAAAATATACTTGATTGTTTAATTACATATGATATCCAGGCTAATAGTGTACTTAGAAAGGTGATTTTAGACTAAAACTAAAATAATGTTTTTATTAGGTTATAAAACTAAACTAAATCTGGGTGTGGGGGAAAAAAACACTTTAATTAACTGAAATAAAAATTAATAATAATAAAATAATGACTCTGGCTGTTGTGGCTGACCATTGGTGACCTGTAACTTCAGATTAAGACAATTTAATGTTATATGTAGCTTAGGATAGCAGTTAGTCTATTTTTTGAAGTTTCTATTATTTAATTCATGTTTTAGTTTCCTAACATATTTATAGGCCGACTTGCTGTTTGTGAGCTCAAGCAGCAGAGGTCACTCTACCCCCTTTCTTTGGCGCCAACAGGCAATTAGGTGTTGACCTTTTAACTTGTGTTTATATCAAAGAGAAGGCTGGCACTGCTACCAAAGGAAGGTAATCACTGAGTTTGAAGGGTGTGCAGAACTTCACCTGCCTTCCAGCTTGTCTTTCTATGGCGCTATAACAGCTAAAAACTCTCAGCTTCAACAATCTACTGCTGTCCCCACTGTGTCAAAACAAATCTGTGGAGTTGTAAACTTTTTATTTTTGTTTTCTATTTTCTTTTCTACTTTTTTAAGCAGCCTAGTCGGGATGAGGTCTAAGAGGCAGGTTGATGGTTTAGATGCAGAAATTATTGAAGTTAGTTGGTAAAGATTGAGGGAAGCAAAAGTCTGTGTCTCGAGGAATGTATTAATATGACTGGGAGGGGTTTATTCATTCAGGCCCACATATTCTCCATCACCCAGCCAGGTTTCAGAAAGACAAAATAAATCAATATCATAATCTGATATTAGTTCATATACTAGTACACCTTTAGAAGAGAGAGATCTGGCATTTAAGAGTCCACATTTTACTCTCCTATTCGTTTGCACTATTGCTCTTGTGGTTTATTAGTTTTTTATGCACAGCTCCTCTTCTGTTTAACTTTGATTTAAATAATTTCAATGGTTGGGGGACAGACACCGTCACTATAGGGTTTTCACTAAGTAACTCCTGGAACGGAGGAGCAGAGAAGTGTGTTAGACTGCGACTCTGCCTCCTGGTCTCAACTCTGGGTTGTCATATATTTGGTCCACTAATAAAGTTGGCCAGATTTCTAGAAATGAGAGCTGCTCCTTCCCAAGTGGGACGGATGCCGTCTCTCTGAATCAGACCAGGTCTTCCCAAGTCTGCCAATGATCTACAAAGCCCACATCGTTTGCTGGACACCACCTCGATAACCAGCGGCGGAATGACGACACGTCATCACTTATCAGATTGGGCAGGGGTCCAGAAAAAACTACGGTGTCCGACATTGTTTTTGCGTATGTACACACCGACTCAAGATTAATCTTAGTGACCTCCGATTGGCGTAACCGGGAGTCATTACCGCCGACGTGAATAACTATGTTACTGGATTTACGTTTATCCTTAGCCAGCAGTTACAAATAAGACTCAATGTCGCCCGCTCTGGCCCCAGGGATGCATTTAACTATGGCCGCTGGCTTCGCTAACTTCGTGTTTCTAAAATTGGAGCTGCCAGTGATCAGAGTTGGTGCAGGAGAAAGTAGGAGAGCAAGAGGGAAAAGGAGAAGACATCGCTAGCTGCTAAGCTAAAGTACGGTAGCGTTGGCTACCAAAACTTTTGAAAACAACTATGAGATTGAACAGCAGTCACTAAAAGATGGAAAGAACTGTGGGTGCTTAGGCAAAATTACTGTAAGAATAAGTGTTTAGCGGACAGTTGGCCGCTGTAATGACAAATCTAACAAATTTAGCTGGTATTTACCGAGAGCAGCAAAACACGCTACCAACACACAAGCACCGGAAATGGAAATGAATCAACACGCTTACTGCAGTACGTCAGCTTTTTTGTGCTTAAAGAGCACAAAAATGAGAAATTAACTGCAAAGGTGGTCAAAGGAGGCTCAGAATAAAGAGAAAATAGGGAAAAAAGTTACCAAAAGGTAGATAGTACTGACATACGATATAGCCTTTAGTGAGGGAAAAGTTGTCACTGAGACGGAATAACAAAGACTGTTAGATAAGGTCTAAATAGATATGCCCCCAGACGAAGAAATGTATACAGCAAGTAGAAGAAAGATATACGTAAGTGCATTTAAGGGCCAGTACAGGCAGAAGAAGAAGAATTATTTAAATGTTGAGTTAGGATAACAAGGAGAGATGGAAAAAGAGAGGCTATATTAGATAGGGAGGAGACCAGAGCTAGATTTGAATAGGAAAAAAACAACTCTCAAACAAAGAAGTGAAAAGTTAAAAGAGGTGGCAGAAAGACAAAAGTCTGCCCACAGACCAAGGCACCTGCAGCGCACAACAAACCATGAGACATGACGACAGCGAGACAGAGCTACACTGGACACAATGACAGCTCTGAAGTTTCATGCTGGAGGAAGAAGGCGAGAGAGCAGCTTCAAAATGGACACAGCAGAACCTTACTGTGAGGAAAAGAGGGAGGGCCACAAACGAGCAGTGATACAGGAGACATTCCACAGAGAGGCGTGCCAACCTGATGCATCACAGGCCCAAGCCAATCACCTCTGACATCAGCATCTTCCCAATGCCAGTCAGACCACACCTACCATCTACAATCGAATCATAAAGAGGACAACACCACCTTAAAGACTGTGAACCTAACAGCACAAAGTTTAAAAGGTCAAGAAGGCTTCACAGTGAAAATGAACTTCAACCAAGAAGCTCTCACATGTGACCGAGTGCTGACAGGAAACACCACCAAGGAAGAGCTCTCTGTCTCACCATGATCAACAATACAAATGGTCAGACTGACAGAGGCCTTGAAAACTGCAACATTTGCTGAAAAAGAACTGTTTGAAGACTGACCTCGAAAGAGTTTGGGAGTGGAGTTTTGATATTTTCTAGGAGAAGAAAAAATAGAAAGATAGAGGAAGAAAAAAGAAAATAGGGACTGATGTTAAATCCAAAAAAGACAGACAAAGAATATGGTTAGTTCAGGATCTATAAAATAACAAAGATTTGTCATTAACAGTTGGTAAATTAACACAAACACACTGAGTTTTTCACTTTGGTGTCCTACTCTCCTCCAGCAGCCACCTGTTGTTAAATTTCAGCAAAAAGGGATCAGAACATCAAGCATTCCTCGTGTTTTTAAACAGAGTTTTAGGAAATGGGGATAGTGGGTTTATTTTATATTGTAAATGTTTTGATATCACTGTCTGCTCTGGGTTTGTGCAGAGGAACAGCCAGCGCAGAGCTCCTCGGTGTAGCAAATACAATGACAGGCAACCTTTCAGGCTTGATTTTAAAGAGGCCGAAAGGAGAAGTCTCATTGAAGCTTTTATAAAGCGATTTCAGTAGCACATAAGCAACCGCATGCTTAAATTTGATTGTGAGTCTTAAATCATGATTGACCTTTGTCATGTATTCCACAGGAACAACCCTGCAACTGTAATGATAACCTAAGACACATGTGGGATGCTGAACACCTGTGTTAATCTATGTTTTCTTTCTGTTTTTGTAGGTAGTATTTTTAAACTAGTCTGAAGTATGGAAGAATTTTAGTGCCCTAATGAATAATGGAGTGTTTCAAGATTCACTATTTGTACATCCAATAGCAATGTAATTCAATACACAGATATACAGGACGTTAGAAGGGTTAGATCTCAAGCAAATATAATATCTAGGAAGAAAAATCATGTTGAAAAATATATTTTCCTCACAGATAGACACAATAGTTAAAGTTTCCAAACTACAAACACTAGGATAACAGTAAGATACAGTTGCAAGCAAGGTAAATAATCCTTCACAGCTAATCGAAGAGGAGGCCACTCTCCTATGGTGCCTCATCAGGGCGACGTAGCAGCAGGCAAGATCAAGCACGACCTGCACCAACATAGAGACAACTTTGACTATCACCAGCTATGAGTCCAAGTGAACCAGCTAAAGGAAGAACAAGACTGAAACTACAAACGACAGCGTACCCTCAATTTGGTACCCAGCCTGTTGCCCAGGAAACCTGAAGTGCCAAAAAGAGTTCCACAGTACAACAGGCAACTTTCAAAATGGACATCATACACGTTTATTGGACATTATGCACCATTCTGAAGTGTCACATGAATGATTGTTGAAACACTGTTATGTCTGGTTACTGTACACAGAAAGTTCATTGTGCACCCAGTGATTGTTTTGATATATGATGTGTGCCTTACAACACATTGGGTGTTGTTATTGTTGTTAGCTTGCCAAAGTATATAAGAAAAGAACAGCTCACAGCATAAGATATTTTTTGTTTCACAAGTGTAAACCATTTACAAGGTATCTCACTATATTATAGCACATATAGGTAGTTTAATATGTTATGCTCCTTTAAAGGGAAACTCATTTAATGGTTAATAAGGACAGAGGAATAAAATCCTTGTCATTATAACTAGCTCAAATGTGTTAGCAACAGAAACCGCCCACCGTATGATTATTGATTATTTCATAACGTGTAAACAATAATTTGGGTATTTTCTTGAAGGTCTGCAAGTCCGAGAAATAGGTTTCAGATGCCAAGTACAATAGGTCGACCACTTTCAGTGGTCACAGTGTTGGTGTATAAAGTGTGAGGCTTTACAGCCTCAGAGGCGGGAGTGTTGTGAATTATGTTATAGCATTATAGCCTAAATTGTTATTAATTACTAGAGCAATGGTGGTTTGCTCTGGTGGTCATCATTTAAAGTGTTATTTTATAGTGTACAGTTACTGATAGCCACATAAGTAATAAGTATTTCTGGGTCCAGTAATCACAATCAGAGGATTGAAAGCTCATCAGTGAGAAATGATGCTACTGCCAGAGGGTCAGACTCATTCTTCCTTCTGTATAGCCCCATGCATTTCAAAATCCTTCTGAGAGTGCGCATACTTATTGCAATATTATCCACAGTGCTCAGTAACTGCAAAATCTTGCCATGTCTCAATCCAAGCATGAAATATAACTTAATCAAATCCTGTAAATGAGCCATATTCCTTTATTTGTCCGTTCTGCGCACACCTTTCCTCATTCAAAAATGAGTTTAATATTATAACAATGCAGACACAGTTATCACGTTATAACAACATAAGTTATTATGTTATAACATGAAAGGTTTTATGTTATAACAATAAACTTATCATGTTATAACGTGAAAACTTTCACATAACGTGATAAATAGTATATCGTTGTAGCAAGAAAAGTTTCTTGTTATAATGTGATTTGTTTGTCGTAATAACGTGAACATATCATGTTATAACGTTAAAAATATCTTGTTATAACAACAAACTTTTCATGTTATAACATGATACTGATCCATTTTTTTCTTTCTGCCATGGCAGCATGACACTTCCGTACATTTCCCTTCCAAAAAAGGAATAGACCATGTGACTTCTGTTTTTGGTTTATAATGAAAAACGAATTGACTGAAGTTCACAGACTCTCTTCATTCTTTGTTCAAAAAGGAATAACAATAAAATGAATCGCCAAAAACGCAAAACCGGCCGTTTTTAATTGTTTTTTTGTTTTTTGATTCTGACACGATAAACGGTTATTTGGTTTTTCATTTTGAAACAAAAACCAGATAAACGGTATTTTTATTTTATAATGACAAACAAATTACGGATTATCCAGGGATACCCAGACCCCAGACTCTGTAACCATCTTTGGCTGTTAAGTCTTTGCAGTATTGATAACACATAGGCTAAGTAGTCCTTCAGAATGCTCTCTATTACATGTACAGGCTTACTGTATGTATTAGTGAGTGCAGTGGTGCTTATGGGACGTCGCTCTGGAACAGGGGGGTATGAGGCTGGGAGGGAAAAATCGCAGTATAGGCCTACTCAGGCCCGCTGTTAGGGATTTTGGACAGGGGGACAACATTTTCCAAACTGGGCCCCTCATCGACATCCAATTCAGCACCACATTGACCAACTTCTTAGTTCTAATACAAACACGGGCAATTTCAAAAAAGGTCTTGGCCGTTTATAGTGACACGGATGGAGTCCCTAACAATCATTTCCAAATTCAGTGTTATAGACTCATCCAGGCCATTCTCACATATTCATTTGCTCAGTATGATTATAAAGCACAAAAGGTCATTAGTTTTTTTTTTAATCTTTCAAATTAGACTGTGAAATGTTCCTCCTTTTAACTTAAAACAAGGACAGAAAAATGCCCTTCAGTGATTTGCTGATTAGAGAACAGTAAAATCAAACATTGAAGAAATTACTGCAAAGCATTAAATCATACAATTTAATTATGAGTGAACCAATACACATATTATACTTCATCTGAGGACTACATTCATCAACGTATTGGTCAAATTATAAACTGAAATACTTCATGAGTATATGGCTGTGTCAGGTTTACCACATGTATAGCTTATTGTACTGTAACCATATTTGCAGCTGTATCCTATGACATGTGATGTGCTGCTTACTAGTGTTTACTGTAGGTCAGTTTTCTTGAGGCTGTTACAAGGGAACTTGTTGGTGTTACTAATCTTTAATCACATAAAGGGAAAAACAAAATTCAGGTGGCAGGTGATGATTCCAAATAGAATATAATGCAGTAAAGCTCTCAGGCACTATGTGTTGCTTTTAGATATATGCTAACTTGTCTTCTGTAGTATCTTTTACACAGTTGTTTTTGTCATTATACAACACAAGGTTGCTGTATAATGAAACAAAAGTTTTTAATCCCTTCATGCTGCACACACAGAACTTAATATATTAATATTTTAAGCACATTAAATGAGTATACAAATACTTCCTCCTGTCTTTGTCTTTGTTTGGGTAAGTAACTTCTTTAACCTGTCTTTGACAGGTTCAGAAAAATGTAATATTACGAGAATAACGTCATCATGTATGAGAATTAATATATTTTAACAGTCTACCTGCCCTATACTCTGCTGTGCATACGCCTGCGATGTTGCTCTGATGATTTGGCCCCTGCAGACCATCTGCAGACACAGAACCTTTGGGACTGGATGAGAGGAGGAGGTGGATAAACAACACTTACTAAACTACACTTTTGATCAGACGCATCTCAGATAAAGTGCAACTCCGTCCCAAAAAGAGCTCACTGCATGAGAAAATCGATGTGTAGCGTTAGAACGTATGAAAATTGTCAAATGCGTGAGTCTAACGCTCGATGCCTGAGAGTTGGCTGCTCTGGTGTTACATTATTTCAAGGTTAAGCAAGTTAAATCTTTAGTCTAGTCTGCCAGATAGCTCCTAACCTTTGCCTGTCAGACATGCATGGTGCTTCTGAACACATTGTTTGGCCAGAGATTTGGCCATTGCCTCCCTATACTTTTGTTTTTCTCTGTTTGTTTTGGATGGTCTTTTGTCTTAATATGTCTTTTGCAAGTCTTAAAGCGACTTGCTTTACAATTATGGGTCCTGCACATCTGAATGGCCCAATTTTCGACCGTATCATTTTCACAATAACGGTGGAGGGCTGGTTATCAGATGACAAGTCTGAAGTATGTTGTAATGATAATACATTTATTTATCATGTAAATACATCTAAAAAGTTTTGTTATTTATAGAAGACAATAAGTAAAATGCCTGATTTGATCACATTTAAGGGTTAACCATAGACCTTTGCATGGGCCCGCCCTAGGCCTCGGGCTGGGGTCATCTGTACCCTTTGACCCCCCACTGACCTCGGGCCTGGGCCTACTCTCTACAAAAAACTAGACACCACTGGACCAATCCCTTAATTGATTGTTTTAACTCAGTAGGCTATTTGAATTCTTTGTCTAGGCTACAAAATCTTTTTTCGTAGGCTACGAAACGTTTTTGATTAGGGTTTCATTGGAAAGTTTAAGAATTTTAGGCAGGTTCATGTAGGCAGGACGGGCAACAGGGAAGTGAGGGTGTGGTTTTTAATGTGGGCGGTGTTCAAGCTCTGGTGAAGCTCCTCTGTAGGATCTGTTAGATATCATAACTAAGCCATGCCAGCAGAATAAATGCACATAATCTCCCTGTGGCTCCGTGTTGACAATAAATTCATGTTTTCACAGTATTGTCGGAGTTAGACCGTCACTGTTTAAAAGTATTCCCGTGTGATAGTGTGAGGGGGCTGTAATGCAGTGGTCGATATTGCCGAAGCCGAAGAGAAAAAACACCTTGATAAACACGCATGTTCAAGATCGCTCAAACAAAGTGCTACCTGGATGTTGACGTTCTTAATCAATATGTGACTGAACGTCCGTTATCTGTAGTTGTTCGGATACTTAGGTTACATGGTGACCTGGGCGTGGATGTTACTTTTTGCTCAGGTGAGTCCGAACCCAGTTTGATGCGATTTTGTAAAAAGTCTATTTTCTTTTATTTATTTTTCCTTATGTGGCTATAATGTAGTGCTCAATTATACAATCATGATCGCCGCAGTAGATTAATGATGCGACTTGAAACTCGCCAGGAATATGTTTGTGAATGTGTGACGAATCTGGGGATGGAGGCTGTCCGCAGCTGCTGCGCACAACACGCGCACGCGTATTGCAACAAGTTAATTTGAAAAGCAGTAGGGCCACAAAACCGGTTTTGGTCGTCTGTAGTATCAGTTTGATATCTTAACTGTGTTATGCGGTTCATGGTCTCCAACAGAAGAGGAAAGACTGTGGAGACAGCTAGGGCGCGTTTTTAGAAAAGGACTCGAGTCAACAGGTAAGTTAGGGTAACAGGAAAAAACAAGTTTAGTTTACCTGTGGTTGTGAGTGCAACTTACCGGTGGTTCAACTGTGGGTCTTTAGCATTCCGTACACCAACGTTAATCCGGCCAGATAGCAGGAAATGTCAGAATTGACATTCCAGCAGATGGTTGAATCTTTAAAGATAACCATTCGATAACAAAGTATTCGCTTGCGGCTTCGGGGCCAAGTTAATGTTAGACATTGAACACCGTCCAATGTTTCTCAGATGAGAACTTATTTTACAACATGTTAGGCCCTACTGTTCCTAACGTTTTGAATTTGATATAGCAATAAATCGGCTAATAATAAAATAATAGCCTGGGATATATCAATAGTGGCCTATGCTGAAAATAATGGGCTAATTGTTAAATCAGCTGTGTTGCTTTAGGTCTATTACTGTTTTTATAGGCCTGTTAGTACAAAAACAATTCAAGGTAAGCCGGAATACGTCCTATCAAAACATGTCACCTCATAACAAAACCATAGACTGTAGCTACCATGCTTGGTAAATAAAGTTTTGACACCTTTTGTTTGCAGTGCCTGAAAGTCAACATGAGGTTACAGAAACTGATGGGTCACAGAATTGTGTTTTGTCTGTCCTTTACCCTGTGCCTTTAGATTGTATTTCTTTTTAACTTGTATTTCCTGTAATTGGGAGGGTTTAAACACACATGTCCTTAGCAATTATTACACTTTACCCGTATAAATAAAGCAATCTCCTTTGTGAAAACGGATATTAATTACTTTTAAAAACGTAAAGGTTAAAATGTCCACGTTAGCTGGCTTTTCTTAAATGAACTTTTGGCTAATTAAGTCAACCCTTACAATGTTATTCCTTGACTGTTGGTATCAACTGAAATATGCTGCACTCAGTGTTCATTTATGTTCAAAGTTCGCATAAAGCTGTTATTAGGTTAGACAACATTTCAGAAGTTCAGCGATGTCTGTTTAATTGCAGATAAGGGTCTAGTAGAAAAGTTGTTGGTATCAGTATCGAAACCAAGGTATCACATTACAACTAGTATCAAAACATTTCAAATGTTGCTGATAAGCATGACATTAGGGATACCATTTTTTCCTCAGCTTTTTTTAATTGAAATTTTAAGCATGAAATTGTGTTTTTTTTTTCTCATATGGTATTGTGTGTTGCTGTTTTATCTGAATTGTGTTTGCTAAGACAAGTGCTACTATCATATGATAATGTGACTCTCTTTTCTGTGTAGTCATGATGGAGACTGGAAGGAATAACCTAAAACCCATATTATTCTGCATCCTGGGAGCAGTGACGATCTTCCTCATCTATCTCAGCAGCTGGTATGGTCTGGGTCAAAGAACCGCACCATCATGGGAGGATCCTGGGCCTTATCATGTAGCCTATCCACGAAACTACAAGTTCATGATGGATGACACACTCACGTGTAAGACCAGGACTCCTTTCCTGGTCCTAATGGTTCCGGTTGCACCCAGTGATGTAGCATCTCGGGAGGCTATACGGAAGACATGGGGAAATGAGAAACTAGTTCTGGGTCAGCTTATCGAGACTGTTTTCATACTTGGCCTACCTAAAGGAGCTGATGCTGAGCAGCAGCAGGAGAATGTCAAACAGGAAAACCTGCTGCACCATGACCTGATCCAGAGTAATTTCCAGGACAGCTACCGCAATTTGACTATTAAGACTATGATGATGCTACAGTGGCTGGCTGCGCACTGTATAAAGGCTTCCTATGTCATGAAGATTGATGCAGATATGTTCCTCCATGTCCGGAATTTGGTTAAACTGTTATTGGATCCCAGTGTGGCCAAACAAAACTACATAACAGGTTTGGTGTGGTGGCACAGCCCAGTTTTAAGAAACCCATTCAACAAGTTCTACATGCCGAGAGACGTGATTGCTGAGCCAGAGTACCCTCCATATCCTCTGGGCATGTCCTACGTCATGTCCTTGGACCTGCCTGGGAAGATCCTAGGAGTCTCCTCTCAGATCAAACCTGTTTACATTGAAGACGTCTATCTAGGTATGTGCCTAAAACGTCTGGGCATTTCCCCCACCGACCCACCTGAAAATACTATGTTTGTTGTTACACCCAGTCATCCACTGAGCGACTGCAGCCTTTCAAAAGTGATTGCTATGACAACAACAAGCATCCCACAGATGATGGCTTACTGGGAGAGGAGCAGACAGCCAGAAGCGAAATGCTAAACTTCTTCAGGTTGACTGAAATCAGACCTTTTTTTGTTTATATTTAAAATAAATTAAAATGGAGCCACATTTATTATGTGTTTGCAGACAACATGGAAGCACCTTGCCTTTTGGTTGGAAAGAAAAATGTCTGGTTATATGAAGACAAAACATATTTAAGGATTAACATCCACCTTGTTATCCAGTGTGCTTCTCAGCCAGCTGAGCTACACAGGCATTTGTTGGACACTAAATTATAATAAACATAAAGACAATTTTAAAACAGTTTTATTGTCCATTCTTAATTTTCAAGTTCAAAGCATGTTAAACAAAAAAACAATTCAAACTGCAAACCACTGATAAGTGTACATTTTGCAACAAGTTTAAAAGTTTCTGTAGTGTGTGTGTGTGTGTGTGTGTGTGTGTGTGTGTGTGTGTGTGTGTGTGTGTGTGTGTGTGTGTGTGTGTGTGTGTGTGTGTGTGTGTGTGTGTGTGTGTGTGTGTGTGTGTGTGTGTGTGTGTGTGTGTGTGTGTGTGTGTGTGTGTGTGTGTGTGTGTGTGTGTGTGTGTGTGTGTGTGTGTGTGTGTGTGTGTGTGTGTGTGTGTGTGTGTGTGTGTGTGTGTATTTTTGGTCTTAACATAGAGACTTGTCCAAAAGAGTTGTTTAGTTAAAAACACGTTTGTTGTAGCCTCATTTTGATGTACCATATTCCTCAGTGCTCAAAAGATATTGTCCTCTTCACTCAGTTGCTGAATCAGAAGCCCCTGTACAGAAGCTGTAGTTGGTCATTGTTCTAGAAAAGGGCAGTCTAACATCAGTTTAAACCTACTGCATCAAATCCTCAGGATTTCTCAGGCTAAACTGCCATTTGTTTTTTTACATGTCAGCAAATGATCTTCCAAAATGGATCAACAAAGCCCTTCTCATGACTTGATAAGACCAATTATTGTAAACATTTTCTTTGCACAGTACTTTCAATTTCACATCATGGTCTGATTTAGCATAGCGATCTAGGGAAACAGGGTAGCATACAGTGCTGTGGGGATAAAAAGAAAAATAACCTCATGAAGCTTTATGAGGTGGAGTGAAGTACCTCCAAACAGATTTTTAAAAACTAGGAAAAAAATTTAGGAGGGGTGTCCGCAAATGACATTTGTTTGATTGGTCTGAACTTGCCATAGATTTACTGTAAACATATATGTGCACAGCATTAAATTTAAAAAGCAATAAACAAAAAATTTGGTGATACTGCAGTTTTGTTGGCAATTTTTTGACATAAGGCTATTTACAGAAAACCTCAACTGAAGAAACCTCAGATGAGAGGCAAAATATCTTCAAGTATCTTCAACCAACCAGCTGCCCTTGATTTTAACCCACCTTGCATCACTGTGACCTGGATGAATCTTCCGGTATTTCCAGAAAAGTTTTATGATGTACTTGTGAGCAGTGTTTTTCATCGTCAATAAAAGTGTGAGCCGTATGTCAGTTAGGTCGACAAAGGCAAATACTTGGTGGTGTCCTTAATGTACGAAACTCATAAGCAGATAGCATGACATACTTAAAATGTGATTTGAGCAGAGGTCTTCTAGGCAGATTGTCCAAAGAACAAAAGCATAAACAACTGATTTTTCTAAATAAATCAATTTACCATTTCAAATGTGGAAAAAAATGAAATGCTTACATACATTAGGGTCACTCTCTCCTCTTGTTTAAGTGTTAACTTAGAAAAGAAAACAGGACTGTCCTTACCTTGGCTCACTCTCTCTTACTCTCCGACATGAACAGTCTTGTCCCATGTGTTCTCCAGCTGTCTATGATCTGTTCTCCCTCTGTCAGATAAGGGAGGATCCCTGAAGTCAAAGGCCCTGCTCTCTCTTTTCCTGCTGACTGCAGCCTGCATAAATCACACAGATACTGAAAACCCAAACTTCGGATCCACACATTATTCATTGTTTTTGCTGCCATCTAACAACATAGATCACCCTGAGTGGTTGGCATTATAGCTTAAATTGCTGTTGGCACTATCCTCTGTGCAAGAAGTACAATTTTACGCCTGACAAATGAATATATTTTTGTGTGACTCCTGTCAATGTTGTAGGTCAGTGTGTATTTTACATACAGTATAAGCCACCATGTCAGGGCAGGATAGCACATTTGTTTTTGTCCTCTGTCAGATGTACAGTATATATTTCCTCCTCCACTTCCTTTCTGTGCCAACCAGACATTTTGTTTGTGTGTGTCTGCTGCCTCTGTTAGACACATTTATTGTCTCACTATTTGAGGTATGAACATAAATCTCGCAGAGATTACGCAGATGCTCCAATTTGTACACACGCACAACTACAGAGGAAATTGCTTATCTTCTTTTCCTCCTTTGATGCTCTCATACAGGACTGAGTTGATGGATTCCTATTATTGTAGGCTATTATTTGTTGTGTGTAATATCTGTGTGTGTGTATGTGTGTGTGTGTGTGTGTGTAGCAGGTTGGGGATGGGGTATTATTGTTCCTTTCCTTATTGTAAAACAATTACAGGTCTGAGACAGAAGTTAATAACAACCAGTTCAACATACAAAAGAGAGAGACCCACAAAGACAAGAAATTAGAAAGCAAATCTTACACCAGATAAAGGAATAACAACTGCTAGTATTGTTTTCTTAAATAGTCATTCAACTTAAATAAATAGTTTTTAAGATATATTATTAAGATAAGTAATCTGATAGTGGCTTTGGAAGGCAGATTTATGTTCTTGTATCATTATCAAGGGCTATTATTCATTCAAACCAGCTAAATTTTGTTTTAAACTTAAATCCAAATTCACATTACAACCTCAATCTGACTTAGTCAAGAGGGTTAGCCATAAATTACCCAAAAGTCTAATCTCACGCTATACCTCAAGCATACAACAGATATGATACCATCCTCTCCCCAATATTCTCCTGTTTTACTTGCTGACCAGGTGTTGTTGCAATGTAACCCCGGCTGCGCCCCATGCAGACCGGCTGTCCTCTCTGTCACCCTGAGAAAACAGAGAGAACTTCAGGTCATATACTTCAGCTGGTCCAGTTTTGGCCACAGACAGACAGACAGGCAGGCAGGCAGGCAGGCACACACACAGACACCAACACAAACACAAAGCCTTACGTCACTGTCTTCCCTAATTCCTTACCCTGACGTTAGTCATCACAACTAAGTGCCTAACCCTAACCCTAAAACCAAGGCTTATCTTCAGCCAGTCTTATTTAAAAGAAGACCACAACAGAGGTCTTCAACTGCACCAATACCCCCAAATAATATAGGGTTCTATGTGAACTAAACACTAGAAAAATTAATTTTACTGATGAGTACAACTTCATGATTAGGGAAATAAAAGCAGATTTATTATAAATTGACTATAGTTCCCCTAAGGCAGTTGTTGAGCAAAGCCAAGCATGTTTGTTTGGCTAAGTATCTTTCAAGCTTCAATATGAATAACCAATATTTTTGAAATTACTATGTTTAATGTGGAGTCGTTTGTAGTCATAAGCCCAGTGAGAATTATCACCCGATTCTGCAGGCTCCCACTTCTAGGTAGCTTTTTAGCATCTTTCAGCTAGTTGTTATTTGTTTTGGGGGGTTTTTACAACTCACAACTTTATTGTTTTGATTCAGTCTCACTGCTGTCATCATAAACCTGATTTACAGTACTTGTCCAAAATTAGCGACTAGCTGACATAGTGGAGCATTTAGCAGCCAGATGTTTTCCTTAGGAGTTTGATGGACATCTAAAACAGAGATAAAATAGTTAGAGGTGAATATTAGCTTATCAGCTTTTGTCAGGCTGCCTTAAACACAACTCCAAATAAATGCAAATGTTGCTTCCTGTCTGATGGATGTGAAAATGTTTGCTAACACGATCACCACAACAGCTTCATAGGTTGACTAGGTAATGCTGAATATTGTGCTTATAGTTTTTTGCAATACCCCAAGTGGCCAAAAAACAATTATTTCTGCTTATTAATTTAAATTATTAACCTTTCTGACTTGAAATGAAGTAGGTACCACACGTGCCCTTTATTGGTCAACCAACAGTGATCAAACAGATCACAATGGTCTATTGAAAAGGCCAACTAAGATAACAGCTAAATCTAATATCATCAATACCATTAAATACAAAGCAGGTTGGGTTTTATTTGGCCAATAAAATTATTGTTTTTCAGAGCAGTCTGACCTGTTTATAAAATGCCATTATGTGGATTTATATTCCAATAGTGTATACAGAAGTGTGTGTTACACCAATCTCACTACAGAGACATTAAGGGATACTATATATATATATATATATATATATATATATATATATATATATATATATATATATATATATATATATATATATATACATACTGTTATTGCTGTTACTTTAAAAGCAAATACTCTATTACCAGTGCACATCTGAATCCAAAATATCAGACTCAAGTAACACATATCCATACACACACACACACACACACACACACACACACACACGCGAACAAACCACTAATGTGAAAGTAAGCCAGACTCTGTGGTGATTTAGGGGTAGCAGACAGTGGAGGGGTAGAGGCCAAGCTCTGGGTCTCATACTGTCTCTGTCCATTCACCAGCCCATAAATAATCACACACCCTCAGAGTGACATGGGAAGATGCAGCTTGAGATGAAGGACAGAAGGAGTAAGAAAAAGAGGATGTGGTGTCATTTGATGAACAGAGAGCGAAAGCAAGAGTGCAGAGAGATGAGAGATGGACGGACAGGTGTAGGAAAAGTGAGAAATACAGACATCCTGCTGGTTTCAGTTCTGGATCAAATAATATTCCTGTTGGAAACAGTCTGATCAGTTTGCACTACAGACACAAGCACAGTACTGTTATACAAATTTGAGGTACTTGTACTGTACTTGAGTATTTTCTTTTCATGCCACTTTCTACTTCTCTTCTTCCACTACATTTTCTTTGACAACTTTAGATACTAAAATATTTTTTGTTTACACAAAGCACATGAAGAGCTTATAAAATATGTTTTGTTGTAAGTGAAACTACCTAAATTGACCTAAATTGACTATTCAATTAATCAATTAGTGTAGTTGTTACATAAAAAATTAATTGGCTATTTTGATATTTATTTAAATCATTTTTCATGCAAACACATTTCATGGTTCCAGGCTCTCAAATGTGAGGAAGTGCTGCTTTTCCTTTTAATTACTATTGTTTTTCAGTTAAATTTTTGAGGTTTGGACTATTCCTTGGACAAAACAAACAAAACATTGTGAAGATGACACTTTGGGCCCTGGGTAATTGTGTCAGCATTTCTCAGTATTTTCACATTTTTTACAAATCAAACAATCAATTGATTACTGGAGAAAATAAATAGCATCTTAATCCATAATGAAAACAATTAGTTGCAGTCCTACAAAATAGTTCAAAATTAGTATTGAGTACTACTTACTTTTACTGAGGTAACATTTTTATCCATTTTACTAATACTACAGTATTTTTACAGTAGCCTTTGTTATTAGTAGGCTTTTACTTAAGGATCTGAATACTTATCTAGTGTCTGTAGGTTTAACAGGTTTGTTGCGGCATGGATTTTTTACAACCAAATGCCTTTCTCTCACTGTATTATGCTGTTGACATCTATGCACACTGCTGTTTTTCTTCTCTTTACATTTTGTTGAATTCCTCTTAACCGCAAAGACCCCTGCCACTCAGGTTCTCACGATCCCTGTCAGAGAGTCACTCTGTGGGCTGTGAGAACCAACAGTGGGCCTGGCTGCCGGAGGCCTCATGCTGTGGTCAGTTCCCTCGACGCTCCCACGCAGACACAAACAAACACACACACACACACACAAACATGTCACAAATTAATGTATGTTGTACATACACAGAATCAAACAAGCGTACATAATAGCACACGTGGCCTCTTCCCACAGATTTCTCTTCGTCCTCTCTCTGTCTTTTGAAACAAACACAGCTGCTGAGGCCTATCTGATGTAGATGCTAAAAAATGCTAATGTATCAGGTCTGAATGTGCTTTGTAAGACTTATGTAATCAGAATTTGTGTTGTTATTTTTGATGGTGTGCCATTATCAAGTAGATGCATGAGTGTTGAGGCTCAAACTAATAATAGCTGTTGCAGCACCCCAAATAAGTATTGGTATTACCAGTAAATGAACTGGTAGAAGTAATGAATATATTTGAATTTATATTAACTTTGTCATCCAACGGCCATGGGAAGGTTGTCCTTGTCTATTGCCATGCAATCATGAACTGGGCCTTTGTGGCCAGAGGGTTCAATATGTAAACAGTGTCACTGAAAAGGAGAAGATTACTGAGTCTCTCTGTGACTTCCTTTGATGTTGTTTTCACTGTTAACAATCTCCACCTGCTCTCCCCATGTTCACCTAGTGTCTTCAAGGTTGCTGTGACCCCAACATGAGGCTAATGGTTTTTTAAAGGGGTCCATGTCAGCTTCGCATAGGTACGGCAGCTACAGTATGTGCGAATGCTCTCTTGCTACTCCATAACCCATTAACGCAAGACTATAAATGTGACTACTTGTGTTACACTTTTATTTGGAAGTCTGGAGTTTTACAACCTATGAAACACTTAAAGATTCTCACATGCACCAAAACTTGTGCTGTCCAGAAATTATACTTGTTAATGAGCACAGTTTGTACAGTAAAGCTTTTAAAGTCAACGCATCATTAAGTAATGACTGAACATCTTGGTTTTACAACCAGTAGACAAATTAAAGAAAAATCACAATCATTGAGTGGAGACACACAGTATTCTCATACAGAACACAAGGGGTCACCATGGTTTGGTGAGCATAAAAATGATAAATATTAAACTTCACAATCACCAGATATCATCCCAGTTGAACACCAATGGGAGATTATCCTTGGGGTCTTTGGCGTTCCTGTTTCACAGACTTGGAGAAATACATCAAGGAGCATTAAATCTAATCTGTGACTTCTTGTGGTGACCCAACACCTTACTCAGACTTTTTGTCACCCTCATCATTATAATTATAATTATAATGTATTGTACTATTTCTAATGTACTGCTAATTATATGTTTTTTTACAATAATTGTGACCATAGACTTGTTTTAACCCTACTACATGGGCGCCATATGGGGCATTTAGTTTAAATATAAACTAATTATAAATTATATTATATTATACATATATTCATATAATATTTATAAACCATCATCATTGAGTATACATATATTTCAAATATAATAATAAAATGAATGATCTCTTTGTTTTCACTTGTTTTTGGCAGTGAAAGTTTACAATCCCTATTGACAAAAAAGTTAACCTCCATAGGTTTGGTCCTGCCTCTACGCACTCATCAGAGAAGATGTTTAGTTGCTGTCAGTAGATGCGCCAGAAATACAGCGATCACAATGTAGCCTAGTAAACCAAAATCTGGTTTTCAAAAAAGGAGAGACAGGAAACAAAGGAAATGTTGTCAACCCAGTTTTTCCCCAAGAAAGGTGGGCAGCCTTTAGTCTGTGAGTGGTGGTAACATGTTGGCTCAACATGTACACAGTGAAACAAATTAGCTAGCTAGACCAGTGTTAGCCTACATTTTATCAACATTTAATTAGTGCAAGGAAACGTTTAGCAAGATATTCATATTAAATCATTGTCCCTGCCCCTTTTAGCAGACTAACAACAGATGAGTCAGCAGCAGCCCAGCCTCCCTGTCCCAGTGATGAAGGTGAGCAGCACTGTGTTAATTAACGAGTTAGCATCCAGGGACTCTGTGGTGATTTCTCTGTCTCTCTTGTTCTTTTTACCAGAACAAAAAAGACAATGAAATATTTCTTAATGATAGAAATTCAAACACAAATTATTTTCTCACATAATGATCATTATGAAATAAATAAAATAAAAAAACAACTTCCTGTCTGCACTGGATGCTGGACAGCAGCTTACCTCAGCCTGCATGTAAGTTACAGATCATATTAAAATAATCCAGTTTGATACGTTCATTTAGATTGAATTATGGCTGTTAAATGACATCGATAGATACAGACTTTATTATGCTCATCATGAAGGGCAATATATTTGAGAAGCCAATAATGAACTGCATCCTGTAAGCAGACTTGCATGTACAAATCACCAGCAGTAGTATTGTGCTAGTACTAATATTGAAGTACAAAAAGCCAGGACACTTGCACTTGCAAGCCTTTAATTAGAGTTATGTAAAGCTTTTGATGGGACAGTTACGTCCTAGAGAAGTAGTGACAGATTGATTAGATTGATTGATTTTTGAATCTGTTGTTCAGTTATAAATCAAAGACAGCACTCCCTCTACTGTCTTTACAATATTAATCGCTTTTTTTAAGATTAAGTGTTTCTGCAGTTTGGTTACAGCTCTCATTACTTTTGCGATGGCATCCAGCTTCACAAAACGTCTCACCACAGCTCATTAGCAGCACAGATGACTCTGATTAAAAACTGCTGTGAGAAACATCATTAACATCTGTTTGTGTGCGAGGTTGAAGGCCATGTGAAAACAAAACAACAACACGGACAAGGCTAACAACTGCAGAGTCTGGAGCATGGACCAAACACGGGTTCCCATATCTGCGTCATCCCTCTCCCTCTTCCCTCTCTCACCCCCCTGTTGTTTTTCTTCCTCCCTTGTTCCCACTCAGTATCCATCATTAAATCTCACCTTCTCATCATCTGTACCTTTTTCCCTTTCAAATTCTCTGTTTCTTTGCCTTCCTCTTTGCTTTGCTTCCTCCCATTCCTCCCTCTATCTATTTCTCTCTGTCCTTGTTTGTATCATTCCTTCTCACTCTCGTCTTCACTCCTTATGCCTTTTTCCTGCTGCTCCGCCCGCATTTCCTCTGTCAAAGAATCACTTGTCTCTCTAAGTCAGACATTAGAAGAGGGATACTGAAGCAGTTCCTTAAATTCAAGGGTCCAGGCCTCTAAATCAGCAAGCATCTTATCCACATCCACATGGCCATATTTAATACACTGCACCTTAGTTGCTCCTTCAGGTTAGGCCAGCACCTCTGGTATCTTTGCTGCACTCAGTGTGCACGCGTGCAAGTGAGACAAATTGCAGAGCACTTTGGATAAAGCCACTAAAAGATATATTAGTAATTTGAAGGTATGCTAAAGATAGAATAAATCCCACTGTGGTCTCTTATGGACTGATTTTACTTTACACTTTTTATACACATTATCACCCTGTCTGTGCCCTCTCTGGCCTGGTGTGTGTAACCTGCATGTTTATATATATATGTGTGTGTGTGTGTGGTGTGGCAGGGTACAGGTGGCAACTTCATCATCAGTGGAGAAAAGTTCTATTAATACACCAGAGTCTGAGAGTAGCACCAACACACACTCAGAGGAAAGATGACACAGCAATATGGAGATAGAAAAAAAACAGCATTAAAAAGAAAAAAAGAGAACTGTCTCATTATAATAAGACCCACAGTCTGGAATTTCAGTAAAGGTAAAGAGAGGCAAACACAAAGAGCGGTTAAATCACAGAGAAACTGGAATAAAATAAGATATGGAGGCTGTCCTCGTCTTCCTTTAGTGTTCCTGGCTCAGGACCAAACAGCGAGTCTGACTGCCTCCCCTGGGGAGAGTTACTCCAGGCTTGAATTCCTTTGTGTTATTTTATGTTTTCCTCTCCGCCACAGCAATTTCTCCCTGAAACACTTCTATGTATCAGCCTTCATTAAAGGAACGCCAGTGTCTGAATTCTGTAAAACACTCAGTATAGGCAGCTATGTGCAGCATTCAAGTGCATGCACACAAATATACACATACAAGCATGAACCCTGAAGTGTACACGCATACAAAACATTAACACTCCCTCTGCTTCACGCCTCTTTGTTTTCCTGTCATAAATACGTTCCTGTAAAGCAACAAGTTGCGGAGTTTGGGAGAGAGCGAAGGAGGAAAAGAGAGTCTTACATAGTCATTTCCGCTATGTTGGGGAGGTCTGTGAAGGGTCAAGCCTTCCCCAGCGCCGGCTGTGTGAATCACATAAACACTCAGATTGAAACACTCCCACTTCATACCCGACTACAGCCCTCCTCTGGTGCTCACGCTTCAGGAGCCACGCTCATTCTTTTACACACCACTTTGTACTACACAATTAGTGTTTTAACATTTTTGGACCCTTTGATGTAGATGATTTTTAATTGGTATAAATGGCACTTTTAAACTTTGCATCCCCTGTTTACAATATAATTTTATCATTTTACACCCCCCCCCCCCAATGTCCTCAAAATATTACCTTGACTTTAGTGTCCTTGTAATGTTAGTTCCAACGCCAGAGGAAGTTTCTAAAAAGAAATATTGAAGTAATCAGATGCACATGGTACACTTAAGTGTCTTTTTAGCACATGGTTAGCTTTAGGCACCAAAACTACTTATTAAGTTTTAGGAAAAGATCATAGTTTGTGTAAAAATAAGTTTTTTATGTGACGTAAGTGGGAAAGAGAATGGACTGAGATATTTCAGGCTGGACCAAAGTGGTTGAAAAGTTGACCGACCGACAGACATACCTCCAGCATGGCTAAAAAACCTACATTGATATTAGTTCAATGCTTTAAAAACCACCAACCACTCCTTTTTTATTTGATAGATTTGTGTGCTGGGCTTGGTGCTATTATACTATTCCTTTTTGGATTAAATAGATGATTAAATACACACAGTTAAACTTTTAATCTCCCTATCTGATTCACCTGAACACAGTTGTATTGTTTTCTTCCCATGAGAACGTCCCACTTTAGGGTTTCATTGTAAAGCAGCAGATCAAACATGAGTGTGGAGTATTAGGGTTGTTGTGTTTGTTTTCTCGCAATCCTGTCAAAATCTGTTCCTCTTTCTCGTCCTTGCATGTATTCTCACACAAACACACATAACACAAAGCAGCTCTGTAATGGGCCTGATCCCACAGCCCAGCTGCCCTTGTTCAGGGAGTTGAGGTCACGACAGTCTCAATGTAAAGTAGATGAAGAGAGGAGGTTAAATCATCGATATTAGCATTACTATTATCCCTTTCCATCAACCATAAATTTTAACAATAGAAGAGGATTGTCAGAAAATGATATGAGTTGTTTTTGGAACAGTCCTGTCATTTTGTATGGCACTGACAAATGTACACTTAGATGCCAGTTTATTAGGTACACCTAGCTAAAGCTAACAGTCCTGCAATAAATCCTACATTTTTTGAAGGTCATAGTGTTCAGTTTTTAGAGAGGTGTTGATTTATTCATGACAAGATTTATTGTAGGACTGTTATTTTTGACTGCATTTGTTTCAGCAAGTTGTACCTAATAAACTGGCAACTAAGTGTATATTTCACATATTTCCTTCTTTTTTTAATACAATGGATATGATTATGATGTTGCTGGGCAAACATGGAGAGTCAGCTACAACTGGCAACACTATCACACCTGTAAAAACATTGCACTGGTGGATGGATGAATCGTTTTTTCCTGTGTAGGCCTACATGATTTTTTTCAAAGCAGTGAGCACTGTTTGCCACAGGCAGTTATGAAAGGTCTGCTTCAATGGAAATGATGTTGGTGTAATTGGAATGTTGTACCAGTGAGATTGCAGCTGACATATGGGAATATATGTGATTGTGCAACGTCTTGTTAACAGAAGTACTTTCTGGCAAACTGCTGTCAACCCACACTCAAATGGTAAAATATCATATGTACCAAGTGTACTAATGTGATAAAATTATTATAAGTGTGAATAACTCAAGAGTTTTCATTAAACCTGCTTTCTGAAACAGGGCCCAGGTCACAGAATTCTTGGAGCAGCAAAAACAAACGTTGTTTTAACAATGAAGTCAGACAGTATTGACCTTTTTCTATCATTCTGTGAGTAACCGTAGTCTGACATTATGCTGCACATGGCATGAGTCTGCGGACAGCAGGGCACAGTGAAAGGAGTTGGTTACATAGCTGAGAGGTTGGAGGTTTTGCAGCCTGTCGCCTGCAGCACTTCATCTAACAGCTGACAGAGGCTGTTTCTTCTTGATCCATTACTCCCTGCAATATTTAAAATGGTTCCTCTGTCAAAAAATGGTGAAAATGAACGTTGTGTTCTTTTGTAGGCACATTTTTGATGAACAGTAGCGGCCAATGCTAATCTCACTGACAAAAACATCCCATGACTACTACTTCCTAACAAAAGTCTGCTTGTGTTCGCCCAGTTAAATGCTTTTAATGTGAAGCTGCAGCAGGAAATTTTCAGTTTGCATTAGCAGTAACTTAATTCATTTTTTAAATTCCAATTCCTAATGCAAATGCTTTAGTTTTTCATTAGTGGGCCATAAGCTCAATCACTATTCAGTGATAGTGACTTAACAGATGTTTATTTAAATGAAAACATTCAATATTATTGCTTTGTGTTTCCTTAGTTGAAAGTATGTAAACATCATAAGACCCATTACACTTGGCCAACTGTGAGCCCATTCCTTTGTTTTTTCATTGTGTGTGAGTTATGTAGATGGATTCTATCTGGACAGGGCTCATGCATGTTAAGACTTGTCTGACTGACCAACTCATTTTAGACGCTCAGATGTCTCACACTGTGTGTGTGTGTGTGTGTGTGTAGATATCTGTATCTATCTATCTGTATTTAAGGACTATTAACATGTACTATTTACATTAAGTACTATTTACATGCATGTGTTTGTGTTAGTCTGTGGGTGTGAGTGTGAGTGACAGCGGTGGATATGCTTCACTGTCAGTGATGCTGTTAAACCCATTTTGCCAGGCTGAAGGCTGGTGAAACGATGAAAGTTTCAGGTTTCAGTGTGTTCCTGAACAGTCCCACAGTTGAATTTAGTGTTTCCATCCACAGCTCATTTACAGCTTAGGTGACGAGCAGAAGTATTTGGTTAGTGTTGCACCTGCAGTAACTTTCCCAAGACTGTGTAAAAATACACATGCTTAAATTGGAAATGCAAAGACACTGTAAATAAAAAGAAATGTAATGGGTGAGTGAACTTTTGTGACACAGTTGGCATGGGCATTTTCAAAACATCATAGCTGGTGAAAAGGACTTTGCATGGTACTTTTCTTGTTAAGGGTATGCAATGTTGGAGAAGGTAGGAAGGGACAGCTAGATTTTGAAAATATCCAGCGCCTCCCTTCAAGTCTCCCTTCAAAGCCACTCTCTAAAAACACATTTTCACGACCAATCAGTGCATGCAGGTAGCCAGGTAGGTAGGTAGACAGGCACCTAACAGTTATTTTATTTTGACTAAAACTTTCATTTTTGTGTCAGTGCATTTGTCTTGTTGATTGCTGTTGGGATGTAAAGAGGATTTCAACAAATATAATAGTAATTTAGCCAACACAATCCAAAGTGACTTAAAATTGCTATGTATGTCAGAGGTTGCATGCCTCTCCAACTATGGGTTAAGTGTCTTGCTCACGGACACACTGGTGGATGTCACAGTGGGAATTTAACCTGGGTCTGCCACAGCATAGGTATGTGTCTTATCCACTGCTCCGTACAACCCCGCCAGCAAATACAACAAAATGCTGAGCCTGTGGCTTTTCATTATTGTATCACAACACTATTATGATGAGAAATAAAAATAAACAGTCATTAATACATTGCTCTCTTGTCAATATATTTTTAATATGGTCCATTTAGGTTCATTCTGGCTAATTACCAGTAAACAGGGCTTATAAACAAATATTGAGGAGAATATCTGTGGACTTTTGTTTATATTCTCATCTGTTTGGAAATGTTGGCCATAGCAGCAGGAGTGCTGAACACAACATTTTTTTGAAAAGTTTCATTTTTGACTACTCAGGTTTCCAACTGTAATGGAACTGCTGGCTTTCAGAACTCTTTCAGAGCATCCATAAACTCCTGTGTTATAAGGTAATTTCCTTCCTTGTTTAGGGATTACTTTCTCACCTACAACACATACCTCTATCAGTGAGCATTGCATTCTCAGGCATCATGTATTTGGTACCACTTGAGTTTAAATTGCAGGATTTTCACCTGGCAAAAAAAAATGCTGCTATGATCAATGGTTTATGAATCAAATGACTAGATTTTGCTTGCAGTGACACACCTGCAAAGAATTGCCACTTGACTTTGCAGTTGCTCTAAGCTCTAGCTTTTCAGTGTCTTTCAGCATATTGTTTTGTTTTTTGCTATTTTGGTTCACTCTGACCACTCTTATCAGTGTTGTTTTCAGACTCAGCAGGCAGCTGTTTTCAGCAAAAAAGCTCTGATAAATCCACTACCCCTACTCATCAACATTAAATGACCAAAAGACTAAGTTAGTGACTAGCTGGTGAACATAGTAGAGCATTTGGCAGCTATATTTCCCTCAGGAGTTAGTGGATAGCAAACCAGAGAGAGGAAGTAATGTCTGTTGGATGTGTAAATGGGCAAACTGTACCCAATGTGGACCCAGGTGCAGAAACAGAGCTCACAAGACTAAGTTTTAGGGCAGTTCCCTGACTACGGCTTTACATCACAATTCTTGTTGTGTGTGTGTGTGTGCGTCGGGGCTTCGGGGAGTGTTACGTAGCTTCACTTTAATTTTGAGTCTCTATTCTTTAGACACTAACTTACACTACATTTCCAGCTAAACTGACGCTTATTGTTGACCCTTTTCTCTTTGTTCTGCTTGCCTGCCATTTACCGGTGCAGGTGTGCATGTCCGCTGACTCACCAATGACTGCATGCACATCGCTGTTCCTAGCAGGTCTATTCCAGTAAACTGTTTTAAAAAATGATATATTCTTTGTGCGGTTGATTAATGGTGGTAAATGATTCAAATGTAATGTGAGGTGCACGCACAACTCTGCACAACATGAGTGCAGCTGCTGAGCTGTCTCTCTTCCTCTCCTACCACATACACACACACACACACACACACGCTATGCCACACATGCACACAGAATCCAATTTTGGATTCATTCATGCCCTTTAAAAGGATTTTTTAAAAGCTTCTTTCTTTTCACATTTTTATTTACAACATTATTTGTTGATTTATCATCATATATTTATATAAAAATAGACTGTATTAGCTTTGTGGGGGAAAAAAAACAGTAGTTCTATGTAAAATCACACATTGAGCATCCCCACCTAGCCAAAACAGTATGATCCTTGTTTCATGATCGCTCTGCCAAGATTCCACTTAGATTAGAGACCTGTGAAAACAACACTAGCAAACACTGGTACACTAGAGAGTTGATCTGGCCTGAAAGTACTCATCCATGTAATGGTATTGAATAATCTGGTGAGAAGCGGGGAATAAACTGTTCCAAAATGCAGGTCTGAACCCTCCTCAAGTGTCCCTGAACATCACAATTCCAATCAGTCAATAAATGATATATAACCAATTGAGTAACAGTAAAGGTAGTATTATTAGTAATATTAGGCTTTATTAAATTAAGTAAATAAAGTTGTAAATTGCATTCCAGCAAAAGGTCACTTTGAAGTGAAGTATAAACCGAACCTTTCTGGTGTTGATATGTTTTGCAGGTGCAGCCTGCCTCGGGGACGCGCACGACGGCGCGCTCCGGCTTCACACGGTACCTCCCACTTCCCCAGCTTGTTTAAGTGCTCGCCTCCTGTACTTCAATGAGCGCTATTGTTGAAAAGTCTGTGCGCCCCTGAACGCTGGCAGACCTGGGTCTCCAACTCTGACAGACGGAGCGAATGCGCTGCAGTTACAAGAACACGTTTTTGAACAGTTTTGTTTCATTGCATAGCTTACAGAAAGACTCTCAGACAAAGTGGATTTGAGTAGAAGCTGCTCGCGTGCATTCCCGCGGACTTTGGATTACTTTACCAAGGTAAGCTTGAATGAAATGCATTAGTGTATTTTTATGCACAACATGACTGAATAGAATAGAATAATAAATCTGCTCCTCAGATGAAATTAATACCTTTTTCACTGAGAGAAACTTTCCTCATGCATGAAGTCTTTTAGATGCTGTGTAATCGATTCAAACCCCAGAATTAGTCAGTCTGAGAGGCTGTTATAATTGATCCAGCCCCAGCTTCTTTTAGTGCCTTTACCCAGCGTCTTCACACGTGAAAGCTTCCCTTGTGGCCGGTAACTTTGTCAGCGTGTGCTCGCATTCCTTTCCCGGCACACGGGTCACTATCTCGGGTCAGGATCTGCCGGCCAGACGCACTCAGGGGGACGCACGGACGGAGAGACACTGAGAGGAGTGTTTGCTGGAGAGATACGTGGAAACAGGATTAGCTCATATCGTTGTCGTTGCTTCAGACCGTATTTGTGTCGAATTTATCGGATTAGAGGTAGTTTATCTGCCCCTCTAGCTGTTTGTTATGCGAGATTTTAATCGGTATGATGGCTTATAGATCAAGATATTCCCATTGGGATATAGTCATAGTTTATAGTCAGTGTCTTCTTTGCGCACTACATGTAATTTATTGTGGGCGAACTATTATGATCTACTCTACTGTATAGAGTTTTAATAATTCGTCAATTAATCGATGTGCCGACAGACAGAAAATCAATTACTTACAACTAGGCCTACTCAGTTAATCTATTAAATCTATTAAATCCTTGTCGCGTTACAGCTTCAGTCGCTGTATGTCTGTGCAGTCCTTGTTTAGAAAAATAATCTCCTCTGTAAATAAGGATAGTGGGGAGTTGTGCGGTCATGCAGTTGTTACAATGTAATATAGAAATATAACCTATTCCATTTTTAGATCTAATGACATGTAGAAAAGAAATTGACAAAATAGTGATCTTTATTCATGTATTTCTATTTTTAGTTCCCCCTCCCCCCATATGTATCTTTTAAATGCGCATGGCATGCTAAAAATTGGTAATGCATGAGCAATATGTAAGGGAGAGATTGTAATTCATGACTGAGCTGTGTAGACAAATATAAGACATCCAGTGGTATGCCAACTATGAGATGCTGTCTTTACCTTACATTGCAACCTGCCTTCACTGTCTGTGGGCTACATGAGACAATAAGAGCTCTCCAAATCAATATTGGTTAGTGAACAGGCAGAAAAGCAAACCCAGCGTGGACTATGAGTATGGGAAAAGCAAAGAAAGGTGGAGTAAGAGGGATGGACAGGCGTACGTACGGGAGAGCAAAGCAAACATTCCTGACTTGGTGTCTCAGCAATTTAATTAAGGTTTTTGTGAGATGCTGCAGCGAGCACCTCAAGGGGAAGGCTTAACCCCCCCCCCCCATTTCCAGCTTGGACTAATCCCAAGGGTCAGCTAATAAGTGTTTGGGTCATGCCACCATGACAACTAAATTGGGACGAATCCAAAGGATAGCTCCCCAGTTTGGGAGTTAATAACCCCATGAAGGAAGTTAAAAGGGACTAGGTGCAAAGGATGGTATTGTGGATTGGATAGTGCGTGTAGATGAGATTTAAGTTGTTATCAGCCATACTAACTTAAAGCCCCTCCTCTTAGTGGGGTTTAAGTGTGCCCTGTGGTGCTGTGATGTTACACACACACACACACACACACACACACACACCCACTGGGTCATATTTCGGTCACCACCGGTTGGTAGACTTTATAGGGAAATAAAATCAGTGACACAACTGACTGTTCTTAATTTCTTACTAAAGTCCTGCTTCCTAGAAGATGCTGGTATTTATATAACTACTGTTAAATCACTGAAAGTCTTTCTTGGCTTTCAAACTGATGTTGCTGTCTGGACTGCTTTTGCCATTCTGTCATTCATTTCCTGTACTCCCCATCCACTGTGTTTGACATGTGCAAAAGTGACATTTTTACCGCTACATAGAGGCTCATTTCCAGCCTCACCCTCTCTTGTTCTGTTTTCTGTTAGAACTGTTTTCCATTTTGGTTTTCTGCTGTAACCCTCATATTTTCTCTTGATTTCTCTTTTACGTGGGACAGAGTGTCACTCTCACTCAATTTCGTGATACCCAGCACCATCACCTGACAGAACAGCCGATTCTGCAAAACCCGAAATATGTTCAATGACAACTTTGCCAACCTTTTAAAAATGTATTCCTTTTACAATACCTGCACATGGCAACTTTGTTATGGTTAAGGTTATGGAAACATCATGGATATGGAAAAGGCATGGTCAGTGTGAGGCAACTAAAACATCTGGATAATGATGAGGAGAGATTGCACCCTAATCGTACTCTAAAAAATAAATGTAATACATCAATTTACCATAAATGTATGTAAATAAAGGTAATACCATCCATTGTGTTTTCTTCAAATTGTTGCTCAATATTTTTGTAATTTGTCAGAAATTTCGCTAAAGAATCACTAACTATATTTCAATCAGCTAGTTTGTGATAACTTCACTCTAACTACATTGCATATAGAATTAAATGGATTTATCCAGCTGAGACAGTACAAACACTGCACCAATTCTCACTGGGATTGGGTTGTTTAAAATTTTTAAAATTAATTTTTCTAGTAAAATCATATCAAAAGAGGCTATAATCAAATAAAAAATACTCAGCATAGTGACTTCAGACAAAAAGGAATTTCCTCCATCACTTTGTGTTTGATCAATATGCCATTTACCATCCTCAGGAAGTTTCCATCATTATGTTTTTAAGTACAAAATTAAGCTTCACATAAAACAGGTGGAATAAATCTTGGTCTCTCCCTCTTTTTGCTATTGTGCACGTGTAAAGGGGGTATGGGCTGAGCAGCTTGTCAGCTCATTTGGGAGTGTTTAAGGAAGCAGGGACGGAGCAGATGGAGCAGACGTCCAGCATCAAGCCTCTGACTGCTGATAAATCATTCTGCTCAGTTCAGTCATTATGCTGCGCAGGGCTGATTTCCTTCTCAAGAACAGGCCTACCTGGAACTGTGCAACCATATGGAAGCCATTTACAGTAACAAGCTGTTTTGATAACAAATGCTGACAATGGTTTGATTCCCTGGTTGCTCCATTTTTGCTCACATTTTTCCGAATTATGCAGTATCAACTAAAATTGCAAGTGTCTAGAGGCACAATTATGAACAATAGTTATTGATTAATTTGCTAATCCCAATTGCAGAGACCCCAAGGTGACATGTTTTATTTGCTGTTTTTTTCCAAAACCAAAAGACAGTCAATTTGCAATGATATAAAAGCTGGAATACTGGAAAAAGGGGAAAGAAAGATAACTGGGGATGCATTCTTGAAAAGGTGGGTTTTGAGGGCCAGTTTGAAAGATGGCATGGAGGTAGCCTGTCGGATGTGGCGATGGAGGGCATCTCAGAGGGTGGGTGCAGCAACGGAAAAGGCCCATCTTTCGGCGCTTTGTTATGAGGGTTTTTAGTGTTGTTGTGTTTGTGGACCTGAGGCGACTATGGGAGATGGGTGAGGGAGGAGGTAGGGTGGGGCCAGTTTGTTTAAGGGTTTGTAGGAGATGACTATAAGTTTGAAGTGGATCCTATATTTAACTGGGAGACAGTGGAGGTTGTGAAGGATGATATGATCTTGGTGTCAGTAGGAAATGAGCATGTGGGCAGTGGAGTTTTGGATGTACTGAAGTTTATTGATGTTTTTGTTAGGTGAACCGTAGAGGACACTGTAGCAGTAGTAGAGTGGGAAGGCCGGTGGCGGGTGACGTTGTATGCCTAACTGTTTAAATGTTAAATATATTAGTTGGTCACTAACTGTTTAATGCCTCAATATCTGTCACACACTATAAATGGTCCTCTGTTGCTGCCTCATATATATAAACATCAAAATGTTCCTACCTTTAACATGAACTTGCTCAATATACTGTTATTTAAATTAAAGAAATTTAGATATTGCTGAATTTGGTTTCTGTTTTCAGCAACATAAAAATACTTGCATTATGTCTTTTCAAGGTTCCTTGCCACCAGAGGAATTCTAAACTCAAACCTACAACAGACTGAGACTTAACATGCTCACCAGTGTGGAACTCTACTTTCCTAGAAATCGACCCTATCCACCCCCACGGAGGGTTTAGGGGTTGTTACTCCTTTTTTAACCCATGAAGCGTGTCTCAATAAGTACCTCCCCCCTCATTCTCACAGTGTGTTCTATAAACACACCGGTTCAGTAGGAAGGTAAAGTGCGTGGCACATATAGATTCCTCGTAACATTCCTCTCTGGTACCAGGAGGCTCCAGGACAGAAAGATGCCTCCAACAGCAGGTCTGTGGTCAGATTACTTAATGTGGAAATACCAGGCTGAGGTTATGAGAACGATTTGATTACCTGATATCAGCAGTTTGTCTTTCAGTTCATCTCCTTTAAATGAAGTGTTACAAGAAGTACACATCTTGTCCACAATAAATATTTAGGCCACATTTAGTATGTTTGATTTCAGGCACGATTCACACTTTTAATCATTTTGTCCTCCTGCAAAATGTAGGAGGGACTAAACCATGGCTGAATGCTGTATTCTTTTATTTTAATGTGCAAGACAGTTGTGCAAGAATGTTGAGGACCTGCGACACTTGCATGGCTGCCACCATTGTAAGTGCAGCAGAAAAGTCTGCATACTAATTAATTTGCTAAATTGTGCCTCTTCACATTAGCTTGATATCTGTAGGCAGCTAGCTGCCTGGCCACAAAGCAGGGACAGACTGAAGGAAGTAGAATCTGCACATTGTTCAGTCAACTCTTGTGGCTTGATCACTAGTCAACAAACTAAAACTGAGAGCTGTCAGTTTGCTATAAAGCCCCTTTTCCACTGCATGGTACCAGCTCGACTTGACTTGACTCGCCTCAACTCTACTCACCTTTTTTTGGTTTTGCATTGCGGAAAAGTTGTACCTGTACCTGCTACCAGGTAGCCTACTTGTTTTCGTATCACCTTCGCCAAGGTTCCAAGAGAGCTGAGGCAATACTAAAATATGACGTGAAAACACAGCAGACTGCTGATTGGTCAGACAGAATTGTCACTATTCACAGCGTCATCATTGCGCACGGCAGACAGAGGCCAGCAACAGAAAGTTTTATATTTTACAATTTTCATATGTCATTTATCACTAAATCCTCTTCTGAGAAGTTTTGACGTGAAAAATCAACTGTGTAGATTTCGAATATTGACAGTTTTACAAGAAGTGATGACAGAAACAACAATGTGCTTGAAAGTTTTCGGAACTGAAGAGATCCTCAAGTGCTCTGTGGTCCCACCGTCACAGAGACCGCTGCAGCAACAATGGCAGAAGAACACACAGAGAGGTTTTCATACCGCTTATCTGTCTTTACATTCTGAGTAATGTTGAAACGTTTTCGCATTGAAAATTACGTTTCGGCAGTTGTGTGTGATGTCGCTATGACAACCAGGGGTACTATCTGCAATGGAAAACGGAGCACGGCCAAACCGAGTCAAGTCAGATCGAGTAATGTAAAAACGTCAGTGTAGAGTCTTCTTTCTGTCTGCCCTTCTATATCTGACCATTAGATTCACTCTGAGATAGCCAGAGTCTGCCTGGAGTTATGACAGAGCTGAAAGCTAATGTAGTTAGCTGAAAATAACAATAATATTTTGTGCACCTTGCAATAACTTGATTTTCACAATGTATAGATTTACACATTCTGAAAAACAAAAATAAGCCTTGGCGGTCATTCTGCATAAATATTGCTTTTTGCAATATGACATGATGAATTTATCTTCTAACTCAATTTTTATTTTAATTACTTTGGAAGCAATATCTGCCTTTTTGTGTTGAAGAACAACTAATTTTACCATTAAAAATCATAATAAAAACATAATAAAACACCAAGTCAATTAGACAATTCATTCATAATCTGAAAATGAATGCATTTAAGAAATTTGTAATTTGTAACCAAGTATTAAACACATTTTTTTTTGCTGTGTGAAAAATCAAGGGGACGTAGTACACAGAAAGCTTTTATATTCTGACACCTAATCAGTTGAAGTCTTTAAGATAACACATCCCTACCCCTGCATCAGCCATACCACACTACCTGAGGGCGAGGTGTGTGTGTGTGTGAGAGAGGGTGGTGAGATAGATCAGGGAACCCCACCTTCCAGCCCCCTTTTTCTGAGCCCCTCTCTCTTATTTTCCTGAGGGCTCACACACACACACACACACACACACACACACACACACACACTCTTTCATTCCCATTCAGCAGCCCTCATTCCCCAACACAAGCAAACAGGCTGGAAGTAGACAGTGGCCTGGGGGCTGCAGGGCCTCACAAAGCACTTCAAAGGGGTGAGGTCTGGATCTACGATGCTCTGAACAACTCAAAAGCACCACAGGTGAAGAGAGAAGCCGTTTGACAAACGGAAGGTATACCGACAGTGTGGGTTACCATGGACGCGTGCTCCGAAGTCCGTGCTCGTGTGTAGCACGTCGTATGTGTCAGGACATGTGATAGATTAATGGCCATACCTTCCTTTTTTTTGTTTGGGGGAATGTGTTCCATGCTATTGTGTGTCTGCATTCTGTTAGCCTGTTTGTCATTCAATTTTTATTTTTGTAGTAATGTTAATGCAGATAAACTAAATGTTACCAACACGATAGTTGACTGAAATGCTAATTAAAACAAATTAATCAAAACATGTCAAGGTCTGTAGGTTACTGATCTACTGATTTGTTTGGAAAGTTTCTTTTGGTTACATATAACTGTTAATTGAAAAGCATTAAATGATTATATTTCAACATGCAGTAGGGTGTGCTTCCTTTAGAAATATAGCCAGTAAATTGCTATTGGACAGTTTTATGTAATATAACGTCGAAAAAACTCTTTTTTAACCAGATCGTTTGGCTGCCAAATCAATCAGTGCTTTCTCAAAACATTATATATACTCTGTTGACATTATTTGATTCAAATGTTTTATAGAGATGGATTTCATCATTGGTTTGGCATTGGATAAATTAGAGAGACTGGATAAGAGTTGTGGGATTTAACATAGAAAAATGTATCAGACTGAGCATATGGGCGTAATGTGGAATGAACTAACATTAAGTAGAAATATTAGGAGTATGTGAGGAGGTGTCAGGGTGAGGTGGCCCTCCTGGTTCAATAGCTTCATTTATTGTGTAAACTGCAGTCTTTGATCTCCTGACCTTTTTGCAAATTTACACAAATTGTATACAGAGACAGAAAACTGTCTGCAGTATATACTAATAATCTGTCCCATGATAACCTCTGGGTGATATTGTGATTACTTACAGGGCTAGTTGATAAACTATTGTAGCTGGCGAGCTAACTGCTAAAACACTAACAAGCTAGCAACATGCTAGTGCTAGTCAGTCACTATAGCTCTCTGAGATTTTCTCTGTACTGTGCCATTAATTACCCACTTAAAATTCTTTCTCAGGAATGTCCATTTCATTGAACTAAGACGTAATGAAGGGGAATATAAGCTCGGTCACTAACAGGACAATAACTTCACACAATTTACAACTCCTGTCTCATAACTGATTACAAAAAGGACAAAATTGGTTAAATAAAAGTGGGTAGCTACAAAACAGCTAATAAGCTATAAAACCCTTCTCCATTTTGGACTCTCCGGCTTTTCACATAGATATTTTAATTGCTGGTGTGACTTTAAAATAAATGTAAAGATAATTTTTGTGCCTGATACCTTCTTTTTTTCTGTTTCTGGACTTCTAGATTGAACTGTATGCTAATTAGTTGGTTGAAGCTCTGGTTAGATAACTTTGGTTTTTGTGGCTATTTCCTGTTTCATTGTATTGGATTCAGATAATTGAATATTGTGACATGAGTACATTTAGACTTTATTTATAGTCTAGTACTATTTGGACAAGTAGCAATGGAAGAGCATAAAGGAGGATGAGGTTATTGAAATTAAAGACTGCAGTTGGTTTCCCAGGAAACTGAGGCTACTGAGAGCATCCTCACAGGCTAGCTGTTGAGTGTTTAATTTAAGGATTCCTCTGTTTCAAATGTCAGATGATGAAATTAAACTAAATTATAAATTGCAGGGAGCTATATTTATTGCTTGATGAGAATGGGTTCAATTACACAAACTCAATGGACTGAAAGGGGCTGTAGCTGTACTACAGTCCAAGTATAAAGTATATCAGCATCTCTGTATACAGTCCAAGTATATCAATAAAACATACTGTAATGTCTCTAGAAGAACAACCTTTACTGTCCATGCGGCAACATGCTTGTTCCTGAACAAATTCATCCAGGAATATTAGGAGTGATTTGACTTGTTTGGCCTATAGACTGTTTAAAAGAAATGGACATAGCCGCCGTGACATCACCCATAGTTTTATGTACAACCGTTTTGAAGCCTTGAGTTTGGCATTTGGGCCGTCCTCATCCTGGATTTTTGGAAGCCAAACCAAACCATGGATGAGAGAGTGGAGCCGATGAGGGATACACATTTCTATGCTTGACAGGTTGTTGTAGTTGTGGCTTGTCAATTACAAGGTAACCACACCCTAAGCATACCCTGTTAATCGTCTATTTTACTGTAAATTGTAAATTACTGAGGTAATATACAAATATAGAAAAGAAAGCGAGCTGAAGTTTAACTACCTGGCGAGTATAATATGAGTAAAATATGTGTCTGTAAGTTTATTCCAGCTATTGTTGTACTTTACTGTGAAGAAGTTAGCATAGCATAGCCCAGCTCGATCCAAACTACAGCAGAAAACAAACATTTTAAAAGTTGTTGTCCTGCTGACTTGCTGATAGACCTAATAAAGCATGAATATGAATATGTCTAACAAATTGTAACTGCATCATATTGTAGTTATTTTGGCATCAGTTTGATCTGTTTATTGCAATTGAATCACAGCAAAAGGTTTACTTTGGGTTCATATAGCTGTAGTATTCACAGGTTATGTTTATTTGCCTTGCATTATCGCATTGTGTCACTCAAAATGTCCAGAGGTCAAACTTGAGCGAGGCCAATATTAATTTTCAGTGTGAAGACACCTTTATAGCTACAATGCTGCTGAAAAGCCCAGAGACATGCACACTCATCAATCCACACACATAGAGATACACGCACATTTATGATAATATATGCCAACAAATTTGGTAGACATTGCTGATTTTGACAAATAATAAAGGTACATACTGAATTCTATCTTAACACTGATTCTTGCATAAACATTTCTTTTCACACACACATTCATACGTGCACGCACACAATCACAGAGTCATCCTTGGCGGCCTTGCTGCAGCTGGCAGGGAATTAAGAGGTCAGGAGTCGGGGGGGTGGGGGGTGGGGCAGGCACCCCACAGATAGCGACAAGAAACTGACGAAGTAGAATAAACACACAGAGAGTGTTGAATCAGAGTGAAACTTGCAATCTGGGAAGTGCCAAACAATCAATCAATCGGGACATTTTTGAAAAGTTTCATATTTTACTGTAACACACAAAATATATATAATATTTGTCTACTGCTTGACAATGTCTGTCTTCACTGTTGCAACAATAAGCCCATTGATGGCAAACTTGAAAAAAAACCCTCAATAAATCATGGGTGGAAAAAGAAAAAAAATAGATGAAAGGGACATTATAAATGATCCATATAATCCAAAGCATCTAAATAAAACTACTGTGGAAGTGAGCGTGTTTATGTAAATTAAACAGCTTTGTTTGGTGCAGTGACAAAAAAGGAAGAGGCAAAGATGTCTTTTATTGTTTGTGGGTGACATTGCAATGGTTGTTTGCTGTAGATCAGAAACTCAAATATTAAAATCAGCAGAAAGCCGAGAGTAATTACACCAAGAAAACAGTGTCCAGTAAAAACGCTGACAACTTCAAGCGATTGTGAATGTTCAGTATGGACACAGTGAGTTTGCATTATTTTAACAAGTACAAAGGATAGAGACACCAATAGACAAATCAGATTTATCTAGTGAAAAAAAGGTCATTACAATTTACACTCCCTCCAACTTCCTAACCAACCCCCTGTTTGAGTTAATGCTGTCTCAGATAAAGCATCGGTCTAAATTGCTTTGCACTTGACTCTGCACTTTACACATCCTCTGTCTCCTGAGCCCAGTGTGGAAAACTGTGGCTGTGGGCGAGCCTGTGGTATTTTTAATATGGACATGTTGTTCACAGATGAGAACCTAAAGCCACTTCAAAGAGATTTCAAGCAGATCAAAAGTTATGCTGCAGCAGCTTATAATGCACACTGGCGGGGAGAAGAGTGAATAGTGGAAGCGTGTGTTGCGTGTGCATGTACATGAGTATAAGTGTATGTTCTGCATGCCTGCCAAGAATTGCATTCACCAAGTAGGCTACTGTTCAATAATATATTCTTTGTGAGTTCATCAATGCTGAAAAATAATTTGAAGTATATATTTCTACATTTTGAATGTTTAGATTCATTAATATTTTATTACACTTAATAGAAGTAGCAATCCTTGAGATCCAGCAAAAACATGTGGTGATAATTGCATTTGATCAATGTCCATAGCAAAGTGTCTGAGGAACTGAAAAAGAACTTAATAGGTGAATGCATTATTCAGGAGTGCGTTCTTCAAAGGTTAAAGAACAAAACGGAGAATGTAAAGACAAGACTTTTAATATTACCTTCATGTATACCTTTCCAGGCCTCTGAGGAAGATGGGCATTCTCTAGTCTTCATTACAAGCATAAATATAAAAGGGACATAAATAGAGAACATTCACAAGCTCAGCCACTTATTGCACTAAGCTATTCTCAAGACCTAGATAGTGTTTATGGCCAAGGGATTCATAATAGTGTTAAAGCATTGACACGAAGATACTTGCAGATTAAACCTATTTTACTAATGCCGTATTTTACTAAATGCCGTGTAATCACTAATTATTATTTTATTTTTATTTATTTTTTTTCTTCTAAGTTATAGCTCATATTTAGGCAAAATTAAATGATTAGTTTATATATTATTTATATTGTTGATTTTCTTGTTATTTTCGTTACAACTATCATATGATAAGCCTAAATAAGAAGTTAGCATAATGTTGTACTTAGTATCAGTCACAACTAATAGGACAAAGTTTACTGAGTTTCTTGCTGTGGAAGACAGACAAACACACCTGGAAACTTGTTGGTTCAAACTAAGTTAGATCAAACCATGTTGATACCAACAAGGTTTTGGGAAATGGTCGTACTTCAGATGTTTGTTAGTTTAATGATGCCTCCTACCAAGATAGTTCAATGCTACCTTCCGTACCTGCCGAGATTTGCATCCACCTGTTTTCTCAGCAGATGATTGATGATTGCAATTCTCGGCTGGCCTGCTGAACCTCGGCACAACACCGGCAGCCATAAAAGGTTGAATTTTTGATAATTTTGTGCCCTCAAACTAAAATCATATAGTTGTTGCTAGTGTGGTCAGTTAGTAAGGAGTTAGCAGCAAGCTAGCAGTGTTTTTCCGTGGTTCAGGTGCTCCTAAATTACCAAAAAAATTCAGTCAAATAAATAGCGTTACCTCATCACATTAATTCCACAACATAATCTTTCTACTATACAGTTTTAATGCCATATTTGTTGCTACATATGTTGCTATATTGTTCTGTGCTCATCTGCTCTTTGCTAACAAGCAGCTGGCCGGTACACATGCTAAGTTAATGCTAAGTTAATGCTAAGTTAATGGTCCGCTTGTTTGTAAAGATTGGGTGTGCAATTTTAATTCAATGCACGTTATTTTGTCAAAATAAGCGAATATCTCCTAACAGTCTGCTAGCTGTCTGTTCTGTTTGTGTGCTGTGTGCACCAATTCTTCATTTAAGAGAACACTTTAATCAATTATAGGGTACAGATTATTAATTTGAAGGTCCACTATCAAAATGTTGTCTGATATGTGCTGGACTCTTCTTTCCCCCTTTCTTTTAAAGAGGAGACAATGTTTATGTCTATGTGTCAGTTATGTGTAATCTACTAGCGCAATGGCCGCTGGCTAAACCAAGACACTCCATAAATACAGACAGACAAATACAAGTCCAAGACAAACAGTCAGCAGGTCAATCAGCTGGAGAAAGGCTGCTTCATACCTTGGACGAGGCCAAAACACACCAGACTGTTACTCTCATTGGAACAGATGGGACGTATTAAACACACTGAGGTAGCAACGATTGATGAAGCAATTTCATAGCTTCAGAGCAGAAAATGAACATATGTCTGTGTTTGATTATATATCTGAGTCTGATTAAGTTGTTGGTCAGGTCAGAAACCTCTGGCCTTCAATAAACTGTCTGCTCATTAAAATTTGACAGCTGCAATTATTCAGTTTGTTGCAGTTTCCTATAGTCTGACAGTTGTTAAAGGCAATAGATTACCAAATGCACCATTAACTTGTTGTTTTATATGAATGTCCCTCATATTATTGTCTGCCTCGTTAGAGTGAGTAACAATTAAGAGAAAACATTTTAAATGGAGTGTACAGCTAAAGGGTAACAACACATCAGGGTCGGCACACCGGACAGCTGTGTAAGCAAATAACAGTGGACATGGAGTAAAAACTGTAAGTTCACTCAGTAATGTCCCTACAGTTGAAACAAACATACAGTATTTTCAGCTTGAAGAACAGCTGAGCCTATAGAGATGCTCAGTTCTTGTTTTAACCATCTGTGTGGCTCACTGTGCTCTCGCACAATGTGTTTTTAACATATGTACAGTATGCACTTACCAAACAGGCAACAACTACCAGAGTTTAAATGAAGTGGAAACCACATGAACCTAGGCCACAAGAACCAAAGCAGGGCCACTGAGAAATTCACTTGTATGTGCTAAAAGTTGAATAACAAAATATTTAAGCTCTGGGTGATTTTGCACAAGGATTAAAGTATTGTTTTGTAGACAAGCTGTAGTTGAGCTGTGATCAGTCTATTGGAAAACATGTGACTAAAGGAAAATGTGTATTTTCAAACATATCTTTGTGTTTACTCACAGCTGTTGTGATCAAAGCTAATGTGAGGAAATCTGTTCAGATCTGTCTGATTTCTCTCTTATCAGATTCACACTTGTGATTAACACCACTCATGCTCAGAAACATACACCATGTTTGTTATTCATCTCAGCCACAGTATTTTCTCCGGCTGGTTAAAATCACATATCTTCCCATGAAATCGTACAGACCAGATATTATCTTCAAAGGATTGCTTTCACTGGCCCATTTTATTTTTAAGTTTAAAAATATTTTAAACATTCAAATTAAACCCAACATCTGCGAGGATTAAAAATCTTTTTGGCAACATTCTTGTGGCTATTTGTGATCACTCTGTCCCTCTCCTTGTATGTATTTTAATGAAATTTTAAAACTAAAATTACTTAAAAATATTTTTTAAATATCCAAGTTATCTTTTACCCTGAACAGAAAAGTGTTGTTTGTGGGTGCAAAAGCCATCGCCTCTCCAAACATACCTACAAGCCTCAGGGCTTTTTTCCAGAGTTGTGTGTCAGTGTGCAGTCTGCGATGGAGTGTGTCCCCACCATTCCTTGTTTGGAGTCCAGTTTCTCTACACAGAATGCAGTGAGGCTTGCAGAATAAGTAAAATGCTTGTTTGCAACCAAAAACAAGAATTGTATTGGGCTTTGACACAGGCTGCATTACACTGATTATTATGTTTTATTACAGCTGTTTTGTTTTAAATCCAGTTCACTGCATAGCTGTGCACCTACATAGTGAGAGCAGATGAGTCAGACTCCACAGAGTGAAATTCTGTTTTACCACGAAACCAAAACTGAGTTAAAAGTTAATTCCCTCTCACATAAAACAAGAAAGAAAGAAAAAATCTCAAAATTACCTAAATTTTACTTAAAGGGGCATTATGTAGTTTCCAGCGGCCACTAGCGGTGCGGTTTTAAGATTGCAACCAGGTGTGTGCTCGTACGCGTGCTCGCTTGAACTCATGAGCGAGCAGAATCCGAAACACAACCGCTTTCATGCAGAAATCCTGCAATAAACGCAGGAACAGCAGCATGCAGGCTGTGGCTTTTCACTCAGACATGTTCAGGCTCGGTTACTTCAACGTTCCCGTCTCACAGGCAGATCAACCCCGGCACCGTAACGTTACTTCATTCAGCGCAGCGAGACACCGGCACATCAGCACAGTACCGCGAAAAAAGGCAAAGTGAGAGCGGATATAGGCAGGTGTGGAGCCAGCTACACACAACATGTGGAAACTCAGGTAAACTTCCACTACAACGTTACAGTAATAGTTTTATCAGCTGCAGGCTGAACTAATCCACGCTCGTTACATGATCACAGTAGATTTACTGCATTTAGCCGACGTGCTACATTGTTAGCTCGCCTGCTCCTTTCAGTAACTATCTTTACTATCTGTGAATCTGCCACCGGAGGCTCAGCAATGTTAGCACAGCTAACGTTTCATGCGTTGAATGATAATGAAATGGGTAGTGAGCTGGACTGAATATTATTAGATTGCGTCACACTTTATAGCAGTCAGACCGCAGTAAGTAACTTTACTGTAACTAGTGTTAGTGGATGGCTCTTCTTCTGGGTTGTATATTAATGTGGATCATGTTAGTTACAGCGACCGAGAGGTGGAGAAGCTGTGTATCAGTAAAAGGCAATAAATCTAAATTGAACGTTATGAAGCAAACAGCAAGCTAATGTAGTCCAAGCTACTGTAGCGTTAGCTATCTGCTCGTGGCTGCATCACTATGGGATAGTAAACAAATCACTCCTCATTAGCTTTTTACCGTTACATCATTTCTTGCAGGCTTTGATAAGTTGAGTTTATGTTGGAGTCTGTGTTGTGCTGGGAGCAGGTCTTTCTTAGTGTTAGCAGACTCCATGTCGTAAGTTGCAGTGTCGTCGCTGCTGAGAGCAAAGTAGACACAGCGAGAGGCTCGGGAGCGCGCATGCAGGTGTCAGTCACTGGATTTCACTGAAAATCCGCCCGGTGCCTTCGAATAAGAATAGAAATACCTGCCTTCAGAGTTAATAGCCAAGCCCAGCAAGTGGATCATTTTAATGTCAGATTACAACCCCTTCACACACAGGAAATTAAAAATAGTATTCATTTTAGTAGAAAAACTACATGTTGCCTTTCCTTTAAAAGGAAAACAAACAGAGGGAGCAAGACAGCGTTAACGTAACCTTTGACCCCATTCAACTAAATCCCTTGTTCGGTAATTTGGCCTGTTTTTTCTGCAGCAGTACAGTTGCAACCTAATGCAGCACATTAAACTCACAATCGCTTTATTCAGCACTTTGAATAAGTTATCTCTTATTTGAGTTGAACGTTCACAAGTTTGATGTTTGTCACTGCTGATAGTGAGGCAAGTGCAAACAGAGAGAGAGAGCCTGGTTCCTGTCTGGATTAATGGTCTGTTGAGGAGATAAGCACTTTGATGTGTGTGTGTGTGTGTGTGTGTGTTTGCATGTGATGCCATTAATGGTCTGAACTCATGCCACTTTAGGTAAACATCAGCTGTGGTCTCAGCATAAAAAGTCTGCTTTTTGATTTTTAAAAGAAACAATTGTGAAATAGTTGTCTCAACAAATTAGGAAGAGCTATACACATGTGACATGATTGTAGTGTGAAATGATTTTTTGGCAGTGACGTGTTGCTCAAAAAACACAGGATGAACTTTGTCTAAACTAAAGTTAGCTCCAGATTTTCCTTCTCTTGAAGACACAAAGGCTTCTCAGCAGAGTCGCCCTCCCAGGACATGTTTCATGTGTCTTTAGCTGCTTTCACACTGTGAAAATAATGGCAAAGATCAGGTCTGGTCTTGTAAACTTGACAGAGGAGACAGCCAGGCATGGCTTGGAACAGCACCACAAAGAGTTAAAAATCAGATTTTCTGTTCCTGTGTAAAATGCTGCCTTTGTTTCTGGGTCATGAACCAGCCAAGGTCACTGGCTTTAAACGAGCCAAACAAACACACATGCAGTTCAGTTTGCACTAATTAATTCCCCTTCCAGCAGAGACAAGAATGAGAATGTGTGTTAGTGTGTGTGTTTACTTAAAAGGAGCTGACAGGAGTTTAAGTAAATAGATAAGTGACAAAGTAAACATACCCCCTGCCACACACATACACACACGCCAAAACAACATCCTACTTCAGGATACGTTTCTATACACACACATTAACTTAACATTAACGTTTGTGCCTCATATTAATAAAATGTTCTGTGTTCCTCATTTTCTATAGGTGAACCCATTTGCCATTTATAATCCACTAATAATTTTGTGTGTGTGTGTGTGTATGTCCTTACTGACAGTCCCTATAGAAGTCTCTCTCAGCAGTAAATCCGTCCACACTCCCCGACCTAACACCGGGTTAATGAGGTGATCTGGCAACAGGGGATAGCTGGTAGAGGTCTTTGGGCCTGTTTCAGTATGTGTGTGTTTATGTGTGTGCGCATGCATCTGGTGAAGGATTTAAGTAAATAACGGCACTGATTGTTGCTGATTTTCCAGTGCGAGACTGCCATGCCTGTAAATTTCCAGCACAAATTGCTTAGTAGGTTTTGGTGAAGACAGAAGTCCCATGATAAAACCAAGCCATGCAAAAAGTGCTCCAGCATGCAGTGTGCATAAATTCTGAACACACTTGTTTGACACAAATTTCATGTACTGCTTTGTTCAGTATAAAAATTATTATTTTAAACATGTACTACAATATACAGTATGTAGTACCTTCTTACACATTTGTAATGAGGTAATTTGAAAATTATCATGTTTTATCAAGTAATTCATTGTCCCCACATAATCCAATGAAATGTGCTGAAAACATCCACCAAATGATCCGTAAAAGCATGCAGCACTGTTGCATACATGGTTAATCATAAAGGATAAAAGTGTGAACTTTATGAAAAGGTTAAACAGACAGACTCAAGTCAGGCTCAAGCGGGAGTTAAATGAAATCGTCAGAATACATATACATTTTCTCGTTTGACGTTTTTATACAATGCAACCTACATTTGAGGAACAATATAAAAGCATCATTAAAATAAGTGATCTGCAAGTGATAACAGATACATGTAAGAAAAGCAATAAATACTAGTAAGAGCTATTAGCACGTACAGCATCAACAGGGTAAATACCAAAGGGAAGAAGTAAGAGTTAACAAATGCAATACAAGTGCAATACAAGATAAGTGTAAGGAGATAGAAGAAGAAGAGCATAGGAAGTGCATGTTAGAGGTTAGGGTTTAGAGGTGTTATAAGAGGAAGTGTTCTCGGGAATGAGTTTATTTCGATCAAAAACCAGATGCGCTACCTCGTTCTGAACCATTACACAGCTGTCCCACGTCTCTGTAAAAGGTTGGCCATTTCTCAGATCATTATTTGAGTTACTCCCGTCTGTATCAATCACGCTAAAAATTGGTAAGATGCCTTAAAAATTGTGTTACCAACAGAATTTAAAGTAGCCTATTCCTATTTTCTATTTCTTATTGGACTAATCTGTAACTTCATCCAGGGGCAACATTGGGTGTAAGTACAATGTACCCTTTGTATATCAAAGTGAAAATAGGGATGCATCCAACGATTTTGCGGGAGAGCTGAGTTTGCATCCTGTCACATATGTGTGTCTACTATTAATTAATTAATTAATTAATTGATTAATTATTTAATTTATAAGCATGATATTTCTTTAACTTTAACCAAGTGTTCTAGTTCATAATCCCCATAACTATTTTTATTTGCCATAATCACAGTCTTTAGCTGCAGAGAGTGCATAATAGAGTACTGAATAGAGATCAGGTGATCTGAGCAGAATGTGGTTGGCTTTAAACTGTTATGTGAATGTACCATTTCAGTTACAGTTTGTCCATAAATAAATATTAGAACCATGGGAGTTAACCCCGAAGTTAGCAAGCCTCTCCTCCCAACCATGGTCTGAAAGTTGAAGCAGGAACAGTTGGCACATAGTTGCCATGTGCAGATATTGTTGAAAGAAAGTAAGAATTTTAAATTGTTGCCATTGGATTAAAAAACATGGAAGATGCTGCATGGTCTTGCAGAAGTGATTCTTGTCTGGCAATGCAGTTGCACAGAGCGTGAAGTTAGGTTCACATGGGGCTTGTTATAAGAATACATACTTGGCAGTGTGATAACTCGGCCCCCGTTGTCACCACTGGAGTCTCGTTTGCATCAAGCATGCTTAATTTTTGTAACGTGCCTTTCTGATTCTGTTACTTGAGACATTTCAGCTGTATTGTCATCAGCATGTGTGTGCTCCTTGCCAGATTAATGAGTTTGGTTTGCCAGTCTTTTTAATTCTTGAAGTAACCCCATAAAATAAAGACCAAACTAAGATAAATTCTGTTTAGTCTTATTTTTGTACTCACCTGTCTCTGTATCTTTTTTTTCACGTAAATTACGTATTTCATCTAGGAAGGAAATGTATGGGATGATGGTATTAAAGAGAGAGATATAATTCAGAACCAGAACTGGGTCTCTCCCAGTACTGCTACCTCTCGAGACTTGTACAAACTGGAGGGAAGGCATCTACCATCCCCCAGTTTCCAGCCCAACCTGTACCCTGCCAGGGGACACATTTTGGTAAAAGATAGCTGGGCTTAACAAGCATAAAGGGGCCCCTATTGGTTAAGAGTCCCTCAGGTGACCATCAGTCAATAATCAGGCCTGGAGGTGGGATGGTTGGATGGATGGAGGGAGGCAGGAGATCAAGTAGGAGTGAGAAGTGATGTTTGTTTGACTTCAAAGCTGCAATGTGCAACAGTACTATAATGATGGTAGGATGCATTAAAAAGAAAGCACCGGAAACCTCATTTAGTATCTATGAACCTTTACTTTTGCTGAAATATTTCAGCAAAAGGTAGGAGAACTAATAATGCATTTCAGTACTTCAAGGTGAAAGGTTTGCTTATTGTAGCTTCATACAAGAAAAATCATTTCAAGCTAATGCAAGAGAGTAGTTCATTATATTTTTGAAATGAGTCAACTCTAGCTTTGGGAATTGTGTGTCGACAGTTTTTAATTGTCAGATTAATTGTGTATTTACCAATCTAATTATTACTCTACTGTAGAGACTCTAGAGTGGACTCTTAAAATACATTAAAGCAGCTTGAGGATTTGTAACTTCCCTGGAAGAATTAAACAAATTTCTACTAGTAGTAAGAAGGGAAGGACAAGAAAAGAGTTGTGTTTGAGAGCGTTTCTATTGCCAGCTACCTGCTGGCACACCTGTGTAAAGGTGAGCACAGGTGACATTGTAGACAACTGTTGATAGACAGGACAGGCTTGGAGCCAGTGAAGTGTAGAAACACACATGCACAAACAGAGACACAACCTGTTCTGGAGAATCAGTAGTTGTTACTGCAGAAAGCCTAATTGTGCTTGTGGTGCCTCATCATTGGCATTCACACTTACTCGAAAAACCGGTGTCATTAAAGGTCATCCTGAATCAGGGTGTGTGCCAAACTGTGTGCCCAACTGTGCCACAAGCAATGTATGCATGATTTTCATTCATTCATTCACATTAATTCATGTTTTACTAATTTGCTTCACAGTGCACTTAAGAACTTTATGTGATATTTTTTCTTCCTGTCGTCATCATCTATGTGGGCGCCGTCTCCCTATAGCCTACTTGACATTGATTGGTTTGTAAACAGTTCCACGGGTAGCTTTGACAAGAATAAATGAATGAGAAATTAACAGATGCATTCTGTTGCCACTATATTGTTACTTTTATGGCATTACTACCTGCAGCACCAATTTAATTCTAGGCTAGTTCAGATTCGCCAAATAAACATTCTTGTTGTGCAAACATTGTATCGTCTTCAGCAGAAAAGGAGGAGAAGACTGCAAGCAATCCTTCTTCACCTCCATTTTGAGGAAAGAAGAAACACTTGAGTTGCTTCCATAGTGGTAGTCTGTTTCAAAAGATGAGCTGGCACAGGAGATTTATAATTGTGTACATTTTTCAGTGCATTTCTTCATCCATTTGTTTGTTTGTGGTTTACACAGGAACCACCAAACTTCCTGTAAATAGTCCGAACCAACCAGAAAAAATGGTTTCACACAAACTGAACTATGGTTCAGTTTGATCCAAGCCAAGACTACCTCTTTTCATCAGACCAAATTTCATCTGTTTGGTCCGGACCCTAATGCAGTGGAGGTTTCACACCTGTAAATTTGGTTCAGATCAAACTGAAAATTCCAAAAATCCGGACCAAACGAGATAGGTGTGAAAGCCCACTTAGAAAGTTTATGACCAGAGGGTCGGTGGCTTTGTTAAATGTGAAGAAGAAAACAAGTCAAGGACAAGGGAGATTTCAAAACATTAATTTTTAAAAAATTAATCATCAGCCAGACAGCTGATGATTAACCCACTGATGGTGCTTCGTGAATGAAGCAGCTGATGCCAATCAGTTAATGCAAGCGAGACTTCAATGTTCTGTCTAAATGTAACATGTTTTTATTTAAAGATTAGAACTCCACATGGTACATTGACTATATCATGTAAGTATAATGGCAACGGACATGTTGACCTTTTAAACACAGCCATAACTAATAACTTTAAAAGTTATAATCCTTAAGATTTCAGTCCTGGTTGATTTGGCGACACCTCTGGTAACTTGTGGTAGATTTAACAGCAAATGCAGTTTAATGCTACATAGAATGCATTGGCCAGCAAAAAAAATCAATATTAGTTTATCTGCTCTGTGCTGCTTGATGCAGCTTCTGTAAAAATAGACTTGAAGTGTATTCTTCGCGGAGTAAAGAGCCCCTTCTGCGGTGCCTCTGAAACGTGCTGCAGCATGTCTGGTGAAATCACAGGCATTGTCAAGAATGGATGGCTTGGGTGATGCAGCCAAGCTTAGTTAAATTCAGCCTTTAGCAGTAACTTAATACAGCATTTTTAGATGATGTTGCTGATCCCCATCACTGATTTGAAATACAGTATATACTCTATATAAATATTGCAATATTTACACCAATGAACCATAGGCTCAGCCACCATTATGTTACCTTTGGCAATAGGTAGGCTACTGACTTAACAGACATTTATTTCAATGAAAATCTTTGAGAATGTTACTTTAATGATGATGGTGTTACATTTAAGTTTGCCAGTAAGCCAACAGTCACAATACCAGAGTACTGAAATACCAAAATGGAATGCAGCAATTATCAGTAATAATAGTTACACCTGTGTCTAAATGCCAGCAATGTTTACCAAACCTACACAAGAGAACAGAGGTCTGACAAGTAGCAGCAGAACACCAACACTGCATTTTCATCATAGCAGATGCAACATATCTGACATATCTGCAATACCACCAGACACCAAAACTCCCAGGCGACGCAAAGACAGCCACATGTGCCAAACCCATGCACTGAGCTGGCCAAAGGCTGCTGTCAAATGCTGATGGATTATTAGTCAGTAATCTATGTTGATGCAGTCATGTCATTTTATATCTTTACAACAATGCTGCAACTACTCTGGGTAACCAGGTTGAGGAATGGTTAAGCTCTACCCTGCTGATGATTAGTACTGACAGTATGTTGACTTTACCTCCCCTGCCTTGTGGGTCAACAAACGAGAGTGGAAGATATTTTAAAATTCAAGCATCCCATCCCATTAAGTTATTTTATTTATTAAATAGTGTGGGTTTAATTTGACTATGTGCTAAATCTCAGCTCTCAGGTCAAGCTGTTGTATCAACAAGTATTCATGTAGTTGTAGAATTCTTGAAGCAGACAGTAGATCCTGACCCTGACCCTGTCTTCATATGGAAGCTAAGGAAGCTTTGGACTGTATGTGAAGCTAATTCTGCCTATGACAAAGAGGCTGTCTGTTCAGCAAGCTGCCAGTTATTCCTCTTAATGCAGCAAAAGCAGGGAGTGTGCAGGGACAGAGAGAGAGGGACCAGAGTGAATGTCACTGGGCACCATCAATAAAAGGCACAGAGTAATGAAGACTGATGGAGAAGATGTGATTAAAATCAGATCAAATACTGAAGAGGGAAGTTTACTGTAGTTTCAAATAGCAAGAGGCACACCTTGATATTTGTTTATTCCACAGGTGACTGGTTATGTTTCCTTTGTGTGTGTGCATTTATGTGTATGTATGTGCTGTATATAAGTGCATAGATGGGTGTATGTATTTTGCTAAAATGAAGGACATGTTATGGCACAGAGAAGAGATGACATTGAGCTTTCATTGACCTTTTACACTAATACAGATGTGTTTGATTCCTTCACACAGTCCATTGTATTTAGTGTGACATATTTATGTTCTAGTATTGGGAGTCAAGAGGTATTTGGCTGTGCCTGCCTCACCAAAACAAGACCTTAACACATCTATCTTATTTAGTTGACTTTAAGTAAGAGAATTCTTTATGTTTTATATTTTATGTTGCTTCTGATTTTCTTAACATGGTTCATGCGAGTCTCTCTCTATCCTAATAGACTAAATCACAGTTGTTACTGCCTAGTCTAGACAACAGTTGTCACCACCCAGGTGTTAACTGCTGCATAAAGGAGGACTAAGTTGCTGGGAATGTCTCACAGTCTTTGTTTAGTTCACGTCATAGAAATTTCATGTTTCACACTAAACAGCTCTTTGGGTTATTGGATCAAGACATGGATGCAAATAACAACAAAAATGGCTTTGTAGGATTTTTCTTACTCTGGCATGACTTAAACTTTTGCCTCATATATTTGTCTAGTTTTTACTGACTATGATGGATCGTTACTGAGAATATAGGCTATACCCTGGCCAGTGTGTATGATGGACAGATTCGAGTGTGCGGGGGTGAAAAGGTCAAGAATTGTCAAAGCAACTTAAGCTGTATCCACACTTAGCTCATTTGTTTCACCAGTTTCTTCAGTTAACTTATTTGCGGTATTGTTCACAGTTCTATAGTTTGGTTTCATAACTGTAAGAATGAACCTATGGATGGAAAAAACTTTGATTGATTTGCATCAAATGAAAATTTGCATAAAATCGTCAACTGAGACAAGTTCTATGCATATTCTGGATTAATGTATGCTATTTTATCCTTACACACGCTTGTTTGTGCATGTGCAGACACATGATATGTATATATACACTTTATCTGCTTACACAATAGCTTTTGTGGTATTTAAAGAGTTGTAGAAGTTGTTAAACTGAGTTTACTGGTAAACTTTTCAGACATGAGAAGCTTGTAACAAGATACTCCTCTTTGGGGATTTTTGGGGGTGTGGGAGTAAGGTTTGCACCACTAACTCACATCCCCATTTTTCCTCCATGAAAATGAAGTAATCTCCCTGTAGACCAACTTTCTAACACAATTTATGATCCCCTCTTCTTTGTACCTCAATTCCTGACTCTACTGTCCCTCCCTCCTCCCTCTTTCACCTCTCCAACCTATTTTTTAAAAACTTTTATTCAAATAACGTTGAAAAAGGAAAACACTTCCCTTGCACCAAAGCATGTTTAGCACTAAAGGCTAGACATCTTGAAAAGAAAGTATAAGATCTAAGTTAACTAAAGGTTGAACCATTGTGGTTTGCAGTCTGCAATAGAGGTAAATCACTTATGTTTTTCCTCATTCATTAGCTATAATGCTTTCCAAATCCCAGCTTTGACATAATCTTCAACCTGGTGACACTCTTGTCCTAAGTAACATACAGCTGGGAAAAGTGATACCAGTACCTATACAACTGATCTACCATCTCCAAATTGTCTGCTCTCCTTGTTGCTCTTCTTCACTGTGGTTGTTTCTGTCATCAGTATTTCCAGTTTCCTTGTGTGACGTATTTAATCTTCAGAATGCTCTCCACTGGCATGGAGAGTAAATAAATGTAGAATACCAAGCTTCCACTCCTGGCAAGATTTAACCACAGGTGTTGTGTTGCCTTGGTTTGATGTTTCAGTACTCACCCCTGACAGGAATGAAGAGGAAAAACAATACAATCTAATGACAAATGGCAACTTTTCATGTTGTGTTTCTGCAAACGTACCACTAATTTCATGTCTGATAATGACTGGAATGTTTCAGAAAAGGTTGGGAGTTTGGGATGGCAATTCAGCAAGAGTGTGGAAAGCCACTATATTGCCAGTTCCACCATCCCATAGTACAGTAATAATTCATCGTCCAGTTGGATTTGGAGTAGCTTTCGAAATAGCATGTAAGTAAGTTGTAATTAAGCAGACTTGTCTCTTTATTCTTCTAGTTAGTCAAGTAGCAGTTGTTGTGCTTCAGCAGGATTTTGTAGGACTCCCTCCGCCTCACTTTGAGAGAATATACAACTCGGTCATATCTGGCTTTTGTCAGGCACTTTAGGTTTAGAGGAGTCAGGCTTGTTTACATCAGATTTGGATGAATGGAAGCCGTCGTCAGCTACCAGCTATTAAGACCAAATATTTCTTTCTCACTCCTGTGTCCCTCTCAGTTTGCCTCACACTCATTTATTAGTCTCCCACTCTTTTTTTCTCTCTTCCTCTCCCTTTCTTGTATCACGGGGGAGGACAAAGGTTTATGTGGGCCTTTCATTTTGTCTCACAGTGAGAGATGGCTGCAGTGTATTGTGGGTAATAGAATCAGGCTGTGTTGTGTGTCTGCTGGTGTGAACATGTGCAGGAATGTGTGTGTGTTAATGGCTGTGTGCTGCGCCGCTCTGCAGGTCTTGGGTGCATGTTGACCTGTTTCATGTCATTTTGACGGCAATATTTCTCTTTCATCATGTGGCCTTATCTACTCTCATACAAATAGCTAAGGATATACTGTGTGCCATGAAGGCTTAACAGCAGAATACTCTGTCACATTTCATTGTGAATGTATGAAAGAGCAAAGAGGACTGGTTTTGTAATGCTTAAGTTATGTGAATGTAGGAATGTAATTCAGGAAGAAACGGCTCCCCTTATTTTAACCGCTATTGTATGGTACATGGCAGATTCTTGGCTTTGTGGCTTTGGCTTTGGCTTTGGCTTTCATTTTTATTTTTTATTGTTTACCTCCTATTTATCCTGTCATTTCTTTTTTTAAACCTGTCCTGCCCAGCAGCCTGGTATAGAGTATGAGGAGCTGGATACCATATTGTGCCAGACAGATTTTACTTTAACAAGATAGTATTAATATACTCCTTAGTCTGTTTTATTATTTTTTAAAATTTGTCACCAGGCCGGGCAGGGGGCAGATACAGGGATGGGGGACATAAACACCACACAAACAAATAGCACAGAGAAAGACAACACCTGCAAGAGAATGGGGATGGGGGTGGGGACAACAGAAAATAGCTGAAGGAAATACCAATTGCAGAAAGCAAGAAAACCTGCTAGAGAACGGGGAGGGGGTTTTGGGGAGGTGAAAAACTGTCATTCCTTTTAAGAGCTGAGCCAGTTTCAAAATAGAAGAGGTGTACCGGTATATGAAGCACCCGTGACTGAAGTTAACAGTATGAATGTGTTTTCCTGCAAGTTCTATCATTTGCCAGATTGTTGTTTGCTGCTTGTCTGACGAGCTTTATACTTTCAGCTTTTTTTCCTTTTACAAGGCTGAACTGAACATGGCAGTCAAACCTCATAAGTTTAACATCTGCTTCATAATCGTCTCCTACTAAGTGTACTAATTATTATTGTAAGGGTCTCGGCCAAAATTCTGCACAAATTTCTAAGTCAAGAAAATCAGCAGTGATAAATGGAAAGTATGCACTTAAAATCAACTACTATGATATTTACATGTTTAAAATATAATAGTAACAAGTAACAAAATTAAGAATAACACAGCTTACTGAGAGAACCTAAAAATACCATTACTGCTACTACCATGCATATAGTGTGGAAAATTTGTACATACTACATACCATTATAAAACAACACAAGACTCAAAAATAAATGGGAACAAACCTTGTAGGTTGTGAAATGCTTCAACAAGCAATTTGAATTGTGGAGAAATGTGAAAATAAATTATAACAATGCGCCAGTGAAGCTACATTGACAAAGGCCACAGCTGCTTGTCTTTTGATAACATCTACACATCAAGATGCCTTCCCTCTGGCAAGACAAAACTTAAATTATTTATACCAGAAGAAGATACTTTGACCTTGGACAGAAAACAGTCTTTTGTCTCACGCTTTTCCAGAGGGTAGTCAGAGGTCAGGATCAGCTACAGAGCTGCAGCACTGCAGTGTGAAGAGATTCAGTGTGCTTGCATGGAGGTTTGAATCCGTATCCTCCGTGATTGAAGGTGTTCTATCTCACACAGGCTCCGCTCTCTACTGGACTCTATGGAGTACTACCTCTCCTCCTATCACACGCACGTACTCGCCCACTGAAATTTTGCGTACTGTAAGTAGCCGACCAGTTAGACGTCGCTACTGTACGTGCGTACCGTGGCGAACCGCCCACTGGCCTTCACCTCCACAGATGGAGTCGCCGCTCTTGACGCTCGCCTTTGCCCGTCGTGCCCCAGGTCTGATCGGCGGGTTGACACTCATTGCTTCTGCTTTGAATGCCTCGGCAGGGACCACGCCAGAGATGGCATCTGCCAACCGCTGCCCTGTGTTGACTGCCGAGCCATTCCACTCATACGGCGACAGCAGCGCTGGGAGCATTTCCGGCAGTGTGAGCTCTCCCTCATCTGCGAGGAGAGCGAGAAAGACGCCGGCCCGGATCCCCTCCCTGCCGAGGAGGATGCTCCGGCCCCAATCAACCTCCTCCGTTGCCTTCACTTTCCCTGCTGTCCCTGCCGCCGCCGCAGATTGAAGATGATGCTGACAGCCTGTCATCTGCCACCTCGGCTGTATCTAAAGAGTATATGAATTCCTCTTCAGTCCGTCAGGACTTCCCTGGGGTTATGGCTATAGCGGCGGGGCGTGTCAGTCTAGCACTGATAGATGAATAACCTGGTCCAGGGTGTGGCCACCACTGCTGGGCGCGTGATGTCTCTGGCCACAGTAGGTTCTTGCCACGTGTGGTTGGGACTCAGCACTCTCCATGGGAAGGACCGGGAAGAGCTGTTGGGTGCCCCCATCTCATCTGACGGCCTCTTTGTCTCCATATCCTCTGCTACTCAGTGCTTCAGAAGGCTGGAGGAGCAGATGGCGCAGATCATTTGGCACCTGCCGCTGGCTCAGGGCAAGGGCAGCGAGCCTCGCCGTTGTAATGCCACTCTCACACTGCGTGCGCGCCATCAAGCCAGATCACCGCTGGCGCCATCACCGGCCACTCAGGGTGGATCCACGGATGCACTGCGCCTTCCCCGAGACACCGGGCCGCCCAGGGATCCCACTCAGGCGAGGGGATCTACATCACGGCCAGATGAGCAGCCTAGACCCCCACGCCAGCCTATCTGCGGCTGGGGGAAGAAGCGAGCAGCCGGCGGATGTTGCTGAGTCCCTCCCCTCCATCTCATGTCCAAGCCACTGTGTTAATATGTTGTGTGCTGCTTGTGAGCAATGTCGTGAATGTACCAAATGTTTTGATTAAAACAACCTACATTCCTCAAAGAGCTAGTTCCTCCCCACCAACCCCTTCCCAGCAAAGTGTTGTGCTAAACATGCCACATCAACACGGCATGTTCACCGACCGTGGCCCACACCGCTCTTCCGGCTAAGGCCAAACGAGACGGTGGTGCGGTTCGGGCATCTACCATGCTCGCTACGCTGCCTGAGCTGCGGCACGCTCTGCTTCCGCGGCATGACGGCCGAGAGACGAGTCGCTCTTGCCGTAGCTACATTCTACGTACAATGCAGCTATCTGATTCTAGCCTGCATTCCCAGTGCGCTTATGTGAACCCGCTCAGGCACGCTGCCAGCTCACCGGCAGTGTTTTGGTGCCACACAGTACACGTCCAATTGGTCGGCTACTTACATTATGCAAAATTTCAGTGGCCTAGCATTACCTAGCAGTGTGTCTCACTAGATCGAGACCCGGTTCCAAAAGGACACGGTAACAAAATTTCTCAAAACCCGAAAATGAATAAGGTTCAAGCTTATCGATACTGCTATCGAGACTTGCGGATCCTATGATGTAACGTTATGATTCAAGCATGAAATCTGATTTAATATGAAGCGCAATGGATAAGAAAGCCAGGCTTTACAACTTTTGCAGAGGCTGCAACTGACACAGGAGGCATTACCTGCAGTGTAAGTCCTGACACAGGCCTTTTGGAACAGCAAAGCCACATGACCACACTGTTGGACTTGGAATTTCAAATTTTAATTGTGTAATACAAGAATATATCCAGAGTTTGAATAGGGTAAAACCTATTATGGCCGCTTTAATTTTGATGTGCAATCTGTAAGAATTGTCAAAAGAAAAGCTATGCATGATAGTTTCTCTTTTCTTTCTTGACTCTGAAATACAATTGTTCATCTAATCCATTAATTCCACTCCTTTTCTGGCATCAAATTATTTACTTAGCCAGTGTGCCAGCAGCAGTTGCTTTAAAGGAACTGCAAGCAGCTCCTATTATAACCATGTTACTGTTCTTCAAACATTAAGTGACTGCACACAAAAAAAGATCTAAATTCCAGAGAAGTTTGTCTTTAATCCTAGACATGTCCCTCAAACAAAACAACCAAAAAAATGTTCCACGTCATAGCACTAATACTTTGTCATTACTTGAGCTTGTCATCGGGTTGCAGACAGCTTATGCGTGTAAGTGCATCAAGGTATGCATTGTTTGTGTTAGCTTTGACAACATGACAACAGCTCTTTTTCTTATGGCTGATGTGTCAGAGTGGTTTGGTGATGCCAATGTTTTTACGTTAGCTGCTTTTCTGTCTCCACGCATCTCTTCACACGGAATAAAAGTAACATTGTCACTTAAGGACAGTAACAATTAAATGTCTTGGTCATATTTAATTTGGTTCCATCTACCAAAGAGGTTATGTTTTTAGTGGGTTTTTCACTTAGCAGGATCAGTATTCAAAAATTCTATTTTTTGGATTAGACAAGGTTTATCTATCAGTGTAGGATATGCTCATTTTCCTAGCATTTTCAAGTTTTGGCCCAAACAGTGAGACACTGTTCCAAACGGTTTTTAACAGAAATGAAACTGTAACTGATTTAGAAAACACAAGAGCCTGTCAAAGATCAGACATCAATCACCCTGTGGTTTACAACAAGACAGAGCAGATTCAGAGAGATTTATTCTACACACTCAAAACCCATTGTGTTGTGTCCATTGTAGCCTTTTTGCTACCTATTTGTTAGTGTCAGTATGTTGTATACTTTCTATAAAGCAAAGAAAAGCATTACAGAAATGCTAAGAACTAGTATTCACAGACCAACCAATTAAAGCACAACACTTACTGTTTAGTCTGTCATGTAACTAATGAGTTGACCTTTCTCAAGTGTGCAACTGAAGCCTTACCACAAGATTGTCAGCTTTGGCAGCTTATGGTTTATATTAAAACGTGTTTAAATCTTGTGTTTGCCTCTAGAATATCAGTGCTCTTTTTATCAATAGTCACTTCTTTAACCTCTCTGTTTCCCTCCCTTTTTACCCACTTTCTTTATTTTTCTTTTCTTTCCCTCTCCTTCCTTTGTGCGTAATAAAGACAGATTTTGAGGGAATATTGCAAATTCCTGCCAAGCTGACAGGCTCTGACCTCATATTTCATGAGGGGTGGGGATGAATGGAGTAGACAGAGGGCAGAAAGCGAACATGGGGCCAGAGGTGCGCTGCTGACTTTAATAAAACATCTTAAGTTTCTCCTCAATTTCCACCTCAGGAGTTTTGGAAAGGTCAGGAGTGCAATAGTTTACTAACACAAACTAGGTCAGAGGAGAGAAGGAAGGAGAGAGGATAAGAAAGAGGAAAGAAAAAGAGGTGATGCAGAGATATGCAGCACATTTTATGACAAGTGGTCAAGAAAATACACTACGTTATACTTCAATTAAAAACACATCAATAACATTGCATTTCATTTATTTTTTATCAATTTTGCCTTAAGTTAACCACCCTTTGACTGTTGCCAGGGTAACTCTCAAGTTTCAGTCTTTGTGACTCACACTACAATAACCTATCCAGAATAAGCCTGATGAAAATCAAGTTAGAAAAAAGTACTTTTGGGCCCCAGCAGGTCTGGAGTTGAAGGTCACAGTCTCAACACTTAATCCCTTTATACTACTGAATCATTTGTACTGACCACACACATACAGCAGTGTTTGTACTCATCCCTCTATAATTTGCATGAAAATATATCCCAGTCAACCTGATGCTACATTTAACCTAGAAAACAACCTTTACAAAGACAGTTTACAAAGACATTTTCATGGTAGCCCTGTAGACCAATATAACCTTGAGTCTGAAGAGGAGTTGCCTCAGTCCTTGCTTCCAGAGAATCATAAAATAAATGGCAGTCTAATATACAATATTTGGACAATGTTGTATTTCTTCAGATAATGTAGGCAGAAACACATGGACAGTTGACCTATGTAGTGAGAAAATATTGACTATTTTGTCACTACATAGGTCAACTGTAGCACAAGTTACAAGTAGCACAATACAAGACAAGGAAAAGACCAAATACTCATTCAAGTGAGGTTAAGAGTGATTGTTTGTCTTCACTGTGAAGTGAATCATAACATTTATTACACTATGAAGAAGACAAGCTACTACATCTAATCACATCCCACATTTTGCTTTCATCTACATAGAGAACTTATGAGAAGAGATTAAGTTTGAAAACAAGGAGGACAGGCAAGTGTGGATGTTTGCTTCAGCACTGTGTTTGCACAGTTTGTCTAATAAAACGTGCTGAAATCATCATCACATTAGGACTCTTTACCTTCAGTCTTCAGTCAAAGTCATGTGGTGGCAATTCATATCTAAGTGATGTTGCTGTCAACACTGATCAGCTGACTGTAGCTGTAGGTCTATTTAGAGTTTATATGTGTTACGTTCAAACATGCTCACACCTACACATATATTGTTAGTTCTAAATTAGATCTTTCTTTTTCATTTTTATTTTTTTAAGTTGATGGATCGTTTGTCATTGAAAATCACCTAACTCTATTCTCCCTCTCTGTCTGACAAACACACATTCTCTTTTACACACATATGCATACCCCCAAACAATCCTTCTTGCCCCCCAGTTTACGTGTATGTGGCGCCCATGTCTTTGGTAACATGATTCGGCATGTCAAAAGATATGATTGAGTGTGTGTGTGTGTATGTGTGCGCCAACATGCTCACAGCGTATTTGCCTTGGGTGTGTTTGTATGTAGTAGCCATGTGTCGCTGCAAGTGTCCAGCTGCATTACTGGAGAGTGGGTTTCACGCGCTAAGGACTGTGTCATAAACACAGGGAAGAGGCTGAATGGGTTTCTCACTTACCCCAGGAAGGGTCACCCTGGGTGGGCTGTGTTAACCTGTCGCCTCAGCCTGTGGGTCCTGATCCCTGGGGTGTTTGCTCGTGAAAGATATAAAACAGCAAATTCACTATGATGGAGCCGTCAGTGCTACCGTTTATATGCGTGTGTGTGTGGAATCTAAGGTTTGTCAAGTGTGTTTGTTTCCATGGTATTGTACTATACTGTAAGACTGTCTGCTTATATGTGTATGAATGCATTTTTGAAAAGGATAAAGAAAAATCTGGCAATCTCTGTCTGGCATTTGAAAATCATGAGCTAATAGACTTAGGCTTTAGGAACAAGGTTGAGAACAAAACATCTTAATAACTTTCATTTATTTCTCTGTAATGTCTATTTATAGATTATTGTAAGCTTCAGTTTGTTTATTGTTGTAAGCGAATGATGATTAACACCAACAATTTTCTCTCTCTCTCCCTCTTATGTCTTTCAGAGTTTTAGACCTGACGTCACCATGCTGCCTTATTTCCTGCTCTTCTTCCTTTCATCTGGTCTGGCGATATCTTCTGACTGCCCGACGGACTGTTCCTGCCTAAATCATGGCTCAATATTCTGTATTCAACGACGGTCCAGCACTGTGCCCCGTGTCTCCACCACCACCCAAAATCTCTACATCTTCCAGAATGGCATCAACACATTGTCCCAGGATGATTTCAAGGGCCTCGGGGAGTTGGAGATGCTGGATCTGAGCCAGAATGAGCTGGCAGAGATTCCAGACAGTGTGTTTGAGATGCTGTCCAAGCTGAAGAACTTAGACTTGTCTTCTAACGACATTACACACATTTCCAAAGACAGTTTTTCTGGGTTGGTCCAACTGGAAAGGCTGTATCTCCATGCAAACCGCATTCAGAGCATCCACTTGGAAGCTTTTGAAGGTTTAGAAATGTTACTGGAACTCAAGCTTCAAGGGAACCAGCTCACCTCTTTGCCATCCCTTAATTTTCCCAGGCTTCTGCTTCTAGATATCAGCTCCAACAACATCCCAAGCCTGGGACCTTCAGACCTCCAGACTCCCCATTTGGAGGCCCTTAAGGTGGCATCTCTGGGGCTTACCTCTTTGGATGAGGCTCTCATAGCCTCCTTGGGGAACCTCCATGAGCTAGACATCTCCACAAACCAGTTAACTGAGGTGCCCCAGGCGCTAAAGCAGGATTCCCTCAAAGGGCTTATCAAACTCAGCCTGTCTGCCAACTCATTGGGTGAGCTCAGGGTAGAGGACTTCAAGAAACTCACTGGACTTCAAGAACTGGATCTCAGTGGACTTAATCTCCAGGGATTTCCCAGAGTTTCTTCAGTACCTTCCCTAGGTTGATGCACCTGACAGCAGCTGAGAACCCATTTAACTGCTTGTGTCCATTAGCCTGGTTCCCTGTCTGGCTTATAGAGAAAGGAGTGACACTTGGGAGGCCTGAGGAAACCAGATGTCACTTCCCTCTAGTTAATGCTGGGAAGATGCTTTCAGCACTGGAGCACAAAGATTTTGGGTGTCCACCTACCACAACAGTGCTGACTGGCTCCCCCATTGGAAGTACTCCTGTTCCCCAGCTGCTCACCACATCTCCAGAAACAACCCATACAAATGCTATTCCTCCTCCTCCTCCACCCAGTGAGGAAACCATCTTATCAAAAACAGAAAGCTACCCCCTTCCAGCAGAACCTCCAGTATCTCCTAGCTCCACCAGTGGGGAATACGAGCCGCACATCTGCCCAACAAACATCTGCCTAAATGGGGGCACTTGTAATTTTGACCCATTGGGTCAACTCAGCTGTCTGTGTCCCTTAGGAACCTCTGGCCTCTACTGTGAAAATGTGAATGAGGTTCCTGAGCCACCAAAACCTTCAGCAACAGAAGTTTTGATAGTTGCCCCTGAGATGCCTGCTGAACTTGATGCTATCAGCTCACGTCAGGTGACCTCCACATCTATCCTTCTTGACCTGCATCGCTTTATCGAGACACGGCCACATATACGTGGTATCAGGTTGACCTACCGTAACCTCTCAGGGCCTGACCGACGCCCCATTATCTTGAGTGTACCGGCATCCTACCCTGAGTACACATTGCGTGGTTTGAGACCCAACTGTACCTACTCAGTCTGTGCCAGTCCCCTGGGTGAGAGAATCAATTCTAGGAGCAACAGTTCTGTGGAAACAGGATCGTGTACAGAGGCTCGCACTGAAGGGGTTCCGCTGACATCCTTAGAGCCCAGGGTGGAGACACAGAGCCCGCTGACATACACTCTCGTCCCTGCCCTGGCTGCCCTGGCACTGTTGCTGGGGTTGGCTGTGGTGGCTGGGGCAATCATCTGTGTGAGGAAGAGGAGGCAGGCCAAGGCAGGAATGGAGCTGGAGCTTGGCCCAGCTGATCCTGATCCAATGGAACTGGAGGGGATAAAGGCCTGCCTAGAGAATGGGGGAAATGGTACACTACCCCACAAACTGCCTGAGATTGACCGCTGTCACACTCCTCAGCCACCTCCATCCTTGCAACAAAATGGGGGTTTGGACTATGAGGTACCCTTGATGCAAGGACACTGCCCATCAAATAACAATTTAGCAACCCTAAAGCCATCGTATTTCTAAGATGCAATAAAATACAAACATTTGGATAGATTTTGGAGAGAGTGGGCTTGCCCATCTAGACTTCTGACATCCTGCTATGTCTCACTTAGTGATTAAAAATCTCATTTTCATTCCAATTTCAAAAATCCACAATTTAAAAAGTGGCACTTATTATCGTTTCTTATTAAAATGATAACACTACAGAATGCATCATCAATTTTAGAGAGACTGAATGATGAATTTAAGAATACATCATATCGGAAATGCGTTTAACCACAGTGGGACAATGATCACAATTTGGTTTGAAGTCATCTTGCAGAGATTGATAATGGTGAATCCTAACCAAGTGATTAAGAAGTGCAATCGACTGTAAGGGTCTTAGTTGCAGACTGAGAACGGAAGTGCCTTTTTGCATTGACACAACTGTAACCGATGGCTCTTTTTTAAAATTTCTTTGTTTATGTGAAAGAGACTATGTGAATGAGCTGTAATCCTGTTGCTGGATTTGGGAGATACAGTATGGAGAAAAGTACCCCAGTATTTGGGCTACAGAACTGGAGGAAGAGACAGTGGTTAAAATGAAAACAGTGATGCAGATGTGTGATGCCTGGACCACACATCCTGGTACAAAATGGGTTTTTGACATACTCCATCTGCTTTATGGAGATTATAAAAAAGAACTTGCACTGAAAAGAAATATTTCTTTTCCTTTCAAGTGTTCCAGTCACTCCCAAAAGACTGATGGACGCATAAGGAAATGCAATAACACAAAAACTTTATTTTCACAAAAAACACTCTGCAAAGCTAACACTAGGTTGATGATCATAAACATCATATTTCTCTGTTGTTATTATCAAATCTGAAACAAAACATCCTTGACATGCAGATTCAGATTCTTCAGTCAACACATCGACCACAAGTCTCTCCAAAGATCCCAAAACCTTTGGCTCCGTGAGAGATAAATTTGCTGTGAAAGATAAATGGACTGAATAAAGGGCCATAAGGATGGACTTTGCCTGCATTGTTCTGTGCCGTGACGGGAAGGCTGTTTTGTCTAGCTTATATCATGATATTCTGTTTTTGTCATTTGTTTTGTATTTTTATCCTGTTTTTTTCTGTTGATATCCATTCAGTATTGCTATTGTTGTGAGATGACACGTTGTTAATTGTTCTCCTTTGGAATCACCTGCTTCAGTCATCATGGACTCTATAAGTTTCTAATTGCATTTTAGCTTACATGTAGCTAAAACCTTTGCCTTCCTGCTAGGCAAAAATTCAACAAAATACGTCTGAGGAGCTCACCAAGTGAATGTAACTGTCAAGTATCAGACACTTTATTCTCTGTGCCAGGTCTGCCAATGCTGCAGGAGGACAGGCCACATACAGATTTAGACCTCAAAGCTCCCAAAACTGTTTTCATAGGCCTTTTTCCATAGATCCCAGTGTTATAAAGTAGCATACATGTACCAAGAAAATAAAACAAGATCAAAGAGTTTGAAGCTAATTTGTTGCGAGTATCAGTGAATTTCAGGCATTAGTTTACTCTTTCACTGTTAACCATATTGTTTCTGAGATATGGTCTAGACAGTATCCCCCTGTAGCTTTTTTGTTCTCTCACATCTTCTCGCTGGCTCTCTGTGACTTTACTTTAACCATCCAGTTTGTTTTGGTCAACCAGGATTATTGCCTGGTGTGTTTGGAGACTGTTTTGCCTGTTTACAGCCAACCAGACCATGAAATGTTCAGGCTAAATGAATCATTCTCTTTTTTCTGTCTGAGGCTGGGAATTTCACAAGCTTTCAGCATTACTATATATACATATATACATATTACTGTCATGACATCTTAAATCACAGTATAAAAGGTTTAGAAGGTTTTGATGTGCCTTAGTAACATTGATGCAGTGCCCTATTGACATCTTGCCATATTACATGCTGATGTGTATTGCAAGAACCAAAGGGCCTTTACTTTGCCTCACAAGTCATTGCATTAAATTAAATTACAAACTAAAAATTAAGATACATGACATGTAATGTTATCAGTTTTGTCAGGTTTAAAAAAGACCTTCCTCAGTTTCTTGGTTATCTTAAGCCCAAAACATTGGTTTTTGGACTGTTTGTGTGTGTGCGTGTGTTTGTATCTGTTTTTTTTTTCCTCCACTTGAACGGTACGTTGTCTGCTTTATAATTGAGTTCATGCACTATACTCCAGAACTGTCCAAAATCAACTTACCATTCTTTGGCTTCACTACTTTCTTCATTCTGTCAATATTCCAGTATAAACATAGACACAGATGCTCATTTATCTGCTCTCCCTCAATATATCAACTGGAACACTCTGTTTTGCTTTGGACGGTGAGAGGGACAGGAAATGTTTGAAATATTTTCAAAGTGCTTGTTATAGAACCTTCCCCATTTATTTAGGGAAACTTATCTTTTTCTTATTGTTTTGTTTGTCAATTATGTCTGCTGTGTTTTATATATGTGTTTGCCAGGAAAACAATGCTGAGAAAAAGAACAGTATTAAAATGACTTAAAACATAAAATGCATGTGATTTTGTGTCTTAGCAAGAATGGTGGTGTTTCAAGATTCAAGTTACTTTTATATGGTTTTATAATGGTGCCATAATGTACATGTTCATGTGCTCAGTAGCAAGGGTTTCAGTAGTTTTCCTCCTTGTGGGTTTGAGGAATGTTGAGCTGTAAGTCAGTATAGAGGAGTGATGTCATAGAGCAAAGCTAAACACAAAACTGAGAAAAGATTTCCAGAAACAACAGAAGCTGATTTCACATAGCCAGTATCTCTCAATGCCTCATTACACTCATACACACACATTTGCACTAACCTCAACCACAACATGATTACTTTGTGACGTTATGTCGGTTTGTGGATGGAGGTAATTTTCTGTATTTTCCGCTAATAGCCAAGAACTGATGCCCGTGGAAAATATTACGAAATAACATAATTTCCAAATAACTGAAGGTTACATGGCCTTGCTGCTTTTATCTTTTTTCTATTGACTGTTCTTGATGACTCAGCATTGTTGCATCTTACTCATAGTAAATTGCTGTGAAAACAGTGCAATAGGATGGAAGTTACAAATTGCAACTTGTAAGGGTAAAAAACTATGATACGTTCTCTTCCAGGCAAGTGAATGTATTATTAAAATGGATATGCTATTGGATATGGATATATGATTGGATATGCAGTCCAGACTGAGCATGACAAATGTCAAAATTTTAGGGCTAAGTTGCTTAGCTGGTTTCAGGAAGAAATAAACTCAAAGAGCTTGAACACAACTCTATAAAGAGGTCTGTGTCAGTCACAGCTTGCCATTTGAATATACAAAAACACAAATACCTAATTATATATAGACGGAACAGATTATATCCTTTCAGTTGCTAATGAAAAACAGATTCAAATGAAGGCGGGCATTTTAAAGAGCTGCAGGACTGACAGCAGCCACTGTGGTTCAGAGAGTGTGTTTTTTACATTATCATTGTGAATTCCACAGAAAATTAGGGGGTAAACATTTTTGTTTGGTTGTTTTGTGTGTTTGCTAAAACAAGAACCACTTTTGAAGGGTGTCGCCTTGGATGGCATACTATAACTGTGGCAGCAAGGAAAGAGGTTTCTTTTTTAGGATTCGGCAAAACAGTTTGTAGTACATACAAATGTCAATATAAACCTAATAAAATGTCATAATAGTACAAAGTGATATAAAAAGGCTCTAAAATTGAGCTACTGAAGCATGTTTTGACAGCCCAGGACATTATTGGTTGACTCCCTAGATCTGCTTCTTTGTAAAAGAAATTAGTGAGAATGTATTTCCCATGGTTCACTCTATTGTGAGGAAAATACTGAATAAGCATATACCTATCATGGTTGATCATTAATAGTTGCACTTGGCAGGGATGTACTGGGACTGAAGTTCAGCACAGGACTTTGAAATGGAGAGGCCTTTTATGCGAGTGCCATTTGGTTGCGAGCAGAAATATTTTTTGCAGGTATTTTAATACTAATAGTGTTTTTGTGGTAAAAAGAGAATCAGATTATGCTAAAGACCTTCAAGAAACTTTAGGATGACACCTGCCTCCTCCACTGTAGTCAAGTCAAAACTACACTGAACAAGACCAGGTCAGGCAAGCTGCAACACTTAAGTGTGGGGTGGTGATGGAGCAGTGGATAAGAAACATACCTTTGGTGTGGTAGACCTGGGTTTGATTCCCCGCAGTGACATCCACCAATGTCTCCCTGAGCAAGACATTTAACCCCTAGTTGCTCCAGAGGCGTGCAACCTCTGACATATATAGCAATTGTAAGTCACTTTGGATAAAAGCGTCAGCTAAATGAATAAATGTAATGTATACAATATATGTAAAAATGAGTGCTAAAATAGGTTCGCATGCTCACAGGAGATGCATGCAAACAAAAGAAAAAGGAAAAAACATGATGGGAATCGAACCCAAGGCCATCTTGCCAACAGTGCTAACCACTGAGCCACAATGCTGTTTACTGCACATGCTGCCTCTTGCCAGATGCTACAGTATGTTCAAGCTTATGCTTCTACATGAATGTTATTGCAAAAAACGACAGCAGTCTGGAAGTGCACTGCTTCTCAACAATGGTCGTTGACTAATGAAGATATCTTGTGCAATCTGAAATCACTCCCTCATTCAATCATTCACCACTCCCACATCCCACACCTCTGTAGAAAAGTAAATTGACATTTCAGACATTTTTTAGTCATCATTTTGTGTCGTCACATTTTCCCCATCTGATATGCAGTTGGCTAAGTTCTAGCTCTGGATCAGGGCTAAATGCAAAAGCTTTTCCAAAATAACATTTTCCTATCACAGCACTATATTTGATAAAAGCATCCATACCCTTAGTGCAGTTTAGGCATGAAGATACAAATTCAACAAGCATTGTTTCTTTCAGCTATTTTTACAGTGTAATTTGGGCAATGCAGCATTAGTCTTAAGAGACTAACCATTGAATTTCTGGTACAGGAGCAGTGTACAGTAGGCTATAATTCTTCAATTACAAAACCTGTCATAAAACCTGTAAAAACATTCACATTCCAAAATAACCCTTTAAAAGCATTCCTAAACCTCTATGTGTTCAAAGATTGCTTTCACTTTCTTCAGTCTGTGGTCTTGACCGGATTGAACCAACAAATCTAGTCAATGTAGATAGTCAATACACACACAATATACACTGGAGCCACAAAGAGACCTTAAATTAAAACAAACCCCAACTTCACAGCCCATCGCCCTCATTAGGCTCGAAATGTGCTTCTTGTTTAAAGATCTTCCCCCATGGACTGCTGCAGGGTGCTGAGAGAAAAGAAAGAGACAGAGAGAGAAAAAGAGGACAGGAGAGTGGGGACAGGCTTGATTTATTTGAACAATCTGGTTGTAATGAAAGCAGGCAGGGCTTGCTGGGGGTGGATAGATGGAGTGAGCGGAGAGAAGAGTGGGGAGGAAAGAGTGAATGGGGTGAAATCCAACTGCAGACAGATTGTTGGACCTGATAATGGCTTTAACGGACCCTACAAGGCCCTTAAACCCCTAGCTCAGTCTGTGTGTGTGTGTGTGTGTGTGCATTCATGCGTGTATATACTGTACCTAACTTACCATATTACAACCATGAATTACATATGCAAGCCATTTGTGTTGCAATATATCTTTGCTATCAATGCTGACATACCTGCGTAATATATAAGAGCCACGATAGAGATAGAGAGGGAATGCTTACTACAGCTACTATCACACTAAAAGCATGCTTTATGTCTTTTGGACATTGATGCATTTTGAAGAGCAAATTCTGGCACAACTAGTTTGTATGTCTCTGTAAAAAGGGAATCACATACTTCATAGTGTTTAAAATAATTTATGAATGCACTAAACCTTCTGGCACTAATTCACAACATAGATCTGTGGTTCTTTTCCGGAATGCATTTCTAATCTTTAAATGGGATTCTGAACAAAAGTTTTATGTGCTAGTGTCTCATCCCAGACCCAATCCCAGTGAATCCTCCAACAAGTCTTCCAAAATTAAACAACAAAATATGTCATTTGTTGATAGGCTACCTTCTAGAATGACACATTGAAACATTTTCTGCTCTGACGCCCCTATCAGCAGGATATCATTTTTCATGTCACTTGTCAACCGTCAGAAACCACTGTTAAAAAATAATCTAGTTTTTGTTTGACGATCATGGTTTGGGTTAAAATAAGTACTCTGTTAAGGTTAGGGAAACATTGTGGTTTGGGTTAAAAGGTTGGCAGACCTTTGTTGTCATGGTTACAGTAATAACCATGTGGTCACACTTATGGAACAACCGTGGTCACAGCAAAAAAACAAACAACCTTGACTGTTGGTTGGAAACTGGAAGCAAACAGCTCTTTCCTGTGTTGAAGGCTGATATTTTGTTGATCCATCCATCCACCGCAACCTCCTCCATACGAGGAGAGGGTCACTCTAACCTTACCTGACTCCTCCCTTTGCTCCTGTCATAATTACTATAACCACTAGAGGTACTGCTGTTGATGTCCTTTATCTTGTCTTTTACCAGGGCTGTGGACTGGAGACTCCAGGTCACAAATGTGAGCACTTTGAAGCTTGACTTACTTCAGATTTGACAGGCTACATACTAAAATCTGGGAACTTTGCTCATGAAGACTTGATCTGACAGACAGACAGCTGATTTGGACTTGTCTTCACTGACCTAAAACAATCCTGTTTGAGATTGAAAACATCCAAGATGAGAATTGCTTTAGAAAGTACCTTTCTCTAAATGTCCAGTTGTTGTCCTCGAGGTTGGATGGGAACAGACTGAATATTAATGGTTACATAAATGTTTACATCACTGCTTTTAGACAAAATGAATTACCTAAAGAGGTGAACTGAATCAAGAAACAGTGCAGGCTCACTTTGTAGTTCTCTCCAAAAGGGCTTCCCACACTGTCTGGGTTGAAAGCTCATGTTCCCTATTCTCATGAGAAAAACACATTGGATAAAGCTGTGGATGGCCCTTTTCCTCTCTGAAATGCAACACTAGGTTTAATTGAATTAGCTTTAATTGCTGTTCATTTGCCCACAGAATCCAAAGGTCTCCTCTTACCCATAGCACATAATTAATTCCATGTCCTCTATGGCTGAATTTTAAGTTAAACGAAAAAGTCAACACAGCGTAACACAGGACCACAAGAAATCGCACAGATGGTTTAAACTGTTAACTAAAAATCTTTTCCAAAACTATGTGAAGAAGTGGAGTTATTGTGATCTTGTGATCTAATATAACTAATGGAAGGAACTATATGAGATGATGAGGGAAGCATAAATGAGAAAAGAAGAAAAGGAATTTTAATATTTCTTTGGTTAAATAGTTACTTGAGAGATATGAAATGAAACTATCAGATCTTTATTAAATTTTGCGTGTAAGAAGAAGAAGAAAAAAGAGGCAACAAACCAGAAGCAAGAGCAAAAAACAAGATCTATAAACTCTACTGGAATGTCGAAATTGAGCTGAATCCAGCAACAAGGAGAAGTGTAGTCAGCAGAGGTGACATGCAGGTAGATAAGGGGAGGACTTGTATTATTGAAATGACCTCGGGGGTCCTTGGATCAACAGCAGGTTTATTGGGCTCCAGTATTTTTGTGGTACAACAATAGGGCCTCAGAGCCAGGCAGGGTCATGTTGTGATAGGAGCTGAATTGACTGCACAGAGCAGGGATTACCAGGGTCTCTTCTAGGCCTTCAGTGCAAAGCATAACAGACAAGACTAATACTACACCACCGTGGGGCATACGTGCCTGTAAACCATATGCTGCAAACATGCATACAATGTGCATGAGGCATAAACCATGCATGAGCCTGGAAAGGCGCATTCATGCATGCAGACATGTAGAGATTAGCCATAGTGCTGATAATGTTAAATCTATCATTCATATCCATGGATTTTGAAAATTTTGTCAATCAAACCCTATTAAACTCTACAATGCTTGCTAGTCAATATGAAAACACCACTGCTTTTCTTAGGCACTTAACACTTAATAATGTTAGGGAACAATTGGGGTTATGTGTTGATATGAAGGAAAACGGAAACTGCATGTTTGTGATAGAATTCGAACTCTGACCTTCTACATGAAAGTCAGACCAGCTACCTGCCCATCAACCACCCTAACCTCCACACCCTTATTTTCCACCTCATACATTCAAGGCACTGTACTTCCTGCACTAATACTGGATGTTGGCTTGGACGTAAATCATCACATGCAGTATCATCTATTATAGACGTAATTTGCAGGATTATGTAGCTCCAAAGCTCCGATGTTGCGTATTTGGTGATTTATTAGCGCAGCAACAATGCATTGCAACATACTGAAGAACAGCAGAGAAGTAGATTTTAATGCATGAGTAATTTGACAATGTTCTACTGCAACGTTTATTTATTTTTTGAGTCTAGGTCTACATTAAAATCCATTGAATGTGCTCTAGATCTAAAATATAGCTGCTGTCCTCTAAGCTTTACAGAGCTGCCTTTCAACCCTGCAGCCTGTCAGTATTTGATACTCAGTAGACAGAATCATTTGATTTCTTTATTCCTTTATTGTTTATGACTCAGTATCAAACTGTTGCACTCACATCAAGAACTTCTCTTGATGTTTTTGAAGTCCTTTCAGTCTGTCCATCTTAGCTTTATTGAACAAAGCTACTCTCAAAAGTTTTTACTGCTGCGGGGCTTGTTCCCCTTGACTTTTCACCTCTCAACAGGTGACCCTTGCCTGCAGCCAGGAATAGGCCATGGCCAGACTCTTTATGCCCACTTATAGCAACAAAAAGGTTGTGTTTGGAATGTTTAGTTATTTTCAGTAACTCATCCCATCCCCTTGTCAGCTTTAATCACGTGCTTTCTCCTTCTTCTTTTTGTCTCTCCCCCGCTGCTGCTTCTAATTTTCTCTCCCACTCATCATTCCAGTCAGGGTGTTTTCATTTGATTTTATGAGACAATCTTTAAATCTTGCTCATTCTCAGACTTCCTGGGTCATTTCAACTACAATGTGACACAAGTTACATCAAAATATATCAATGTTTTTTGCCTTTCAGGTCCCCCCCCCCCCCCCATCTCTCCCTCCCTCATCTTGTTTGTTCCTCCCGCAGGAAATGTCTGGTAAGCCTCTGGGCTTTTCTCCTCCCCTCATCAAATTGATACCAATTGAGTTATTGAACTGCCACCCACAAAACAACGGGTCCTGTTAAATTGGTGTTTGTCAGGCCAGATGTGAAGCAGGTTTTGACATGACCTGGCAGGAAGGAAATGGGGAAGGGGGGCGAAATTGAGGAGAAAGGAAGAGATGGAGGAGGAGAGCATATGCGGACAACATGAGACAAGTTTATTTTTCATTAGATATGGTATTTGTTGGTTTTTAAGGGCATGCTTCACTGGTTATTTACAGTAACTAAGAAAACCAGCTGGTAAAAAATGAACTGATTGTCACACCCCAAAGAATCCAGTTTGGGACCATGATGTTACAGTATATAAGAGCAAAGTGGAAAGAAATGTTTTACACTGGGCTGAATCATTGTATTCATTTTCACCAAAAATTAAGTTTGTAAGACTGAACTTGATTAAGATTTCAACCCTCATTTGTGGTATTGTTCCAAAAATGTCTTTAGGGGACATTTTTGAGGTTAATGGTGGGTAGAGGGAGAGGATACAGAAAAAATACTGACACAACCCAGTAGATTTTTCAAGAATGGTCATGCTCATTTATTTTCTTTCATGCCTGCTGATCCACACGCATCTTGCTATTGAAGCCACAAACAACCCTTTCATCTTTTTTTAGCATATGTTTTCCTGTGATTTAAAATTGACCCAAAAGGTTTCATTAACTGACAGAGGAAGATGAATCGGAGCTTTTCTGTAGAGTCATCAGCAGCTTGCGAATCTTGTGTTAGATTACTGACCAAACTTTGGTGTAGAGGGTATTAAAACTAAAATAGGCATTTATATTAAATAATTTAAATAATCACTAAATCATCTGACATTTAGTAAAATCTGTTACAATAACTTTAGTTTAGGATTTGGTTTACTTATGATAAATCTCATTATTATAAAACTATATTTTCCCAAATTCAGTCATAGTGCCTAGTGCAAGAAAATTCTTGCAGCATTTACACTAAACTCTTAGTACGTAGTAACATATATATTTCATATATTCAAACTTTTCAGAACTTAAAATTGACAAAACTTAAAATAAACATTTTGGTGGGCATAAAGATGCTGTTTGACCATTTTCTGGCTGGGAGCCAGGGTCTGTAATTAACTTTTATGAAATATACACAACTAAGGATTTACATAGTTGAATCAGAATTGTCAAGTCTTGCCTAGTCGAATCACCTGCCATTTATTGATCTTGTGCAGAGTTTTGTGTGCATGCCATGCGGCTGACAACTAACCTACATGCACATCGCGCTTCCTCCAGATCTATTTCAAGTACTATTTAAAAACGATACAATATTCTTTGAGTGGTTCAATGGTAATAAATGATCAGAAGGTCGCAGGACTGGAGTGGTAATCTGGCATACCGGGCAAATGCCCGGTGGGCCGACGCACCTTTGGGGCCGGTGTAATGTAAATGATTGTAATGTAAACTGTTTTTTAAAAAACAGGCGAACGATCGGCCCATAAAGCATGGTCAGTTGCCCATTGGGTAATTTTCTATACTGACATTGGGCTGGCCCAACCACATCTCTTACTAGCCCCCACCCTCTCTGCTCTCTGTTTCTTGCGTTGTGGGCCAAAGAACACCGCATTCATCAGACGGCTGCTGCCAAATGTGCGAAAACAACCGATATGTTTGCTGCCGGGGCTGCAGTAGTTGCAACATCAGCTGCAGTACCCTGCGTAGAGCTGGCACAGGCACTTGAAGGAGTAAAAGAGCGAAAAAGAGGAACAAAGTGACAGTGCTCAGGGAGAGAGAGAGCAGGAAGAAAGTGTAGGTGAAGCGGTTAGCATGGAGTAGCTCAACCTGTAGGGAGGGAGGGTCATTTACAGTGGGGACGCTGGGGACATTCAGCATTGAAAGCATTATTGTTGATTAACAAATAAAAATGATATGAGAAAGGTTTATTTGCAAAATAAGAAAACATACAACGCAATGTAAATATAAAAAAACACCTGCATTGTCCAAAAAAAGTAACTTAAGCAAAAAATAATAATAAGCTACTGATTACTTCTTTCACCTGCCACCTGAATTTTGTGTTTCCCTTTTAAAAAATAAAGACTTTTCCACCAAATTGGTGCAGAAAATGTCCCCAGAATGCAGGAAATTAAGTGTTTAATGCTAAAAATCTTCTGGGGGGAGGACTCCCCATCAAATATTTCATCTATAAATATTTTTTGAAATAGTAGGTCTATTACAATATATTCTTGTCGTCATGCACACCAATCTTGTGTAAATGTTACATCTCAGTGTTTCATCACACCCCTAATCTGAGCCCTGAAATGGAAGGATGTATTAGTGAGGTGTGTCTGACTGATTTTAGTGGGCCCCCTTGGCCAAAAATGCCAGGGCCGATTTTTTGTCCCGGTCCAGCGCGCTGGCTCCACCTCTTCAGCGAGTGTTCCTCTTCTGCCACTACACACATACATACACATACACATTACACCCACACATCCGCACAGAGCCCCCTTCCTTAAGGTTTAGAGTTACAATTTTGGATTCATTCATGCACTTTTAAAACATTTATTTAAAGCTTCTTTTTTCACGTAGTTATTTGCAATTTATATTGTGAAAGGCAGGATATTAACTTATTGGGAGAAACCTGGTAGTTCTATCTAAAGTCAGATGTTGAGCACCCCTATATCGCGAGAATGGCATGACCCTTGTTTTACTGTGAAACATCGACTGTGAGATTGATGGTCAAATCAGGCTCCGCCCATTGAAGCATCCAATATTCAACTATACTGTGTCAGCCCTAATATGTGCTGATTGAAGGAATAAAATTCATCTCATTTAGGCATCAATTAATGTAAATTAAATATAAAACACACTAAATTAATATATTAAATAACATTACATGGATGCATGTACAAAGAACCCATGACCCATGTCTTTCAGTACATGACAATCACCCTCAACAATCACTAACAACCAGATATTTCAAAGGAACCATTATGCACTCAGTGAGTGTGGTTTGAAACACGCCCACAGATATTCCCTGAGCTGACTAGTGCCAATGTGTCTTGTGTGTGACGCAGGGGCGTACGCCAAAGTGACTGATTAACAACTTTTTTGGCAGGTGCTAATTTCAGACCCTGCTGTGCGCATTAACCTGGAGTCTTGTCACCACCATGAGGCTTCCAAGCAACCAAATTAGACTCCTAGTAGTCAATCCTGGCCAAAATTTGGATTTAGACCTTTGGATTTCAAAATGTGTGACTTGTTGCCCATAAACATATCGGCTTTGTTACAACAACGTAACTACACTCCCGGTAATACTTTTTATTTTTATTTTAACACAGTTGCAGCTTGCTAATGACGCTCCAAACACTACTGCTTTTCTTAAGTCCAACAAAGCAGACATTTGTAGAGTTGAGACAAGTTTTTGTCTCAACAGTGACACAAACACAAAGTCTGACAAAGCTAGGCTAGCTGTTCACTTTGGAATTTCCAGTGGCTTTTGAGACAGGGCAGTGAGAATCCTTATTTGTTTTTAACTTGGGGAGGATTATGTTTTTTCAGTGAGGTTTCTGCAACCAAATTGTTGCCTGTAATCTTCAGATTTACTGTTTCCTACTGGCAGTTTTTTGTGGTTCTTGGAAGTAGTTGTTAGTGGAGGTGAAGAGGTAAATGGAAACTGAATGAGTGACAATTCGCAAAATTCTGTGGAATATAAGTTTAGAATCATTCCTCAAAATGCCCTACTGCGTGAAGACTTGTAGCAAAAGCAGGAAATGTAAGGTTTCATATTGGGTGGAGTATGTATTGTGTCTCCAATATTTCATAAAAGCTATATTGTTCTCTGGACTTTTTATGAGCATACTGTGCTCTTTAATTCTTCCTCATTAAATTTAAAATAGTTTTTAATTTCTCAGAGGAGGAAAAATAACTCTTTACTGCATTAAATCCTCCCCTCCCAATATACTGTACGCTGGAACGTAGTCAAACTCAGGATGTCTGAACTATCCTGAGAGGTTAAAAACATGAAGAGAGCAGCACCAAGACGAAAATACAATTCCTGTTTACATACTTTTTTTTTTTAGTTTTCATGATGATGATGATGTTAGGCTTCTGTGAGTGTGTTGACTGACAAAAAGCAGCTCATTTCCTTTCACATGGCTACATCCCCAAAAGCCTCTAAACAAGTGAGTGACCTCCACTCTCAGTTATGAGTTTTCCCTCCTCAAACAATAGATATTGTGTCCATCTCTATTGAACAGAGCGAGTGTGATAAAATGTTTAATCTCATGAGACTCTGTGTGAAACAGACTTGATGGTGCAGGTGCAGGCCAGTGAGGGCACAATGATTTCACCTCGGAGACCAGACAGACAAGGTCAGCTATGCTCCCATTGTGAGAGAAACACACACAATACAAGAATACTCACACACTGAATGTTCACATGTTCTTCTGTGTTAATATTATAGGTCTTATTTATGTTCCCATATAAAAGTCACACAAAAGGAATGCCATTTTGAAATACGGGTTTCCATTTGCTGCGTTCATGTTAAAGAGGAAAAGAGGATGACTCCTATGATGAGTTTTTCGAAAATCCATCTCCCAAATATTGTATTTCTACACTACTGAATGGTTTTGCCTATGATACATGTGTAATTATGGTCATGTGTTTGGTTATAGGTCAAGGTTACAAAAACACTTCTTTAAGGTTAGGCTTTTTCAGTAATTTTCCACAATTTTTTTTCCACAATCCTTTACCAAGTGCCTAAACATAGACATAAAAACATACAGATACAGATGTGTAAAAACAATCTGACTGATTACATTTATTCCAAGACTTATTTGCTGTTGTATCCACCAGAAAAATGGAGTCTCTTTTGTTTTGCACTTGACGTAAGACTTTTATCATATCAGCCACTACCAAATCAATACATTAATCCAAAAGCAAAAAGCTATTTGGCTTCATAAAATGATATAGTTTGTTAAAATGAAAAAAAAAAATCTTGAAGGAAATTTTTATTAAATATTCTAAATTATTTGCGCTTTTCTAATGCCATAAATCATAATTACTCAAAATAAGTCTTGGATTCAAACTCTGAACTTCTCTCTGAATGCATTGTGCCATACACAAAACACATGTACACCCTCCCCAGTAAAACTAATCACATTGCATCACCCTCCCTCCTAACACACAGGGAGATTAGCATTGTGTGGGATCAGCAGTGAGCTGTGTGAACACTGAAAAGCTTGCAGGTGGGATATTGAATATTAAGACTCAGCAGCAGGCTGTGTGGAGTCCGCTGGGAGGAGATATGAGAGTATGTAGTGCTGAAAAACAACCAGGCCTCATGATGTGTTTGGTGATGGGATGTCTGGCAGAAGTCGGCTAGAAAACAGAGCAACTAAACAAAAGTGTGTTTAAGAGAAGAGGAGTGTGTTTGTGGTTCAAATATTTTAACAGCTACTGCTACATTTTGGGTTAAAACATTGTATGAAACTCACACTTGTCTTAATGTTGGCATTTTAAATATTCCTAGTTGTATTATACCTCTTCTATAATCAGGTGTGGGTTTGTTTGATCTCAGTGAATTTGCTTTCATCCCTCTGCTTGAGCTTACAACATCTTGCCAGCCTCATGTAAACACAATTAAATGTCTAGGAGAAAAATAATTTTCAATAAGCCAAATCTGCATAATTGAGCTCTGACAGAAACTGAAACTGAAGCAGTCAAATAGGAAAAACAGTAGTGTGTTCCGACAAACAAAGGCTAAACCAAGAAATATGTTAAGGACTTCATTTTTAGGCCTATATGGCAAAACTCAGTGGAAATAACCCACTGATTGGCTTTGATTTCAAGACCAGCAACTTGGTGAGCATGAAGACACGAGCAGCACACATCCATGATGCTTTCAATTCAAGACAGCATCAGTGAAAACTGTTCCTTCCCTTGTGTTGGAGCCACAGAGTCTCTTTGTTACACATTACAAGTTCAGTACATTTGTTCTGTATTAGAAGCCCGATTGACAAATCAGGTTTTCATAATGTGAAAAATATGAAGAATGGTTTTAGTCAAATGTTGCAGTTAACTGTGTATCTCTTGAATGATTTTGATACATTGATTTTGACTTACACAGTTACAATTGTAGAATTGCCTGCTGAAATGCTATACACTACGCTTAGTTGTGGTCATTTCTAAACCTATAACACACAATGTATTTTTTGTTGTTTTTGTGTTAAAAATGTAAAACACCAAACAATTAAACCACTCAAGTAACCACTTAAGCGACTGAATTTTGTTTTTACTTGGCAGAGGACTTTGGAAACAAAATCCCAAAAATCTGGAAAAGAAGAAGAGTCGTCCACCTAAAAGATTTATAAGGACAGGAGTAAGAACATGAACAGTTCACAAGAATCAAACGAGACAAAAGAGAAGATTGTTAAACACTCTAGCCAGTAACCCTCTGGTTTTACCAAGAAACTGTCCAGTCCTACCAGTGTAAAATGTGACATTTACCTTGTTGTCAGCAAGATCTCGTAATCATCTACTGTTGTATAATAGTAAAAATATGTAACATTTTAATTATGTTTGTCAATTGCATTATGAATAGATGGATTAGAGCACTAACTGGGAAACATAAGCCAGTGTTGCACAAGTTAAGCTAATCAAAACCACTGCTGCAACAGCAACTCCCATGACGCAATCTCATAAGTTGGAAAGAACTGTTACTGAAGATAAAACATAAAACCGATCTGACTCACATGCCTTGACTTTGTTCTTGCCTTACTGTCAGTTGCTGTCTCATTTAATTCTTACGATTCCTAATGCTCACTGTTATACTGAATGTCTGACTTATTAAAGAATACTGTCTAGTGTCACACTAACAGCATTTTGCCAAGTTAAGTTTTTTGTGTGCAGGAGCTGCTGATTTCTCCCACAAAAGGTCTAAGTCATTCACAACAGCCAACCTCAACAGCAGCTTTGGTGTGACTTTATTTTGAAATAAACTACAGGAAAGACAAACACATGAAAATAACTCTCAATGGTTCAACTGAACATTATCCAGATAATGACATTTATTCCACAAACCTGTGCATTTACATCACCCTATTGATTATCTCTCATGTTGTCTCTATTCTACTAGCATTGTGATCAGATTAGGTGTAAATGGGGTGTATGTGTTTTGTTTATTTTACACACATTACATTTTGGTCCAATTTCAATATGCAAAGTAGGTAAAAGCCGCTGGCAAACTTGGCAATAAACAGCACAAAAAAGGTCACACCTCACACCTGTGTTCATTGACATTTGGTATTTTTCTCATGTTTGCATGTTAATACCTGGTGTAAAATAGGGTCACAGCAACGAAGCAGACCTGCAAAGTCCCTCAAACTCCTAGATTTTGATTAGAACCTTAAAGTAAACAAAAATTAAATTCTACCATTCTATGAGTTCGGGACGAACTCCATCTGCTGAGAAAGATCAGTTAGCTAACATATACTCCACAACTGCTTTTTGTTCTGCCCAGCAAAGGTTTAAATTCAATTTAAAATGAGATTAATGCAATGTCTGACTAATGTTCCTGCAGCTGAAGCTCTTATCTTTTTTTTTCATTCAGTGCCTCCGTCTTTCCTTCTCTGAGGTATACGAGCAGACTAAGTGCTGACTGACGGACGGAATTAAGAACGTGCAAGCACTCTGGCAACACTCCCTGCAGTACCTCATAGCATTTAATCAAAACCATGCCCGGCACTTGCCCTCGACTTTCCACCACAGTTCCTCCAGTATTCTTAAGTAGAAATTAAAGTAGTCCTTTTCTTCCCTGTTGATCTTTTTTCATACAGTGGAAAGTTTACACAAAGGCGAGCCTTATCCCTGGAGTCTTCCTCTCTCTCTCCTTTCCAAATACCTGCAGGATGAAATCAAACTCCTTTTTGAAAATTACATTATAAGTCTCCCTCTCTCTTTCTCTCTCTCTCCCCCTTTCCTCGGGGCTCGTCAGATCAATCCGGCTTTCCGACTCTCCAGGAGAGGATCAGCCATCATTCTGTAGGCGTCAGACGTCGAAGCAGGTCTTTATTAATGTAAGAGGATTTCATGGGAGAAAGCTGCAGCTATGAAGGGTTTTGCCAGAAAAAATACAGGACGCTAGAACAGGTAAGATACTGTGTAGATGGATGGATGGTGCACATTCTTAGCAGATGACACATGAAGCTCAGCCAAACTCTTTGGCCCTTTTTCTCCAAGCTATATGGTCAAAAGTGGTGAGAAGTAACTCAGAAAATATAGTTAAGTGTACAAATTCTTATATTAACTTGGAATGGGGAAAAAATAATAAAGAATTAGTTAGTTAATTTCTTAAATTATGTTCTTCAGCCATGTGTGTCTTCATATATTGTACATTTCTAAGTGGTCCGTTTGTTTTGCATTAAAGCCACAAATAAAATGACTCTCACAGTGCTTATTTACAGTGCACATTTCAGTTGGTGTAAAATGTTATAAATCAGAATATAAGATTTCATATCAACCACAATAGAACAAATCCAAACCTGAACTGAATGAAACTTGATCTTAAATAAATGATGTGTTGTTGTACAGGTTTCATTTTGAAGATCACACATAAATAGTGGCTTTATGTAAATTAGGGGGAAATTCATAACCTATTCTTCCTCCTGCTTCTTTCTCAGATAAGAAACTGGAGTGGATTCAGACACTTAGTAAGCAGAGCTGCCAATAAGCCACATAAAACTGAAAATTTTAATTACTTTCGTTCTGGGGGTTAGAGTCATGTAGTGTGAACACTACAATGACTTCAAGATTCCCGTCACAAGACAGCAAGTAGTGTAGTCTGAACAGCCAGGTGATCGGCCATCGATGAAAATCGTGTAGTCTGCTTGTCTGATAATTATGTCAAAGGAAACAGCCAACAGTTAGCTAGCTTAGCTTAGCATAATATAATACAAACGGGGGACACCTGCCCACCAGCTGGGTACCACTGGACACCAGAGTAATTAACAAGTTAAATCTCTTCTTAAATAAAGAGTGCAAAAACAATGCAAAATGACATTTTTGCTAGCCAACCAATGAAGACTTCATGAAAATTACTGGTCCTTGACCGAAGTTACAGGCCAAGAAATAGTTTTTACCGTACAGATAATAGTTATGAGATCAATCTTCTCATCTTACTCTAGGGATGGAAGCCAATGTTATTATTATCACATTATCCAAAATGTTGAAAAAACATTCTAATCTGGGCCATGCTGCTGTTTCCAGACAATCAGAGAAAATGGAAAATAGGAAAACTAAACTACTGTGCCATCTAACAGAAAATACCACAAATATGTGGACAGGAATACACATGGAAATGAGGACACCCACAAATTAAATTTTACTTGAAGTAAGTTTTTCTTATGTAGCCGCACACCAAATGGACTGGAAGATCAATATTTGGCTTAAAATGATGCACCTGGTATGGTGTATTAGCATTCATTATTGAGTTAGGGGTTTGACAGCTGTGGGAGATCAAGACAAGACATCTGAGGGTGTAAATGCTGGAAACTGTGTAGAGGTAAACTGTGAGTACAAGCAGTTAGAACATATATGAAACCTTCCTTGGATTAATAACATTAAAAGAGGGAGTGCCCTGAACAGTGTTACGGATGGAGTGAAGCGGTTTTCCACTGAGTGTTCCTTCTGTAAATCTAAGGTGTGAAGGCTGGTAGGTTTACTGCAACCCTGCCCAGTGATCCAAGGCTCTTGTAATAATTTGTTTATCTGAATGAGGGTTTTATACAGAGATGAGGAAACAATTTCTGTCTGTAAATGATTCCTGTAAAAATTTATACCCCATGATGTAAAACTTATATCTGTTTCCTTCAAGTTCATATCCATATGTTTTTTTATGATTTCTTTGGGTTGAGCGCTTTTCTCACTTGAGCTCACTTTTCCTCAATTTTTCCCTCCTTATTCCCATGGCAGCCATTCAAGTTTGGAGGGCCTTCTGTAATTCACGTTAAGTGCATTCAAAAAGAAACTTTACAAAAGAGAGGGGGAAAAATGACAAAATCTCAACCACAGACTCTGAATCGGAGTTCATGTGAGCATGTCTGCAGTTTTACACAAACATAAACAGCTCTCTTCAAGGCTCACCACTGTTAGAGCCTGAGGGCAAAGACGTCATCTGTCTGTGATTTAAAGTGAAACATAGAAGAGGGAAATCACTAAAACAAAAAATAGAAAAAAGCTGCAGAGAAGACAAGAAGGCAAGATTACTAAAATAGGATTTTTTTTTTCATTATTATTTATGGATCCATTGTGAGATTTCCACAAGCACTGTGTGGCAAGTTACTTCACACTTAAGGGATTCATTTTCTACATATGTTGAGTAGATTGAAAAGGCGCCAGGTTTTTATCTTTGTAAATTCCTGTTTAAATGTTTTCTCTTGATGATAACCTCTGTATTCCTCAACATAGGAACACAGGAGAATTAAATTATATTTAATTTCTATAGGTTTATTTCAACTACCAGAAGAGGAGAGATTCGAGCCTATCCAGGCCTTGGAAGTGACAAGTTAATCAAACTGTGTCTATGCACATAAAGAAATGGACTTTTACTACCAGAACCCTGGACGCCCCAAATAACTTCAATTAACCTCCTCCTTCAAAATATGCATCTACTATATGATACCACACTTAACATTTAGAACTGCACCAATTGACAAAGAGATTAGATGAATGATGAAACCATCAAGATGTGGATCATATTTCAACTTGTTGACCTGAAAAAATCCTTTAGAAAAAAAGCAGTTAAGAAAGACAGAAGAAAATCACAGTAGAGAAGGGGTGAGGGGGGAATTCAGTAGGGAGAACTAGAGCAGAATGTGCTGAACTGTGTGTGTGTGAGACGTGCATTGCTTGTTTACCAGACGCTGATTACAGAGGTGTGGATCAATTTCAATCTGGGAGACAAAGTCAACTCCCAGTCAACCCTGTGAAAGCAAACAGCCAGGTCAAGCCATCACATGACCCTGACAACCTGAATCAGACTGGCAGTGTGACGAACAGCAACCCCACCAACAGCACCTCATTCCTATTTCTGACAGGACCTCCACACAGGGCCACCCACTTCAAAAGACCATTTCCCAATGCCACAACCTTTCCATAGGAGCCAATGTATATAGAATATAAAGCATGTGTTTATGTAAGCTGTACGCACAATTTCTAATTTCTTGTTTAAAAATGTAATCAGTAACGTAATCCAAGTAACACAAAATAAAAATAATGTAATCTGATTACTTTTAGTCCCCGCGACCTGACCCCGGATAAGCGGATGAAGATGGATGGATGGATGGATTACTTTTAGTTACTTTTGGATTACTTCAATGCCAAATAGCCTAGACAAATGAAGACAAGAGAAATATCAATGATGCATTTTCTGGTCAGTGTATTTTTAAAGAAACATAGATAGAAAATAGAAAATCTTCCATTTCCAAAATCCATGTTTAACTGTTTTTACAGTATATGATATGATTTGCACTATGCAGTATCTCGACCATCAATGACAAAAAAAACATTGTTTTGCAGGTATTCTTGATGATATTTAAGTTTGTCATTGGCAAAACCATTTTAAAATGTTCAGTGTGCAATGAAAACACTTCTCAATATGAAGCTGCTGTGTTTCTGGGACAGGGCCCCACTGATTACTGTACAAAACACACTGATTTTGGATCATATTTGATGGAAAAATATTAGAAATATGGAGAAAATGTTTTTCTAGTTTTCTCTCTGATGTCCCCCTGCTGCTCTGCATCAACTCTGTGATGCACAGAGTTTCCTGCTGGACAGATAGCGTTACATCTTGCTTAAGTTAATTGACAGCTAACTAGCATATTAGCTCAGTTAGCTTTGCAACCCCTGGTCATGATATCTTACTCTGCCAGTACTGGGAGCTGCACAAAGCGACAGGGTGGAGGTATGATCACACATTTGGCAATACTGGTGACTGTAAACGCCAATCAATTTCTGTGACATGTCCCTGCCTAGCTTTGTGTTTTTACAGAAACATGTACATATACTATAGATTGTATAAAAAAACATATACGGAGGCAAAGGTGGAAAATTTCTGCTTAGACTAATCCTTATGACCAATAGGGAATAGTAATAGTATAGTAAAAAAATTTACCTGTAATATGATTACATCTTTATTCTCTGTACTGTAACAGAATACACTTACTTTCTTTTGTATCCTGATGATGTAACACAGTTACATGTAATCCGTTACTCCCTAACCATAACAGGCATGTATGGGTTCTGTAAGTAGTGTTTAATTTTATGTACATTAATTTAAATATTGCATGCACATTGTGACAAACATTGTAGGCCCTTTGACTTTTTTTGATATTTTCCTGACGATGAATGTCAATCAGCTGCTATGTGATTTTATGAAGTAGAGCAAACTAAACAAACTTTAACATTTGGGATACAGCATCATTTGATCTTTAGTGCCCCTTCAAGCACTAGGATTATGCTTAAAGATGTGAATGAATAATAACACCTCACCACAGTCCTAAATTATGCCATTCTCATGAATTATATATTAAACGCTGGAACACACACACAACACACACACACACTGCAGCTTCATTGTGAGCATGTGAAACAGTTAAACACATAACCTCCTAGACAAGAGTTTTGCACCTTACCAACCATGGACGCCATAAAGGGGGGAAAGTTCCAAGGGCCCATGACTGATAGGGGCCCCAAAAAATAGATAAAAACTAATATCAAATTATATTTACATAAACAATTGTCACTGATTATTTTAAATAAAATAATACAATTAATGATATATTTGTTTTTGGCAATAGAAGTTAAATATGCCCATAGACCCAAAAGTAAACATCCATATTGACAAACCACCCTGCTGTATCTGCATGAAATGGTTTGGTCCGGCCTTAGCACAGTCATCAGTGACGTGTTTTCATACTGTTAGTAGATCCGTCAGAAACAGTGATCACAATGTTGTCTAGTAAACAAAAATCTGGTTTTGTAAAAAAGAAAGAGAGGAAAGACAAAGGAAAGGATGTCACTCTGTAACTTAGTTTTTCCCCAGGAAAGATGGGCAGCCTTTAGTCTGTGAGTGGTGTTAATATGTTGGCTAAATGTCCACAGTGAAACAGCTAGTTAGCTAGACCAATGTTAGCTACATTTCATCAACATTTAATCAGTTCAGGGAAAAATTTTGCAGGATATTCATGTTAAATCATTGTCCCTGCCCCTTTTAGCAGACTAACAACAGATGAGTCAGCAGCACCCCAGTCTCCTCATAACTGTAGCCTCCCTGTCCCAGTGAAGAAGGTGAGCAGCCCTGTGTTAATGAGTTATGGACTCATTAACACAGGGCTGTTGGACTGCCGTTTTGAAGCCTCGAGTTTGGCCGATGGGGCGCTGCCATGTTGAGTTTTTGCAACCAGGAAGTGCCCGGAAGTGACGATTCAGCAGAGGTATGTGAGGAGCTAGCTAGCTTGCTTAGCTAGGTGCAACTGTAACTCATGTTAACTGTTATTTTAACAGGGCTGATAACTTTGTCTAGCGAACAACAGTCTTAAAACTAAGTGTACTCACCAGAGAAAGTGAACAGCCAACTCCTAATAAGCTTTTTCAACGGCGCTGGTTAAATTTACACAGCACCACGGGTACATTTTCCCATTATTTCTAAAGGAGCCAGACTTCTTTTTGCAGCCAGAAGAGTCGCCCCCTGCTGGGTTTCAATAGAATGCAGGTTTCAGGGACTTCGCAAGGTGTTCTGGTTGTCAGAAGAGACGCTAGCCTTAGCATCAGCTAACTAGCTATTGAAAAAACAGACGCCTCAGAAATCATACTGAACAAACTTGGTTGGTTACAGTCACAGGCTAATATGATAGGTCAGTGAACTTCAGTGAGCTGTTCAAAAATCGAAGTGAGACAACTACTAAAAACTTGCAAATTCGGTTTGTTTGTCCGCCATCTTGACCAGCTTTCAAAAGCTACGGTGGCTGTGGACGCGCTGCTTTATGGGTAATAGTCAGCATAAAGTGACCATTGATGCTGCATTAAAAACTGGCCGTTACTGGGACAGCTTGAAGGCTTCTCAGGAGACAGGAGCCGTTCGAGCCATTTCAAACAGCACTCGATGCCTCGCTGTCGGTGTTAGACACCTTCTGAGACAGCAGTTTATCCCATTTCGAACAAAGCCATTGTTTGCTGAATGGCATCTTTTGATGAGGTCATTAGGAAGCACGAAGGAATGTCTCCAGACGGACATTCTTTCATCCTTTGTCCAGCATGGTGATTAGAGGATGAGTTAAACTGCCTGTCAACTTGCACAAGGGGTTGTAAGAAGGACAGAACACTGGCTCTTTAAGTCTGGAGTACGACCTGAAAACTCATACTTGATGGATGGACAATAATCATACTATATACAAATGGGTGAAAGTGAAGCTTCTGTGGCTCAGGAGGTAGAGCGAATCATCTACTCCTGTCCACATGTTGAAGTGTACTTGGGCAAGACACTGAACCCTAAATTGCTGCTGATGGTTGGCCAGCACCTTGTGAGATAGCCAGCAATGTGTGAGTGTGTGTGAATGTGTGAGCTATAACCATTATAAAAATCAAAAACATGTTGACATTTTAGGAAAATTGTTTATAGGCTTTAAATATATGCTTTATTTGTTGATTGATACCACCCTTGTGTGTGCATGTGACTGGAGCTAGTGTTAAGAAGAGATTAGTTTTGCTTAGCCTAAAGACTGGAAGCAGGGGGAACCAGCTAGTCTGACTCTGTCCAAAGTTCAAAAATATACTAGTGCCGCTAAAGCTCACAAATGCTTGCTGTTTCCCCCTGCTTCTAGTCTATATGCTAAGCTTGGTTAACCGCTTCATGATTCCAGCTATGACCTTAACGCACAGATATGAGTCTTGTGCTGTCCTTCTCACTGACCTATCTACAAGAAAGTGAATAAGCAGCCATCAGTCTGTTCCAAAATCTCTGATAGGTGTTTAATTGTGTTAGTGTAAAAAGCCATAGCATATGGTTCACATCATTTTTGTAGTTATCAAACCATCTGCACTCGTTGTGTTTCGCAGTTTATTTATTCCCGGTTTTCACATGCATATATATATATATATATATATATATATATATATATATATATATATATATATATATATATGCATGTGAAGGTGTGAATGTAAAACCTGCAGGAATAGGGACAGAAAAATAATCTTAAAATGTTATTGGTTGCTGTTAATAACAAAGACTCCCACTGCTGTCAGTTCTGTCACGCCTCATCTGCAACTCAGAATGTTACTTTACTGCAGTGGGACTGTAACAAGGGGTTCACAGGACTCCTTTCTTAAACACACTTGTACACACTTGTACACACGCATACACACACACACACACAGCAAAACCACATTTCATCACTCAATTTTTTTTTATCTTACAAGGTTAATTACAGTCACTATTCAAATATCAGTGTGCTGCCAAAATATCTCCTTTCACTGAGGCAGAAAGAGCTGTTCTTTAAAGTCACACCTTTCCATTAAAATCCTACCTCTGCCAGAAATTGAAGCCAAATCATAACACATTCAAGTCTGCACTCTGGAAACTGACGAGAACAGCCTGTCTTACTGCGCTGTTGATTTACAAAAAACATATTGTTTTTATATTTGCAAGGCTGGCACACCATCATACACAACTGTGAACAAAGCTTAACACATTTGAAAGGTTAACAGCAATCATGGCTGAATCATGACTCCAATCTGGTGTCTTAAATTTTATCATACAAATCAATGGGTCATTACACAGCTCTGTAATTTCTTTTTTTGTGCAGATTTTTGTGGATTAGTGATGTAAGAAAAGCATGAATTGGCTTTTTCGTGGGTGTCACAAGAAAATGTTAGCTAAGACTTATATTTAGAAAATGTTGCATGAGTTGGATCAAACCTACGTCATTGGGGACAAAGTTTGGCAAAAAGCTAAACCTCGTCTGCCTCGCTGGGTCAGTGTTAGAGTAACAAAATCATGCCAAACTGCAGAGCATGATCAAGACAGGACATGGGATCATTGGGGTCAATCATTTGGGTCGATCAGGTGTCTGCGGCACAGCTGTACAATGACCTCAATTTAACAAGGCTGCTCATGAATGATCCTACTCATCCTCTCCATCTGAAATTCCAAAGGAGGAGAAGGTCAAAAGACGCCTACAGCACTTAGATTATTAATGCTAGATAGATTTGATCAGATTTATTAGATTTATTAGATAGCTTTTATCATTTACTAGATTTTATGAATTAGATTATTTAGATTGTATACTGTATTTTGGTTATGATGTATAGTTTATTTCACCATATTTCACCATGGTATAGGATGTTTTATTGACATTTGTGCAGTGGGTGTGTAAGTGCATGGGGTGTGTGTGTGTGTGTGTGTGTGTGTGTGTGTGCACGCACGTGTGTACATGAAATGTATCACTGTGTGTTAAATGGGACGTGTATGATGACATGAATTTCCCTTTGTGGGATAATCAAGTTCACCTTGACGTTGACCAACAACTATATGATGGATTAAGATATTCATCCTCTGACTTTTCCTCAAGCACCTTATTATCAAATTTGACTGAAATACCTGAAAACAGCTATTGGATGGATTGCCCTGACATTTAGTACATACATTCTGATGAGTTGTTACATCTTTAGTGATCCTATAATTTGTTTCATCTATCGCCACCAAAGTTTCACTTCAAACAACGTTTTGGTTTATTACTAAATATGTCTGGCATATATGTCTAAATATGTCTAATATTGTCTGGCAGCACAGCAGTGTCCATTAACACTAGTATAAAACTCCATGGGAACTGCTACAGGAGGATCAACAACACTCGATTAGTATCACAGATAGTTCAGTAACATGCTTTTGTGAACGTAATGCTATTCATTTGGTTACATGCAATATGTGGTACACCAAGCATTCAACTCCAACCGTCAATGATCTAAAGCATTAAATGGTTCTTTAAATGTTTTAAATTGGGCCTGGTATGGGAGTGAATGTCCAGGAGGCCCATTACGTTTCCCATGATTGTGTTTATGCAGAGAAAGTGCAACAGAATCACAGAAGACAGGAAATTCTTGTGAGTCATGTGTTCCATGAAAACTAATAAATTATCTACAGACTCCATTTTTTGGATCTGTCTTTTTAGTTTTCTCTACTTCATCTCTCTCTTTATCTTAACTAAAACAAGATTAATACTAAGTACTGCAGTCTCATACAATATGTGGTGCAGCAATGGAACAAATATTTATTACTTTGCGTATCTGCCTCGAGTTTGCACAAGACCAACATTTCAACGCCTCATTCTTCAAACTAAAAGTGAGACCCTCTCTAAGTAAAAACTTTGCAAGCTAATCATTTCAGACATATTCTTGCCATGTCAGCATGTAGCCATTATTACGTACATGTTCAAGTGTTTTTAAAAAATACTTTTTGGTGGAGTCATCCTTGAAAACATATGGCTATTTGTCTGTCACTTCACCAAAGCTTTGAGGAAATGTGCTGTGGTGGATCCAATCATCCTCAGCCTCAAAGGCACCACACTGAATATTACTGATTCTGCAGACAACATACACATTTGCAAATGGTAATTTTCTCTTTCTTGCTTGAACGGAATGTAAAACCCTTCACAACCACTTTGTGTAATTTATTACATATGTGATGACAGTGGTTTCATAGACTTTGTCGGCATATTTCTGTGATTTGTAGTTTATTATTACTTTAATTTAAAGAGAAGAGCTGTGGCAGAGAGAAGCGCACACATACAATTCTCTAGTTCTATACTTGACAGAACTCCTAACCCTAACCTTTAACATTACAAATAAATGCAAACAAACTTTAAACCTCACACTAATTTACCCAAAACCGTTGTCTAGATTAACCCCTAAAAAGCTATTTAAAGAAAAATGAGAGATTGAAAAGCCCTCACTTTCTGAAAATGTTCTACTTTTAACTCAAACTGGCCATCATAAAGATAAAAGAGCACACACACACACACACACACACACTCACAAATCTGTGCTGGATTGCCTCTCAATGAGGCTAAACAATTTGAAAAGGCCTGCAGTAAAAAAGTAAAAGTTTATCATTTACGTCACTTACACTCTGTTCCAAATTTATTAGATACACTCAGCTAAAACTAATGCAGTCTAATACAACAGCCCTGCAATGATTCCTCCCTGTCATGGTTTAGGTTTTGAGTTTTGTTAATTCCTGTTTTATTTTCAATGTGTCTGCGTCTGATGTCCTTGTCTAAACATTGATTCTTAGCCTTTCTGTTCTTTTTAGAAGTCTGTGTTTTCTCATTGTTGATTTTCGTGTTCTGTTCTAAGTGTCCTTACCCATAGGTGTCATTTACACTGGGGACCCCACCACTTTTTTAATAGCCTATTTTGTCCTCATCACTGTTTGAAAGAATTTGCATCAAAATTTTCTGATAACCAACCTTGAGAAAGGTTTATTTGCACTAAAAGAAAACATGCAATGTAAATAGAAAAGAAATAAATGTGCATTGCCAAAAAAGAGTAACATAAGCTAAAAAACAAGCTACTAATTACTGCATTATATTGAATTATATTTTTAAATTTTGAATTGTCACTTATTAATTACAAGGATAATGTATTTTAATTAAATGGCACAACTCTAAATAGTTATCATGCCTCTGGTGAGGTTAACTGAAACAATCATTCTCCCTGGTTCAGTGGCTAGAATGAATTTAATCAACCAATGCCAGTTTTTACCCGATGTCATGCATTCTCAGTGCCAATGGTCTCATTGCTTTTTGTTGGTCTGAGTTCCCCCCCTTACACGTCAGCACCCTTCAGGAAGCAGGAAATTGGAGCTTTCTTGGTCCAAAATATTTCACGTTTGATACATATGTGCATGCTTTATATGAGTATTTGGTTGTTATCAAATCTATGTATCTTATGTGTGAATGCTTGATATGTTTTCACAAAGTTTTACATCACAAACTTATAACAACCCATATTCACGTTTAGGCCTATTGTTTGTCCGTGACTGTCATGACTCCTGCATCTGACACCTGGGCCTATTTCAGAAAGCAGGTTTAACAAACTCTGAGCTTAACCCTGAGTTGACTGAGCCTGAGATGTGAAACTCCGAGTTTTTGGTTTCAGAAAAGCAGATCCGAATAAGTTCAGTAAACTCTGAATATGTTGAAACTGATGAAAGAGCGTGTGTGGTGATGAAAAAAAGCCATCATCAATGGAGCTCCAGTACTAACATTAACCATGGCAACAGGTAAATAAAGTTAGAGCCCCCCCATTTTAATCGGGTGGAGCTATGCATGCTAACGCGGTCCATGTTAGGCTAACGCAGGAGTAGAGGAAGTATCAACATGTTAACAATATTTGGTACATTTCATTCAGCATTGCTCTTTCATCATTTACCACACTGGTAAACATGAATTTGCATCTTTGCATTGACTTTGTATGTAATCAAACCGCCCAAAACACTGGATTTGTTTTCAGTGTGAGCTTAAATAGCATCAATGTCCGCAAAGTGACGTTGTTGCGTTGGATGGACAGTTTAAACAAACACAGGACTTTCTCTGCTGCTCTGTTGATTGTCCTGTGTGAAAGAAAGTCAAAGTTGACTTATTTTAAGTTTTATTTTAAATAACGTTATGTAGGTGACTTACAACATTAAGTCACGTGACATAACTCACGTTACGTAATGTACTTATTTTAACCAAAACCGTGATCTTTTCATAAACCTAACCAGGTAGTTTTGTTGCCTAAACCTAAACCTAACGTTAACCACTCAAGTAACTTACTTAAGGTCTAGTATATCTGTCACTGGACTGGTACTTTCTAATGGTCGTATATATGGTTTTGGGGAATAGTCATATATTGATTTGGGACAAATGATAATAAACCTATTTTGTTGTTCATCTATGAGGTCGCGTTGTATAAAACACAGGCCCTCTGAACATCTAATTTGGTGAATTACACATGTTTCTCTTGTCAACTCAAAGTAAGAGTGCTGTTATTAGAGAAAACATGTAAATATTTGTAGAAGATTAACTTTAAACTAGTAAAGCATCAAACCATCTCAAACCTTTTCCACAACCCTTTCCCACTGCTACCGAAAGCTGAGAGGTTAAGGTCATACCACCTGCATGTTGTCCCTATTTATGGGTTATTTAAAAAAAAGGATCCTTCTGTCTACATGTGGAGTTATCAGGGGAAAAAACAACATTCCTCTATTTTTATCTTTGAAAACAAACTGGAGAGGCAGTGCATGCCAGACAGCAGAACTGGGTCTTGGAAAAACAATTTAAGAAACATCAATCTGACAAACTCGTCAACCTTCATACTCCCCAGCTATCGTCTGATCTCATCTGCTGCAATGCTGCAAAAACAACAGAACCCCAAAATTAGACAGAACACAGTCAATTGGCAACATTAGTGCAAAGACTTCTAAAATTAAGACAATTTAGAGAAATTGTCAGGGCTAAAATTACTTAAACAATAAACTTGTCATTTGTGTCTGAACAGTTTTGTTTAGATTTTTGGGCTTTATGCCACACAGAGAACTGAAGAGGAAGACATGGCTAAACTTTCACAGGGCAAAACAAAAATCATTTAAGGAAAAAAGTCTTTTGACAAGAAATAACAAATTGTAGATAATGTTACTCTTAAAGAAATATTTTTACATTTTGGGAAAACTTATTCACTCTTGCTTAGAGTTAGATGAGAAGATCAAAGCTACTCGTGCAAAGTAAGCATGAAGCTAATATTACAGCCAGCTACTGATTAGTTTAACAGCATAAAACTGGAAATGGGGATGAAACAGCCAGCCTGGCTCTGGCCAAAGGTAACAAAATCCGGCAAGCACTAAAAAACAACAAATTTTGATTTTCAGAGTTACAGGTGCAAAGTATTAATTACTGAACAAATTTGTTTCCTTTGGAAAGATCCGGGTGTATGCGTTCTTTTCCGTATTTATGCTAAGCTAAGTTAACCAACTGGAGGCTATGGCTTCAGTAGACTAACATGAGAGTAATATCAGTCTTGTCATCTAACTCTCAGCAAGAAAGCAAATACTTGATTCCAAAAGAAAAAAAAAGAAAACAACAGATTGTTGTGACCAGTTGAACAGTGATCGAGTTGGCTATACCAGTTTAAAAAAGATGTTTTTAGGTGAAATTTGAAAATAGAAAGTGATACAATGTTATGGATGTCTGGTGGAAGGGAGATCCAGAAGGTGAGGGGCAGAGGCTGAAGGCTCTAAACCCCATAGTGGTCAAATGGGCAGGGGGTGCAGTGACGTAAACAGAGGAAGACCTAAGAGTACGTGGGTGTGTTGATATCAGCTCAGTGAGGTACAGAGAAGCGAGGTTGTGAATGACCTCGAAGGGGAGTAGCAGAATCTTGAAACCAATGTGATACTGGGAGCCAATGAAGCTGCTGAAGGACAGGAGTGATATGATTAATGGAAGAGTTTTTGGTGTTAAAGTTTATGTGAATTTAAGAGGAAGGCCAAAGAGAAGATAATTACAATAATCAATGCATGGATGTAACCAGAGTGTGAACAGGAAATGACTCTACTAATGGGTGAGATAGACAGACGGAGGCGATTATGTTACATAAATGGAAGTATGCAGACTGAAATACATTTTTGGATTTGGTGCCAATCAGAGTTGGGGAGTAACGGATTACATGTAATGGTGTTATGTAATCAGGATACAAAAAAGTAACTGTATTCTGTTACAGTACAGAAAATAAATACCTAATCAGATTACAGGGACATTTTGAAAAATCTGGGATTACTCATAGGGATTACCTGAAGAAGAACGTTTCTATGTAACAGAAAATGCAGTGCTATTTGCCTCTGTATACGTTTTTTATATACAGCTTATGGTATCTATACATGTTTCTGTAAAAACAAAAGCTAGGGAGGGACGTGTCGCAGACATTAATTTGCATTTACAGTCTTCAGTAGCGCCAAATGTGTGTTCATGCCCCCACATAGTCATGCGGAATCTCTGCTCTGTGCAGCCTGGTTCAGCTCTCAGTGAGTGAACACGGCAGCTGGAGCGGGACCGAGCAAAGCCTCCAAGACTGACAGAGGCCAGTTTGACCACTGGGAATACAGTCCCGAGGTGGTTTTCTTGCCGGGTTTAGCTCTTGGCACCCACGGGCTGAGTAAGCTAATAGAACCGCTAGCAGCGCGGCTAAACTGAGCGGGCTAACCAGACACAGATACAGGCAAATAGGCTACAGTTAGCGGTGTAGCAAAAGGTAAAGAGTTCCATCAAGAAGCTCTGCATGAATCATCTCGGTACTGGATTCCCTTTTGATCTTTGAGGCTGTGTTTGGTCCTTTTCGTGCTGTGTTCAATGGGAGGCTGCTGAGCGAGGTTTCATTGCCCACTCGCCCGGCTCCGGTTCCCAATCAGGTACCGCTCCCTGTGTAACTTAAACACCTTTATACAGTCTTTAGTAAACAATCACACCCTCCTGTGCTCCAGTACGTGCAGAATAAGGTAATTCGACCTATGGTTGCACAGCTAAGTGAGCTAATATCAGCAGCTAGTAGCTGTTAACTTCAGTAACCAGTAAAGCTATCTGTTACTCAGGAAACTGATGCAGAGCAGCAGGGGGGACATCAGAGAGGGAACTAGAAAAATATTTTCTCCATCTGTCTAATATTTCTCTATCAAATATGATCCAGTTTCAGTGAAATCAGTGAAAAAAAGTTGTGTTTCTGTACTTATCCAGAAACATTATACAGAATTCAGCAGCCTAATATTTAGAAATCTTCTCATTAGACAATTAAATCCAGAGTGCAGAATCATCAACATTTTAAAATGGTTTTCCAAATGACAAATTTAAATATCATCAAGAATATCTACAAAACAACATTTTATGTCATTGATGTGCCAGATATTGCCATAGTGGTGACATAGTGCAAACCATATCATATAAAAACATTTAAAGATGAATTTGGGGAATAGAAGATTTTGTTATTTTATGTTTCTCTAAAATGTCTTCATTTGCCAATTTGGCATTGAATTAATCCAAAAGTAACAAATTGTAATCAGATTACATTACTTTTATTTTGTGGTACTTGGATTACAGAGATTTTGACGAGATTAAAACCAGTACCTTCATCTGCACAACAGTAGTTTTCTTGTGCAGTGCAGATGAAATATACTTCATACACTGACACTAGATAAATGTTATCTGTCACCATTGCCTGCTGTGTTCTTTAATTCTATACAGAGATGTGTAAATAAATTGCAGCCCTGGGGCATCACAGTAGGTCAGGTTTCTTTCATCTCTGTACTGGAATGAAAAATGTGTGTTTTTCCCACATACAGCACAAAATGGAAAGACCACACTGTAAAATGATTGACTGTAGATTTACAGTAAATTACAGGCTACTAGTTGCATTACTTTCACAGTAAGTTACTGTATGTAAATTTACAGTAAATTACTGGGAACTAGTTACATTACTTCCACAGTATGTTACTGTAACATTTTACAGTCCATTGTTGTGAAATGACAGCTGTATACTGTGATCTCACAGTCAATGACCAGTACAGTACTGTGATTAAGCAGTATGCTGCTTTAAATTTAATGTATTGAACTGTAACTTTACAGTCAATGACCAGTACAGTACTGTGATTAAGCAGTATGCTGCTTTAAATTTAATGTATTGAACTGTAACTTTACAGTCAATGACCAGTACAGTACTGCATTCAGGTTTGTGTCAATTTCATTTAGAATCTTTACTTTCTACAACAACTTTTTTTAAAATTTAAAACAATATTTAAAGACTTTAATTTGGGCACTGGGAAACCGTAATGAGCATTTCTCAAAAATGTTTGACATTTTATAGACTAAACAGTTAATTGATTAATTGAGCAGACTAACTGATAAATAAAGCTGCAAACTGTTCTTTGGTACTAATTAAAATAAACATTAGCTGCAGCCGTACTTTATAAAACAATTTGCATTGGTTTATCTATCACACAACTGAATTCAAAGACATTTTTACCTCCAGTTTAACATGAATTAATTCAACAACAGAACAGTGAAATATTAAAAACACATTTATAAACCTGTAAACCTTCAACTCATGCTGTAAACATGTCTTGACTTTCACAGTATCTGCTTTGACATCCACTCAATGTCAATGAGCTTCCTGATTAGTGTACACACTTGCTGGTTGATTTTTCCTCGCTGTCTCTTTGATGTTGTGCCCGTCTCAGGATTAATGCCCAAAAAACACCTATAAACAAAAACACAGAAGGAGAGCAGTTAGTTTCATTCAGGAGGGATGATAACGTTGTCATTTCCCAAACAGTCCCCCCAGCTTTCAGTGGGTCACTGGTGTTGTATGACAGAGGTAGACATAAGTTATATCTGTCTGGACAAGGTGACATTACTGTGATTCAGTTAAAACGCAACCATTTAAAATACAATTTTCAGTACAAACAATTCAATCAACAAAGTGCAGATGTGTGATGTACCTAGGCAGAGTAGCCTGTGTGGTACTAGCCTGTGGCACTGACAGAGAGGGGCACGGAATGCATAGTACTGGGGGCTATATAGGGTGGTAGGGGTTAGGTAACCCCCAATCGGGCAAATGCGAAGTGCAAAAAATCCTGTCATTCAAAAAAATGGAACTTCAACTTCAACCCTACAAAATTACTGAGAATTGAACATAGATTTTTTAAAACAGCTTCTTCTCTGGTCTCCAACACAGACACACACACTTATTGTTGGGGTCATTATGTATTGCCTGCTGTAGTCCTGGGCTGCTCACAAACACAACACCCAAACATTCCTACTTTAAACAGACCCTCAAGGACAATAGTAATGTAGACACTTACCTTTGGATAAATTCCAGAGTGCATGAAGCACCTTCAGCATACTTCAAATTGAAATTGTAGTAGCTGGCAAAAACGACAGCCAAAACACTGACGTAGTCCTGGTGAGGTCCCATGACCACTTGGCCCTCCACACACAGCATTGATGCACTGGGCTTCATTATGTCACCTGAAACAAAATCAGATATTCTCAGCCAATCTGAAATAATTTTTCTTTTAAGAGAACAGTGTTTCCGCTATATGCATTCAGTAGCGGCAGTCCGCCGCTCCTGAATCACAACCGCTGCTACTAAAAATTTCCCACAATCATTAAACTACGCACTACAAATGTTTTCACTCTCATACTGTGTGAACATGGCATGGCCCTCAATGCTCAACTCGCTTCCTCTCCTCGTTCTACGCAGAACATATGTGACAGATAGTGTTATAAAAGCAGCGTAACTCTGAATCGGGAGGTGCGTAGCGAGTGTTTGATTGTCCGCGCGGCAAAAAGTGACAGCGAACGCAGTAGTAGTGCATGGATCATGTGTAATATTTATTCAGCCAGACAGAGCGATCACAAAACGTTCCCAGCGCTTCAGCCACAGCGACAAAACCCGTACAGCAGGAGTGGAGCCCTGCGGACGAAATATGGTTAAATTATGGCCCAATATGTTCATATTGGGAGTACCCCCAAACCCCTCGACCAACACAAAAACATTCATCTAAAAGCTCACATTAAACTGGGAAATCACTGCAGTTTTAAGCTATTCTAAGGTGCATCGCATGCTCATGGACACAAGAGATCAACAAAAACCAGAGAGCTCACAATACCACAGATGTATGTGAAGATGTAAAAAAAAATACACTGTTTACAATTTGATTTAGCCAGGAGATTAAGAGCTGGAGGGATAATGTTTTCAAGGAAGTTAGGGATGAAGGACAAAATTGAAGTCTACTAGATGAGTGTGCACAACTACACTTCTAGATCAGTACCAAAAGCATGACTTGATGGTGTGAAATGCATAAAAAATAAGACATCAATATTACCTTGGACAAGGTTGGACGAGGGGTGCTTGGTAGCATTACCGTCCTTTCAATGTCAGTGTGGCAACATCTGCAAATATAGAATATATAGAATAAGAAAAGAATAAGACTCAAATGTTAACATATCTTGTACCCATAGAGTTCCCTTTTACATACAGTAGACATTCATCCACACCAAATGGCCCTTCTGGCTGAAAATATGTGATCTACCATTACACTGGTTGCCAACCTTAAAATTTAAATGTTATGTGACATTGGCTAGAAGGTTATATTACTCACAAATGGCTCACAGATTAACCAAACAAATTAACCCCAGTACTTACAAACGGTAGGCATATCTTACACTTACAGCAACAAATCACTCCTAAGTTCAGGTCTGTCAAGCAAAGTTAATGTACTTTAAAAAATCAAATAGGCCTATGAGTGCCGCTTTGTCTAACAGCGGGAAAACTGCCTGCAGTGGAATTTTCCAGAAAAGACCGTTGAGACTTTACTTGAAAAATAACTTCCATCAGACATCCGACATGCGCAGTTCATTTACTGTAACAGTTGACAAAACAAGCAACGGCTGCTCTGCATCACACTCACACACCGCAAGGGAGAAAATTACGAGCTAACATTAATGTTCTCAAACATTATCTCTGCCATCATACATTACATTATATTGTCTGTGGTTGATACCGGTAAATGTATTAAGGCCCTACCGTAACAGTTACTCCATTGTCAAGTGGTCTCCTCAGCTTAAAAAGCGCTGCACCAAATGCTGGGGGGGGGGGAGACGTTAACGTTAGCTTATTTTTCACAGCTTGCTAACGTGTCTAACTAAAGTAACGTTAGATTTAACATTAACTTAAAACCAACATCTGTTCATTTCTTGCTTAAAACATTAACGTCTGCATTCTCAAACCTACCAAGAGTGAAGTTAACTTTAACCGCTAAAGTTAACTGTTAACTAACGTTAAGTCGACTGTCTTTGTAACTTAAGTTATGCTAACTCCTCTACAAAAAAACATATAATTACCAACAGAACGTACAACTAGCTATTTGGTTAATACAGTTAAATAACATGCACTGCTATTTTAAAAAAACAGTCATTTAGTTGACAGAATGTGACATTTCAACACTTACCATAACTTAACTGTGTCGAGATCGTTGAGATGAGAGAGTTCTGAATGACGCAGCTCGAAAATTCAGAATTCACAGTAGTTTCCTGTAACAGCCCCCGTCTACGGTAATTTCACAATAAAATTCTGAACACGGTATAATATTGTGAAATATCACAGTAAAAGCCTGTGAAGTGATAATACTGTAATTTATTGTGAAATATACTGTATCATCCTGTGAAATCCTGGAAATAATTTACAGTGCACCAATGTTGTTGAACTTGGCTTCCTTTCAATACGTTGAAACCTTCAACAAAATATGACATGTACACCAACACATTCATGTTTGTATCTTCAGTAAAATCCATTGCATTTTAGTGTGGTTTTGTTTCACAAGCTGCAAGGCGATTTTCAGAATTGTGTGCTATTTGCTAACAGGGTACTGACAAGTACAAAATGACAAGGGAACAATACATAAAACAGCCAGAGATTCATATTTGCCGAAAGTATGTTTTCTTCGCTAAATCTGCCTTGGAGGGAGCACAGTGTTTTTTAGGTGATGTACAGCGGGTTCTGAATAGCAGCATATTGGAACAGATTGTGTACAATTTTTGTGTACAAAAAAACAACAGCATACATTAAAAATGCATAATTTGTAGTATCATATACAGAGGGCATTAGACAATAACTGAAAGTTTAAGCACTTCTGAAAACTTGTAGTATTTCTGTATAACATTAAATATTCATAATTAAATAAGCAATAATTAAAGTATGAAGAACACAGACAGAAACCAAAACACAGAAGTCTCTGTGTGAAAACAATCAGGTTTAACCAAGCTAATTTACACAGAAATAGAAGTTAAAGACATTTTTATCGACACCACAGACATTTCAGCCTCAGTCCTTCTTCTGTGTTCTATAATGTCTCCAACCCTTTTACATTTTCTGTATTCTTTATCACCGTCTCCCTCCATATCCCCTTCATCTTCTCATGCAGTCTCTATCAACAAACCTGGTATATTTTTCTGACTCAGCTCAGTCTCTGCTCTGCTCACTTCAGTCAGACTCTCTGTCCTGAGGTTGTTGATGCTGACTCGTGATGGCTTCTCCAGACTGAGCATTATTCTCAATGTGCTGTGAAACCACTGGCCAAAGACAACAATGGGCCCCACAAGCTTCCCAAATAATCACTTTGATCATTGTGAGGGCTGATCTTAATGTCTACTAAATGCTGTAGTGTGGAAAACTTTTGGCATCACGATCGACAGTTTGATCCTTGCAGAAGGAGAGGACTCGACTCTTTTGGATCCAGATACAATTGTGGTGCTGTAACCCTGTCCTGTTTTTGGCCTTATACTTTTTCCAGGAACACTTTTTGCTAAATGTACATGTTTGTTTTAAAATTGCTTCATACAGTTTGATGAATTCACTTGTGGAAGCTTCCAAGTGCAGTCTTCTACTGTTGGCCACTTAACCTCTTCTCTGGTGAAACTGGAAGTTAAAGAGAATATTCCACCACTGGAGAGTAGGAGTGTCATATATCATTGATTCTAATGGCTACTTTGTGAAAAAATTGTGTAATTAACCTTTCAGTCACATTTCAAACTGCTTCGTCTGTTTCCACTTAAAGGTTTTGATTTCCTCCATCTCCTGGAAATTTTTGAACAGTTTGGGATGTTAACATGCTGAAATAGCTGTTGATTAGCTAGAAGTGGAGACAGCCATTGTTCCAGTTGATGCCCTGCACTCAAACTTAATGTCTTGTTGCATTTCATTTGGGCTATTAAATTTGCTTTTGGTATAGAAATTGATGTAAAAAGTATCAGTAAGAATGTTTTTTCTGCTCCTAAGCCCATTTTAGTCTGTTGTCATGTTGAACAATGGCAGTACATTGCTAATAATTATTATTATTGTTTTGTATTTTTAATGTTTAACCTGCATTCATTTTTCTGGGCTGCTTGTGCTATAAACACAACATTCACATATTATCAACGTATAAAGTTGATGTGGCAAACACGTAAGCAAATGTTGCCTATTTACACATCATCGATTTTGAACATGAGCAGGAAACTTGCTGGAACATATGAACTATTAATGTCCAGGAGATTATAATTGAATAAAATGAATTAATTTATCATTGAAGTAAAAAGGTGCCACAGTCACATTTAAAGAGGACAAAAGACGACTAAATAATACCAGCATGTGTGTTGACTCAGCATTGATAATATTAAAGAGGTCATACTATGCTTTTTGACGTTTTCCCCCTCCTGAGTTATATACCCTTTAGGTGCATGTAAGTGAAAAAGCCCAAAGTCCAGCCAAAAGGGAGTTTCGAACTCCCACAGAAAACACGGCTCTTAACAGCTCGTTTGTAGTCCAACCGTTTCTCATTCATCCCTGTGACATCACATGGATGAAAGCAAAATGCGTGTCATAATGCTCGCCATAAGGGAATCGATGGACATAAAGTTGCTTTATGGATGAAAGATACTTTTGTTACAACTTAATAACTCACCACACTGAAACTTTTGCTCTAGTCCATGTTGCTAAGCTGATAAGGGGAACATACACCGGCTTTCCGACCGACCCGTCCTTCTCTGCTTCTGATTGGTTAGTAGTCCTTAACTAGGAATAGCGCATGTGCAACTCCCAGCAAAGATCATGTTAAGGTAAGAAGGATCACTCCATAGCTAAACTAAAGCCTTCAACACACACCGTAATAAGAGGAGCTATGTGCATTATGACAAAAATCTGGTGTTTTTTTGAAAATGAAACCATGTAAAACTGTTCTGGTACAACCCCTAAATAAGATTTTGAACCTGAAAATGAGCATAACATGGAAAGCAGTGTTAAATGAAGCTTCACTACACAGAAGCTACCCCCCCAGTGAAATGTAGCAAGCTAAGCTACAGCAACGTGGCAAAAGTAGCTTAGTTACATCTAAGCTACTTTTAACTTTTTAATAGTTTATAGTTAGGTCATTTATATATAAATATTTATATACACACACTCACACACACAACATAGGCCTAGTTTATATTGAACCAACTTCATTCCACAGTAGCAATAAAAGAAAGACTAAAAACCTACTCCAATGTGTGAGAGAGCTACATCAGACACAGAAACTCTCCTACTTACTGCCATGTCATTACTGCTAAATGTACTTCCTCATGCAACAAACGGAGAACCATTGTTGTTTGTATAAAGCAACTTAATTATCATATTATTAATTAATTAAATTAATTAATTATTGATTAATTCTTTATTTTTTAGAGTTTATATGTGACTTTGTGCTCTGGAAACATTGCAACCTAAACAACCTAAACATTCATGGCAGAGAAAGAGCGAGAGAGAGAGAGAGAGAGAGAGAGAGAGAGAGAGAGACCTTCTCTTGACGTGTCTTTATTCCCCTGCAGCAAAGTCGCAAACATCAACCCAAGGATCGGTGCGTGATGTCACCATCACAGGGAAGCGCTTCTGCCGGCTGCACATACAGGTCCGTGTGTGGCGGTTGTGTCACTTACTGATCCATCAGAAATGCTTGGGAAAATGTAGCGTGTGTGGAAGCTACCGCGCTACTCGGTCAATAAAAGAGCTTCGTTACTGAAAAGCTATTTGATTCAGAAAATAGCGACGCTACCACCAAGCTACTGAGAAATGTAGTTAAACTAGTAACGGCGCTACTTGTAGCGACGCTACTGCCAAACACTGATGAAAAGTTTATTTACTGGAGTATACAAATCTGAAAGCAATACAAAAATTGCCTGACTGCATAATTTTATATAATATTTTTATATTTTGAATTGTCACCTACAACCAGAATATTGTGATTCCCTTTAGATAAATAAAGATATTTTCACCATAAATTGATGCAGAACAAAACAGAAATTGGTGCAGAAAATTTCACCAGAATGCAGGAAATGAAGTGTTTCATGCTCAAAGTTTTCTGGAGGAGGACACCCAGACCTCCCACTTAATATGTGTTCCCTTCCAGTGTGTAGGAGCCAACATAGCAGTTTTTGAACAGCACAGTAATGACTTTCCATATTTTGGTAACAGTGATCTGATTCACTGATTTGATGGACAGTTTGGCCACTGATTGACAAATCAGCCTCACCATAGTATTTATTTATTTTCCCTCATTTACACTCAGTGTTGGGCAAGCTACTTGGAAAATGTAGTGAGCTAAGCTACTAGCTACTCTACATTAAATGAAGCTTCACTACACAGAAGCTACCCCCCAGTGAAATGTAGCAAGCTAAGCTACAGCAACGTGGCAAAAGTAGCTTAGTTACATCTAAGCTACTTTTAATTTTTTAATAGTTTATAGTTAGGTCATTTATATATAAATATTTATATACACACACTCACACACACAACATAGGCCTAGTTTAAATTGAACCAACTTCATTCCACAGTAGCAACAGAAGAAAGACTAAAAACCTGCTCCAAACAGTGTGTTTGTGCAAGAGAGCTAAATCAGACACAGAAACTCTCCTACTTACTGCCATATCATTGCTGTAAATGTACTTCCTCATGCAACAAACGGAGAACCATTGTTTTTTGTATAAAGCAACTTAATTATCAAATTATTAATAAATTTAATTAATTAATTATTAATTCTAGATTTTTTATAGTTTATATGTGACTTTGTGCTCTGGCAACATTGCAACCTAAACATTCATGGCAGAGAAAGAGCGAGAGTGAGAGAGCGAGAGAGAGAGAGAGAGACACACTCCGTCGCACGTGTCTTTATTCCCCTGCAGCAAAGTCGCAAACATCAGCCCAAGGATCGGTACGTGAAGTCACCATCACAGGGAAGCGCTTCTGCCGGCTGCACGTACAGGTCCGTGTGTGGCGGTGGTGTCACGTACTGATCCATCAGAAATGCTTGGGAAAATGTAGCGTGTGTGGAAGCTACCGCGCTACTCGGCCAATAAAAGAGCTTCCTTACTGAAAAGCTATTTGATTCAGAAAATAGCGACGCTACCACCAAGCTACCGAGAAATGTAGTTAAACTAGTAACTGCGCTACTTGTAGCGACGCTACTGCCCAACACTGTTTACACTACACACACGTACACTAGCCTACACTATTTTGGTAGGATCATAGGTCAAGTTTTATTTCTATAGGTAGGATATTACAGTTAAATAGTTTTTTTCCAAATGGCGAAGGCAGAATGCTGGATCCAAAAAAAGGAACAAAGGTGTGTTAAAACTACTCTTGGGCTGGGGCAGTAGCTATAATGTTGGAACAGAATAGCCACTACAGTGTTGAAGGTAAAACTACACTCTTGCATTTCAATAACAAAATAACTCTAACAAATTCACGAGAGAACAGTTTCTGGGATGACACCCATGCCTGGGGGAACAAGCCTAAATACCTGGTTAGGTTTGTTCTCCTGGTTTGGGCTTTGATGTCTTGAGGTAGACAAATATGCTGATCAGCCATACTTAATCATCTTTGATCTAGATTATTGACTTGGCTTTTCATCTATACAAGCTTAATTAATTAAGCATATTTATTTAATTAACATTTGGCTGCTGAACTTTTTAATCAAATTTCCTGAGGATTTAAGAGTGATGCGGTGGGTAATGTCACAGAAAGCCTAGTCAAAAATGCACCGACCTCAGCAAAACCGAATCTGACACCAAACTAAATTGAAAAGTTGGCAGTAACAAGCTCTCTTCCCTTTTTATTTGTCTACCTTACAGCTGACCTGAAACTGTTAAGTGTGTATTTCTTGGATAAGCCTAGTAAAAGCAGAACAGACAGATGGTGATCAGCTTCAGATTGCACGCAATGTGAAATTGTTGAGCAACCCACACTGAGAAGTGGACATACTGAGCCAGCGCTGGACACATGTAAGTAGTTAAATTGCTTCTGGCAGCTCTTTGAGTGCAGTGACTTAAAACAAAACAGCAGAGAGAGAGAGCGAGCAACTTGAAAAACAAAAGTGCAAAGTAAGTCCAAGAAGCACTGGGTTGTAAAAGATGGCAAATGAAAAGGGTAGTGAGTGTGCAAGTGCAAACTGAGAAGCTAGAGATTTTGGGAAATTCACTGAAATTTAACTGGTTCTTTTGGTTCTTTTAATTACATCAGTGAAGCAGAGAGGTGACACAAAAGCTTTCTCCTCTCCTCATGGTGCCCTCTGTTTCTCTTTGTCTTTCCTGAATCCTGCTCAAAAAGGCCACACCAAGTTTGTCTGTCTTCTCCTCCACTCTCCAAAACTTAGTACGTCCTAACCTCAAATCCTCTGTATCTGTTTTCATAAAGTCACCAAATCTACTCAGCACCATTTTTGCCAAATTTGTCTTTGGACAACATACATCAAATAGTGCTGTAAGGGTGTGGTGGTCTGTTGTGGATAGACGTCTGCTCTCAACACTGGCAGGGTGGGTTGCAGCAGCTAGCAGGGATATTTGTTATCTTGGCACACAAGACATTTAGTACAATCAATCAGTACAAACATTTAGTAAATTGTTAATAATGACTTTAAAATATGCTTTAAAAGAGATACTTGTATTCCTCATGATGAATACTTTTTAATACATTGTGGAGGACGTTTAACTCTACACTGGAGGACCTTATTTTGGATGAAGAAACAGTTGAGCCAGGGTGAAATATTACACAGCTAGCTGTTTATCTGGCAGTTGAGCGCTCCCCTGCTGACAACGAACGCAAGAATCATCACAACCACCAAGAGAAAACTCTGCAGTCAAGAATTAAGGCTAACAGGGGAGGCAACGTGTTATTCCCACCCTCCCATTTCACTTATAACTCTGAATGACCATAGCAATGCCATTTCACAACACAGTATTTTGTCTTTATTGATCTGGGACAGTTTGCAGGGTAGGTGTGCAGAGATTGTAATTTTTCAAAGGGACCAACAGTATGCAGCTGAATCAGGTCCTTCTCAGTGTGACACCAGCAAACGTAAACACACAGAGAAATAGGAGTATCGTTTCTGTTCCCTAAAAGTACATTTGTCTACACATTTGTCCACATCCATCATTGTGTCCCTGAGCAAGACACTTAACCCCTTGCTCCAAAGGTGTGCAACTTCGTATACATGTATAACAACTGCGAGCCACTTCAGATAAAAGTGTCAGCTAAATGAATAATTGTAAAGTTACGTTTTTGTCACTATGGATGCAGAAATGTCATTTTTTCACAAAAATGTACCAACATTCGAAGGTACAGTCCTCATACCCTGCTAGGGTACAGCTAGAGTGACAAAGCATTAGTAGCCTATTAGGTCCATTCCTGTACCTTCATTTTTCTGTGTGAAGGGAAAAACAGGGACCGGAGCACACTGCTTGATTTGCTGCCTTTAATAGTTTTTCCCTTGGATGTCTGGTGGGGGTCTTCATTGTGCATTTTACACTTGTCAGCCACTTAGCAAAGAAAGATGATTTAAATGTGCATTAAGGAGTAAACAGGATTAACTGTTGTGCTGGCATATTGTTAAGATGACCATTTAGCGGTGACTTCTCAAAATTGTGATGATCCATCACAGAACAAGATTCACATCCAATGTTAAATTTACTCGGTAGCCTCTGCCATCAGTGCACAAATGTGTGTGAATAGGGTGAATGTGACATAAATTGTGATGCACTTTGAATGGTTGGAAGACTGGAAAGAATAAGTGCAGGTCATTTATCATTCTGTGCTACAAATTCTGTGATTGATCAAAATCAATGAATACAAATTAATGTTTAAAATATCCTGAAAAATAAAAGATCTTGAATAAATAAACTGGATGTAAAAAAGTCCATAATCATTAACAGAAATTATGGCTTTCAGAACTCCCCTTCTCTTTTTCTTCTTCACAGCATTTTTACATGGGCATGTTGTCTCCATCTGTGTCTTCTTATTGTCTTTTCATTATAAAGAGCAAAGTGCTTCTGATCATGTGCGGTTTGTTTTCTCAGTTACTCCCATCTGATGAGGTCATCACTCTGCGTCAGGTTGGCGGCGCGCTGGGTGTCGTCCCGCAGCTGTGGAGCATCAGGCTGGAAATCCCCCTTATCCTCGGTCCTGGGCCTCCAGTTGTGTATGTATGAACATGAGCATACAGTATGTGGGGAGGTGTATGTGTGTGTGTGTGTGTGTGTGTGAGGCTGGCTGTGCCTGTTGAGCTTGGCTGCCGGTGTGTGTATTTAGGTGCTGGCTTTTGTGGATGAGGTATTTGTGAGTGTTTTATTTTGTGTGCGCCGGCATATTTGTGTGCTTGAATTCTGGATTCTCTCAGCCCATGTGGACCCGGCATGTGGTTGTGTGTGGCCCACTGAGAGGAGGCGTGTGGCATGAAATGTGTGTTGGATGGAGAGAGAAAGAGCCCAAAAGAGTACAAAGCCAGTTTGTGTTAACTTTCATAACTGTGTTATCTTCTACCTCCCCTGTGTGTGAGAGCAAGAGAGAGAGGGGAGTATACAGAGAAAATGAGGACAAGGCCTGTTTGTATAATAAACTTTCCAAACTTTCTTTTTCTGCTTCCTTCCTTCCCTCCATCGTCCTTATCTTTCTTCATTTCACCCAGGCGCCCCCGCACACGTTAATACACTGGCTCAATGTTTATACTTGGACCCACAGAGCCAGTTTTCTCTCTAACCTGCTAAGCTCCTCTCCCCCTCTGTATCCTCCTATTCCTTCACTTTTGCCCTCATTTTCCCTTCTCCCTCTAAACTTCGGTACACTCCCCTGGAAAGTTGTCCCGCTCCCCTCAAGCTCAGACGCCCACGTTTTACCCACTGCGCGTTCACATAGAAACTCTCTACACACACAACACCATTTGTCTCTAGTTAGTGTATTGTTTTCTGCTTCCCTGCTTGCTCTTCTGAACCACCTCTCTAAGATTCGGAACAGTGGATGAATGACAGAGAGTGACTGTGAAAAAGAGCTTCAACAGGATGTTGTCTTTCAAATTACATCTGTTTCTAAAGTAGTAGTCCAAAATACCCTTGTTTTCTGTCATTCCATCTCCATCTTTGGTGCTAAATTATCCTCGTTTTTGCACTGCATTTCCCATTAGTAAAACCCTTTTCAATCAAACAAAGTGGATGGTAATAGTACGTCTCCCATCATGGATGTTGCTGCTCACACTACTTCCAAAACAGAAATGCAAAATATACAAAATTCACTACTAATGCTACTACAAAACTTTAGTTTTGTGGCAGAGTCACTGCATGTCTTAGCCAGGCATGCCAAGCATTGTTCTTTTAGGATAATTTAGGCTACTAAGAGGTGATATTATTTTGCCTGGTGAGTGGTATTAAACATGTAGGCTATAGTACACACTTTATAAAAAACAAGGTTGACACAAAATATTGTTTGTGTTTTTTATCATTATGTCAAAAGGTTTTCAGCACAGCACAAATGCAATGCAATTGGGTACCACTTTAGTCAACGTTGAGTCTATTTAACATACAAATAATTTCTATATTTATTTATTTTATATCATTTCTAGATGTTAATTGACAATAGACAGTATGGATACTGCTCATGTTAATCGTTATGATTGGCCGCTCCTGTTACCATGGTGTGGTAACATCTTCCAGTTATGACTCCAAATTATTTTATGAATGCATGCAATCTGGTGTTAAGGACTAAAGAGCATAATAACATCTGATATATTATTTTTCAAAAGGCCAACTGGAAAATGTTCTGGGTTCAATTTTGTATTTTCAAAAATATGAAGATAGGAATTAATATACCCCCCTTTTCTTTCATCATTCTCTGTCTCAGTTTTTACCACGACACCTCTCACCAAAGCTTCCTGCTCTCTGCAATCAAGCACCATTGGTTGCTTTTTTTGCAAGCTCTCACTTTGCTTCCTGCAGTAGAAATGTGTGTTTTTTTGCTCACACTCTGGGTCAACAGGAGAGGAGGAGCCGAGCGGGATTCAGTCTTGCTCATGGACGCTTGTTGTGTTGCTGTCATTGCAGCTGGATATTCTTGTTCACTTGTAGCTTGGCTTCCTTGCCTAACAAGGCACTGTGGAGCCAACACTTGACCTCCAAATATGAGACAGTTTACCCTCCACAGTGCTGAATCGACGCCGAGTCGTCCTGCCTTTCCTCTTGACTCCGTGCTGAATCCAGTATTCGCTGCAGCGTCCCTCATGATTTGGTTTTATGGCCATTTATACATTTTATAGTTAATTGTCTTTTCATTATGTTTATTAAACTTTGTGTTTTTGATTTTCCTTCATACTGTAGTACTTTTTAAATGAAATGTACAATAACGGCCTGGCTGTCTGTCTACATTTGAAGACAACAGACACCAAGTATACTTGTTAAAAACTTGGATATGTTCAATTTCTAAACTGTACAATCTTGAGTTGTAATACATTTTAAAACAGTAAAGAATAAAACCCTTGGCAGCACAAACTCTGCATTTTTAAAAGGTTAACACATGCTACAGTACCTTAAGAGGCTTCTGTACATTATGAGAACATTGCTTATGTAACTTGAATTACCCATTATTATTGCATACTCACTGACTTAGTTTTCCAATAATGGATAATTTGTATTCAAGTATGTTTGCATTCAGTATAAACAGCGGTTAAACTGCAATGAGTATGAAAGAAAAGGACAACCAGCCTTTACAATCCTATTTTCTCATCTATTAACCCACAAATACAAATCCTTACTAACACACAAATACACGTAAAGTTAGAGAAAGCAATTTTTCCTGTTGTGTTTTGAATTGGTTTATTTATTTTCTCTGATTTTATTTATCTACTTATTTTTGTTATCAGGCAAGGGGTATCTTCCCACGATCTATCTGGGATGGAGCCAGGAGGACAGAGATCCACGTCTTTCAGAAGGGAGGAGGGAGGGAGGACGAGTGTCGCCCTTCAGCCCTAATCCCACAAACACATGCACACACACACAACCATACACACTGAAACACACACACACAAACACTTGTAAATCACCCTGACACTGACAGTAAGCCAATAGCTTCACACATTCATCTCTGAACCAAATTCTGACTGTCTCCAACTCCATCACCCCTTTAACCCGTCCACAATATTAGCAATACCATTTCAACTGGGATTTTAAAAAGTGTCATATTGGTAAAACACAAAATAAAAAAACATGACATAATATGTAATATGTTTGCGGCTGTCAACTGAAGCAATCTACTGCAGGGATTCCAAAACATTTTGTACAGCTCTACTAGTCACCAAAATATGTGATATATGTGCCCATGTTTAAAAATGCTGAAATTATCTGTTAAGCTTTCCTGAAAATGACCATTTGAGAAAAGTGAATGCAAAATTAAGATTAAAATAAGTTTTTTTTAAAATTCAGAAGAAAAAGTAACCGTTTTGAGAAATTGAATCAAAAACAATGCATCACATTAGGCTACCTAACAAAAGGACATACGACTGATACAAGCTGATAAGCATAAGAAAAATTTAGGTTTTGTTCCTCTCTATACTACATGCCATATTAGCGCTTATTCCATGCCCATTTTGTTTTAATCTTAACATGAAAGTTTAAGGAATACACTTTGCTTAACTTGAAAAATGAATATCAGCTGTATTGGAATAAAACCATGTGGATGCAACCATTTTTGCATAAAAGTGACTTTGGCATTTATTCAGACCGATATAGTCCTGGAAATGAACTGGCATCCTATGTTCACCACCCCTTTCACTCAAATGTGTCAATATTCTTGGTCTTTAATGTTCTAATTTCTATTTGCCTTTCAGCAGACCTTTGTGACTTGCAGCTTCCTCTTGTTGTGCTAGAGTCCGTAGAGGAAACACTTGGATATTTACTGAGGCAGACAGGTTAAGTGCTTCTCGGTGTCCAGTAGCTAAAGTGGAACTGACACAGAGGGCTGAGATGCAAACCACTGGAAACTGACTAAATTTCCCCACTACTTGTTGCATTTGGAACAAGAAAAACTGAGCTCAAGTACAAGAAATAAGTGGATTTACTATTTTGTAGTTAAGTGGATAAGTTATTTGGAGTTCAGATAGAATTTGACTACCTCATGGGTAGTCAGTGAGATTTGACTCATTCCTGCCAAGGGCTGAGCTGACTTGTTGTTAACTGAAACGTTTCAAACACATGCTGGGTAGGAAAACATGGAAATAGATTTTATTGTATTTCACTTACTGTATAATACAAGTCTGTAATAAATAATACAATTATTTGCATTTGAAAAAATGTGATTACCAGCATGAACAATGTGTGTTACATTGCAACCGAGACACTCGGTAGCACTCACATCAATTTTTAAATAAACTTCAGAAAAATAAATAAATAAACAACTTTGGTGGAGTCAAACTGATACATCTGTTAGTATTGTTGATAGCTCTAACCCACACATAATTAATCACCTCTGAGGGGGAAAATAATGAAATAGGGTGGGGGATTGGGTGGGGAGCATTGTGTGGGTGGAAAAAGGCATCCAAATCCAGAATGGAGATTTATCATAAACCAGGTCAACGAGGAAAGAGGAGGATGAGGGAAAGTCCCGAAAGGTGGAGATGAAGAGAAGCCAGGAAGGAGTGAGTAAAGGCCTAGCCTTGTTATTGTTGGAAAAGGAGAAGGGGAGACATTGGGAGCAAAGTGTGCGTCAGACTGTGTGTATGAATATGGTGCATATAATATCTTCATGCATGTCTGACGGTCCACTTAATCAATACTATTTCTATTTACTTTCTGCTGTAAATCCCACACATCTGGAAGAATGTCGACAACATAAGAAACATTAGGACAAAAAAGACATAATAAATAACTTTTACCTTTCAAATGATTTTTGTGTATAGGCCTACTTTTATTAGCTTTCTTGCTGAGATTAGATTAGATGAGAAACTGCAACTCATGTCTTTGCAGTAAATATGAAGTTACAGTCAGCAGTATGTTAGCTGTAGTTTGGCACAACAAATAGAAATGGGGGGGGAAACTAGCCTGGTTCTGTCTTAACGTAACAAAATCCGTCTACCTGAACCACTTTACACATTAACATGTAATATCTCATTTGGGTGTGAAAGCATTCTTAGCGTTGTCCCCCTCTGCTTCGAGTCTTTGCACTATGCTTGTTGTTCATTTTGTGGAGATTCGTGAAATTCATGTTCAGTGCTTGGACTGTGTGTGAGTGTGTGTGAAAGGAGAGTGGGATCAAGCCAGAGAACAACATTGAGCAATCAAGCGAGCTGAGGTAAGATCCAGGCTGTATTGCTTCCTAAGCTGCTAAAAATACCTGTTCGTATGAGAGCAGGCAGTATGGCAGAGGCGGGTGGTCTGTGCTGCTGATACGGAGGCAATGCCAGAGCTGCTTTCTCACCGGTGTTGTCTTTCAACAGTTGGCGCAGAGCCCCTAAGTAGACCACCAGCCTCCTACTGCTGAATCACTATGGAGCTCTCAGAAGTGTCTCATTTCAACACTGACCTCAGTAAAAACACAAGGTGGATGCGAAGCATCTTCATGAAAGAAGGCTCCTCACAAAATCTTTCTGCACTGTGACGTTAACTTCTCACTAACATTCACTAATTGTGTGTTTGCATTGCGAGTTATGGGAACAAAACCAGATGGTCCTTTAAAAAAAGCAACACATCTCAATTAGAGATGATAGTCATGCATTTAGTTTTGCATTAAAATAAGCATCATACCTTATAATCAACTGATTTACTAGAATCTAAAAGAAAATCTGGAAATTTTTAACAACTGTCACCATTGTCGATTGTCACCATATTATAATTTGGCACAACTATGTCATTTAAAGCCATTTCATAATTAAAGAAGTTACGATTCATCACATCTCATATTTCCCAAACAACATCAGAAAAAAATGAGAAAAACATTTAAAAATGCAAGAAAACACACAAAATGGAAATAGATAGAAACAGAAAGAGGAAGGGAAAAGTCCTGAAAATAGTCAAACTAATTAGAAGCTGAAGTGAGAGAAAGGGTGGTCTCATGTTTGAAACCACCAAACATAACCTCAACAAGATCCAAATGGGCATTAAAATGCATTAAAGTCATTAGAGGTCGTTCAGCTCTTTGGAAAGGAGACCACTGACCACCATTTCAAATGTAAACAGCATTGCTGGCATACTGTTCATTATGTGACCATGGCATACAAACAAGACTCGCTGATCTGTTGACATAGTTTTGATGAAACCACTAATTGACCCATGCTAGCTTGATGCATTTAACCTTAATTCATCAAGGAGAGGGAACTGTTTTTGCTGAGAAAGCACCAACTTTCCCAGCACTGTCATACTGTGTACAGTTTGGACACACTTTGATTCCTGGCAGCTGCACAGTACAGAGACTTTACTGTCAACACTGAACAGGAGGACTTATTTATTTCACACTCTTACTCTTTTCATCCCTGAAGGCAACCTCTCACAAACCCACACTGTGAGCAAGATGATCAACAACTCACTGGAGTACAATTAATTTCCTCTAGTGAGAGACTTGGGAAACTCGCGTTGATGTGTGGACTGTCAAGAATCTTCTTGGTGAGACAACTTATGTCATTGGTCATCAGATTTCCACACTTATTTTGTTTTCTTATGCAAATATGTTTCATTAATGTCCTCTCTATGTTAAAAATGGCAAGCTAGTGATAAAACAATTTACCGATCAAAGTAATTCAAAGTTTCCCAGGTCTTTACAATTTGTTGTGTATTTGATAGTCTGCATCATTTTTGTTGTAGGGATGGTCAGCGTCCAGCTCTTAAGTGTATCTCTGAGAATTATATTTATAACAGACAATTCTGCACCACATAATTTACATGTACTAACAAAGATCAGAGACAATTTAGAAAGCAGGGTACTCTTGATGTAGCAAAGTGGAAGTTTGGGGTAAAAGTAGATAGATGTAACGTGTCTGACTTTCACGTGTTTTCATTCTGCCACAGACAAACAATTACGTGTTTTAACCATAACGACCATCTTTTACAAAAGTGTTTTAGTAGCCTAACCTTAACCATGGTTAATTTACTACAACCGCAACTGACAAACCTGCAGTTGTGTTATGTTGAAAAAGTGCACTGCCCACCTACATACTGGGTCTCTTAATTATGCTGTAATTATTACTTTTTACAGCACACTTGCCTTTTTAGCACATTCTCAAGAGTACTGACCCTGCATATAGTGTATAAGCATGTCAGAGATGGGGACTCAAGTTAGAGAGTTGGACTCGAGTGCGACTTAAGCTGCACACACAGTGACTTCAGACTTGACTCAGATTCGAGGTGCATCACTCTCACTCGTGAACAATGTTTATTTTTTAGGAAACGTCTGATGAACTTCCCTCCCTTACCTATAACCTGCCTATGTAACACGTAGCATCTGCTGCGTGCGGCCGCTCATGAGAGAGGACAAGAAACACCGGCAGCTGCTGTGCCATTCATCATAATCATTGGCCACCTAACGTCAGCTTGCTTCTTGCTTCAGCTACGACCTACGAGAGGTTTACTCCGACTGTCGTTACGAAAAGATGAATGAGTGTTTGTTTACTTGTCAAACTTGTGGTGGTAGATTAACATATATTTACGTCCCGCTGGCTGCCATCATGTTAATTATTATCGTTGGCTAGAAAGAGGTTACAGGTTTATTGTCGATCATGTAACCCTACACTTTTATTTAGTTATCACATTACACTGGTTTGAGAGTGGGGGATGTGTTGACTTACAGTAGTGTAAGCTGTCATTGATTGCACTGCACATTACATGGTTGTGCTCTGTAAGTTAAAACAGGTTACAGCTTTGTTGTTTTGAGAGTCTGGGGGATGTGTTGACTTACAGTAGTTTAAACTGTCATTGATTGCATTGCACATTATATGGTTGTGCTCTGTAAGTTAAAACAGGTTACAGCTTTATTGTTGACCATGTAACTTTACAGTTTTATTTAGCTAACTTTACACTGAGTTTGAAAATCAACAGGGTTTGTTGACTTACAGTAGTTTATAAGCTGTCATTAATTATAGACACATGTACATTAGGCTACATGGTTGTGCTCTGTAAGTTAAAAACAGGTTATAGGTTTATTGTTGATTATGCAACGTCACGGTTTTATTTAATTTACATTACACTGGGTTTAAGAGTCTGGGGAGTGTGTTGACTAACAGTATTTAATAAGCCATTAGTAATTGCATTGTACATTACGTGGTTGTGCTCTGTAAATGAAAAACAGGTTACAGTTACAGAATCCCTTATAGCTATGCCGTTTTATTAGTAACCTGGATTGAACGCAGCAGGTAATACAACATTTGTAATAACCATGAGAGACTTGAGACTTGACTTGGACTCAAAGACTTGGGCTCAAAGACTTGTGAGCATCTCTGGAGCATGTAACCACTGAATATTGAATCTTAATGTGCAGATTTGGTGGAAATAAATAATGAGATCCATATGCACATGGCAGAAATCAATGGAAAAACTTGACATGAAAATTCAGCAAATTTTAATTATAAATTTAAAGGTAGGATAGGCAATTTATTTCAGAAACATGTTTTGTTATATAATAAAATGATAATATTTGCTTTACATCCCAACTGCAATTAAATGCTTTGACACAAAAATGAACACAATCCAGTATTTGTGGCTGTCGCAGATTTGTAATAAGTCCTGCCAAATGATTGGCTGACCTACCTGCCCGTCTGCCTGCCTGCATTCTGCTGGATGAAAATGTGTAACATCCACACACATGCACCTACAGTACACTATGTAAATGTGTGTGTGTGTGTGTGTGTGTCAGAGGTGTAGAGACAAGTGTTTTAAAGTGTGGAAATAAAAACCCAAAGCCAAAAACAAAACAAAAAGGGAGTTCCCAGTGCAGGAAAAAGGGAAAATCTGCAATCACCTAGTGCTATATCCCTTAAAGCACTGGGCATTTAGTTGCCCCCCTCCAATAAAGGACCTTCCAGAGACTACAGACACCAACAGGCAGTGCACACACCACCAGCAGACTGAGCAGACTGGTCCATCCGACTGTTTTAATCTGGAAAGCACCCATGAAGAATTGATGTACGACAACCGCCAAACTGTGCGTGATTTACAAGTTGACATGAATTCAAACCCTTCAAACTTCTGAATTTGAACAACCTCCAAAGCTTGATTTTAGAGGTAAACTGAGGTGGAATTTATTCAGAAACAGATTTTCTCATATTTTAAACTTGATGTTTTCTTTTGTTAATAAAGGCTTTCATTTGCTAATTAATTATTAGTACAATGTAATACATTCAAAATACATCCAAAATCTATAAATAAATCCAAAATAAAACCAAAACAAACCAATTCTTTCTCAATTGGTGAAATTTTCTTCTTTTCCAATCTGACAGCAGTGACCCCACACAATTCCCTTAATATGGACACGTACATACTGTATGTATAGATATGGACATAATGTAAAAACACACACAGGCCACATGTTTAACGTAGACACACACAATAAGCCTACACCCGATGACAGATGATGAGTCTTTATGGAGAGGAAATGAGCTGGATTAGTCGTAGCAACAGGCCTGTTACCACGTGCACGCCCAGTGTAAACACACCAACACACACATTCTCAGTCTGTAATCAAAATCTGATGCCAGACGTTTTCAGCTGGGTCAGTGACACACTCCTCTCATTATCCCGTTACTGAACCGTGATATGCATATTTATGTGTGGTGTGTGCATGCCAACGTGTGCTTCTATATGTTATATTTTCCGTGCTCCTTAGTAAAACTGTCAGGAGTCATGTGAGAATGATTGAACTTGGCAGGTAAGGTTAACGTGAGGGAAAGGTGATGAGAGAGTGAAAGTCGAGGAAGGTTTACCAAAGAAGGGAAGAAAGATGGGCAGACAGAAAGAAAGAAAGAGACGAACAGTGGTGAAGGGCAACGGTCACATCTGGTCTGAGTTAGTGTTTAAGAGTGGACCGACAGGAGGTCTCACACACAGAAACACACACACAGTCATGTTTTTATTATAGTCCTTGCGTAAATGTCGGCTCTTCTACAAAATATTCTGATGCACACACACACACAATTCAGCCCCATCACTTATATAAATCCTAAAAATCAACACATATTCAATCAAAATTCAATCAAAAAAGTATGCTCAAAGAGATTCCCTGAGGATTTTTTTCAGTTCAGCAGCAGTTCAGAGAGAGATCAGGGTCAAGTATTTGTATATTTCAGGAAATGTTAAAACAGACCTCCAAATTAGTTGTCACTTATGAGAAATACCAGGATAAAAACAAAGGGATTTTTCAAGCTTTACACACTAGCGGGTTCCCTGAATGTTGTTTGGTTGTTGCTGTTTTGGTTTTCATTGGTGTGTAAAGGCCTGAAGCCACATGAAAGATTTTGTTATAACGTTAATCAATTGAAAGATGTAACATGCACTTTAACTCCTTAATGCGGTAGTCTGTTACAAGCGTACATACAATGCAAAACCCTCCGCGTCTCTCTCTGCCGCTCAGCACTCCATTAAGCCATCCCACCAAACCCACAAGAACGACCCCTATGAAACCTCAGCTCACGTAGGGCTCGCTCTTCAAGGTCTCGCCAAGATCCCTGTCCCTCTTGCTTCAACACATCTTCTCAAAGTCTTCAGAAGTTATTCCCCCCTGTTTGTTGTCATGCTTTTTTCCCACTCATCATTATGAAGACCTGGGAGCATTTTGGACTATACAACACTATTGTTGGCAAGGAGGGATGGGCAGTTATGTCATTGCTGGTGGTTGTTTCTCAGCAATTGTGAAGCCGCATGCTGAAAATATTGAGGTTGACTGAGTGAGGGCACACACAAGGAGGGTGATGCACAGTGTGTGCATGAGGAGTGACTGACACTGCGTTAGAGACTCCTCACGGCTGATTGGTTGTTTGGACTTGGGCGTGGTGGAGTCTTGCAAATGTAGCGGTAAGAGGATCCAAAGGCATCGGATTTTTTTCAGAGATTATGTCTCATGTATTACTGTCAGGATATGGTGACAGTTTCAGCAAAAATGCCAAAAGGTTTTTTTTTTATTACAAAAATTACCTACGGATCATTTAACATACAGTTTTACCTTTTTGCCCATATCTGTGGTATTAAAGGTGGGAAAATCATCCCACACTATCTGAAACATACTGATACTCTACATTTAAGAGTAGGCTTAAGACTTTCCTTTTTGATGAAGCTTATAGTTAGGGCTGGCTCAGGTGAGTCCTGAACCATCCCTTAGTTATGCTGCTATAGGCCTAGACTGCCAGGGGATTTCCCATGATGCACTGAGCTCCTCTCTCCTCTTCTCTCTCTCCCTCTGAGTGCAACCTCATCCCATTAATGCATGTTACTAACTCGACTTCTTCCCTTTCCCGTAGTTGTGTGCTTTCTCTCCTCCTGTCACTTCCTGCAGGTGTTTCGGGCTCTGGAGCTGTGGAGTCTGGGTCTGTAGTTAAATGTCTGTACCATTTTTTATTCAGTCTATAGCAACATTACCTTTACAATCTGTACCTCTATACTGTGTAGGCTGCTTCCCTCTGCTCTCTCTCTCTCTCTATCTGTATGTGTCTGCCTACATACAACACATTTTGTGCATATTTTCAACTTCCACTCTCACTTCAGGGATCTTGATTATTTCTGATGGATATCAATATTCAATTCAATTTAATTCAATTTTATTTATATAGGGCCAAATCACAACAACAGTTATCTCACAGCGCTTTTCATAAAGAGCATACTCAGAAGTTATTTACAGAAGCCCAACAATTCCCACCAAGAGCAGCACTAGGCGACACAGGCGAGGAAAAACTTCCTTTTAAGAGGCAGAAACTTCGTAAACCTCCTATGACGTATGGGGTAATTATCAACGCTAACTGCCACATATTGACTTTCTATTTTTTTGACAAGGAGCAAATAGCTATTCGTGCAGCACCTCCTCTCACTTACTCGCTCGCTCACTCTCACTCTTGCAGGAACACCGCTGCACAAACCTGTCCAAAGTTATAGGCCTATAGCTGGGTTGTGGGGATCAGCGAGATTAGAGATGATTACTTTTTTAATGAGCAATAAGTAACTAGTAACATTACTTTTTCTGTGGAACTTGCCCAACACTGGGCATCAAATACAATTGCAAATTCTCTTGGCGTACCTGATTTATTATTCTGATAAAAACATTGTAGCCTATAAGAAAAATGTCATCCCTCTCCATTAAATAGCTGGTTCTGAATCTGCTCTGTACCAACATGAAAGTCTAGCAGAGCGATCTGGGTGATTTTCAACCAGACTGACATCACCCAAAAGGGGCGGAGTTCCACGGAATAGGACTTGATGATGATTGGACTATGATATTTAGAGGCAAACTGTCTATCTAGAACAGTCACAGCTATGCAACACTCAGTTACACTGTGGTAGGATGTGTGAGAAAAATCCCTGCCTTTCCGTGTTTGGTGGTGCGTTGCCTGATCACCCTAATGAACAAACTTGGCCTGTGGTTTAAATGAGCAACCTGCATAACACCTATTAACTCACCATTGCACATTTTGTCACTATTACTTTTCTAACGGCCATCTTAACTGTTTCACCACCACTTAAAAAGACATTTCACTTGGGAAATGTGATCAGTCTGAAACAGTCTGATGCTACAATGATCGTCCTGTCCTACGTTAGCCCCTTCTGGGACAAGGACTGGGTTATTTAGGCTACTGATGATTCCCTGGACACAGCTCAGCACAGTCTCAGACTGAATGTATCTCAAGTGACAGTATCTCAAATCCAAGAAAAACTCATCTGATTGAACCAGGAATTGATTATTTGAACTAATCATATATATTTGAAATCTAATTGGTATATTTGGAATTGATTAATTGTTTCGTAGTTGCAGTGGAGTCTTTGGAGACATTTTTTTTATATTTTGCCTTGCTTTGCTTGTTTTAGGGTGGTGATTTGCTGTACACCTCACTGTAGTCATTTTTCAAACACATTTCAACATGATGTTTGTATTATGATGTAAGATGATTTGTATGTTCCAATTCTGGTTGTGTCTGGTTGTAATTTCATATTTACAGAAGCAAACAATAACCTTGTTTGTACAAGAAACAAGAAGGTAGTTTTTTTTCCACCTGACTATATTCCCAAAAATGCATGGATTTAGGACATAAATGAAAGTCTGACCTTAGTTTCCTGATATTCCTCCAAGTATATTATTAAACAAACTTGTTTTGGTTCTGCTTCAGCCAGGAAGTGGACATTTCTTTTCTTTACTTACCAACTGAAAATAGTGACTTTTACTCCCACAAACTGTCTTCAGAAATGACTAGTGAGGTTTAAGCTGTAATGAAAAATAAAGACCACTCCCTCATATCCGATTTATCTGTAATTTTACATTTACTGATGCCTGGCAGTTTGGTCCTGAAGTATTATAAAAAAAATAAAATACATTCAAATTGTACTCCATCTTGTATTAATCCTGACTATGTTCCAATCATGAAGTGGATGCTCATGTTTTTTTTCTTTTTGCTTTCCCTTGTTTTATCACTAAGAGAATGGAAAGAAAAGAAGGAAATCCACACCCAGAATGTTATTTATCAGTGTGTGGACAACAGGGTTCAGTTTTCATTTTCAGTGCAATAAAGACCCCTCCCTCATTCACACACTAAACCACCCAGTCAGAAAATCCTCATCAGACAAACTCTGCTGATCTTGGAGGAGTAAGCTGCATTTCTTGCTTTCTTATCAATTGTAAGAGCACTTTACACACCGACAACAACAATGGGCAACAAACAGTCAAGCCATTGTGATCTAAAGACAGATAAGAGAACTGTCTTTACATCCAAACCGTCCAAAGTGTACAGGATTCCTGCTCTTTTGTACGAGAGACAAAATGAAACACTTCTAGCCTTTGCAGAGCAGAGGAAGACTTCAGATGATTCCAGCACAGAAATGTTGGTCATGAAAACAGGAAAGCTGAAGAAGGACGAAGACTCTAATGTGAGAACGATTGAGGTAATCATCTCTAGTAATTGTTTCATCACTTAATTACTTTTACTACTATATATATATATATAGTTTGTCTTTCATCTGCATCAAAACTGCTTTGTTTTATTTACACATATTTGCATAATATCCTGTCTAGTGGTCAGAGCTCAAACCGGTGAAGGAGGCACATGTTGATAAGTACCGTCCAATGAACCCCTGCCCGGTTTATGAGAAAACCAGCAACACACTTTTCCTGTTTTTCATCTGTGTTGAGGACGCTATCACAGAGCAGTATCAGATAAAACACTCAGACAACAGGACCCTTCTCTGCTACATCACGAGCCAGGATCTCGGACAAAGTTGGAGTGAAGTGACTAATTTGACTGATGAACTGGATGAAATCAAGAACTGGGCCACATTTGCTGTAGGGCCAGGCCATGGTATTCAAACAGGGAGTGGTAGATTGATTGTTCCAACTTATGCTTATGCAATTTGCTTCCGCTCATTCTGCTGTATAAGTTGTTGTTGTTGTTGCTGTTGCACCAAACCATATGCACTCTCTCTGTATAGTGATAATTCTGGTAAAAATTGGCAGTTTGGCAAAATGATTCAAAATCAGTCACTTGAATGTGAAATGGCAGAGGTTTCTGATAATAACCACAGCTTCATCTACTGCAATGCCCGTGTTAAGGGATGCTATCGACTGGAAGCTCTTGCTAATGGAGGTGGTTTTATCCCCCTCTCATGTGCCACCAAGCTTGTGGAAACAGGCTGTTCAGGCTGTCAGGGAAGTGTGATTTCCTTCCCAGCTCAAAGTGAAGCTCCACATGCAGATGGTGATCCAAACCAGAGCCCAAACAAGTGGCTGCTCTTTGCCCACCCAAGTGATAAGGCCAAAAGGGTTAATTTAGGAGTGTATCTAAATAAGTCTCCAAAAAACCCAAATGCATGGAGCAAACCCTGGATCATCAACAGTGGACCCAGTGGTTACTCAGACCTGGCTTACATTGGTGATGGTTGGTTTGTATGTCTGATGGAGTGTGGGGAGCAGATAGAAATTGAGCAGATAGCTGCTGTAGTTTTTAACTACAATGAAGTCAAGCAGGGCATTGGAAACAAAAAAAGATTTTAGATGACAAGACATAGGAGTGTGAATATGTTTATTGTTACTGTTGTCAACAAAATCCCAGATAATATCAAGATTTATTGGTTTTCTGAATATATACATTTTGCACACTTGTATGCATGCATGTGCTTAAAAAGGGGAAGCTTTTTTTACTTTTATGGTAAGTTCTTGTTTGACATTGTCTAGGCACTATCATGTGTAGCAAGTGGTTTGTTCATGTACTGCTTATGTAAATGTAGTATTTATCTACAGCAGAACAGAAGAAAACTACTTCCTGTTTTAAATAGAAATACAGTGAGATGCATTTGAGGGAGGCAAGATGTCATTCATCAAAGCCACATCATTCATTTATGAAACATAAACTCTATTGTATTGATTTGTCTCTTCAAACCCTGCCTCTGTTTGTCTGCAATTTTACATTAAGGCCTACTGTATATATAATAAATAATAACATACAATCAAATAGTAGTCCACCTTTTATTAAGCCTGAATATGCTCCAACTATGAAGTGGACACTCATCTTTGCTATTCTTTGATTTCCCTTGTTAATCTCTAAGAGAAGAACAGGAAAGAAGGAAATCAACCCACAGAATGTTCTTTATCAGTATTTGGACAACAGGTTTCAGTTTTCAGTACACCAAAGACCCCGCCCTCACTCACACACACAAAGTGGAGCTGCATATGCGGATGATGATTCAAACCAGAACCCAAATAAATGTCTGCTCTTCACCCGCCCAAGTCATATGGCCAGAAGGGTTAATTTAGGAGTGTAGCTAAACAAATCTCCAGAAGACCCAAATGCATGGAGCAAACCCTGGATCATCAACCTGGACCCAGTGTTAACTCAGACCTGGCTTACATTGGTGATGGTTGGTTTGCATACAGTCCCCTCCAAAAGTATTGAAACGGTAAGGCAAATTCCTTTGTTTTTGTTGTTCACTCTAGACATTTTATCAGTCAAGGAAAAGTGTTTTTGATTTAAAACTGAGTGAAACTTCTGTTTCCTTTTTTTGAATGGATAGCAAAGAAAATTATGGCACTTATCAAATTGGCCTTTGGTGCCGGAAAACTTTCCCACCTTAACACAACATAACTAATATATTGACTATGTGGCAGCTGGTTTATGGTCATTTAAATATTTGTAACTCTGTTATTACAGAATTATGCAGAATATCAACTGAGGAGATAAAGACCTTAGGGCGTCAACGTTTCTCCTGTGTCATGTGTTTGATCTTAATGCAGTCTTGAGGAGTAAAGACCTGTGTGGGCGGAGCTGACAGGTTATAATGCACATATGTATGAATATGACTGGCTGCCACCTGACTAATAAGGTATGAATGACTCAGCTGATTCCAATAAGCTAATGCTAATGAACTAATGCTATGTTCCATATGCATGTGGGCACAGGTTGAAGAAATAGATACCTAAGCTTGTGAACAAACATTATACCTGTTAAATATCTTCCTATTAGCATATGACGACCAAGAAACTGAGGTGTGTGGGGAGGAAAATGAGCGTGTGAATGTGTTTGAAAAATAAGCAAACATATGCAAGCCCCTTCACTTTACAAAACACAGAACACACAAAGACAAATTCTCAAATGTGTTGGATCAGTAAATGGGTGACTGAGATGATTACGACAGGTCTCCCAGGCTCTCTGCTTTGGCTGCTGTCAGTGTCCACTTGTTTGGAGGCTAACACAGCTGGAAATTGTTCTGCAATCTTTTCATTTGCAACTTTTGTTGTGGTTTAATTGCAAGGCCTGTGGTTCAAATAACCTGTATAACACTTAGGAAAAGACACACTTAGGGTATGTGATCAGTCTAAAACAATCTGATGCTACAATGATAGTCCGGTTCTATGTTAGCCTCTTCTGGGACCAACACTGGGAGAACTAGTGATGATGAGATTCCCTGGATGCAGTTCCGCACAGTCTCAGACTGGACATATCTCAAGTCTCAATCTCAAATCCAAGAAAACTTCATCTGATCAGACCAGGAATTGAAATATTTGAACTTCGTAGGGTAGAATTGGAATTATGGTCATTATTCAAACACATTTCAATGTACTATTAAGATGATTTGTATGTTCCAATCCTGGTTGTGTCTGGCTGTAATTTCACATTTAGGCCTATTGAAGCAAACAATGGCATAATTTCTTAAAATACGAGTAAATAAAATAAAATCACATAATAGAAGGTAGGTTTTTTTCTACCTGACTATCTCTCAGAAAAATTAATGGATTTAGGATATTAATCAAAGCTGCATTCCCAAGAAGTGCAATGTTAGGCAACAGCTTTCAGTTTTCGGTACACAAAAGACCCCTCCCTCAATCACCCAGCAGGTAAAATGTGATGTTCCTGGAGAAGGAAGCTGCTTTTGTTCCTTTCAATTGCATCAGAAATGCTTTGTTTTATTGATACATCTCTGAATAACATCCTTTCTAGTGGTCAGACCTCAAACCGGTGAAGAAGGCACATGTTTGATGAGTACCATCCTATGAACACCTGCCCGATTTCTGAGGAAACCAGCGACCAGCACTATCATTTTTATTCGTTTGTATACTGCGGCTGTGACATGCAAAATTCCCTCCTGGGGATAAACGTAGTGTTTATCTATCTAATAGCAGAACAGCAGAAAAATAGTTCCTGTTTTCAATAGAAATACAATAACATACATTTGTGGGAGGCAGATCATCAACACCATATCACTAATTTGTTATACGTTATGTTAACAGAAACTTGGTGTGTGTGTTTTTCTGTAAATATAACTGTAATTGACCTAAAATGTCAATGATATATTTAGTCATCATAATTTGGCATTGGCATTGTAGAAAAAAGTGTTTTTATATGATTTGTAATCATTCATAAATTGAATTATTAATCTGGGATATCTAAACCTTGTGAATGTAATGTACCACAAACAGTTTTCAGACTTTAATTTGACATTAACAATATTTATTCAAATAAGTATGAAGGTTATTTTGCCATGGTCAAGTTTAATAATAAAATATGCTTGTAGAGATGCACCAATTAGGGCAACTGAATATCAAAATGCAACTTCAGTAAAGTGTTTTGAATATTTGTAAAATCAGACCTTTCATGCACCAGCAAAGTTTTGCTTACCATTAGTACATATGCAGTATCTCACAAAAGTGAGTACACCACTCACATTTTTGTAAATATTTGATTATATCTTTCATGTGACAACACTGAAGAAATGACACTTTGCTACAATGTAAAGTAGTGAGCGTACAGCTTGTATAACAGTGTAAATTTGCTGCCCCCTCAAAATAACACATCACACAGCTGTTAATGTCTAAACTACTGGCAACAAAAGTGAGTACCTTTAAGTGAAAATGTCCAAATTGGGCCCAAAGTATAAAAATTTTGTGTGGCCACCATTATTTTCAGTCTGAAACCTCTTGGGAATGGAGTTCACTGGAGCTTCACAGGTTGCCACTGGAGTCCTCGCCCACTCCTCCACGAGTACATCACAGCGCTGTTGGATGTTAGAGACCTTGTGGTCCTCCACCTTCTGTTTCCGGTTCATGGTTCCAGTAATCCATGTCCTAAGAGGCTTCCTTCTGGGACGACAGCCACGCAGACCAATTTGATGCAGTGTGTGGCGTATGGTCTGAGCACTGACAGACTCTTTCTGTGTGTTGTTTGTGTGTTTGGCTGCAAGCAACACCATACAAATAATATTTTTTGCCGCAATCCGTTTACAAAACGTGATGAATGATGTACGGGTTTGACTGGAGACGTGTCAATACTACGCGGTACTGGGCTGTTTCAGTCAATACCTTAAAGGTAATGCTACTCGATACTAGGGCTGAACGATTTTGGAAAATAATCTAATTGCGATTTTTTTAACCAATATTGTGATTTCGATTTAATGTGCGATTATTTTTTAAGCTCTTTAACTTCTGTATTATTCAAAACGGACAAGCAGTAAATCAGTGTATAGTATGATATTAGATAGATTAAACAGACTGTTCTTGTGGGTCAGGATGAATTAGGTAGAATTATTATTATGAGCAATAAGATATATCAACTTATAATAATTTGAGAAAGACAATTTGAGTCAAGTCATGGCATTAAATAATATGATATAGGCTATTATCATCAGGTCGGCCTACCTTTTCACCACAGGGTATACAGTCAGCGCGCTCAATACAAAACCCACAGTTCAACCACCAATTAATGAGTCCTGATCTCAGTTCAAATCTCCTGGAGTCCATCTTTCTGTATCCCCGTAAGCAAACTAAAAATACTCAGTTTGAGGTTCAATTCATAAGTTGGCTAACTAAAATAGAACAGAGTGACACCTCTCGTGTCTAATAGACAAGCTTAGTAATTCTCCGACAACACCGGAGTCCCCCTCCTCCCCCGCAGCCTCCGATGATGTTGAGCGGCGCACCGGCTTTAACCAGGCTGCAACTCGGGACAGACTTGGTCTCTTTCGGACTTAGGTGTTTAGTTTGAAACACCAATTTACAGATATTTCCTGAGCTGACTGGTGGCTGTGTGTGTGACGCAAGCGCCGATCGCCACAATGCGCTTACCTTAATACACGCGTCTTTCTGTTGTGCATTTTTCCGTCCATCAAAGCCGCGGATGGCCCGACGAATTCGCCCACCACCAAGTTACCCGCGGTGGCGGCTGCTACTTTCATTCCATTAGGCAGTGGGCCAAGTCTGTTTTTCTCCTTTAGTTTTCGATTTGATAGATCTCCTCCAGGGGAACTGGTTCATTTTTTACAAGTGGCTATATAAAATGTTGTTAAGCACATTACTGCTTGTTTCCAACGTCAATTGTTGCACATTAAAAATATATCGTGATTTAATCTCGCTAGCTAACCACAAAATGTTAGCCGGAGTTAGCCGGAGTAAGAACCAATCAAAGCTCGTGTTGTTACCTTGTCAACTTGAGTTGGCCAATCACGTCATTATTTGAATCGGTGCCCGAAGACCCGGATGTGAACTGACCGCCGCTCTGACATTGCTTACGGTGCAGGCTCCCCGAAAGGAAGTAACTTCGTTGTTTTGGCTACAGTGTATGGCTGCACATCGTGGCAACGGTAAGTAAATGATTGGCATTATCCGAAACATTGTAAAAAGTCTGAACGGATGGTTCTTGGCATAACAGCTACCGCTATCAGTATTTGTGCAACTAATTTAATGTTAAACAAAGTACCGAATGCTAAACACGTGGGTAATGTTAAGCTATTTGTCGTGTACGAGTTGGCTAGCGTTAGTATGGTAGGATTAGCTTTTTTTCTGTGGATACTGCAAGCTAATTATTTATTTACCTGTGTGACTGACTTTATTGTAGTAAAGAGTTCAGCGAGGGCATATTTGCATTTGTCTTACAATACTTCAATGATACTATGACGCTGAAGTTGTTTTTTTATCGTCCAAAAGCTAAAAAAAGCTAAAAAATCAGATTTACATTTTTTTCCATCATTCAGCCCTTGCCTTGTAGACAGTTAAGCTGTATGAATTTATTTGATTTGAAGTGAAACTTCACTCTATTGTGACAGCAGACATCTCCAGGAGTAAGTTAAACCTTGTCCTACCTGTTTTAGAAATAGCATTTGGGGTTCATAATGACTTTGGCCATGGAGAGATCTAAAACACGTAAGTTATAATTAGCTAGATTATCAACAGCTAACATGACTGTTTAGTGAATTAACAACATCAGACAAAAATGACCTTGAACCAGATTAACTTTATCAGTGCCATGTTATGGCCATGGCTACACGCTCAAAATGTTGTGTGTTGCATTGGAGCAGTTTCTACATAGACACATGTCTGTGCATGGTAGCTGGTGCTTTCTACATGTGCAGTTTCCCCCCACACATTGTAGTGCTTTGCACTGGCAATGCACAAGCTCCAAGACACTTTTTGGTGCTGGTGGAAGTGTCATCCAATGAACTGCATAGAATTCCCCCTCGATCTTCCATCCATGCTGCATTGGGGGAGGTATGTCTGGCAGGCTTTGCAAACTTCTCCTGGAGAACAGAGGAATAGAAAGTATTTTTGGGATATAATTTAATACATGTAAAACATGTATTTGAAATATAAAATAGTATTTATGAAATTTGTTTTTGATGGCCTCATAAAAATGACCATGTAATTTGTACCAAAATAGTACAGTGTTGAGTATTTTAAAAATGCAGAAAATAATTTCCCCAAAACAGGGAGATGGACCGGTGTGTTGAGCACTTTGCACAAAACACATGTCCAAGACACATGGAAAGTGAAAGATGGATCTCTCATTGGTTTTCTCTGATTCAGGCAAGTCCAGGCAACAAAAGTTGCTCCAGAAAAAATGGATGTGAATTTAACAAAATATGTGTCTGCATGGGCAGCATAACCATTGAAGTTTATCATCGCTCTCTTTGATTGAACCTCAAAAAATCAAAAATTTGAAGTATGTTTTTTGACATGGTTACATGTATTTTTATGTAAATACCTTTACAGCTTAAGTATTTTATATCTTATTTCAAAATATATTTTGATTTATTTTTTGCCCACCTCCAGGTAACATTGGAATTCTTGGTATCACTTGTTCTTACAGTACTAATTTGTTAATTTTTCTGTTCCTAGGTTCTGTACCTGTGTATAGCAGCCTGGTAGTTTGCTCGCTGAATGTGGAGGTGAAGGGAGTCTTTATTTGGAGGAAGACTTCTCTCCAAACATTTCCCTGATTTGAACATTTGCCACCTTGCCTTGTTGACATCCGTTATACCCTTCTGATCATAGAGCTTGCATGTGAATGCTTCCACTGCCTCGTAGAGCTCTGGTGGTACAGTGAAAGCTGTACCCATTTTTCTGAATGTAGCACAGTGTTCACGATTAGACAGGAGTGTCTTGACTGTCTTCACCTTTCCTATGCCATACAGGGAGCTCACTGTGTCACAGCCAGAGAAACAATGTAGACCAATCAGCGCATCACACACTTCTTCCCCTAGTTGGTCATGGATCCTTTCAACTTCAACTGTGCGACTGTTGACTCCTTTTCCAGTGTGAAAGTACAGATGAGCCCCAAACTCTTTGTAAAAAGCAAGGGCCAGAACAAACACATCAGTGTCAGGACTTCTGATGACTATATGTCTGCTGTAATTAGCAGCATGTGCACAGTGTAGAAGAAGTCGGGTGTCTGCCTCTTCCTGTACTGTGAAGAGATCTGGCATTGGTAAGACTTGCAGATCAGCTGTATTTTGTATTTTTCTTAGAGCGTGGCACTCTCCTCCATGTCCAACGATTAAAGTGAGGTCATCCATCAGATCATTTCCAGATTTGCACCATCTCTCAAAGAAAAACTGTAGGAGATTTTCTTTGTTTTCACCACATGCCAAGAACTTTACCCATTGCTTTGGTGTCCTTTGTTCTCCAGAATATATTTTGGTGACTTGAGAGCCCTTCATAGCACGTCGATCTCGTTCTGCATTCTTGATGCTCATGGTTTTGTAGGTGTCCGGTACAAAATGCACTACCTTGGACTTGCTTGCTTTAGCCACACTGACAATCAATCTCAGAGCACTGTCTGCAAACATCCCAAATGTTGACTGGGGTTTCAAGACTTGCACAAGTGCCATAGCATCCCACACCCAAGTTGAACCCTCAGGAATGTTGTCCACTGTTGCCGGTGGGTTGACCTCTGCTTCCAGAAAGTGCATCAGCTTTGCTTTGTCGGTTTTCATGAGGGAGCCGTCATAATGAGCCAGTGATGCAGGTAAGGGCCCTAAACTATATACAAGCATCTCACCAATGTCAATCGTTCTAGAGGTTCCAATAACAATTAGTCTGGCAAACAGATCACAATCTGATTTTAGGGCTATCTCTCTACCCCTTGCTTTTGTCATAGTTGTAGTTGCAGTGTCTTTGAAGGTCTTGAGCTTCATTTTTTTCATTGGCTCATAGATTCCTGCCTCATCAGTTTGTAGCCTCTTTTCACAAAACTCTAAGAAGGCTTTCTCACCTCTCTCTTTTGCTTCATGCAGATCTGTGAAAATGGGCTCTGATGCTACATGACCTGATGTGATGTGGTGTAGGACCTCTTTATCTATGGAAGGATCAAAAGGATTAATCATGTTCTGAATAGTGGACATGATATTCTTTACATCCTTGTTGTCACATTCTCTTCGTGCATCATCTAGTTCCGCTCGTTGCCTTGTTGTGGTGTTGTGTCCAGCCATGTCTCTGCACCCCATGGTGATGGCTGCACGCTCATGTTGTGTGAGTGTCCATCTATGAACTGCACTTTTGTTGAGTGAAAACCCAGTTAGTCCACCTTTTGTTTTTGAGTCACGATTTGCTGTCTGCTCGATCACTTGGTCACATGCAGTATAAGCAAAGCCATAGGTCTGCTGTCTCTGGGCAACAAAATCTCCTGATTGGAGCTGGTGGTTTATTCTTGGATGAGTGTCCCCTAAACTGATCATCTCCATCCAGTACGTCGATAGGTATCGGGCATAGTTGATCCTGTCATAAGAGAAGAACCATGGCAAAATGGAACGGACACTTGACAGATGGAGACTCCAATTTGCCTCTCGTGTTCCTCTGATGAAGAGGAGAAGGTCCTCGACCATCGATATGTATGTGCTCCAAAAGTGGAATGTCTTGTTGGTGGTGTTGTCTTTGATAAATTTTTCATACCCTCTCATAACTGTTGAGAAGTTCTCAGACATTACCAAAACATCAAAGTCTTCACCAGGGAAGGCTGTCTGCAGATCAGCAGCTGTCTTCATAGCAGCTTCACAGTCGTCTTCTGAAAGGATGTCAAGGTATGCCTGCCAGCGGAGTCTTTGAAGTGCCTCACACATTAACTTGTGGGTTCGCATGCTTCTGTTGTACTGATGTCCAGTTATGACTCCCTCTATAGATCCTGCAGCAACAACTTCAGCTTCAATGATGACATCTTGAAATCCTGCATCCCCAAAGCGCTTCCCAATACAGGACAGGTATGCCATGGCTGTATGAAATTCCCCCATTCTCAGAACTAGTCGTTTCATAAATGCGGTGTTCATCCAACGAATTTCTTGTGCTTTTGCATATATGGCCTGATCCATAACCAACACTATTTCATTCAGCTCCAGTTTGTCTGCTATTTCTAATGAACGAGTGAGGATGGTGTGTACTGTGTCTAGGTCTGTTGGACTGGCGTCAATGACGGGCAGGTAACCAATGTTAGACTGCTGTGGAATCATACCTCTCTGTAGCAGTGTATTGTGACCGGTCCAGCCAGGTAAAACACTGCCATGGACTTCTTGAGTCTTCATGAAAAAGTAGGCAGCATCCAGTCTTCGAGCAGAGTCCTGTGTGTTCATGTATGTCTCGTGTCCCAGTTCAACTTCTGATCCAAAAGGTTTAGGACCGGTTCTCTTTCCTCTAATGTAGGTGTCAATGTGGACGTGAGGTGCTTGAAGAGACCTTTTCCTTGTTCTCTGTAGAGATACTGTGTCAGAAGTAGACACACCACAGGTAATTGGCCTCTGAATTACAATACCATTTGTATTATGTGTTGTTCCCTTTCCAGATAGTGTTTCTTCACCAAAGTCGTTGTTGTCCCATACAAGAGTTGCTTGAACTTGAACTGTAATGTTTGGTGGGATGTATGTATCACCTCTTTGCAATTGCAGCTCTGCTAGAGCGGTGTCATGTTCCAGAACTTGTGAGTTGGAGGAACAGTGCCCTAGACCATTTAGTATTCCTATCAGCTGAGCTGATCCTGTTGTATGTCGTACAGCCATGGCTAAGGAGGAATGCTTTGGCATGAGCCAGCGTCCTCTCATTGCAAGATTCATGATATCCTGACACAAGGACACTATCTTCTGATTGTTCTCCACACTAACATTGACACACAAACCGTCAGTTCTAAATTCTGTAGTCATACCTGTTGTCCAAGCCAGGACATTGTATAATTCATTTGGTACCAGATTTGAGGCAGTGTCCATCTGAAGGTCTTGCGCTGTGGGTGGCCATGGCAGTTTAGGAGTAGTTTTGCACTTGGCCTCTATAATCTCCCTGAGTGACATGGCTGCATGATACAGAAGTCTTGAGTCTTTTGTTCCTTGCCTTGCTCCATGACATGGTTCTGTATCATCTTCTGAGTCATCTTCTGTGTCATCTTCAGTATGGTCTGATGATGATGGCTGTGTAGCTCCATCATGGATTAATTCATCAGCTGTTAAGTCATCAACATACACTAAATAATTTCTTGAGGATTTCAGAAATCTCAAAAATGGATGTGACTTTTGAAGTCTGGCTTTTAAGGAAAAAGCTTTGTAAGATGAAATGTCAGCACCTTCTTTTTCCTGAACTATTTTCTTAAAAAGGCCATTTAGCCAGGACAGTCTTAACACCTCACGATTTCTCAGCAATCTCTCTTCCACCACAGACTTACAGAAATGGGTGTAGCCTGCCTGATATGGATTGCTTTTTGGATTTCCCTCTTGAGGAATTTTGGGCAGATGTCTTGTATAACGTCTGTAACAGCTCAAATGATACATGGCCTTTGAAGCTACAAGATCCCTCCCACGTATGTGCATTAGTAGACTTTCATCCCTCCGTTCCTCTGCAGCAAGAAGTAGCTTACCTGCAGTTAGTGTTTCACACTGTGCAAGTTTTTCTTTTGACCTTTTTCTGCTGTGACTCTCAGTTATGTATTGGTTCTTTCTGCATATGAGGCATCCAACAGGCAGGAGATGGGAAGCTCTTTTTGGGAGGCTCGGGCCATATGATGCAGAACGCAAAACCCAAACCTTGGATGCAGTCTCATCACTGACTTCCTCTGGCAGCAGTTGGGCTTTATCTACATGATTATGGGACACCAGGTAGGGGACAGAGCAAAGGGGACAAAGAATGTGATTATTAAAGGTGGTTATTTTTAATCTTGTAATCTCACTGTTTAGATTTGGAAGAATACCATGTAATGTCTTTGTTTCAAATAAAACATTCTTAAAAAACATTGACTTTAGTGTTCAGTTCATTATGTTATTGATTATAAATGCTGGCCAATAGCCTACCTTACACTATTCATGTAATCTTCTATCGAATCTGTGCTTTTTGCCTTGTTAAATGTCCAGCTTTTCAATACAAATTTTAAAATATGAAGTGTTCAAAAATATGCATTAATTAAAAATTACATTGTGTAATTAAGATTCACTGGTGGTGTGAGGTTTATTTAACATACATTTTTAAAGTAACTAGCAGACACACATACATAGCCTATGTGATGCACCAATACACAATTATTTAAATAGAGAATTAGAGTAGAATTGATGTATTTGATACATACCTTTGTTATCTTTGACTGCCTTCTCTCTCCTCCTACATGCTCTTGCAATATGATCCTTGTTGGTAAAGAGCATGTAGCATTCCCAGTGGAAGCCCACATTAGCTGGCACATCTTGGTCTCTCCAGGTTTCTGTTAATTTAAATGTTGCTATGGCTTTTTCAGCTATTAAACTCTCTGCAGTGTTGAGATTAACCCATTTCCGGGCACACTGAACAAATGTTGCCCAACTTGTTTGAGAAAATAAGATTATTGTGCTTTTTGCCTTAGAAGCAACATGTATACAGCACTTCATATTAGCGCATACCTGCTGTCAGTGCGGTATATCTAAATAAATTGTGACAAAAGTCCGCCCACGGGTGATCAATAACGTTAGAGGTCTTCTGACGGTAAGTGGTCAATGTATAGTACAGTTCGTGTAAACAAAAGATATATAAAGCCTATTTTATTGGCAAGATTTCGTTATCAAGAGAGCAACGTTACAGTATCAACTATGCTGGTTGTCAAGGAGACGTGACAGGTTGTCAAGGAGATGGGTGATTTGTTTACGTTATCTGACGCTACGATTTAGCAGTACTACACATTTGCCCGTTTAAAAAATGTAAGAGTTTAAATCGATATCTTCATCAAATGTGCACACAACAACGTTGGAAACAATGCTTACACAGCTTATAAGAATTTTTACATGCCATCTGTAAACAAATTATTTAGTTCCGTGGCAGGGATCAATGAAAGTCACAATTTCGGGGTCCGGCCCACGGCCTACATGTGACATTAAAGTTTATGTAGCTGAGCTTCTGTCAAGCTTAAGGCCATTTTACAACGAGAAGGCAAGTTTCCAGCGTAACGTGCAGACGAAGCATTAACTTCGTCAGACTGCTTTCCGCTTGGGTGTCATGTGACCAGAGTATAATCGCCGCCTTTGCGATTAGAAAATTGCGTTTTATTAAATCGCGATTAAATCGCAAATTCAATTAATCGTTCAGCCCTACTCGATACCCATCCCTAGTTGCCATGGTAACTGATTCTGTGACCTGACTTGAGACACGACTTCACATTTTTGAAACTGGTGTGTGAATATGTTTTGCACCATATTCACTGCAGCAACTATAACAAAAATGTGAGTCTATGAGTCTCTAAATTTGTGTTTCATAGAACAGGATTTTTCTCTGTGACTTTAAATTTACTGATATACATGTGGGACAACTACAAATGGCGGTCAATTGTTTTGCTCCAATTATACCTGAATAATAAAGAGCAGTATAGAGGGTATGCGTTGACATCACTTCCCCTCCAGAACACGCTGGACTGAGTGGCTAATCATCCGCTACCATTACTGCATTTAGCAAACCGGAAATAAAACAAGTGATTATTTGCTTAAATTAATTAAAGGCAGCTGGACTTGACGGTGATCTTTACTGCATGCCAAACAACCAATGGTTCAGCTCTTCCTCATTTTAGATGTGTTAGATGTGTTTGTGTTTTTGCTAATTCAACCTAATGCTGCCGCTTGTCTTTCTGCCACTCAGTGAGCGTAACTGCAGTGACCCTACGTACTGTGACGTCATGCGCATGACATCCCTCATATTTTTATGAATGCACCCTTCCATCACATATATCATTTATATAGTTAATAATGGATTGCCAGATTCACTTTGTTCACTTACATTTGAACAGCACAATTGGTTAACATGGGTGCCAAAAGGAAGCAGGCAGAATTTCATGGTGCTTCCGCCTGTTCCCCAGCGTAACACTGAATCCTAACTTTGGCCAGAGCAAACATCAAGATCCCTCATAGCTTTATACATGTTTGTTTGTCTCATTTCACCTCAAAGTGAAATGAGTTCCTCTTTCAGACAGCCCCCACAGGTTGACAGACCATCAGCTGGCCTCCTTTTATTTCCATCCATCTGTCAAGCCATGCAACACTTCACACACCACAGACCAAACAATTGCAAATCCTCTGAAGGGAATCATAAAACTCCATCAACAAACAGAGACACCTGAGATGGAGACTGTTACAGCACCGTCATAAATCCCACCTGCGTGTGGTCTGGCATCATATTAAACCTGGATTATGTAGGCTAAGCAAATAAGACAAGAGCTTGGTAAGCAGAAGAAGGAGGTGTTGTAAACTTTTCAGTACGCTGGACTGGTGAGAACTTTTGTGTTCTGGTGTTTATAGCTCACTGCAAAGGGGAAGAGGAGACGTTCATCTAACAAAGAGGAGGAGGACAAGGTGAGCAGTAAATAGGTTTGGTTTGGTCACTACAAGCACTGCTGAGCTGTCTCTGTGGAAGCCATTTTTATATTTCCTGAGTGCTGGTTCACACTAATCTGTCTCTTGGTACTGTCCCAGCAGAAATACGGGTACTTGTGTTTGAAGCACAGCATTTTTCAAAAGTTGAGAGGGGAGTGTAAAAACAGGGACTATTTTTGCAACCTCCATAATGCACAAATGTTTCTCATTATAGAAGATGAAGTGGGTCATGTAAGCACAATGATGCATAAAGCAGCAGGAGATTTGGAGCTGCTGAGCACTCTAGAGTTAGCGTTAAGTACAGTAGAAAAAAAGTAACATTATGGGCCAAATCTCCTGTTGCTTTCCAAAAGTGGAAAGGTACTTCATGTCCAAAGGTCTGTGTTATGACTCTGGGGAGACAGGAGTCCAACTAAAGCTCACATTCACATCCCTTGATTGCTGCAACAAGTTGATTTAAGACAGAACTTGGCAACAGCTCCCCCACTCTGAGCCTGGACCGAACCAAGTGTAAATGTTGTTCAGCCCTCAGGTCAGGGTCTTTTATCAGGGTCAGAGTTTGAGCTGCAGACATAGATTAGGGATTTGATTCTGCGTGAAAGTCTTCATTTTTTCTCTCTGACATCCTTTTTTGGATTGTGGTGAATAATTAACATGTAGTCTTTGCACACTCCATTTGCAGAGCCAAAATCGTCCACTGCTGGGAGTTGGTGGAATGTGCACTGTATAAACATCAAATTACACAGTGTGTGTTTCTGTGTGTGTCCCTCCTCATGTCCAGTCATGATAATCAACACTTCTATCAGATAAAAGGCCCAGTGCAGTGCAGTGAGATGTTCGTATGTGGTGATGACGGCCACAGCTGTTTCAACAGAAGAGAAAAATAACCTCCTCTGTGTCTATGCAACATGTTTCTCCTCTCTCATTCTGTTTTTCTTTTCTTTCTTTTTACATTAATTACTTTTGCATATGTTATTTGTTCAAGACATGTTCACATACACAGCTTTTTTATATGTACTTATTTTAGTATAAAACGGTGCAAGCAATATGTGTTTGTGCATTTAGGGCAGATTTGAAAAGGTCAGTCAGTAAGGAGATGATTGGTTTGGTGTCACGATTTTCTTTTCTGCTAGTTTTCTCTGTTTTGTAAAAAAGCCCAGTATACTTAGAGCGACAGGGCATATGCACTGGGTCAGATGGAAAAACACTTTCTTGCAGAGTTACATGAGAAGAACGATACCGCTTTCAAATCCGAATAGTAATATATAGTAATTTTGCTTAGCTGGCCAAGACATAGTCCCCTGTAAAATCACAAGGTGGTATGTATTAAACAAAAGAGATACAAAAAAAGTGCTAGTAAGCTTTATGTATTTATACTAGGTTAATTTACCAGGACGCTGGGATTACTTTAATATTTATCTTCTTGTGTAACTCTCAGCAAGCATAAAATGTGCAGAAATATGTCTATAAGAAATAATAACTCACTTTCTTTTACAACTAACCATATTTGGAATTTATACATATATTTATACAACAGATTATTATCTTTTATTTTAAATGCATACATGCACACATGGCTGCAAAATGAACCTGTGTTCTGATATTTGAATGTTTTTCCTTCTGCTCTTTTCTTTAAAGGAAATGAGGACTGATGCTGTAATCAGTACCAATACTCTCTCCGGACGCAAGTGTCTCTCCGGACACTTGCTCACGCTCTCATCTTACTCAGTTACTCAACAAGTCACTCATGCACTCCCACTCTCTAATTCTGCTTCTTTCTCTTTTCTTACCCGCAGCTCCACCTTCTTGTGTTTCACCTAACAAGCCCCAAAGTAGAGCAGTAGAGGGAGTGAAGTCGGTGATGTTGAAATGTTGGGCCACGTTTCAGAGCTTATTCCCCGGCTACCTCCCCTCTCCCACCCTCTGTCGTCCACCACAGGCCCTCATCTCTCCTGCCAACACAGAAACACAGCTATGAGCAGTGATTCTAGCCAGATCCTGAGTAATTTTTACACATGCACACTCACACTGCAGCTAATTAGGTTGTTGATGATACCAGCATGCACCATGTAAACGGTAATTTGTGGTCATTTCATGTGTTGACAGCACACACAAAAGAACACACACAAGCTCATATAAAGCACACACAACAGACGCGAGCCTTCTTCCTCTCCCTGCTGAAACAGCACTGCCCTGAGTTCACCTTTTTCGGTCAAGATCGGCTGCATGCCTGGAATCTCACAGCCCAACTTTGAGCAAAGCATAACCCCCCAACCCGACCAATGGAGCAGCTCAGTGACCTACAGTAGTATGGCAACTAACCAGCAAATGTAAAGATATTGTACGTTCAGTCAGCTTGATCTGGAGAGGCTGCTGTCTCACCTCCCTGAGACAGCTCCCTCTAGACTGCTAGTCCAGTTGTGTTTACACTGTGGTGTCAACATCTGTGTACATTTCACCTAAACAAAAGCTACACCAAGCCCTCCGCAAAGCTGAGATGAAGGCAGGCGTTTGCTGTAAAACTGACAGGAGAGGAGAGAGAGAGCAGCACCCTCTTAACCTTAACTTATACTGCTTCTGTAGACACATCCGTACAGACACACACTCACACAAACTTTGGTTAAGTCTACAGTGGAAAGCAAGCTTGAATCACTCACACTGTCCATTTACACCACTGACATTTAGAGTAGTCTTAAGGAAGAACCACACACACACAATCATGCACACACTGAATGGTAAACAATAAAACCACAAGTGCTTGGAGTGTTTGTGTTTTCTGTGCCACAGTGACTAAAGAGGCCATAGTGGACTGGTAGTCACACCACAGTCTAAACAGTATGGTCATGGAAGGCAGAGACTTGAATGTAGACTCAGTCATTATGCCTCCAAGATACTAAGACTTTGTTTTAGCATTTACTCATGTTCTGAAGTGTGGTAGGTGTTTTCAACAAAGAGAAGTAGCTAAAGTACATAAAAGTGTAAGTGTGTAATAGTTTATGTTCTCAAAATCCAATATCTTAATGTATTACTAGTATACTAAAATTGTAAAGCTAAAGAGAAGCTGAATTTGCAGAATCAAAAGTTGACATTTAGATAAGATAGATACAGGTGTATACATATACTTGTGGCCACATAATATATTTGATGTTGGTGATAAAAAAAATAGTAATAGTTCATCAGGGCTTCAGGAAATATGCAAATAGGCCTCAACTCCATATCTACTTCTTTCCTGATACAACTCTGTATGTTCAGTTGTTCTGATAGCTCAGTTGGTTTATGAACACATTTGATAACTCAGTATGTTTGAATCCAGTGTAAACCCTTTCATTGTAGCCATGCTAGCTGTATAATATGTGTGAAACTTGTGCACAACCACAGAAATAATCATCATGGAGCAACAGCTTTGCATATACCAGTCTGAAATACTGGAAAACATATTTGCATAGCGATTTGCATATTCATAGATTCTGGATTGTTTAATGAGGTAGAGGAGTAGATGTAACTGTAAGAAACTTTAACGTGGTAATTGTACTTTTTTTGTGGAAAGATCACATCCGTCATACATTATCCTTCACAGCAGAGTATTTTTATCTGTCTTGCCAGGAGAGGATCTTTAAATGCGTATGAAGAACTGAAACTTGATGTTTCTTTAGTTTAAGATGTCAATAACATACAAGAAAAGAACGGCTATGATTACTTCGGGACAGCTGCACGCAGTACATTTATTTCTCTATTGCCAAATAAGGCAAACCCAACAAAAAGGCTGTATTATTGTTGTGTTATTGTTTATTGTGGCATATTACCTCTTCATGGTCATTTCTTTGAAAGCTCTACTCTCTCATTTAGAAGCATACTTGTTCTTATTTTATGATGTGATAATGAGGATCATAGTTACAAGGCACTGTAATTAAGGCAGAGACAGCTGATGATGTTTATATATAAAAAAAGCAATATTATGCCCCTAAATGGATTATCAGAGTGTATTTTGGAATCACAATCCATATAAAACACAACTCTAGAGGACCGGCATATGGAACATCCATTACAGTCTCAGACATTACTATTAATGGAGATAAGGAGAGAAGGATAACAATGATTTTAAGATTGTAATGATGTAAGATTCAATACCAGCCAAGACATAGTTGTAAAATATGATTTATAGGGATAGTGAAGCGATTCTGCAGAGAGATTTGTTGATATTTGAGCTCAACTGCCAAACAAATACAACCCTCCCTTCGGTGCTCCCTCAGCAGCTCTGCTCACCAAATCCATAGATGCGTATTGCCAAGGCAACCAGAACTACTAGTTTGCTGAAACATGGCAGAATCCATAGTGTCTGCTGGCCGAGTAACAAATAGTAAACAAACATAATCACATGAATGACACATGAACATAGCATCCAAAACACAACAGAGTAAATTTTAAGACAAGTGTTAAAATGACAGTTATTTTTAGGTGTTCGGGGCCATAAAACCCTTCACAAATGTTTTACGGACAAATAATATCATATGTCAGAGTGGACAAACACACAGTATGCAACTACACAAGCACAAACACAGCATCTGCGTCAGATTTCATTCCTTTCAAGATTTCTCCAGCACTGAAATGCCTCACCGATGTTAACAGGGGGCTTTGCCGTTGCCTGGTCATATACCTTTTTTCACAATTTGTACTCTACAGACCTTTTCCTCTTTGGCTGTTTCTCAGCATGTCTCTCCTTATGGACAGTGCCTTGAATCCCGTAATGAGTCCAGCATTTCAAATAAATGTGAGGAAATACTCACAGAATTTAACATAAGGTGCTTACTATTCTTTTATAGAGATTAATTGATGATAAGATAAGTTCATATAAAACTTAAATCATTCTCCTGGAGTGATTCAGCTCACCATTTGTCTTAATAAATGTTTGTAAGTGGCTGTGAGGTCTTGTTCAAGTTGTCTTCTGTAACATCTCCTCCACCACAAACCAACATCCACAGTAGGTTTGTTGATACAGCATTAAACTGTGCATGTGGGAATTTCAGTAGACGTGTAAGTTTAGTTGAAATATTGTTTTAAAGTTCATATTCACATTAATTTAATGATAAGACTGTGATCGCTGGCGTCCCTGGAAGTGACAGATGCCATGTTGTGTTGGTCAGCTTCGTTTTCCCAGTAATTATAACCCCATGATGTATAACTATTCAGGACACAACAGGTCACAGAGGTAAAAGATCATTTTCTAAAAGCTAAAAGGTTATTCAGGCCATGTCGGCCTGTACAGCTAGTATGGTTCCCATGGCCAGGGATGCTGTGTTTATTCTAAATGACCCAAAAATGTGATGTTAGTGAAGAAAAATAACCTAAATTCAAAACATCAACACAATATTTTCTACATAAATGAGCAGCATGGTGATGTGGTCACATTGATAACCATTCTGAAACCGGCACAAGCCTCTGTTTTAAGGCTTGTGCAGACTTCACGATTTTCAGGGTCGGCCGATGGCCGTGCCGTTCACACTACACAACTTGCCTTCTTGTGACAGGAGTCGTGAAGTCGAGGCATTCACAGTACATGACTGATAGGCGACAGGGGGTCACACACTTCACCAGCTGACCGACTCTGTCACCTGACGCTGCTCTCCAAACCACGTTTTGTCTAGAAAACACATGTGAAATGTGAAACGGGAAATGACGCGAACCTTCACACGAAACAGCTGTTGTTTGTTATTATAAAGATACCAATTATAAAGACAAAAACCAGCAGCCTGCTCTCATTGGCTGGATGTGGATGTCGAGTCGGCCGACTCCGCCAGATATTTAGCATGCTAGATATCTGGCAGACGTCGGTGATGTGTCAGAAATGTGTCGGGGAGCTGTTTTGATGTGTCGTTGAGTAGTTCACACATAATGACTGGCGACCGCCGATAAACCACTGACTTACCCCCGATCACAGCCTGACGGTCGCCGAGTTCGCCTAGTGGTAAATCGGGCTAAAAATCATGCAGCGTGAACTAGGCTTCAGTCATCTGTTCTACTGCTGTGTCCTCAAGTAACTTAATTCAGTCTCACTCGAGACATAGTTTTCTGTAGGTGATCTTTAGCTCTGACGGAAGATAATAGCTCTACAAGATAATATGAATCTATGGGTAGTTAAGTAAAGAAACATTGAAATGAAGCATGAGCATTTGACACAAACCTAAAAGTTAAAGGCTCAGACCTCGAGGACATCTCAATACATACATGGTCATTGTGCATGAGCTGGGAGATAGATGCTCAACTGCCTTAAACCCTGTCAGAACTTAAACATTTATACATGCCTGACCACCAAATGACAGAGTTCAGATACCAAAATGAGAAAGTAAGAGAACTGTATTTTTACTGGGCAGTCTGATACCTTTGTCTTGAATAATCAATTCAGAATAACACAAAGTGACTCTATTTCCATTCCAAGTAATTATAGACCCTCATGTCTTTGCATTTGCGTGTTCCTTTAATTAAAGACAAAGCGTGGGCAAGATGAGGAAGATTCCCATCCGTTCTGAATGCAAAGCCACAAAGCGTTGGTTAGACTGGCACGTTGCTTCATTCTGAGTCCAGTAATTATCACTAGAACATGGAGGGAAGCCCAAAGCAGAAGGATGGAGTTACGAACATATAGATAGAAATGGCTTTCCTTTCTTGAAAAACATGTCCTCTTCTGATTTTATTTATCCAGGGTGTTTTTTTGTCTTTTGAGTGCTATAGTGCTGCCTTTGAGAACTTTTGGGTTTTACATTAAATATCCAAATCCAAGCTCAAGACTTACTGAAGAGAATACCTGTTTAGGTTAATCATTCATTTTCCTTGTCCAAAGTTTTCCAGGCTGTCCTTGAGGTTCAACCAGCAGTCTCCTTGTCAAATCACATTTTGTTTTGACTCTTTCACTAATTAACAGACCCTAAAAGACACAGTAAGTAACAGCCGACATGAAAAAACTACAGAGGGTTGCAGCACTTGTCTGGACAACTACCATGGGAACAAAGAGCAGGATTCTGTGTTAATCTCACAGTTTGATTGAGTTTAAATTCTTCCTGTCATCATTCAATTCAGAATCAATTCATAAAACCAATTCTCATCATGAATATCAGCATCTCAAAGCAGTCCCAAAGTGTGCCCTCCCAGCTTCAGTCAGACTCTGTCCTGTTAGCCTCTGCTTATCCTTTTCTCACTTATCTTTTTCCCCTGTTCTGCAATCCTCCAGCAATTGCCTTTTTGTAGACTGTACAATTATAAATAATTTGTTCTTAATTGACTGTCCTGGTTAAATAAAGTTCAGAACCACACCTGCAGTATGGGAACAATCAGACGGGGTTGGGTTGCGTTCCTGACCCAACAGAACAGTTCTGGCTCATTGCAGTAGTCATAAATCAGAAAGACCCCACTCACTCGGTCAAGTACATTTTTTGCACTCTGTCTTGCCTTTTCTCTCTCAGAAAGAGCTGAAAGCTATGTTTTTAATGTAGCCAGATCAATAGACAATATTATCTTGTATCCTTGTTGAGGCATATTAACAGTTTGTAGAGTTTCACAAAGCATAAATAATATCTAAAAGGCATTACATCATGACCATGGACAATCCACAGTTTTAATTGGCTGGAGTGTTATTATGCATTATTTGGGTTTTCCCTCAAAGATAAATAGACAAAACTTCAGCATGTAATATTTAGGAGGATCTATTGATAGAAACGCAATTCAATATGCATAACTATATTTTGGTGGTGTTTACAGACCTTATATAATAAACTGTTATGGCTTTATTACCTTAGAATGAGCCATTTCTATCTAAATACACCGCAGGTCCCGCAGGTTGCTAACACTGACTATGGAAGCTCACTTCTTCCAGTGTGATGAAAAAACATACTGTCGAGTCATTATAATGAGAAACTTTCACAGAATAATGACTAAGCATCACAAAATAATGACTTAGTATCTCCAAACTCCTCGCTAAACTTGTCGTTTTTACACTTTTTTTGGTATGAACTAAACAAATAGTGAGCTATAAAAGGTGCTGTTAGGAGGGTTTAGTTAGCTTTGGACAGTGCCAGGCTAGTTGTTTTCAGTCTTTGTGTTAAGGTAAGCAGCTGCGGTTTTACAATCACTGTACAGACATGATAGTGGTAACAATCTTCTCATCTAACTCTCTGCAAGAAAGAGAATGAGCCTATTGGTCCATGTAGTTGCTGCTGTACATGGAACAACACTGAAATCTCAACCTGCAACTCATACACACACTCTGTCCTCCAAAATTCCAGCAGCCCACTTTAAACAGCAGTTAGATTTACCATAAGTGGCTGCAGCTAGTAATAATACTCCATGCTGTGCTAGTTGCTGACCATGCTGCTAACACTGTGTGATTTATAGCGGGGCTTGTTTGCTGTGAGGCCGACAAAACCCACCAGAAGAGACAGTCTGGAGCGAGTGGGTGGGAGAGACAGCAGGGAAGATTTTCCTTAACTAAATGAAATGATGAATGTGTGCAGTGCAGTCTGGTCAGTCTCTCTCAGGGGCTGTGAGTCTGATGATATTAAGGTCATGTCATATGCAGAGGTGCATGTAGAAATGTACATGCACATATGTGGGCATTTAAATAAGGATGTAACTAATAAATTCCTGTGTGACTGCATGCATCTTCAGTACAATGTAAAAATGCCCACATGAACTTCAGAACACCCTCTGCACTACTAAGTACACTGGCAATAGCTCAGTCCACAGTGGCCTAATGGATAGCACTGTGGCATCAAGAAGGTTCTGGGTATAAGGACTACTGATTTGCATCAACTACAAACTGCATATAAAGGATTAATAGGTCTAAGCCACAAAGCACAACACCTGAGAGATGCACTTAAAGCTTGTGGATATCCAAACTGGACCTAATAACTGTTGTTACAACAGCCAAGAGCACCAACAAACCAAGTGGTATCCATCATCTTACGACCACACAGAGGTTAAATGGGACTAACTCCCAATCATTCAGAACTGAGAAAGCCTCAAGTATCTTCACCCAAGTCCAGTTGATCTTGATTTGAACCCACCGCGATTACTATGACGTGGATGATTCTTCACAGACATTAGGGAGCCATGGTTTTTTGTAGGGCTGTTCCTGACTAAAGATTTACATAGTTGAATCAGAATCGTAAAGTCCTGCCTATAGTCGACTATTAGTCCAATCATGTGTGTTTTTGTGCGTGGAGATTGCGAGTCGGGATCGGTGGTTACACACGTTAGCTCCGCTTTAATCTTGAGAAGCTGCAGAGCTGCAGCCCCGACTCATTCAACTTACACTGTAAGTTTCCAGCTAAACTGAGGCGTTTTGAAGACCCTTTTTTCTCTCTCTCGTCCAGAGCTGCCAAATCTCACGCAATTGGCGTGAGACTCATGTAGTGTCCAGTGCTTTCAATTGACACTTTTCACACGCTCTCACGCCACACATCAACTTTCTCACGCTAGAAAAATAAATGTATAATAACGTCAAGGTTAACTGATAAATTCGACTTGCGGCGCTAATCAACTGATCCCTAACCCTATGTCCAGAACTATGATCCAGAGCCGTTAAACTGCCGTTAAACTGCCGCAAATCCAATCCATGAAGAAGAAGAAGTATTCAGCCATTTCCAGCCAGTAGACCGTTACACCGGGACTTCACTTTTTCACCGACTTCTCGCATTCCTGTCTTACTTTGTGAGAGCAGCTGAGTGTAAGTCACTTTTTCATTAGTTTTTTTTTATTAAACTGAGATGTTAAAGTTGCTATGATTCGCTCTATCACTAACGTTAGCATGATTTTTACAATTCACAAGCTAAACTAACTTACTACTACTAACCTTGCTAAGATGGAGAATAATGAATGAAGATTAGCCTATAGTAGTAACGTTATAGGTAACGAGGTAACGTTAGTGTTTTTATTGGCAAATGTGATGACCAAAGTTATTTATAATTATAGCAGAGTTTCTTAGCATTGAGTTAAAGAGAGCTACGTTATTTAAGTTAATATAAAGTCATTATCCTTTCCTCTGTATAAACAACGCATAATAACAAACAAGCACTTAAAAACCTCTTTAAATGTCCTGGCGGCAGCTTTCGGTCATTTCTGTGCACACAACACAGTTTGAAAGCTAAAATCTTCGTGATTCGACCACAGCGGGTAACGTTACAACCAGCGCCTCTGTCAGACCAGCCAGAACAATCAAAATTGACGTGACTCACCTTTGAAGTCTCATAGTAATCCACCGATAGATTATATTCCAACAAAAAACGGTCTTGTTACGTTGTCAAAGGTCCAGACGAAAGTAAAAACATTCAGTCCAAAACACATTATTCCATCAATAAATCCACAGGGACTGCTGCTGCATCCTTTCATATTTGCCGGCCGACGTGGCTAATATGCCATTATAACCCTAAAAACTCCGATTTGAAAGTAAACTATGATATCGTGTACCTTGTTCGCAGATTAGCCGCTGAACTCTAACCTTTCGACAGACAGCTAATTCGACCCAATAGGAGCTCACATTTCCCTTTCACAGCCTACAATAGCCAACGAAAGCCCGCGCTGTAAGAAAGTGCCAGCCCCTATTATTTCATCAAGCCAATTGCAAGCAATTGTGCCGATGACTGGCACTTCCTGTAGCCAATAAAATTATTAAAATAACATCCAGCTTTAAGTAGGATGGGGTGGTGATGGGGCAGGAGTGGTGTGAGAGACCATAGACATAGACCGGGGTTCAAATTCACTGTGAGACACCCAATGTGTCCCTGAGCAAGACACTTAACCCTTAGTTCTGCCAGAGGCGTGCGACCTCTGACATAGCAGCTTTGAATTTAAACATCAGCTAAAATGAAAAAAAAAAAAATTAGGAAGTTCATAATCTACATTTTATTACGGATTTTTTTATACATAGTTATAATTATTACAATGATAACACATTAATTGAGCCTATTATATTTAATAAATAATACATAGAGTGGTGAAATTATCAGTTGAAAAAAATGCACCTGACTTTAAATACAAACATTTGTACAAAATGTCTTATGCTACCCCGAACAGGGCCCCTCCACAAATTTGTATTTTCTCACTCCAAGGTTTTCTGAAAAGTTGGCAGCCCTGACTCTCGCCTGTCGTTCACTGGTCTTGTGCAGAGTTTTGAGTGCATTCCGTGCTGCCAACGACTGTATGCATGTCACGGTTCCTCACGGTTCTATTTCAAGTAGCCTGCTGTTTAAAAATGATAAAATATTCTTGTGTGGTTCATCAACAGTGACAAATTATCCGAAAGACCCACAAGGTGCGGGACTTCAGCAAGTGTTCCTCTTCTGCCACTTCGCATGCTACGCCTACACATGTGCACTGACGACCCAGGGTTAGGGTTACAATTTTGTATTTATTTACGCACTTTAAAAACATTTATTGAAAGCTTTATTCTTTTACATGAAAGCTTTATTCTTTTTACATGTTTATTTACAACATTAAATAGTGAAATGTATATTGTAATATGCTGTAAGTTAGTGGAAGATAACTGGTGGTTCTACGTAAAATCAGACATTGAGCACCCCCATATCGCCAAAATGGCATGATTCTTGAAACTAACTTGAGAATTGTAATTCATTGCAGCGAACATTTAGTAAGGATTCATTTTCATGAAGTATACAGTACGTATGTGTAGAAGTTTATATTTAAATTCCACTACATAAGTGAAGCAAGAAGTCTCACAAATCAAAAAACTGATTTTTAAACTCAATCCACACAAAATGTATGATGCTTCATCATAAATGGAAATGAATAGATAACCTTAAGCAGTAGGAAAAAGAAATCAAAAACTCTAAAACCGTATAACCTAAAATAGAAAATGGTAGCACATAGTAAAGTCTAAGAACAGTACTCAGAATTTGTAGTTAAAGAGCTAAAAATTGCTCTGACACTGCGAGAATAATTTATGAAACAACTGTTACATCATGTAGATAAAAAATAGTAGATGTAAAAAACTTTCAATGTAAAAAACATACAGTACATTGTATGAATACACACACACATGCTGCCACCAGTTCCAGTTCCAAATCATTTCAGCACATTTTGTTTTTGGTTAAACTGATGGTCTCCCTGAGGGTGCCTGCTTAAACAGCCACTGGTTTTATACAATAATTATCCAACTAAGGGAACCTGTAATTTAACCCTGATATTTCTTTCCCCACAGCAAGACTATAAATCAACCAAAAAACCTCAACATGTAAGTTTTTTTCAGGCATGCAAATTGGTAGTTGAAAGTGAACAGGCTACTCACTCAGTGAACAAATCTGAGGGAAATGTCTGAAAAACATTACTAGGCATGAAGTCATCCGTTTGTGTGCTATATATCATTGTGTTTCTGGAGTTGGGTGTGAGTGGGAGGACTGGGGCCAGGCCAGAACATCAGCCAGTGATTTCTCTCTTGATATGCAAAGACCATATGGAAAACATTTGGCAATCTTGTAATCTGATACTAAATCTAGGGTCAGCATTTTAATAGTTGGTGAGTCAAGGAACATCTCCTTGACCCCTTGAGATGTTCGTGAACATACATACATGCATGCATGATCACACACAAATACACACACACCGCTGTCGACCAACATGCATGTGGCAGTGATCTGGAACCCTAATTAGCTAAGGACAGGGGGAAGGGGAGGGTGAAATTGGACCAGAGGTTCCTCTGATTGAGGGGAAATGGGAAACAGGCTGGAACCAATGTTACCCTTTAGCCTTATGCATGCATGCGCACGTGCGCGCTCACTCTCTCTCTCACACACACACACACACACACACACACACACACACATACACCCATACGCCAGCTGAATGATGGTTTCTGGATCAGTAATGAAATATTTCTCAGTTGGCCCACTGCTTAGCGAAGATCTATCCCCTGTGATTATGGCCTCCAGTCCATGGATGCCAGTATCCGTTGGTCCAAAAAAATGTGAGTTGGAGGCTGTGATTACAAAATGAATCACTGACTAATCTGATTTGGATTACTCACTCTTGCCTCTCTTTCTGTGCTGTCCAGTTTCAAAACACTCAAATGGCTAGTTTATTAAGCCAGGTCCTAAACCTTTTATATAGTTTTTCTCACTTGCTTTAGTACATTTCTCAGATCAGAATTGAAATTCTCAAAACTACTTGTTCAACCTCCACATCATCTCGTCACTTGTGCACATCATTAAGGCAATTTCTCATTGCTTTGAACATATTGCAAATGCTCTGACACGTTGAAGCAAATGATTTTGTACAATTGTTTGCTGTTTCCTACTTTATCAATTGCTTATGTCATGCTGATCGCAATTATTAAACCAGTCTCTGTTGATTAGTCTTACTCCCCAAAACATCAGTTACAACATAAGTTCATCGCATAAGTCACTACATGCAAAATGGTTGAACATGTTGTCATAATCTGTCAAGCATATTTTCTATACAGTCTATTAAACTTTTTTTTGTAAATATTTTCTAAATTGCTCTGAGGTGGATCTTGACTTTCACCAACGAAGGGGAGTGTGTTAAGTGTTAGATCAACCAATGATCAACCAGTTCTCTAAAATATCTTACAGTTTTTCTCAGTCGCTTTGGTGCATTTCTCGAATGATCCTTAACATTTGCAAAACAGTAAGTGCATTTCTTGAAACAGGTAGTATAAACAGCACAACACACTGTTTTACCTGCAAAAGCCAATAACTTGCTCAAAATCCTTAGTCTATCTCTCAAAAGCAAATCTTTATGTCATTGAACATATCAGTGCCGTCAGAATGACAAGTCCTTGTGTCTTGTTTATGAACAAGACAGTCAAAATGTTTAGTCATGTTGTCAATGTTGTATGATATAACTACAGCTAAGGTGTTGTTTACTATAATGTCAACAGTACAAAGTAAGACATTGCAAGAGACTGGACAGGAGACTGGATAGTCTAATGGCATTATTTTCTATGACCATGGTGCATATAGCCTCCTCATGTTGAGGTGTGAAAAGGGGCCCTCTGCCACCACTGTGAGGTTGTCTTGCAGTCCTATGTGGGGAAAGAACAGTATGCAAAACACAAGATTGAGTAAGATATTCAAATATATGTTACTGTATACACACTGTATATACTGCATGTGTTTGTGTGCTACAATATACTGTACACTATGTATTTGTATGAAGTAGTATTTGCTTTATACGACGCCAACATTTTTATCTGAGAAGTACAAATGTATAAAAAATCAGGAGATCAGACCTTAATATGACGTTCTCTGCAAGGACACTTGAGCAACAGGCCTCATGGTTCAGTAGTTGAATAGAGCCAGGTTTAAGATCCATTTTAGCAAGCATCTATCCTGCTGAAGGGGACTTAAGCACTAAAGTGATACAAGCTCCAGGGATGTTGTTCTGCAGCCCGCCTGTAAAAGGTACGAATCAATAGAACAGAGAATTAGGAAAGAACTCGCGTCTAACAAACACAAGCATAAAATAGGACCAGCTTAACGATTAATAACTGAGAACCATCAAAAGATAGGGCACTATAAAAATCAGTGTTAAGATAATAAAGACAACACATAAAATGACTTGGAGATAAGTTTTAAAAGACAGTAAAAGTGTAAACATGAGTGAACAAATCTTCATCACAAAATCTTAACTGATTATACCAAATCATCATCATCATCATCACTGACAGAATGAGTAGCTTTTAACGCTTAGTGGGGCGACCGTCATTGGTAACCAAGCCATGATTTACAGTAGTTACTTTGGGTTAAAAGCTTGTTGAAAGATTCCAACAAAAATGAATCAGGATCAGAGTCACCTGGAAAAAGGCTGAACCAGGCTTAAGTTTAGCCATAACATAATGCTGGGTCATTCAGAATTTCTGATATTTACATATTGTAGGGTCATGCCCACAACAGGGCATGAATTCCAACAGTTAATGCCCTGTTGTGTTGTTTAAATCAGGGCTGTATTCAATCTGAAATAAACGCAATCAGAAGCAGTACTTAATGTCACAGCACAATGAATGGTGGTAAAAATCACATACTGATGTACTTAACTAACTTCTAACTACAAAGTTTGTTGTTTATTGTTTGTTAATTTCTATTTCATACTTGCTCACATATTATTGGTTTTTGCAAAGACTTGTACATATATGCACATACTCATAGAATTATAGATACAGCCAGTATTTGAGTATTTGTTTTTGATTCAGTGCAACAAATTCAGTCAACCAAGACAACTTCAGCAGGAGTCAACCCCGATGATGAATCGAGTAGTTAGATGCTGTAGATGGAACTACACCACTGAAAACCAACGTTTAGGAGCTAGCTTCGCTGAGAGATAAAATCCCCAATGATTTGTGTATGTGTTCTGTACATTCAGATAAAAGTGCCTGTATGTAGAGTTTCTGGTTTGTAGTTGATTCACTTGTTAAAAGGATTATTTGCTGTTGTCTCAGCCCCAACCTCACTTCCTTCACGGACAAGGAACTTTAGGCCTCATCTATAACTACAAGTGCACTCCTCGAGACCCAGTCAGCCCAGTGGGAACATAGCAGACAAATCCCAGGCTCAGTGCTCTCCACATCAAACAAACCCCTGTTCCCAGTGGACAGGCCAAAGCACCAGTGAATACTCCTGGTAAACTAGGCTTAGGATAGGTTGCTTCCAGGCATGGAGGGTGTGATAAGTGTCAGAAGCTGTCTATCACTAGCTGTGAGACTTCCATATCTTAATTCTCTCTAATGCAGTCAGTGCTTCTGGTCACAAACATGCAACTTAAATGTGCTCTTAACTGTCAATCACTGTCTTTTTGTCCACACAGGCAGCTTTCTTGAGCTCTAAGTACAATTATCCATCAGCTTGTAACAGTAACACAAGACCACCCTACAACTCCAATTACTCCCCACACTCTGCTTTTTACCTTTTTGTGCTGCCCCGTGAGAAGATGTGAGGCTGTTTGTACTGTAATGCTTAAGGGAAAAGTCTATTATCACTCCCCATGATGCCTACTCACTTTTCCCAGTAACTCCCAGCAACCAGCTGTCAGTCACACACGACTGGCAGACAAAAGCTTTTATCAGTTTGTATAGCTGAGGGTCTATATGGGTTTCTGTCTTTATGGCTATACAAGGTCAAATAATGTCCTGGAGTTGGTAGTTCTGTCCAACATTTAATTGCCTTTTATTGACTTCGGTAAAGTTTGGCTGCTTGGGACAAAATCTGTCACTTAATCATGTTGTAGAGGATTTTGTTGTCTGTCTGTTCCCATTCAACATTTAACATAATGTATAGCTCTGTTTTAAATACTGAACTGTGAAAACTTTGTATCTCTGAACTGTCTGGAGCTTGATTTTAGCTTGGTGCCGATGCTAATCTCAGCTTTTCATCAGGTTATTTGTACACTCACAGAAACAACAATAGCAAAACATAAAAAATGTGTTACTGGTTATCACATGGCTAGACTATAATTAAGAAAAAATATGAAATAACCATTAATCTTATAATTAAAGTCAATACCATTTACAAAGTTACACTACGGAACACACATTATATATAGGCCTAAGTGACATTTTTCTCCACATTGGAAAAAATAAATAAATAACAGAACCTTTTACCTGTAACTTTACCTGGACAAATTAAAGACACATTTAATTACATCATTAACACACTCAAACACTCAAAATAATTAATTTATTGTTTGTAATTAATTTCATTTTGTGGGAGGTCCCATCCCTATCACCTGATCATCATGGGTCCAAACCAAAGTGAGAGCATCCAATGTGCTTTATGGTATGGGGAACTCAGACTGTGCCACGCTGGTTGGAATACAGAGGGATGAAAAACTGTTGGAGAGAATACTACAATATTACTTTTATTCATTTAGCTGACGCTTTTATCCAAAGCAACTTACAATTGCTATACATGTCAGAGGTTGCATGCCTCTGGTGCAACTAGGGTTAAGTGTCTTGCTCAGGGACACAATGGTGGATGGGTCACAGTGGGGAATTGAACCCGGGTCTCTCACACCTAAGCATAGTCTTATCCATTGCGCCATTGCCACCCCTACTAAGTACTCTCAACAACTTATATTGTTAATATTTCTATGTTAGGACAATTAGACACTGTTTTTATAGTTAGGGCTAGGGGCTAGCCTAACTAATTAATACAAATATACAAATAAAAACAACATATACAGTTACTTATACGAATATTTGCAAAAATTTAATAGTGAACCTGAAAAAGCCGTAGGCAAGGCGCGTTGTTCACATTAAACCATAGTCAAGTCATTTCCATGTGCGATGGCTTGTTTTTTCTTTTTTCATTGCGAAATCCTGCAAACTACCACCAACTGACCGTTGTTGCTGTGCATGGGGAATTTCTTGATTTATATCTATGTTGTTTTTTTTGACTGTATTTTATGTATATATTTGTTTTTACAACCTCCTGTTTTCTCTTCTGCAAAATTACAAATAAAACAAACACCAGGTGAAGACCTATTTGTATCTGTTTTCAGTCCACCACTCAGCCAGTTCTTTACCTTCTCAGATGGTGGTGGTGGAAGTCTATAATGCTGTTCAGGGGTAACACCATAAAGCACAAGGTAATGCATACTTTGTCTTGTTATATGTGTACAACATTTTCTGGATGTCCATAAAATGGTCCCGACCTGCAGCATAGTGTAGTATACGGTAATACTGGATGAGTGCCATGTGGAATACAGAGCAAGTATGAAGATATTTTTTATTGGTTATTAATTTTACTAGGAAATGTGTAGACCAAGTAGAACTCAACTGTTCAATACTGTCAAACCTTTTCCTGAAAATGTTGCAATCTGTTCTACATCATCAGCAGGCCTCAACATGTCTTTTGTAACAAAGTGTTGAATGCATGTTAAATATCATTTATGCAAATGTGACTTGTCTGAACTCTGTTTATGGTTATATTTTGGCATGTGTTTCTGTATAAAGGAGGTGGTATCCTGTAAGCTTTTGGTGAATGATACCACTTGAACAACACACATATTTTTATTCACATGTATGTATGTAGGCACATACACTTAGAAAATAATCATTTCTCACATAAAATCTTCCATTCCCCTTTCTTTGCCTCCTTTTCCTCTAAACCAGTGAGCGGTAAAAGATAAAGGGGAACCTCAGCTTGGTCCTGAAAATGCAGTGGTTTTCCACCCTCAAAGCATTTAGAGGGATGAGCAATATGGAGTATGGCAACCTATTCATTGTGACATCCTATAATGAGTGAGCCTGAAGAGTGATTTACAATTATGACATCATGATGACTGGGAATAGCAGTGATTTGCAGCATCCCAAAATCCTAGAAAGGGAAGGGAGCTTGGGATGCCTTACAGTATGTGAATGTTATCACTTAATGAAGGTATTTTTTGTATTTGGACACATTTGGACATTTATTGGACACGGTTTTACTTTGACTTTTAACATTTTCCATCTTTTGACCCTCCCAGATAACCTGTTAACCAGCTATAGTTTAGCTGGGGTGTAACATTTATTAGATTGCATGTTTTCAGATGCTGCTTTTAAAAAGTAATGTACGCCGTGCTTAGTATTGTTCTGTATGGTACATACCTGTCTGATCTTGTCATCTATGAACTGCCAACAGTGCTAGGCTTTGTGTCTTATTCCTGTACTGATACCATCTCCAAAATTGTGCTGAAATTAATATATTTGTTCATGTTTATCATAGCAAGAAACATAATCCTCTGCATTTGTGTTCAGTATACTGGGAGGATCTTCCATTCCTCCTGTGAAGTAATTAAGTGTGTTTACACTTGTATCTCTGTTTTTATGTTTAGTTTTATTGTATGATTTCTGTGTAACAAATGCATTACCTTCCTTTACAATGTTTTAATTTTTGCAACAGAGAGACTTTTTACAGATTATTGATCGCAACTTTCTTCCACCTGCTGCCAAGTTAAGAAATGTAGAGAGAGGTATCAATTCTGCCTCAGTAGTAAAGGCAATTTAGTGCAGCTGAAAGAATCTTGCTAATCTGTCCAGATAAATGCTTATCATAAGGAGGTATGACAGATAAACTCATCCTTTAGCACCAATATTTTACTGAGAAACATAGCCATCTACTACATCACTTTTTAGCATGTACAGACCACGTTAAGGAGAACAGGCAACATTCTGTAGGGGATGTTTGCTAAACACAGCAACTGGCCCGTTCTACATGTAACTGCAACTTCATGTTGAATCATAACTGTCCCCTGGGACAAACCACAAGTCCTGTCTGTAAAGACTGACCACTGTGTCTGAGCACAGTTGGAAAACCCCTGTCTGTAGTAAAATGTTCTCGATGAACCTCACAAGTGATTCTGTTCAGACGCTGCACATGGCAATGAAGAGGCTGGCAGAACACATCAAACAGACAGTAGGCTGGAGTTTGAGTTTTGAAGAAAGTTGTACATAATAGTACTGAACAAAGACAAATCATGACATTACTGACTCACACCACCATCTACTGTCAACTTTTAGTATGACAATATAAATGTTAAATCTTAGTTTCAAATAATTTGTGAGATTTGTTGCCACATACAGGTACAACATTACATATTAGTACAACAAATTTTGACTGATTTTGATCTCTACCTTTTCTCTATTTTTATTTCCTGCTGTAACAGTGAAATATCCTCCCACGCAACTGTGTTACTTACCAAATGATCACTATACATCCAGCTGTATAAAAGTATTATCTGTGCAAGGTCACAGGGCAATTATCATTATGTGTGTGTGTTTTATTCTTTTAACTAAGTTGTAGTGTGACTGCACACTAAAAATTAGGTGCTGGTCATCGCAGTGTCCCATTTAGACGAAAGGGTGACTGCAAAGGAAGCTCACCAACAATTCAACTGTGCCTAAAAAAAGTCCCAGTGTAGTTGAAATGTCGGTGGTACAATAAAATCAGTTAGTGATCTTTTATTAAAGTTGACCTTTATTTCTTGTCTGCCACTTTTCTGGTTCAACTAACTTAGTTTGATTAAATAGAGAGTTACTGTCTGTAGAGCACTTTGTGACTCAGTGAGCAGCGCAGTTTCAGAATCCAGGAGGGGGGGGGGCAAGTTATATCACAATAGTCCTGTGTAGTTGCCATCTTGCTCCTCTTCCGGCAGTTCTCAAGTTTCACGGCTCAGCACCTGTCTGTGGTGATGAGCCAGTGGGTGCGTGGGAGGACCTGCCATTTATGTGGCCTGTTTGCCAACCGCAGCTTCAACAATGTGTGCCAGTGTCAACACAAATACCACTCAGCCTCTCTTTGACTCCTCCTTGCTCAATCTCCAAACCCAGAGGAAACAGCATGGAGGCTCTGTCAGTTGATGTCTTGTTTTCCTTGTTTAGGTTTTCCATCTGGAAAAGGAAAATGGCAAGTTCAGGTTGGACATATATCTGGAGCTGTTTCTCATGGGGAGACAGGGCAGTAGCCAGAGTTAAAAAAAATATCTAGTAAACAGATCTCTATCCAGATTTTATCTCCCTACATAATTATCTAAAAGCTATTTCAAACCCTTTATTTCAATGTCAGTAATATAATTTTGATGGAGATATACCAAATCCTGTTATTTTAAGGTGTATTTGTAGCCTAAAACAGTCAAATTTTTAATAAAAGGAGCGCCATGTAAGAATTTTAGTTTAAAACTTTTTTAAAAATGTACTAAATTTATCAACAGAATGTGATAATAGCAGTTTGGATGCTGTGTCAAATATGTTTATGTATTGTGTTGCAGAAATATCTACTGCAGTTAGCATGCTAACCAGCTAGCCCATCCTGTCCTGTCTTGTTATACCACTTTGTATCTCAAGAGGCGATACTGAGTCACTGTAGTGTCAAGTCTGCTCTCAGTCCAACATAAGGACGAGAGGATGTAGAAGTAGCTGTGCCCCAAAACATTTGACACACACAATCGACGGCAAAGAAAGAAGTGAAAAAAAAATAGAGGCAAAACAAGAGTTAAAACAGATGTTGCTTTCCACAGCTGGAGACAGCTCTTGGCGAGTAAAGGGATGAAGTTTGATGCAGAACTCGCAACGTTTCTTCTAGACTGGCAAATAAACAGCTTTTAATGCTAACTTTGGCTATTCAGCAATAGTTATAAAGGCAGCTAATTGTATAATGTTACTGACTGTATTCCTAAGTCAGCTGTTTGCTAAGTCAGCTGCTTGTTAAAGCAAGAAATACCTATTGGAAGAACCCTGCATTTCCTTGTTTCTTATGAGAGGGGTGGACACCCCACTTTCTGGTGATATACTGGCCCCAATTTGTTTGGAGTATGAATTCAACAGGTGGCCAATTCGTACAGATAGCTCCTTTAAGGATTCTGACTCAAAAAATACTCTAGAATATAAACTCATTCAGTACCGTACCAATTTTACTGAAACAGTATCAGAGATGACCTTGGTTTCATCAAGCTATAACTACAAAGAGAGAGAGAGCTACAAAGCCCTATGGGGACTTTGGTCAACATTTGTAGTTTTTAAATGTGCTTTATAAATAAATCGACTTGACCTGAGATGTACTTGCAGAGGTGGTTCACTGAATTTGCACTTTGTACAGTATGTTTTCAACATATTAGTGTGCCAGAGAAGAAGTCAGAAGTTCTGTGACTGTTTGAAGTTCCCACCTGCAGCCTGAGTGTCAGTTAAACAATTTCTTTAGTTTAGAGAAGAAGCCTCCCTCTTCCTCCTGCTGCTTGTCCTGACTCTCCTCTGAGCTGGTCGACTTCGCACCAGAACCTGAAGTGCTGCTGCCCCCTATTGGACACAAACACACACTGCATCAGCTTAACTACTGGCACTGGTGCAGTGCTCAGGGACTAACTGACTATCTGTGTCTATGCTAGAGTGGAGGGATGTTTTGCCTGAATGGTGGAGTTGGACTCTTCATACGAACCTGCAGAAGGATTGACACCGTTGACTGTCCCCTGAACATCAGTCTCCTCCTCAGCATAAGTCAGCAACAGAGAACGCTGCTTTCGAGTCAACTTCCTGCAGGGACATGAGACCAGAGACACAATTTAATAATGATCCAAGCAAAATTATGAGTAAATGTTACCACCTCACAGTTTAAGTGTGAAGGAATCTACACTCTTTGGGTTAATGATAATGACACAGTTTTTCCCCAAGTCACGATTGCGTTATTTGTAAACTTAAAAGCCAAAGGTCATGGCCTGTCTCTTTTAGAGCTATACTTTAACCCCGTCTCCTGGGATGATTGGTCAGTGTAACTGTCCTGATAAGGCTGAAGCTGTCTCCAGGAGACTATGGACATAGGCTGTACTCTGCATCCGACTCAATTGACTGTCTCCCCTTAGTATGTGCTGTATGTGACCTGTTTGACCTAGGTAAGCATAGTGTAATGGTTAGGATCAAATACCCAATAGATTCTTTACACATGTATAAATAAGTGAAAAATAACTATTCTTACACAGCAGCAAGAGAATGAGGGACATCAGACACAGACCTTTTGCCAAGTAGGTTTTCACACATAAGGAAGAAAAAAATATACAAAGAAAGAAATATATGTGTGTGTGTGTAGCTGTAAAAAAAATAAAAAGAAGCTACATAGTGTTTAGATGACAGTATTTGCATATCTTGGCCTTATATTGTGAATCTGCAATTCAGAATATAAGGCAGTACTCTTGTTAATATTAAGAGTAAGGTCTATACCTGCTCCATGAAAAGTTCAATGTGATAACTTTTGTTATGAATTGGCATTATATAAATGGAATTGAATTGTCCCTGACTACAAGCCTAATATTGTATATATCATATTAATCTAGAAAAAAGGCTTACAGCATAGTCTTATATACATATATAACATATCTTACTTTGGCACTCTGATCTTGATGTGGATGTAATGATCTCCATAGCTGTAGCTGTTGATCCTCCGAATGCCTTTCCCCTGCAGCTGAATCACCTGATCAGCCTGGCAACTGGGAGGGATCTGAAAACACAGGTGACTTTTAAGCAAACAACAGAAATTTGCTCTAGTGAAACTCTGTGTAGGGTAATGTATTTGGAGACAAGATGTAATGTGACTAAATGTAAGTGCCAGTGCTTACAAGTACAGTACTTCATTAAATTTACAACCCCAGAAAGTACTTTCATTCAGGAATATTAAATGAAAACTGGTTTATTTATAGTAATTTAGCAGTCAAGTTAACATTAACATATTTTTACAGAGAAAGACACTAACACACACATTTGTGGTGTCAAAATTTATAAAGTGATCTTGTGATTAGCTTTTAATTATGACTCTTGGTAGTGTATTCTTAGTGGGAAGTCTCAGCCTGGGGAGTGATGGTGTATATTGTCCATTTGGTGCAGACTTCCTCTTTACTCACCACTATACTGATGGTTTCATAGAGACCCTGTGTTGTAGCTGTGCCCCCCCAGGATGGCCTGAGCTATAGAGATAAACACATCTGAGTGGATGTTTACTCCGTTGCGCCTGAACACTGGGCTTCTCTGGACCTGTACAGACACATTTCAGATACAACACATCAAACTCAAATGCTCCAGTAGTTAGAATTAATGAACTCCTTAAATTTTTCAAAAGCAAACAAAACTCACCCTAAATGTTATAAGGATTTCTCTTTTCCCTACTGGCATTCGCACTGTCTGACCATCTTCCACTCCTGTGTGAAGATAGCACAAGAATTATTGTTTTTGCCCAAATCTATTTGTCATTATGTAACATCTTCCAGCAACAGCAGTCACAGCAGCTTTACATAGACTAAAATGTTGGTACAATACGCTGAAAATAGAAAAAAAAAAGAGATATACTGAAATCTACACATTTTTCTTTTTGAATAAGTTCTTTAAATTCTTTCAATCTGTCACTTGTGAGATGGCAGAGTGGAAACTTACCAGCAGGAACTGGAACAGTGACCGTCTGCCTCTTTTTGGTCTGGCCTGAACCTCGGCACAGTGCGCAGGGTGTGGTAATGATTGATCCCTTCCCACCACAGCGTCGGCAGGTGCTGCGCATCATGAAAGGACCCGTGTTGATTGACTCCTACAGGGGGCAACACAGACAGTGATTTACTGTTTAGTGGCTGACTAACAGCACAGTGGAACAGTTGTGAAATCCCTGAGACATAAAAAAATTTTAAGGAGAAGAATTAAGAGCTTGAGGAGCCTGATGACAGCTACACAGGTTTAAAAGGGCCCTGCTTACTGCCTTGCTGCCACCTGCTGGTCTGTAACTCACCATGCCGGTGCCGTTACAGTAGTGACACTGAGACACCTTGGTGCCCGGCTCGCTGCCCTTTCCATCACACCTCGGGCAGGCGTCATCAATGTTCACACTCAGCTCCTTATTCACGCCCTTTGCCGCCTCTGTAAACGTAAGCTCCATCACAAACTGTTGAGAAAGAGAAAACACTGATATACTTCATTACATACTGATATGACTAATTCTTAGCTTAAACAAATGTTAACAAGTTTTAAATAGCAAAATAAAAAACCTACATGTAAAATAATAGTTTAACATTTAATCAAAACATGTTGATGCAACAGTGATGGGAGTTCTGACCTCGGGTCTTTGATCAAACATGTTGTGGATGTCTCCGAAGCCCATTCCACCAGCAAACTCTCCAAATATTTTCCTGAAGAGCTCCTCGGGGTCTATACTAGTCCCCCAGCCCTGTAGTACTGCTGCTGTCCTGCACCAGCACGGTTTGGGTCAAAGCCTGCCGCGCCGTATGTGTCATACTGCTTCCTCTTCACCTCGTCACTCAGCACCTTTACACAAAAGCAACCCAGCCAGTTTTAACAAACTTTATGTTATAATCATAAATTACTTACACTTTTATGTAATTGGTTTTGTACCTCGTAGGCTTCAGCCAGCTTGGCAAACTTCTCTTTAGCCTCTGGGTCATCTGGGTTGGTGTCTGGGTGGTACTTCTTTGCCAACTGGAGAGACACAAATAGTAGGAAGAAAGATGAGAGCAGAGGACGAAAACGCATTCAGTTTAATCCTCTTTCTGAAAAGGTATCCAAACTTAGGTTTCCTAACATTCAAGTAGGGCTGCACAATTAATCTAATCACAATCGCGATGTTGTCATGTGTGATTACATAACCACAAAAAAGTTTGCGATTTAATAAAACAAATAAGTGTATGTGACGCTCTCTTCTGTGTGTGTGCTGCAGTCTGCTCATTATCTCCACCCACACTGAGCTCTCACATGTGCCCCTGAAAACAGATTGCCTATGTGCAATGAGAAAAATGTTTTATAAGCAGTGTGCAAGTAACTTTTAAGACAGCAACCTACCTACCAATGTAGAGCATTTTGCTTGCACAAGGATTTAATGAATAAAAACAACTCACAGAAATTAACTTGTGGTAAAAAGTAGTCTATTATATGAAATTCTAATGAATGTAGTATTTAATATATTATTGTTATACTAACAGTAAACTATTAATTAAACATTATACTCTTTATTTAATATGCTCATGTACAATTTCTCCACCAGGTTATGGATAGAGACTGCATTAGACCAATGTAACATTGAGCCTGTGCCAGTGATCCCATATTTGCTGCTTCTAGTGGCCTCCTCAGTAGAGAGTAGTAGTAGTAGTAGGGAGTAGAACTCCCCTTGTTTACATCTGTTTTACTTGTTATTGTTATAAATATTGTGTATTGTTTAACTTTGTTCAAGTTGAGAAGTACACATTTCAAAATGTCAGATTGAATCGAATCCAATGTTGTCAACAATAATCGCAGAATGACTTTTTCTGCAACATTCTCCTACATTCAAGGTATTTGGGCATCACAACCCAGATCTATTCCAAATAGTGTGACAGAGCAAAGTGTGTCTCTGACCTGGTAGTAAGCCTTCTTGATGTCCTTTTGTGTGGCAGTGCGGGAGACACCCAAGACTCCATAGAAGTCCGGCTTGTTTGCCAACCTGCTGCTGGTGTGAAAAGAGTGGCAAGCAATGCCCTGTGGACATTTTGTGCCTGCAGAGGAAAGGATCCAAAAAGGACTGTTTAATCAGGAGAACTACTGTATAGATTTTCAGATGTTGATATGTCCAATATTTAGCACTGAGAAGTGATTTCTTGAGCACATTCCCAAGAAAAGAATTATAAACAGCTAGCTGTTATTCATAGCAGTAAATCATAAACAAGTCTAAAAGATTATTGAATTTAGGCCTTCAGCACATCAAATTCATGGAGTTCCCCATTATAACATGTCAGAAAAACAACATAAAATAGAACCAAGTCCCTGATTGCAGACACTGTAGATATTAACCAATATAATATAAGCACTGCTTTGGTACTGCACAAATGTGCCACGTTGAACACCCAGTACAGCAATGCTGGGGTGTATTCACAGCACTCCACAAAGGATAAATTCTTCAAATAATTTATTTCACCACAATACTATTCCATTTAACACAGAAGTACTAAAATAAAAATGTCTAGTGTTGCACACTAAATACCTGAGAACATGCGTGCTTCAAATGTTTATGATCAATACTATTTTGTCACATAAAACCTCCATGCTACAAAGCACAGCAAATAGTGGAATGAAGTAAAATCTTTCCCTGTTAAATGTAGGAGGAGGAACTTTAGAGTTTCACAAAACTATTAACAATTGTATTTAATAACAATATCTGAATTAACCGTAAAGGTCAGTGCGATTAGCATTTCTGATGTCATCACACTGTAAAACACGAACAGCGAGCATTTACATTTATACATAGACCAAGGCTAACATTTAGCCGGCTGCACACATCACAAAGCCTGAACGACGGGACTTTGGACATTTACGAATACTGTCAGAGGACTGGTGATGTAAGAAACTCTTGGGATGTTACGCTAACTGTTAGCTAGCTCACCTGTCAGTCCTCTCAATGTCACGGCATTTCCGTGTGTCCCGGGGCTCAGGTTAACTCCTGTCCCTCCCCAGTGCGTCTGCAATACAGTTGCTGAACAAACTCCTGCATGTCTGGCGGAGACAGTCAGAAAACAAACGCTACGTCGCCCAGATGTAACTGATGCTGCTAACCAGCGTGTACAGAGCCGGGCAGCGGAGGACGCCATTTTTGCGTCACTACCGGTGTCAGCGAGAAAGGGTCAATCTGCCGATTCGCAGGCTGCACGACACGCCCACTTTACTATACGACACGCCCAATTTACTGTACGACACGCCCTCTAACTGCTACTTCGCCCTTGAGAAACATATTATATATTATATTATATATATAACAATGGATTAATGTGGCATATTTCAAACCAGTGGTGCTATTCAGTATTCAGATCCTTTACTAAAAGTAGTAGTAAAAGTAGTAATACCACACTGAGAAAATATTCCATTAAAAGTAAAAGTCCTTTATTCAAAACTTACGTAAAAGCAAGGGCGTCACTTGTGTTGAAAAGTGGTGGGGATTTTAGAAAGCTGCCCTTTGCCCTCTGCAGTCCGCCGGAGCACATGGTCTTTGTCGCCATCTGGTGGCCGAGTCGTTGGAACTACAAGCAAACACAAGGCTGCTTCCTGTTCCTCTCTCTCAGAGGACAAGTTAGATGCCCCCATTCATCCCTGAACGACCTGTTGTTCTCAAGTAATCTCCCTGTAAAGCACAGAGTCCTTCTGTCATGGGAATACTGATCAGTATTTATTAATAAATCAATGTTTGAGGGAGATTCATGTTTTTGTAACAAGGTTCTTGTAAATACCAAAAACAACAAAACATGAAAACTGCATTGGTATATCTTTATAAATTGTATAGTAAATTTTTGCTTATTTTCATCAAATGTACAGTTACAGATAGAATACTCTCTCTCTCTCTCTCTCTCTCTCTCTCTCCAGCAAAATAGTGGATATTTTTTCTGTTGCTATTAAAGTATAAAGTGTAGATACAGAGTAACCTACAGTAGTTGCACAGTTGAGACTCTTGCTCATTCACCACAGAGGCAGTAGATGGCGTCAAAGAGCTATGACAAACACTGCGGCCTGTTTCACTATAGTAGGTACTAGCCAAATGGATCAAGTTCTGAATCTGACTTTTATTTGATAAGTGCTTACAGATGATGATAAATTAATAACAAGAAAACTAATAAGATATTTCAGGGATCACTTGGTTCCCCTGGCACAACAGCAGTCAGACTCTGACAATCTGAAAATTGTGAGACTTTTGTGTCCTAGGGTGAGTTCAAAGATCACTGAAAGGGTGGTGGGGAAAGAACAATGTTGTTCTGCAGCAGAGGGTGTCAAGACCAGGTCAGACATGTTTTGTACAGCTTAGCGATCGAAAATATCTTAATGAAATGACAGAATGTAACTTTTTCTTTCCAAAAAAAAAGTAATGTCCTTGGTCATGTTGGATTTCAGTTCATGCTTGAAATTAGATTTGGCTTGATGACCCACCATTCAGATCTACTTGTTGACAATTAAATTCCTTTTTTCAAGAGTTACATTCTTTCACTCTTACCTTTACTGAACAGACAATAAGTGATGGGTTGTAAAATAGCTTCACACAATTAAAACAAATTTTAAAAAATCAACAAAATTTAAGATATACAACACATTTCCAGCTAAAAGATGGAGTACCAGAGGGCCAAATGTGTCTTGGGGTTGTGAGGCTTAATGTCTAAAATCTATATAGTCACATCATAATAGAAATCCCTAAAAATTGCTCTCATTTTTTCTTAACAACACAGTGCAAAGAGGCACTGTCTACTGACATGACAGGAGGACATTATGAGATACAAAAGCCGAGTAGAAAGATCAAGACTTTCATGTCAGGGTTTTTTTTACGAGGCAGACATGTTGAATGGTTGTCAGTGTGTGTGACCTGATGAAAGAGAAGCTTACAGTCCCTTTTGGTTTCCCCTCCTCTGTCCCCACCATCTATCTCTCATTCCCCGCCGTCTCCAAGGCGACCTGCAAAACAGCATCCCAGCTGTGTGTGTCTGTGTGGAATGCATTACCAAAGGAGGCTGACATTTGCCATAATGTAAATATCACTCTGAGCAACGATTCTTATCTCAATAAAGATGCTCTGACTTCCAACATCTGAGTGACTGGTTAGTGTTCAGCTATGTCATGATGTGTGCATTTGAATGTTGAGAGACAAAATATGCTAAATGGTGAGTTTAGGTTCACGTTTTGGTTATCTGACTCATCACATGTGACCGCATTGTTTCCTTCTGGCTTGATTCTTTTCCTCAGGTCATTCTTTGTTTTTTAATCTCTCCAGCTATGGAGAAAGTCTGAGAGGTCAAGTCATCACATCGGTGGGAGGTGGGGCAGAGGTGTCAATCTACTCATGCTTACACACACACACACACACACGCACACACACACACACACACACACACACACACACACACACACACACACACACACACACACACACACACACAAAACCCCATCACGTTGTCAGAAAGTGTCTGCTTCAAAGCAGCAGTGCTCATTGCAAGTCTGTGGTTGTAATTAGTGTGGTGGGGTTATGAATGATGGTAATAGAGCCCCATATATCAGTCTCACTGTCAGGCACCAGCATGGCTACTTCAAACCTCAGCCCTTAGCACACACACACCACATTGCTTCTGTGTAGCTCAAATGACAATTGAGACAAATGACAAATGCACAATTGGATTTTTTGATCTTAGTAAGAGTGTTACAATTCATGTTTTAGGGTGATGTTTCAGTGCTGGTAAATTTTGACTGTGGATTTAAAGGGACAAATGTTACCAGTTATGAGTGGTACTACTCAGCATGTAACAGCGGTATAATGCGACTCTGCAGGAGCTTTGTAAAGTCTAACCTAAATGACGTTATCAGAGTTATCTCAGGTTGGGCTTGGAACCTGCAACTTTTAGACTTTTTTACAAAGCCTGTACTACAGACTGGGAAAGACATGAAAGATGCTGTCAAGTGATGAGTTCTCTGTTTTGGAGCTTGATCAATACAAAGGAATTAAAGACAGGATCCAATATTATGGAATGCAATCCTAATTTGCTGGAGATTCTTAATTACTGGTTAAAACACATACCGTCCTGTGATTGCAATGTGGTAAAACTGTGTTGCACAACACTCTCTCTTCCTTGCCATTCCCTGTCTGTATCTTATCCAAAGGCTATATGCCAAACAAATAATCTTAAAAACATATTGTACAGTATATTTACTCTATGCTGTATTTTCCAAGAAACACATTTGGCTTGTTACATTATCTGCTGCAGGAAATGAGAAACTAGATGTAAAGAAGCATGCTTTGGCAAATGTTTCCCACCTGGGACAGTTGTGTATTTTATTTTACTTTAAATGTAATTTTATTCTATTTTAATTTAATTCCAAGAAGATGTTCCTATTACTATTTTATTGTGATTTTAAGTGTCATTCTTAAGCATTACTTAACTTTATGTAAAGCACTTGGAAATGCCTCTGTGTTTGAAAGGAGCTAAATAAATATACTTGCCTTGCCTTGTGCCGTCATATGGATTTTATAGGAATATGTGTTTACATCGCCTGTGCCAGTAGTTTATATACTGCATATGCTTGTGTTGCATGTGTTGTCTGGAATTTGTTGTACCTGTATAAAGTAAAACAAATTCAAGAATGCTGTTCCCTGCAGTCGTCTATCACTCCCACCCTTCAACCTCCTTTCCCATTTACTAGTTGTTTTGACTAAAGAGGTGGGAGTCATGAGATTGCCCCCCTGTGATGATCTCCCATCTTCTCCCCCACAGCCACTGACATTTTCATGTCACTAATAAACATCAGAGAGATGCAAAAACAGAGAAAACATGGACATACTTCATTACCTTTCAACCTAATCGATTAGGGCTCTAATGCTTGTAGTTGCATGTGATCATAACGACAAATGATCTCACAGCCAGAGGATCTCTCACATTCATCTTTCAGAAACACAGCTGCTGATATCGCTGGAGGGCAGAGCGTGTATCAACAACAAGAGAGGACGCGCAGAAGTCAAACCATGTCCAGCACGACACTCCACACTCCCCTCTGTTATGGAGATGAAGTTGCTGTTATGGTTACAGACTGTGCAACTGAATTACTGAATGGCCTCCCAGTATCTCTCTGTGTTTGTGCGTGCATCTACTCACCTACAACCAATGCGCAGTGTCTATAGTACAGAAGATAATCAAAATGACCTCCACCAAAAGCAATGGTGCAGAGGGAGACTGCACACCATTTAATAAAATGTGTGCATTGTGTTTTTATTGATGTTAAAATATAGTTATAGCAGTTTTATATTTATATTTATATTTATATTTGTCTCCTTGTGTTTTTGCTTCAGTGCATTTTTTCCTTTCTCCTTGTTAAAACTCTGTGCAGTGTAACATTAATTAGTTTGTTCTGTCACAATGCTCTGCTGTTCTTTCTCCAACACACCTATCATCAATAAAGTTGGCTGTTATTTGCACAGTACAAAATATTTAAATAAAAATGCCAAAACAAAAACCCTGTCAGTTGTGTTTTCGCTTTGCATGAATTATAAGACCCAGTCAGGAAGCCAAATGTGAGTATCTGCGTCATCGTTTTTGAAGTCCTCCATCTTTGCTTGTCCGCACTAATATGCTACACCAAATTTTTAAAACAAAAATGGGGTGGCAGCGTTTTCCAACTTCTCTGTTTTAGGTCATCGGATTCACCATTTTAGTCTGGACGGGAGGTGCAAATGCAGTGTGCAATGCAAGTTTTAAATGTTTCAAAATGTTTTCAAATTAATATGTAGTCGTGTGGATGTAGCCTGAAACAAAACAGTAAAGGGTCCAGCCATGAACAAAACAAGCTAAAAAATGCTAAAAAGCTCATGGTGTGTGAGTACTTTCTTCAAATCTCTGTATAATACCTTTTACATTACATTGGTTCTTTTCTCTGTCTCATTGTGGGCCAGTCATTTTCTGTGAACGGACATATTCCATACATATAACTGACATATAACTGTTTGATTAATCCTGTATCCTCCCTACTGCACGTAGGTCCCCTCCTTTATTAGATAATTTGTTCACTAATAGGAGTCCAGTTTCCTCTGGGAGGACTCGGATAGCGCTTCCCTGTTCCAGCCCTCTGTCTTTCGCTTAATCGCATCATTTTCATCTGACTGCTGGAGCCAACCAGTGATGACCTCATGTGTTGAATCATCTTAACATCAAATTGCAGGATGTGTGGAACCCAAGCATGTGAAAGCAAATACGCTGTGAAAAATTGGGCCTCATATACATGGCTTGGGGGTTGATGTTTTGTCCCACATCAGTATGGTTGAAGAAGAAGGAACTTTATTGTCAAACACATGTTGCGAAATTCATTCTCTGCATTAAACCCAGGCCTCAAGGGAGCAGTGGGCAGCTGCTGTTGAGCCAACTCCAGATCTTTACCAATGTCTGGTCAGTAGCACTGACTGGAGAACCTAACATGTTTTTGAGGGAAACCGGAGCAAACACGCAGATAACATACAAATTCCACACAGAAAGACCGGGGGAAACAGGGTTTGAACCCACAACCTTCTTGCTGTGAGGCCACAGTGCTATCCACTGGACCACCATGCCCAGTGCTCCAGTTGTTCCAGTTGGGGTTGTTAGCTGTGTCTTGGACAAGGGTTTGTGCATGCTTGTTGATTTGAGTTTGCTAGACAATGGCTTTTAAATCAGTTTGGGATTTCTTTGCTGAAGCCGTGAGATAATACATGTCCAGTCTATCTATAATGAAATTACAGTGTTCTCTTGACACAGAACTAAGTTATAAATGTGATTAAAAGATTTTATAGGTGTTTGTAGGGTTTCAAGGTTTTGTAATTTATACTTATTGAGGGCACATAAACACTGAACTGTGAAGCAAGAGAGAGAGTGATGCTCTGAACTTTGGGCATTAAAAACTAATAACAGTATTTTAAATCTCTTCAGCAAGAATAGTCTTTCCTGTGGGCCAGTCATTATACATATTCAGCAGCCAAACTTTATTTAAAATTCTAGTGAATAACCTTAAAAATTCCCAAAGATACAAAATATTACCTTTAGGGAAATTTTATAGAATTATGCCCAAGACATGGATCAGCTTTTTAAAAATGTAGTTTTTGTTTTCAATATTTCACTCAGTGTAAACTTCTGTATATTATATATGTCATAATGTGACAAAATGAAAATCTTTGGTTTGAGGCTACAAAGTGTGTAAAATTGGTGTAGTTTGGCAGGTTTCCATTACACCACTCATTATCTAGACAAGTTGTGTGATGATGATAATAGGAACACCTCTTTATCATATGGAATAGTGAAAGCAGACTGGCATCTTTTCTTGTATCTATCTCAGATAAAATCAGTGTTGAGGTCTAATTTTCACAGGCTATGAACAGGTCCTCCCAACAGCAAGTTTACTTTGCTTTTATGTCCATTGTTAAAGTTAAACAAACTGCAGTGTAGCTACTTCATTCAGACTGGTAGTAAAAGAAAATAGATTATATAACCACTGTGGCTACTCGCCTGTTCCTTCTTTAGCATATTCCCTGACTGCAGCACAGAGAAAGGCAGTCTTTGTGTGGTTATATTAAGTCACTAATCTGCAGAGTCAACAGACAGAGGGTTTCTCTGCCCCTGCGGTTGTGTGGCAGCGATCCTGTTTGGGTGATGGCTGCCATGGGGCTGCTCGTAAATGTCTTTGTGGTCACCTTTAATTCTCCTCTTCCCATGCCCAAACCGAAGTGAGCGTGTGTGTGTGTGTGATGGGGTGGGGGGATAACTGCTGGGTGTCTGCTGCTTCAAATGTAAGGGTCTCTTCAGTGGTAGGACTTTGGGATTTTGGCCCACAGCAAATTATTGCCACCAATATACTGAGGCAGTACTGCCTTTTCACTGAAAACAGCTGGTGGAGCTGAGGAAAATGGTATTGAGTCTCTCTTTACAAGTAATCTGTCATCCATTATTAGTATTAAAACGTTGATTATAGTTGCATCTTCTTGGAGTCTTGGAAAGTAGGGATTTTAAAAATATTGCCAATTTTTTCATGGTGTTCCTGTTAAGAAGTTTGGTTTTTATGCATATCATTAGATACCAACCAATAAAGATCTTTTCTAAAAATATGATTATTATATTATTTTATATCATAATATATATTAACCATAGTATTGGTTTATGGAAAATCATTATCTTTCTGCAGAAAATCCTCTCCCTTCTTCCTTGTTTTTGTTTTTTTATCCCTCTCTCAATCTGAGCCCTAAAGCCCTGTAAACGGTGCTGTGACGTCTTGCGGTTGGTAGTTCAAAGCCTTTGCCAGCTGGGCTTTCAGTTTGAGGAGAATTTTTGTGGTAAGCCAATTGGTGGTTTCCACAAGGAAAACATTTTCATATTAACTGATAAAAGTTCTCAATAAGTGGAACACACTCTTTTTCTTTTGTGTACATTTGTGTAGTCTGTCAGTGTATGTTCATGTGTAAAGGAGATGGTATATGTATGTGTGTATGGTATATGAAACCATGTGCAGATCTGGACGAGGCCACCCACTCAGAAACTGTGGACTGGGCTGTTCCCAGGACTCTTACCCAGGCCAAAAGTATCCCAGCCAATTTGGACGGCTCCGTCCTGATCCTGGGAACATGCTGTACCTGCTCTAATGAACACTTATGTGCTTTCTCAAGCAGTTTTCATAAGAACTCCCAATGGTAATTAGTTATGGACTTCATCAAATACTTTTAAAATGCTATGTTCAGAAAAATAATGTTGGCACCATGTTTGTTTTAAGCATCAGCCTGGTTCATATTCACATTTTGGAGCAGCAGCACAGTTGCTTCTCATAACTCTGCTGGGGTTGCTGTCTGTCCTGAAAATACAACAAATACAAGCATCATTCCCACATCAGGCTATGCAATATCAGTCCGAATAGTAGCGTGAGCCGTAAGTGCAAAAAAAAAGAACTTTCATCATTACAATTGGTCATTTTATCCCATCTGCACTCATGTATACATACACACACACTCTCTGTTTTCTGTCTAACTGTGATAAACATTCATTGTTGGTGTGATCAGGTGAAACATTAAAGTCAATCCCTGACACCTGACCAATCACTGCAGGTTGGGAAAGATGGCAAGCTATGATTGGTCAGGGTACAACTTGAAGACTGCATGTGTTTTTGAAAGCCACGGCAAGAATCAGTAATAACAAATATTGTAATGCTCTCTGCATCAGATAGCTGGATGGACGTCCTTACAGACAAGAATGGAAAGGAATAATCCTTTCATAACTTTCAACTATAAAACTCTATCGTTAAGTCTGCCAAACTTCTTCTCCTCCTTCTTCTCTTCTCCTATTTAAATTGTGTACCTACAGTCCACACTCCTTACTTATTTGCTACTGCTGGCTGCAAAATTATTTACCCCTCGGGGATAATAAAGTATTCCTTAATCTTCCTGAACCATTAGTCAAACAACTACTTCTGAGATATTCCTTATGTTCACACTGATCTTTGTAGAACTAATTTCACTAATCTATGCACCTTTCAAATGGAACAAACTGCAAAATGCATCAATATCTGATGTTGGTCTATGTCTTTTTTTCACTTGAAGGTAACAAAATTACAAAAAGTGTTGTTATTGTTATAGTTATTGTTGTCAGTCTTGTTATTATCTGATCTTTTACAGACACGGAAGCATTATGGTTGTTAATGGAGTTCTGCATAAACTCCCTTTGTTGGCTTCATCCACTTCCTTCTGAGTCACTGTGGCTGTTAGTGTTATCTGGAGGTCAACCACTACCGCACTGTCTAATTTGTAAAACCATGTGTGTGTCCTTGCACACCCAAACCTCTGACCATCCATTTCCCAGGAAGTCTCTATCTGCCCCATCAGCTCTCTAACAAAGAGTCCTGCTGGTTGTTCACCCCAAAGGCCCTGCTGCAGCCCGGGGCTTTGAGGTAATTCATCACCCCAACGCGGCGCAGCCCGTCGTTTCTCACCTCCCCTCTCCTCCCTTCAGGTAACAGTTGAACCATGCGGAGCAGCGGACCACCTGAATACAGCCTCTGGCCATAAGTCAATGACCACCTCATTGTTGACCGGATTATGTTACTCAGGTCATGCCAGATTTGTTATACCTCCTGTCAAAGAACAACAATAAACTGTACTACACAAGTGAACAGCAAAGAGACAAATTGCAACAAGATGCAGAGTTGAAGTATAAGTGTTCTCAGGGTATTAATACTGTCTCTGTCTTTACCTCCCCCTTCCTTTCTTTTATTGTCTCCTTGTTCATCTCTCAGTAAGGACCACCAAAGCTCCTTTTAATCTTTGGGAAAGGTGTCTAACTTTGACAAGTTCACTTAAGTCTCATACCGAATCGAGCAAGGCTCCATTAGCGAGGGAGTTAGAGAGGGATGAAAGATGTGTGGCGAGGGGAAGAAGGTGGGAGGGAGAACACGGTTGAAAACACAAGACTTGGCAGGATGTTACTTTCTCTGAGCTGTTGTGTCAACAGGTGAAGATGTAATTGCACACTTGACTTGAATTGTTCTTACTGAATTCTTCTCACTGCTCCCCAGCCACGGTGAACAACGGAAATTTTAAGAAATAAGAAAAGGAGGTTGTAAAGCCAGCCGATTATGCGTTGCTGTGACAACACTACCCTGTCAGTTTGAATTGTTTAGGTGACACGGGTCACACAAAGTCGTACCGACAATTCCTCCTGTTTGACCAAGTGTGAAAAAGAGAGAGACCTTTTTTTTTAGAGAATTCAAGGGTGTTTTAACACAAAGTAAAACAATTAGAAATCTGTTCTTAAGGTCTTTATTTAGTCATTGACTAAAGATAAATTTCCACAACTAAGTTAAGGGTGTCCTTCTATACTTTGGTTCAGTGACGCCAACCTGGTCTCACTACCAAGTCGGCAAATACTTGGTCAGTGGCCCTCTGCGTCAAAATGTGACGCTGTAGCCCACTAGCATAATTTTTGGATCTGCCCACTGTCAAAGACTGTTATAAATAACTAGAAAGTCCACATATGGAGGAGTAGGGGTGGATGGATTGGACAAACAAACACAGGACATTAACCAAGGAGAGAGCCTTTCATGTTTAACTTACTTAAATTTCATCTGGTATGCAGTAACATAACTTACAATGTTTCCTATAACAATGTTTTTGTGCCTAAACCTAACGGAAGTGCCACAATTTCAGAAAGTCTTGCTCAGTGACACATAGACAATTGAACCTCAGGTCTCTGTCCACTGCACCATGACCACCCTTATACTTTGGGTCACTGACCAGGTGTCAGTTTTTGACAAGCTGAAAGTAACAACATGTTGATTACACAGCTTTTAGATGCTGTCAATGGGGATTTTTCACTCTGATAAAAACAATAAGTAGTAAAACTGTAAAGATGATTTTGGAAAAATAAATAGGGTGTTTTTAAAAATGCATGATGCGCCCCCCACTTGGGGATAGTGCAACTAGCTACAAACATAACACTGTCAACAATTATCATCATATGAAGGAATATGAATTTGTTTTGAAGTCCAACATTCTCTCTCATTTTGGTTCTGTTTTAGTTTTCATTAGCTCCTGAGGGGGAATTCTGGCTGCTAAATGCTCCACTAGGTTATTTACTGTTGTCGCTAAGTCATTTGGTGCAGAACAGAAATTGTACAGTGAGTTTATCAGAGCTTTTCACTGAAAACAGCTGCCAGGTTTTTCAACAGGTTGTTGTACAACACTTTAGTCCATGACAATGCACACGTGCGTGACAACAGTTCAAAGGTAATACATTGACTTGTATCTACACTTTTAATGCTACTCAATTGAACGCAATAACATTAAATTTTAAAGGCTCACTAAAGTGGTAATTTTCTTTATGATGTTTTGTTTTTCTACGTGCAAACATGCAAGACTCTGTAGTGTGATCAGTTGAACTACCGAGCCCCTAGCCTAAATCAGCTTAGCAGTGGAATGAAGTTGAAATATTGCTCTAATGTAAAGAGCTGAATGTAGACAAGATTGCCTTAATAAATTCAAATTATCAAGGCACCCCTAAAACAGCAACAGATGTTTGAAAGAGAAGAAGGTGAGTGGGGATGAGAGAGGAATTATGGTGAAGATAAAAAGATAAAAGAGTCATTTTGAGGGAAGGAGAATATACGGGGATCATGAGCTGAACGAATGTGAGGGATGAGGAAAACAAAATCACAGAGGGATGAGGCTGAAAACTATGAAGAGGATTATAATCAATAATTTACAATTTGCTGAGAGAACCATAAATCCTTTGTTTGACAATATACAACAGTAATTTTTGATGGCATACACCAAAAATGTTTCTCTGAGCTAAAAGTGGGGAAACAATTGTTGGCCATGCATTCATTTTTATTCAACATAAAAATGGTAACTTCAGATAAATGTGTACATTCACCCGACACATGTGCTTCTCTTCATAGAGGTCAGAGCACTGGATTGCCTGTATCACCCGGCCCCTGCAGTTTGTTATGTTGGCGATCATGATAGATATGACAACAGCCGCCCTCCAGCGCACAACTGGAATAAAATGTCCTGTTCATGACAGGTAAAAGTACTTTTGTCACGTACACATACATGTTGCAAAATTCATTTTCGACATTTAACCCATCCTTCAAGGGAGGAGTGGGCAGCCGTTGTGCAGCACCCAGGGATCAGCTCCAGATCTATGTCAGTGTCTGGTCAATGGCACTGACTGATAAAACCTAACATGTTTTTGATGGTGGGAGAAACCCATGCAGACACATGAAGAACATGCAAACTCCACACAGAAAGGCCAGTGACCATGGTTTGAAATGGTTCGAACCCACAACCTTTTTGAGGTGAGGTCGCAGTGCTATCCACTGGACCACCATGCCGCCATGCCCCTCCAGTTATTGATTCACCCCTGCACCTGTAGCCAACCTGCCACTTTCATGTGACTTAAAGAAAGCATTTGACACGGTTAATCATAACATCCTATTGTATAAATTACTGAATTTCAATTTTTCTTCAGACAAAATTGGTAACCATAAATCTAACCCCCTAGGTCTTTCAACCGGGGTCCCGCAGGGCTCCATACTTGGTCCAACCCTTTTTAGCATATACATTAATGATCTACCCTCTGTTTGTGGAAATTGTGATATTTTAATGTATGCTGATGATACAGTTATTTTTACTCATGGTAAGACTGCTTAAGGAAGTTGCAATCAAGCTAACATATGTATTAGTGAAGGTCACATCCTCACTGTTGTTTGCAAATGAATGTCTTAAAAACAGTTTGTATGTTCCTTACCAAAGGCTCCCGCATAGACTCAGAGCAAGACATTTCCATTTCAGGACACGGACTAATGGTTGTCTCAGAATACAAGTATTTAGGAATACACTTAGACTCAAACCTTGCCTTCAAAACCCACATAAAGAGGGTCTGTAATAAAGTAAAGTTCAGTCTGGCCAATTTCAGGTATATCAGAAACCTCCTTTCAACTGAGGCATTTAAGCTATATTTCCACTCATTGGTTCTCTCCCACATCACCTACTGTCTGATAAGTTGGTCCAACGCACACTCTACAGCTTTAAAACCACTGAAATCATTATACAAACAAGCACTTAAAACTCTAGACAAAAGGCCATTTTGTTACCATCATTGCCATATTCTAAAGAAGTATAAACTGCTCAGTTGGGAAAACCTCATAAAATACAGAAATGTCTGCTTAGTTTGTAAGATCATGCACAGTTTAGCTCCTCCTCCTCTGTCTGGCCTTATCAACTTTAAATCAAATGCAAACAGAGTTACCAGAGGTGCAGCTAGGAGGGACTGCACAATCCCACTCAAAACATCTGCATTCAGCCAGGCCGTCTTTTCATTCACAGCATCACATCAATGGAACTCAGTACCACCATTAATTAGAGAGTCCCCATCCTATTACTCATTTAAGAGTAATGTTAAGAAATGGCTTATTGAAAATCAGCACTGTCAACACTGACGCTGGTCCCATCCACCAACAATAACTGCATCATCTATTTTAGATTTTATCTGCTCATTTTGTTTATTTAATTGTTGTCAATTGTGTCTATTGTATAAATAAATTTATTGTATTATAACAGTTTATTATTTTAGGATGCCTAATAACATCTGGCTAAGGGACTGCCGATGAAAACTAGCCTGTGGCTAACTCGGGTACGCTTAAATTTGCTTTGAATGTTGATCAGTGTACATTGTCCCCTTTTGAAATAAACAAATAAATGAAAAATGTAATTAAATGTGCAGAGGAAGAAGAGTTCAGTACAGAGATGACTCTGATCCCAGATTCAGAAAGTAAGGTGATGGTATTACAGAGTCATGAAGTACACAGAGGGAGGAGCTTGGGGATGATGGATGGTTCAACAAAACATCTGCTTTTGACATGGGAGACTGCAATTTGTCTACCATTTCTTAGCAGCAGTCAATGGTGGTTTCTTTTCACCATGACCACAATCGTTTCCTGACCTTGGAAGTCAGTGACAAATGATGCTGTGAAGGGATTTCAGATCAGAAAACACTTATGTGTCATTCTTGCAGACAATTAAGTTCAATTCTTGCAGATCTTGTTGTGTGTAGTCAGTTAAAGTTATTGTGACTCTGATGTCACTATGCCAGGTGTAAAAATCGGTGGTGGAAGAAGTATTCATATCCTTTACTTAAGTAAAAGTAGCAGTACCACACTGTGAAAACACTCCTCTACAAGTAAAAGTCCCACATTGAAAACTTTACTTAACTAAAAGTATCTTAGTTTCACAAGCAACGTTTCCTTAAACTATCAAAAGTAAAAGTACTAATTGTGAGTGGGAAATGGTTCTTGTCAGTGTTTCAATATTATGTGATGTAAAGCATATGTTGCATTTTATTGCTGTAGATGTTTAAGTTTGTGCTAATTTAATTACTTTGTATACCAATGGGTAGTTTAATCTACCAAAAAAGGTATGATATTCTATGAGATCATTGTATGTTTGTAGAGTTGCTGTCCTGTAAGAACAAATCTCTAAAAAGTCAACTTTTCATGAAAGGTCAGATAGATAAACAGCCCTGTTTACCGTCACACCAAACAAAGCATCTTCATTTTCTGCCTCTCTACATAAATCAAACACTACTTGCTGCAATGGCTCTGGATGCAAATTGTGAGGTTCAGAATTGTCCAAAATAGATCTAGTTCCTGGGTATTCTGGGCTGAAATTTAGTTATAAATGTTTGTTATAAATGGTTTGGATGCTCTGCTTTTCTGGTCACACTGTCAATCAGAGGGGTGTTCCTGCATGAACAATTGGGCTTGTATTATTCCAGTTCAATATTCCAAGTAAAATAATGTAGAATAATTAGAAGAATGATAGTTTTTTTTTCAGTTGATAAAAACACATTTTCAACACTTATGAACATTTTTTCCATCTTTCTCTTAACTTTTGTCTCTTCACTATCCCTCTCTCCTCCCGCTCTTTCACTCTCTTTACACCCAGAAGGCATGAACACACTTTATGACCGTTCCTCAGAAGTCTCCTGGCCTTAAGCCTCCCTGGGTTTAGGAGACAGAGAGACACTTTGCTTTTTACTTCCCCGCTGCTTGATCCCACATATTGAGCTCTTCTGGTCGGCAGTGAAGAAAAGGGCAGGGCAGGGTGAGAGAGCAAGGTGGAGAAAGAAAGAAAGAGATGCAGGGTGGAGGGGACAAAGAACAAAGAAAAATGAAGAGAGAGAGCGTGCACTGTGACTTTGCCAATATGAAAACAAGACACAAATTCACCCATGCCAAGACGGATATCTTTTGTTTTTGAAGTCAGGGATGATTCGACTCAATCCCTGGATTGAAGTGTTGATGCTGTTATTATGTATCGCGATGAGAGAGGGATGAAGAACAGAAGGAGAGGAGGAGGAGGGCTGTGTGATATAAATTCCTGTTGAGGAGGACAGCCATATCAAAGCCAGTGGGCAAAAGTGATTTGTGGTGGAACCTGCAAAATATTCATAAAGAATGATATCTCGGCACGAGAGAGGTAGCACTTTGATCTCAGTTAGGAAAGGCTGACATGATGCCCACAAGATGTTACAAATCAAAAGGAGAGAAAGGGGGAGGCGGAAAGATTTCATATTCTCCTCCAACTGTTTTGATGTCTTTGTCTGAAGCATGTTTGAAATTCTCTGGCAATCGCCTCATCGTGCCAGGAGAGAAATGTGAATTTTCATTGGCGAAGGGAAAGGACAGAGTCTTGATGAAAACCACGCACAAGCATGCAGCGTTGTTCATAGGATACGTGGGGTGTGATTGGTGATTTTTCTTTCTTTGTCCAGGAAAGACAATACTAAACCCCCTCAAGTGAGAGCATCTTGAAGGAATCCCGTTCCCTATGGAAGGCAAGCTGGCACCTGACGGCTGCACAAAGCTGAGGTCAAGGGGTTGTGGGTCAAAGGTCAGGAGCGCAGGCCTGATGTGGAAGCAGAGGAAAAAACTGTGAATCACCTTAGATCATGTTGCCTCCTTCTTATTAACTGTCAAGCTCCTTGGGAGCCGGAGAGCAGCTGTTTCTTTCTTTTTTGGGGAAAAGGTTTGGCTGATTGATACAACTGCTTGTGGAAAAAAATCATCCAAAGGGGAACATAAATGTAGGTTCCAAATTTCATGGCAATCTATTCAGCTATTTCATTTGAGTCAAAACCACAAATGTCAGCATCACGGTGGTGCTAGAAGTAATGTCAGAAGATCACTAAAGTAATCAGAATTAATATTTTAGTGCTATAAACAAAATGTGTGCTACTTCACATATGAATCGCTCCAAATTGCAAGAAAAGGTGATTGTACACAACAATCTTTTACCAAACCAGGATGATATAAGAAAAAGACTAAGATCTAATAAGAATGAGACCATCTTTCTGTGTAGCACTAAATCCTGATTTTCTGTTCTTCATTCTTACATTCTAATTAAGCTGTATGAAACCACAGCTGAAAATAGTCCCAAACACTTTTTACTACTGTTTGCTAAAAACTACAGTGACCCCATAGTTGTTTTAAAGAGGTGGTATTATGCTCATTTTCAGGTTCAATTTAGGGGTTGTACCAGAACAGGTTTACATGGTTTCATTTTCAAAAACCACCATATTTTTTGTCATACTGCAAATTGCTGCTGCTCCTCTTGTCACCCTGTGTGTGAAGGCTTCGAGTTGCACATTCACAGTTCCTAGCTAAGGACCACTAGTCAATCAGAAGCAGGGAAGGGCAGGTCAGTGAGAAGCTGGTAAACAGGGCTTCGGTTCAGCTGTACATGTTGCCGACCAGCTTGGCAACACAGACTGGAGCAAGAGTTTCAGAGTGGTGAATTATTAATCTGAAACAAATGTATCTTTCATCCATAAAGTTTTAACTTAGCTCTGTCTCTACATCACAACTTTCAGTAAATGGCTGGACTACAAACAAGCTGTTTTCAAGCAGTTCAGAGCAGAGCTTTCTGTGGGAGATGGGAACTCCCTTTGGGCTGGACTTGGGGCTTTTTCACTTTGCAAATCCATTACATTCACAAAAAAGGTGCATCTCAATAAAGGAGAGGGAAAAGCCAAAAAGCATAATACCACCTCTTTAAGAAAATATTTTGCCTTTTCTTAAATATGTAAATGTATTTTTGACTCATTGTTAAAGGTTTACATCTACAGGACAGAGCACTGTCCATGTTCATGGCAAAGGTGATGTTTTTTAACAGTCCTTTGGTACAAAGGAATATATCAAGCTTTGACTACACAGGCAATACTTGTTGATAGGATCAGTTTGTTGTAGATGTGGACTTTTGGGGGGGATTTTGTCACAATAAGAATACAATACAATAAGTATACAATGTCTTGTGCTTCAGTAACCAGACTGACGAGGAAACATGCACATAATCTTAGGGGTCCTTTGATCCATAACTGAGTAAAATCTTTATTGTGAATCACCAAACATTTTGGCATGAGAGGAGAAAGAGAGAGGAATGTGAACTCAAATGCTGATGGTTTTCTCTACAAAGCAGTCTGTCATTGTTGTGTCATTATTACAGAACATGTGAATATCAAGAAAAAAAATACACAAAAATGTTATGTAGTGTTGGAAAGTAATACAAATGCTCCAAACACAGAGACATTGAAAACTTTTGTAGGAAATGTCCTTTGTGCTTCACATTCAGAGAATTCAAAAGGATGGTTTATGGGTAATAAAGAAGGAAGTCATTGTAGTCTGCAATGGGTCACTGCGTGGCTTTCCCTCTGAAGTCAGACCGCCTTTACACTGACTTGAATGAAACTTTACTGGCTTTAGTCATGTGATCATGTTTAATTCTTTAATGTTGGGTGCCTGTCTTGCACAGTCAACAAAACACAAACTGTTGTATTTGCTAGAAGTCTCACCTGTCTTCCTGTGGTGCTTTAAAAAGTTCAGTACTGATATGTTTTTCTCTTTTAATTGCTGCGTTGGCTTCCTTTGAAGATCAGATTCTTGATCATAGTGGGACTAACCAGGTTAAATAAAGAAGAAAAATGATTTACTTGCCTGTTAGTGGTGTGGCAAATCATCAAACTGCCAGACTGCACAATGGTTTTAAGCTCTCTCTGCTGGTCCATTCACTGAAGCTAGAGCCTGTTCTCTTAATGGTAATTCAATAATAAAACCTGATTTACTATCAGCACAGTGGCCCCATCTACCCCTGCCTCCATACCTTTCCATGAACCTCCCATTTCCTCTTTCAGCCTATTAATGTCTTTCTCTCTTTTCTCAAAGAAGGTCTTCAGTATCTACTCAGAAAGCTCCATAATTCCAATGAGCTTAGTTCAGAAGTGAAAAGAGAACTGAAGAGCATACTGAACAAGAGTTTCATCGCAACACCATATTATTATTATTATTATTATTATTATTATTATTATTATTATTATTGTTATTATTATTATTATTATTATTATTATTAGCCGTTTTGTTAAACACCGTCATCATAACAAGCTGTAAATCACAGGCAAATATTTGGCTATTGACAGTAGGGACATGTTAAGTGAGGTCTGAAAACGGTTTACAGCATATAGTTGGTTCAAACAGTCAAAAACCAAAGTACTGGACAAATTACAATTTCTACCAGATGGTGGCAGTGGATAAAAAAAGTGAAAGGATCACCAAAGTTATTACAGTTTATTCTGAGCGGAGCATGAATGTTTGCACCAAATTTCATTGCAATCTATCCAATTGTTTTCGGGACATGTCACTAAAAACCACATATTTACTTGATGGTGGCGAAAGAAAAAATGTCAGGGGATAAGAAACATCACTAGGATTTATCCTCTGGGAACCTTGAAAATCTGCACAAAATTAAATAGTTGTTATATCGTATTTCAGTTTGATCTAAACTGCTGGACTCAAGAGTCATTATTAATATGACAATAAGTAAAAACACCAGTTTAAACATTAGTGGATCTTCATTAGGGTTCAAAACAGAAGAAAATACCTTAGCCTGATGGGTGTGTTTTGACAATTGGAACAGGCAGATGTTAATGATAAATTAAAAATGAATTTCGCCAAGTTGGCAAAGAGCAAGCCAGGCAACAAATAACTGCATTTTATCAAACCATCACATTGCTCCTTCTCCTACTCACAAGTGCCTGAAGTCTGCTTTTTGTTCAAGTTTAAAAATGTCAACCCTATTTCCTTCAAGAGCAAAAACAACTAATGCTTTTTTGAGTGCAACTTGAGTCCATGACTTCCATTTTTTAAACTTCTTGTCAACTTTGTGTCTCTCACCCACCATAATTCCCGAGATTATGATCTCTTGAGCCTCACCGAGTTCAGAAACTGACCTCATTCCTGCATGCAAACACCAGCTAATCCTTTGTTACAGCAGCAAATAGATTTCATGAATCTGGATGAATCTGGCTTTATAAGAGATTCCTCGCATTTTTTACTCAAGAATGAAATTAGATTTTCTCATAATTTAATTCTCATTTATTTTTTTTTCTTCAACAGGAGCCGTGATTCTTAAGCAAACATGTACAAAAAGCCAAACATTTTTTTTATTTTATTAATTTTTTTAGTTTGGGAGGGAGGCAGGATTACTTAAAAAACATATTTTAATCTATTTCCTTTTTCTATGTTTTAATTCACTATGACATGTTTAACAGATAAACAAATAAAAATATACATGTATAAAGGTACTACTTTAAAAGGGATCAAGGAGAACTGCAGGTCTCACAAGTACAGTAATATTCATCCTCAAAATATATAAATATTCCAAAGGATATAAATACTATCTTTCATGCTCTTGCTCTCCTCTGTATCACAATAGCTCTTAATGGCTTTGTGGTAAATGAGAACCCAACCACAGAGAGATTAAAGAGAATGAACATGCTTGACTGACATAAAAATAACTATGATAGACAGACTTTGCTTACAGCTACATGTGACATCGGGCTTAATCTCCACGCACAGCAGCACTCCTGCAAAATAGGTTAGAGGAAAGTCACATCTCTGGATGGCTTGTTGGGTCTGGCGGAAGCCAAGATGTGTAATGTTATGTGACTTAATGTTGTCCAGTATGACTGTGACATTAAATCAGCTGGGTTTGACACAGGCTTGGTGAGCATACAACCTCACACACATCATTTAAACATCCACCTACCTCCTCCAGTGAGACCATCAAAATGCACTAAACCCCTCCCAAACTCATTCCCCCCTCTCTGATGCTTTTCTCTTTGTCTCTACAGACACTCGGCGGCAGCAGCAGCCTTTTGCTCGGCCCAGCCAAAGACAATGGTGGAGCTGCAGGAGATGGAGACGACGATGAGGGGGACGTGGAAGGCGGGGGGTTTATTTTGTTGAGTGATTTGGAGTGCTTGACAGCAGGACTGCTTTTTTGTTGTGTTTGTGTGTGTGAAAGAGGCTTATGACTTTAAAAAGCTGTGGTGAAGTCAAGCACTGAATAGCAGAGCAGGAGGTGTGTCGTTCAGAGGTGAAGGGTGTTTTAAGGAATATTTGATAGTGATCAAGCAGCTGTTTCCCCTGAGGCTGCAATGGGTGGGATATAGACCTGCAGCAACCAGTACCTGGTAAATGCTATGGGAGCAAACACAAGGTAATATAATTTCAGCTGAAAAAATGGGAGGTTTTTTTTTGAAATTGCTCACTTATTTTTAAACCTGGGCCCTATTTTTTTAGATATTTAAAAATGACCAGTAGATACAAAAAGTTTTGGAATTGGTCCAGTAGATTGTAGAAAGGGCTTGTTCTTGCTACTGATGGGCTGAGATTGTTTGACTGTTTGACAACATAGCATGCCTACAGAGATATTTCTTTGAATAAATGAGGTGACTTACTTTTCCTCTGTCGTCTGCCTGCCACAACGCACCTCTTGCAAGATTTCAGAGTGTGTTACACGTGAGCATGAACTTCAAATACAATTAAGTTGTCTTCAAAGTCAAAACTGCAGCATACTTTACAATTGCCTGAAATTAACATAACAGATTCACATTAATTAAATAAAAATAAAATTAGGCTCATTGCTCAAAAAATGTTGTCTAACACAAGAAATTTCAAAACATGGAGAAAGTTTGTCTTTAGCTCTTGCAGCCCATAACTAATTGTTTCCTCTCTTTATTTCATCTGATTATTATCTTTACAGGGCAGTATTTTGCTTCAGAATGTGGTTAGACTTATTTGAACCTTTGTGCGTCTATTCTGAGAAAAGCCTGGCGCTGATGGCAGCTGGTTACCTGAAGGTCCTAAAGAAGTAAAACAGGAAGTGGGAGATCTGCAACAGGAGGAAATGGCTTTGACCAACATGTAGAAATGGATTTGTTATGCTCCATTACAACAAGAACATACTGTCATACCCTGCTGCATAAAGAAGTGGAATTGAAACCTGGAGGGTGATAAAGCAATATAATAACACTTTTAACTGAAGTGACTCTAAAAGAGCTGGTCTTCATTATAAACATGTGGACACCAGCTGTAGTGCTGGAAATTAACTATGTAAGTATATTTACTGCTTCTAATTCTACTCACCTACTTTTCAGTGAGAAATATTGTACATTTTAATGCGCTATCTTACTAAAGCTTTAGTTACTAGTTACTTTACATTATGATTAAATATAATAACTAATAAATTATGAGGGGTTATTATTATAGATTAAAGTATCCAGCAATATATAATATTGGACAGAAATCATTCACATTCACAGGATCCAGCACCAAAACATCATCCTCAACCACACAGCATTAAATCTTCATCCAGTAATGCCAAACCTCCTTCGCTGCTGTATCCAGTTGTGGGAACAAGCCTGATGGTGGGAAGCGGACAACAGCTCTGTGTGACACATGGAAACATCAGGAAGGTGAAGAGATAAAAGGTTTTTGACTTTTAATCAAGACTGAGTTTGATATCACTGCAGTAAAGAAAGACAGTGAGGGGATGAGAGGACATTGAAAGAGATACTAATGTTATACAGGGCAACATTAAAAGTATGTAGATGGAAAGGATCCATCTAGACAAACAACCTTTTTTTTAAAGAGTAAGATCCTTTTTGTTTAACCAAAAACAGTCAAAGCCACTAGACTCCCTTGTCACTGCTGCAGACTGCAGCACGCATGCTCAATATTGGACTCAAAAAATGTTGTCCGAATTAATCATTGAAATATACCGAACATAGCAATTAAAGGTACAAAGTGTAAGATTTGGCCAGCATTTTACTTTAAAACATTAAAAAATGAACTTACATCATCAACAGAATGTGAAAAAGTTACTGTTCTGACGTCCTGTCAAAGATTATGTATTGTGTTGCAGAGATATCTACTGAAGTTAGCATGCTAACCTGCTAGCCCCGGTTCATCCTGTGTTGTAATACCCAGTGAATTTCCTCTGGCCTACAGACAGCTGCTGAGTTACAGGAAGCTGTGGAGGAGAGAGCCGTGGCAGCGCTGGAGCTTTTGGACATAAACACCCGCAATCAGACTGGATTATGCTTTGACAACTACGCTGTTTACCTGCATGAGAAACTCAGTTAACTGCTTTTAATAAACCAACTTATTACTTTAAATTTTGGGATTGAAATGTTGATTTATCTTCACTCGTTTTCTGTTGTTACTGTCAGTAGGTTAGCTAGGGCTCTGTGATACCACAACCTTCCATTTTGTTCACATACTTCTTGGCATACTTACTGTGTTTTGGATTAACTATCAGTGACTCTCTGGTATACAGTATATTTTATAAAGTAGCCTATATACATTCAAACAATCACCTTCTTCCCTCAGGCTTCACATACGACCCGCATGTATCCCTCCAACCCTGCATCATTTCTTCTTCTCTTGCTTTTTCCTTTTCTAGCCCATTTTTTCTGGGCACCTCGGCTCCACCCACCACAATACCAGCTACGCAGAATGCACCCATGATAGCGATCCATGGTGGTGTCATCATCTAAATCGATTACCTCAGGTGTGCTCAGTCAAATGGCTTCCTCACCGTCAGGTCAGGTCAGGTCACTAAACTCTATTGCTGACTCACTTTCTTGTTTCTCATTCTAGAAATTCAGGAAATTGGCACCAGCCTCTCACCATCGTTGACTCAGAACTCTCCAAACTGTCTGTTCCCGTACATTGACAAAGTACTGGCATCCTTCTGCTTACTGTGCTGTTCAGAGTTCTACCCTCAAATACCATCCTTACCAAATACCATTTTTAAACACAACCATTTCTGACATTTCCTTCCATACTTCCAGCACTACTAATCTACCACCTAAAATGCTACAATAATCTGATCTACCTTAACCCATCTAACGCTTGTAAGTTGCATCGTACCTAAGCACAAATGAACTAATATGTCACAATACTCTATTGCTGACTCACTTTCTTGTTTCTTATTCCAAAAATTCAGGAATTTGCCACCAGCCTCTGACCATCTTGCGACTCAGGACTTTCCAAACAGGCTGTTTTAGTACATAGGCAAAGTCTTTGTTTTTGTCATTTATTTGTACTGACATCCTTTGGCTTTAGGTGCTGTTCAGAGTTCTACCCTCAAATACCATACATCTTTAAACACAACCATTTCTGGCATTTCCATCCATTCTTCCGACACTCTAATCTACCATCTCAAATGCAACAAGATCCACGTTCTGGTCTACCTCAACCAATCAACCTCTTTCCATTAGCCTCGTACCTAAGTACAATATAATGTACAATATAAACCTTCCACAAGTTACAAAACTCTATTGCTGACTCACTTTCTTGTTTCTCATTCCAGATTGCAATTGGCACCGGCCTCTCACCATCATCCGACTCTCCAAACAGGCTGTCCATACATCGACAAAGTCTTTGAATCCATGTTCCTGGCTTTCTTGGGTTTTCCATGCTGCTCAGAGTTCACCGCTTCTAACCTCAACTACCATCCATCTCAAAACGCAACCCTCAAGTCTCAACTGGTTCCCTTCTGTCTTCCTTCCTCCAGCTGACACCATTCCATCGTACTCTTCCATTCCCCCCTCACATAACCCTGATCTCTCCTCACCCCTCATTCCGGACCATTCATTTCTTCATCCCTCACCCTTCCTCTGCTTATCCCTTCATCTCTCTACCTTTACCCCTTCATCCCTCATCCGTTTATCATTCATCTCTTCATCACTTCATCCCTCAAGCCTCATCCCTTCATCCGTCATCCCTTCACCTCCACCCCATCATCCCCTCACCCCCTCATCGCCTCACCTCTTCATACCGCATACCTTACTCGAGACTCTTAATCCATCTCTCCTACATCATCTCAGCTCTCCTCCATCCATGATATGCAAACACACAAATCTATGTCTTTATTATTCGTGAAGTATTATGAGATGAGGAAAGATCGGCCCTTTGGAAAGTTTGCTATACATTTTTGAGGCCATTGCAACATTCATTACACATGTCTAAACACAATCTTGAACAGTGTCATCGTTGTATAACCTGCGTGTGGAGTTGTGTCCCAAAAACAGAACTATGAGTGTTCATGGTAAAATAATTCCACAGTGGACATCATCAGAAACAAAGGATCATCTAATTGTGTTTTACAATAGCAGATCCAATCCACACATTACGAGCATAACATAATGTGTCCATCGGCCCCCAAAACACACTATACAATGTTAACTTGTTAGTAACTCTGTGTGGTTTTGCTTAGGCTTTGAGCTAAATGTGTCAGCATGCCAACAGGCTCCCATGCCAATGATAATGCTTCGATTATGCTTGAAAAATGACTGAAATGATTCATTGGTGATCAAAATAGTTGCTCATCGTTCTTCTATCTTCTATCTGTTATACTGTTTTATTTTAGAACAAGGCTGTTTTATTTTAGAACAAGGCTCTGAAAGATTTAATAAGGTTTAAATTTAAGATGGAAGTTGTGGTCGCTATCTGATTTCATCTATTATCTTTCATGCTATTTGTTGTCTTTTTGTGTGGGCAATAAACAGGTTCAAGACAAGAAAGTGACTTGCATTAAAGGTTGAGAGGGAAAAAGAGTTGTGATATTCAGCAGGAACTGAACGTAGAGGTTTAGAATCAGATATACTTTAAGCTTCTTAATGGCTGAGTGTAGGAATACGGAGGTTTGGTAATCTTATCTGAGGTCTGTAGCTGAAGGGAGCAAGTCCAACTTCCCTCAGCTTTTATCAGGTTCTACTTGACCTGCAGAGCGTACAGCATTTTAGCTAGCATGTTGTTAATCTGCTTAACTGAGCTTTAGAGAGATGGAGTTTCTCTCTCCGTTTCACACACACAAACCTACTTACATTCTTTCTCACACACAAAGACACACTTTCTCTGTCACTCACTCACACACACACGCAATCTCACTGTACTCCATCCTGTCTGTTTTCATTTCCTCCCTCTCACCTTTTAGACCCTGTTACACACAGTCTTATCCACATCTGTCTCTTCTTTCTCTTTGTTCTTTCTAAAACAAACAACTGCTTTTCGGTGCTTTACATCCACAAAACTTTCTCTTTCAGATGTTTACATGGTGGGTATTTAGCTGCATCCTGAGAACACAGCGGATGAAACTGCAGTATGTCTCTCCCTGCTGCAGAATTGACAGATTGAATAACAATAATTAAAGCTTGTTTCATTCAGTCTTCAATGAACACTGTTGTCTTTGTGTAGCTCAAATAGAACCACTCAATTATGAATTTCATGTATTTACACCATCTGCCCACTCTGGTTAAAGTGTTGGCCAATGTCTACACATGGTTTACACCAGCTCCTCCAAAAGCAATATGCTAGCAAAGTGAGTTATGTAAAGCAACCTCAAGCTTGCATGAAGTCACCCGACTGTCTGCCTTGTCTGTTTTTTCACCACCGCAACCAACAAACATTTGTTTTGTCCTCTGTTTGTTGTAAGTGCAGTCAGTTGTTGAAGCATGTCCTAATAAGTGTTTAACATATGAAACATAAAGAGCTGTTTGAGGCTGCATGAAACCGCAGTATACTAGTCCAAACAGCACGTTTGTTCAATGCCAGCAGGGGTTGGAACGGCCTCGTGGGGACCTGGTTCGGCTCCATGGCTTCAGGTTTGGATGAGGGAAGAAAAAACATCACATCTTCACCACCAAAAACAAGCCCTTCAGTCTTCTCTGTATTTTGCTGTTTACTAATTGGCTGCATTTCCCAAACCAGAGTAGTTGTTACATAAAACATACTTTGCTATTGCAGAATGAAACAAAGCAGTAATGATTCCTGAGTGAACATGTTACAACTGCAGCCAAAGTTTATGTTGGAGTATCTGAGTTCCATTTGCTGAAGTTTATAGGGAACTGCTTGAAAGCGCAGGAGAAATTCTAGTAGCTAGTAAACCTTAAGTTTAGAAAATATGATCACAGATATGTGTTCTCAACAATCTCCATTCTAAAGGTAGTTGCATTTGTGTCGGCAGATACTGTACATCTCTGTCTAAAGCATCAGAAAACTAAATGCAACTGGTCTTTTGAAAAATTACCTGTTAGCTATTCCTGTGTGTTAACGGCATACACATGTCCATCTCCATGCTCTCCATTAGCAGGGTTTAATGTGTGTGTGACTCTCGTTTTAGCTTCAGTATTATGATCCTCTAGATAATCTCTCTCTCTCTCTCTCTCTCTCTCTCTCACACACACACACACACACACACACACACACACACAGAAGCCTATTCGTTTCCTCTTTCAGGTTTCGGTAAATTTTTAAATCCATCTGATGCATTTTGTGAAAAAGCTGTTTCTCTAAAAGCTGTTTTTTGTCCACCACACTCACTTTGTTTTCATATAAATAGTTTATTAGTATCAGTAACATGTCTGGAGGATTTTTCCCCTCCATTCTTTATGCGAATAACATACCAGAAGTAGAAACAGACAGTAATAGAAAATGAGAGGTTATAAAAATAAGAGGATATACCGTGCATGTTTGTGTGTTTTGCTGAGGAAGAATAAATCTTGGGAGTATAAAAACCTAATCCCAGTCACTGTTTCTAGAAAGGAATCCACCCAGTTTATAATCCAAGTCGCTGAGCGGTTTATACTCTGGAGAAGGAACAAGACACAGACAATAAGTCCTTCCCAGAATATCCCAGAATCCACTTCACTTCTGCCAGTGCTCTGCATTTTCATCTGCTTCTTTTCGCCATCAAGGAACACATCAGCTTGTTTGGTTCATGTCTGTGACTGGAACTTTGTTTTCTTCAGTTTTTTTTTTTACAAACCTTTCAAAGTACAGTTGGAGTCCATATGAGTCAGTCATCCTCCATTAAACCTCCCAAACATCACTGGCCAAAATATACTCCATCAAACTTTTTACAATCACTTGATGTCAGGTGTTGTGGTGAAGATATTAGAGGCTGAAAGTGCTTGTCCTTGTTTTATGGTACAGGTCGTCCTCCTCTTCCTGTCCTCCACTCCTCTGTCTGTCCATCTCTCTTCATCTGATGCCTGTTGGAAATAGAGTCGAGTGTAGATGAGGAGACTCACCCTTCAACATATTTCCTTTTCACACCCAAAACAAAATATTCATGTGGTTTCATACAAAAACATACACATATCTGTTGAACTGCTGTAATTGTGCTCAGTTTACCTTGTTTACTCCTTAGTTATGCAATTTAATAAAGTATTTCTGATTCTGATTCTTTGTTTACTCATTTATTGGTTTATTTACAGTGTGCATTAATAAATACTTCTGTAAATAAATTTATCCAGCCCAAAGGCTGATTTTTAATATAAGAATATTTAATGACTATTGTGAGCTTGAGGGATGTTCGACCCTCAGCTAAACCATATTCTGAAGATACTGCTGCATATTTTATAATATTCCAAAGTGGAAAGATATAGGATGACGAGACAGTAAGTTATCATTTTATATCATTTTGCTCACATGTGGTATGTAATGCATTTTTCTGGATATTCACAATTTCTTGCAGTTGGCATGGATGAAAAAATATAGGGTGTGGTTATTATTGTCTGTCTGACACAATACATTTACATAAGATCCATGTTTGAAATGGGCCAAATATACATTTTAATGATCAGCTGGTGTCAGTGTGACTTGCAGGGAGTCAGCAGGTAGGTGTGTCAGCAGGAAGTCACATGGCTGCTGTAGCGATTGACTCTGTGACCTTTTGATTACAGGATGCTGCAATGAATAGAAAGCCCCCCAGTGTACAATAAAGTGGCCTGACATCATTCAGCGTGTGGTTTAGAGTCAAATATACTTTAAATATGATTATTGCTTGTTTTTTTTGCATTTTTTTCACTGTCACTTTCAGTGAGTAGACACAAACGCAAAGCAGTAGATTGACTGGGGAGGCAAACCTGTGATTTTTCCATCAGTGGCTATGCTACACAGACATTTACAACCATCACACATAATTTTATTCATGAATACATCTCCCTCTTTGCATGTTGGAACTTGGAAAAAGCATTTTGATCAGTTCCACTGTCTGCAGTTAGCTCTAATTCAGGAAAGAGATTTTGATAATAGGGAGTTGGGTTTAGGGATTTGGGAGGGTGTGTAGATGTGTAGATGTGTAGGGGGATGTTGCCCTGAGGAAGGACTAATTCAAGGAGAAAGGAAAAAACAAAGTAAATACCTCAGATCTCTTATCAGCTCTTATGGTGTCTGTAGACACATTCAGACAGGAGCAGCTTTCACATCACAACCAAGCCAATGCACACACACACACACACATGCTCACACACACACACACACACACACACACACACACACACACACACACACACACACACACACACGTGCTCACACACAGCTGCACACTCACCATTGTCTGTGTTTGAGTTTGGGCTGATGTGGCGTTTATTGGTGCACATGCACTCCTGGTGATCCTCCAGCCTCACCTGCACCTCCCTCAGCTTGGGCCGCCGCCGCACGTACTCTACCTTCGCCACCTGGAGAGAGAGAGAGAGAGAGAGAGAGAGAGAGAGAGAGAGAGAGAGAGAGAGAGAGCTCATATTCAGAGATTGTTTCATGTTTTTATGGTAGGCTTACTCCTAGTGTACTGTATGCACTGGTTACATTTTATTTTAATTTTGTGTGTGTATCTTTCGTGTATATTGTGTTATTCTGATTCCTGTATGTATGTTTTTATCTTGTGCCCTGAATCCAAAGCAAGTTTCCCATTTGGGATAATAATAAATGAACTGAACTGAACGGAACTGAAGAGAGCACAAACAAGGAATATCTAAATTATTCTACCAAGCAAACAGTGTGTTTGAATGCTTCAGTGTAATCAGCAAACAATAGCATGTCCAGCTAACAAGCTTACTACCTACAGTAGTCTAGAGGTACTTCCAAAGTCAAGGAGCACATTTTGTGGGGCTACAGTTTAATTTAAAATAAATCCTTGTTCACAACTAGCACATCCACTTTAAAGCTTTTCTCAACTGTGTGGAAATTCGTCCTTGATGCTATCAAAATTAGGGGCAATATTAAAATATCTTTTGAATTTGGGAATGTTCACACATAACCAACATCAGCCAGTGATACAATATATGCAGCTTTAGTCTTTTTGCATTATTAAGCCATCAAGAGCATTTGAAACATGTCTTAAACGAATTAGGTGCATTCAAAAGTCAGTGTTTACAAACAACTAATGGAGCCAATATTAGTTAGATAGCTAGCTACTGATAAAGTCTCCTAGCAACTGCCTTTTCCATGGCAATATCATGCACCAGCAAGGATAGAGAAGCTGTTTTTGTTTACCTAAAAGTAGAAAAATCTTTTGTTTTTGTTTGTTAAAATCACCACAAATTTCAAGTGAAAGGTCTGCTCCTGTTATCACTGTAAACTGGAAATGTGCTGTCAGAGAACAGATAGCTTAACAGCTGAGTAACTAAGTGGAATGGAGTTTAGAGAACAGTCAATTAAACATATTGATTTGAAGAAAATAATTGTTGGAATATCAGCGCCTTGAGATCAACCTCTCCCCTTTTCATTTAGAGAAAACTTTTTACCCCACTCTGTGACATATACTGTGCATAGCTCAAACTAGCAAGCATCATTAAGTTGAAGCAACATCTTTCAACAAAAACTGAATATTATATATCTCCATGAAGCTAGTATTTTGTAAGCATCTAGCTGTACCTAATACACTCACAGAGTACTAGTGTATACTATGAATGTAGATGTAACATGCAATGTTGAAAATGCTTTTCTGGAGCTTCTTCACAGACGACAGCCATGTCTTGTTTCTGTGTAAACACACAGGTGTGTCTGCTCATGTTTGGATGAATGGAGCATTAACACTGCCAGAAGAATCAGTTTCACTGACACAAAGCAAAGCATTTTTTGTTTTGTGTCAACACACGTCACACTGCTGCTAACCCTGAAAGTCTGAGCTTGGTTACTGAAAAAGCAATAGGTCTTTCTAGCTCTTATAGACATACACAAATATATATATATATATATATATATATATATATATATATATATATATATATATATATATATATATATATATATATATATATATATATATATATATATATATATATACACATATATTTATAAACATAAGTCCATGACCATATGCATCAACATACCATACATACAAAATGACACACACACACAAACACACAGACACACTACACGCTGATGTTCACATCAGTTCATAGAGCTCCAGGTCTGATTGCACAAACATCTCAGCTTCAAGTCTGAACAGAGGCCTTAGCAGAGTGTAATCTTTAAGCAACAGTAACTCAGGAGGTTCAGCTGAGGTGAGGAGCTGTGCTGCTAAAGCACCCATCAGGCCAGGGTTTACCTTTCAATGACCAGGTCCTAAAAAGGTGAGCCCTAACACCCTGTGAAGGGCTTCTTGTGTCTGAGATCAGATCTGTGACACTGGAGACTGCAGCTCCCATTCTGCATGCCACGTCTCATAAAGTTAAAGCTAATTTGGTTGAAGTTAGGAAATACTGGACAAAGTTAATGTGCGCATTGGTTGCATACAGCACATTTTTGTACAGATTAAACAAACTGCCAGGCTAGCTGTTTCCAGTGTTACGTGCTAAGCTAACTGGCTGCAGCTTCATCTTGTACTGCATACTGTAACAGACCAATTGAGAGAGTATCAGTCTTCTCATTTTTTTGTGGGGCAGCTGTGGCTCAGGAGGTGGAGCGGGTTGCCTGTTAATCAGAAGATCGGCAGTTTGATCCAGTGTGAATGTGAGTGAATGTTAACTTCTGTTCTGTTGAGCAGTTGTCACCTGAGCTTCTGCCATGAGTATATGAATGTGTGTGAATAGGTGACAAACCATTTACCAAAACTCTCCACCAGAAAAGAAAAACTTTTGCTCTAACCAGTGCATTGCTTAAACATGACTATAAAAAACACAAAAATTAGTTGCTAATTTATGCAACATAACATCAAAAACATGCTGACAGTGAACAGTTTGCAGATATGTAGGCTGCATTACATATCCTACAAAGCATACTTCCATCCATCCATTATCTATAACACTTATTCATGCAGGGTTGCGGGGGGCAGGCAGCTGACATTGACTGAGAGGCGGGGTACACGCTGAACAGGTTCATCCCAGGGCTAACACAAAGAGAGAAACATCAACACCTAAGGGCATAATTATAGTCACCAATTAACCTACCTGCATGTGTTTGGACTGTGGGAGGAAGACAGATCCCCTGGAGAGAACCCACGCTGACAAGGGGAGGACATGCAAACTCAACACAGAAAAGTTCAAACCCAGGACTTTCTTGCTGTGAGGCTACTGTGTAATCCACTGGGCCACCCGCAGCCACAAAGGTCATTTGCAAATTTATTGGGTAACATAATTTTTAGCACACTGGCTGACAAAAATTGCCACAGGTGATGGTTACAACAAAGATCATCTGGTCAATCATGAGGTGTGCCTTTAGGCTTAGCTCACACTTCAACACAACACATGTTCAAGCTTATCATTCTTGAACAAGACCAAGGGACATAATTTGTCAGTGCGACGGCCGTACGGACTTAAATGTGTTGACTGTCATTCCATCTGCTTCATCCTCACACTTAAGGTTTCAGCTTGACAGTAGTGAGGTTAAAATGCTAATGTTGTCTTTATTTGTCTCTCTTTGTCTCACACATGGACACACCACCTAAACCTCGGCCCTGCCATTTCCCCTCTGGCAGTGTGTAAGTGCATCTTGCACTCGTGACCGTTTACCCTCTGAACGCTGGATCTCAGCACATGTGAGTGACTTTATTTTTGATTTCCTCTGTGAGCAGACAAAGTACAAGTCCTTTCATCTCAGATTGGGTATCAGCAGTCCAAAGCACAGAAAATAAAACTTGCCCTCTCCTTCTCTTCCTCAGCGTTTGCCCTCTCGACCTCTGGCAACATACACAAATACCTAATCTCGTTCTCGTTCACTCTCACTCAGTCACTCCCAGCACCTGCTATTAATCTTTTTTTTTAATCATATTTTTATCTTTGCATGTTTAATTTAATATACATTTAACATGGTAACACGCATTAAAACTCATTTTAGATAAGCAGTAACTGGGAGTATAGTGATGAGTCCATATATCAACAATGTGCTGTTTATATGCACCATTCTGTACACACACACATGCTCATTTTCACATAATGAATATCAATCTCCTGATTTCCTATGTGCAGAGCAAACACACACACACACACACACACACACACACACACACACACACACACACACACGCCTTGGGTCAGCTCCCAGTTGGCAGGTTGTGTGAACCAATCGCTTTACTGAGTCTTATTTCCAGCTCTGGCAAAGATCAAAAGGAAGCTATTATGTTCTTGAACTAACTCACTGCCAGACTCTAAATCACCAAGACACACACACTCACTTACAATTGTCAAGCTGGGGAGAGTAATTGTTTTTGGCAGGTGTAGAGTGTATGCCTCCAGTAAATAGTTAAGTGGTTGTGCCATCATTAGTTGTGTATGTGTTAAGAGTCGGTGCCGTTAAAAAACAAATAATAGAAGCCTTTTACAAAATATTTGTAGTGTGATTACCTGTGTTTATGGCGAATGTGCCAACATGCTGGAATGGTCAGAGTGAAGTTTAGAAAGGAATATTTTTGCCTCTTCTACTGTAATTTTGTTTGTTTTTGTTTATTACTCCCAAACTAAGCTTCTGGCTGTATCACTGTATCAGTTTATTTCACAAGCATATCTGTATTTGGATTTATACTGGAAGTGGGCTGGGATTTTACCTTACCATGCCTAACTTCAGCTCATCAGGTTCCTGTCTTTATCAAATTGTCAAGGTAAAATAACACCCATCAGCCAATCTTTATCCCAAACTACACAACAAATTTAATAAGAAATGATGAAAGTAATTGAGGATAATCCTTACTGAGTATCTGAATCTAAAACTTTGAGTTTTTTTGAATCTCTTTGTTTATATTTTGGCAAATATAAATCTAGGAAAGTCCTGCTGCTCTTTGTAAGTCCTGTTTGTACATATGGACAACAATCACCTGGACTTCTTTTGATACTAAAGGAGAAATCTGAATCTGACAGTTATGAGTCAAGATCTGATGTTATAAAAATTATTTTTAAACAGATTTCTGGATGTTTATTGATGGACTTAGAGATCTGACAACAAAAAGTGAGTAAGTATTTTGTATGAAGCCTGTGTGTTTCGATTTGATTTATTTGTTGCATTTGTATTTATCTACATAGCTATTTTACAGTTTTGTCAGATCTAGAATTACAGTGTTAGTTTAGTGCATAAATTAGTATTTTCTTAAAATGTTCTTTAGAATACAAAACGAGTTACATCAATATCCATGTCTAGTTTCAGACATAATACTCAGCAGAAATGTTTTTGTTTTGTACCTTGACAGTGCGGTGGTGCTTGCGGGCTGCCTGGCATCTCATATTGCTGGTGTTGCAGCAGCCAGTGCAGCGTTTCACCTCGACACAGGGAGGCCAGATGATGAAGTTGGCTGAGGTGGGATCCACCTGGCTTCTGGGGATCTCATAAATCACTGTCCGCACCTTACACACCGCCGGCAAGGCCTCCTCCACCACTGTAGGGGAACAAAAAGGTTAAAGGTTACATTTTAGCAGCAAAGAGCCCTTAGTCAAATATTACATTATCATTTTTGACCACTCAATGTTCCATCTGTGGGGCACCAGCACAATGGAGAACTTTCAGACTCCTAGCACTAAGATACGTTACATGAGTATGAACATAGTATTGATAGATTGGATTCTATTGTCTTTTTGGTCATAGTGGTCATTTGGGAAAAGAACAGCTACTTGCAAAAATAATCCAGGTACAAGCCACTGCAGAGAAGACAACTGAACTCTAAAGATGTATGGAGTCTCCATGGGGTTAGGAGGTAAAGGTAGTAAAACAACTTTCATTTAATATATACAGAAGTTATGTGTACATTTGGCCAATGTGTTTCATTTTCTGAGACCTCGATGGTGTGTGTGTGTGTGTGTGTGTGTGTGTGTGTCTCACCAGTGCTCCTCCTCTGTCTGGTGTGTGTGTGTGTGTGTGTGTGTGTCTCACCAGTGCTCCTCCTCTGTCTGGTGTGTGTGTGTGTGTGTGTGTGTGTGTGTGTGTGTGTCTCACCAGTGCTCCTCCTCTGTCTGGTGTGTGTGTGTTCTCTCTTCAGGTCGGGGCTGTGAGAGAAGTCCTTGTGGTAGCTGTGTTTGGTCTCCTCGATCACCTCGTTTTCTGAATGAAGACAAAACACCACATGCACATTCAGACACGCACACACACACACAGCGAAACACTTTTTTGAAGGCTAAAACACACGTTAAGAGGTTCAATTTGTGCGATGCAAAAAAGTGAAATGGAATGTTTACATGCTGCAGAAAGTTGTTTATTACAGACATCTTTATCAAGTTTGTCCTGATAAGAGCACAAGGTTAACCATGTTATTCTAACTGAGTTATGAAGTTTATATCTGTGAACAGTTACTGAGTTCTCAGCATGTACTGTAAATGTCACCAGTGAGAAACAGTGTCACACACAGTGTGTCAGTGTGTGTATCTGAAACCTCTTAAAATCTAATTCACATAAAGACACGGATACACACGGTGCATCAGGAGATCCCTCTGAGGTCTCTCACAGGTGGTCACAACTCTACCCTATCTGAGAAAATGCTGTTTGGCCAGAACTTAAAACACCTTATAAAAGCAAGGATACTAATCAGGTAACAAGCCAAACATTTTGAGTGCTGGTATGGAGAATAAGACTAGAATTTCCTTTTTACATGTGACTAAGGGCTGAGTTATTCTTAAAAATCACGTTCAAACGATTGTGTTCAACCACGTCGAAAGGCAAAAGTGTTTAGTGCTGTTCCGAACGACACAGGAGTAAAAAGCAAGCCATCGTAGGGAGGTGCTATAAAGGTTTATATATGGAGACAACAGTGCATACTGTCAAACAGTCTCTCCTGGAAGCCATTCATAGTATTGCACTCGTTTGTCCACTATTTCATAAGAGAAATAGTTGTATGACTGAAAAAACAGAGAGAGAGTGAAGTTGAAACCCTCATTACTTTCTTGCCTCTACAGATCTGACCAATCATGGAGTGAAATAGGAGTGAATGTCGGATTGTTCTTACATGACATTCTGAACATTAATATAGCAGCAAACAACTATTTGCTATGTTACGATATAATGCGCCCTGAGCAGAGAATGTTTTCACACTCCCTGCTCCTGTGTGGTCATCTTTTCTGTTCTTTGTTTATATAGCCGGTCTGGCCGCGCATGCATGTTAGTGCATGTGAGTTCCTATGTGTGAAACTGATTGTCTGCGAGGAGACCTGTTTTATTTCCCATCTAACACAGTGAATTAAGAGTTGGTGATTGCTGGAACAGTGGAAAGGCTAACAAAGATGGGTTTGGTGTTTAATTTTGTTTCTGTCCAGTTTGGATGACTTGTATTTTAAAATGTTATGTTTGTGATTCTTACTGTTTTCTCAATAGAGTCTGGTGGTCTGTAGCACGCCATTTGTTTTGGTCTGTGATGCTGGTGCTTTAGTGTGACCTTTAGTTGCGCATACAGCACCTTTGACAATTTATGTGCAGCCTTCAAAATGGCCAAAAATGTTTTGATTCCCCCTATAATTAAGTGTTTAAACCCAGCCTGAACTGATGAATATATGTTCTTTTCACTCAAACAGTTTACAGGTTGTATTAAAATGTTTTAGACTCCTTAGTATCATGAGACAGGATACTGATAGCTTTTATTTAACTGTGCAGAAACAAATAAATATATCTTAAATCATGACATATGGAACAAACAAGCAAGAGTGGGGTAACTGCACCACCACAGGCAGGGTTTTATACTGAGCTCTGCGTTTATGTGTGTGTGTGTGTGTGTGTGTGTGTGTGTGTGTGTGTGTTTGTATCATAGGATAAAATTATAAAATTCAGTGAAGTGTTTCTAAAAATTCACAGATTCATGAAACCCGTTCAGCATTGCCAAACCACAGGTTATCCACAGTCTCGTTCTTTGCCAATATATTATGAGCTTAGTTTGTGTGTGTAATGTGGACTTCTATGTGTGTGTGTATTTGTATGTGTAAGAGTGGGGGAAAGACAGAAATCAGCATAAACGATGTCTGGGCAGGACTGCTTTAATTTGATTCTGAATACCAAACCTCACACTTCTTTTGTGTGTGTGTGTGTGTGTGTGTGTGTGTTTTAGTGTGTGCACCCGTCACTCTCGCCTGCATGCAGAGCTCCCTGCCATGTGTGTGCGCAAGCAGTCACGCACACACGCCTTCCTATATACACAATGTGCTTCTAAAACACAGCAAAGTCCACCTTCAACATTTCTCTCTCTCTCTCTCTCTCTGTCTGTGTCTCTGTGTCTCTCTCGCCCTGACATGCAGGAATTTGAGCATGAATTATACATAGCAACACAGCAGCCTTCTAGCGGGCCCTGTTCTCAAACCAATAATGGGCAGCATGACAACAGTATAATGAAGTGAGCCACTTGACCCCCACCAAGCCGGGGAGCCGTCACACCAGACATTTGCATCTCAATGATGCCAGGATTAATGGTGGCACCGCTCAGAGCGCTAGACGTTAAAAAATGACTCAACTATTTTTCACAGGCAACGAGGAGTTCAGAGCAGAAGAAAGTTTGTGTGCCAGGAATTTAGAGTCTGACTTGGGGCATAAATGCAATAACGAGTGTTTTATGCCACACTTATTTCCTCCTTTCTCACCTCACTGATTCAGTCTGTTCTGATTTATAACCTGGATAATGAAAACTGGCATCTACTGAGTTTATTCAAGGTGTATATTTGGTGTTGTTAAGAGTTGTGACCAATTTACTTTACTTATGTAATGTTTTTTTTCTCCAAAAGCACAAAACAAACCTTTTCACAAATTTCTGTCGCAGAATATCTCTTCTAGCTAAGAAAGATGCCAAAAGAACAAGATAGACAATTAAGTTTTGAGAAGAGTGCCTGGTTTGAAAAAAAAGATGAATGCCAAACTTGCAAAGCTTCAAAACCAGTCGTCCACAAACCAGTGGCTGACATAACAGTCACTACATCCACTTATTTTATTTATGCTCCAAGCCCAAGATGAGATAATTGTGTTGACATCACAGTGATGTCATATTTTTTTCAGGCCTGACAAAGCTCCTCCAAATCCACAGCACACCACTGACAACTGTGTTGAGTTGTAGCACTTAAATGACCAGAAAAGTGATATTGATGCGTAAAATCAGTGGAATGCTCCTTTAAACAAACACTTTCCTTTCACATTCCTTGTTTACCACTGGATGTGGCTGATAAGCACGAAGTTAACTCTGTCTCACAGTTCATCGAGGGTGTAGAGAGCGAGATGGGCTGCTGATCTCCTTGCAACATCCGGTGATGTATTCCAGTAATGAGAACAGAGGACAGCATCCTCTTACTGTGAACTGAACTAGATGCAACTAAAACCTCAATTTAGAGTCTCTCAAGACAAAGAGGGAGGGAAGCAGCAGCCCAGACTGACACATGTAAGCCTCTGGTCGCTGATGTCAGCAGTAACTGTGTTGAGTTAGGACACTGCTACTGATTTCAGAAGTGATCCTCATAATAATCATTTAACCTGAAAAACAGCTGAGGAGGTATTTTTGCGTTTTCGCTGTATAACCTCATTTTGCTCCAAGGCCCACTAATCCACCTTGTGGAAGTGAGAGAGTTTTATTATAATGAAGCGCTTTACCTACGGAGTCTATCTCGAGCAGCCGCTGGAGGTCGCTGATGCTGCGGATCTCGCTGCGAGAGAGCCGCTCCAGCAGCTCCCGGGGGAGAGGAGACTCCTGGAAGAAGAAAGACAGTCTATGAGCGGCTTTATTGGGGATGGAGATAGAAAGCTGCGCCTGTTGGTCCATAAATGATGCAAAATCATGCAAGCTTCATTAATCTGCAAACTCAGTGCCATCCAACTTGTTGCATTTATATCCTATCTGCGCCAAAAGAAAGAGTAAACATGTATGCGTACTAGCACAGAGTGAATTTAATCTGTAGCACATGCCACAGTTACTTTAGATTTAGATTTTGTTTCTATACAAGTTGCAACAAATCGCGGCAGCAAATATCAACCACGTCATACTTCGGCGCGACTTACCTCAGCAGCGGTGCGCAACAGGCAGAGGCAGCCAGCGAGGAGGTGGTATACTGCAGCTCTCATCTCCTCTCAGATCCACACCGGCACCAGGACGAGGCGAAGGTCCACTGCAGGAGCCGGGCTGTCGCTCCCTGCTCTCGGGAGCCCAGAAACATCCCTCGGGAGAACTTGTCACCACCACGTTATCAATGAAAGAGTGGCTCAGGAGCGTCTACAGCTTCCGATGATGTTTAAACTCCTTAAGGAAATGCGGTAAAATTAGAAAGCCAAACTTGTTCTGCTCCTGCCTTCAATGTAAGTCACAGTAGGTGAGAGAGAGGCTGATTTCCGAAATAATTCGACAGTGAGCTTTAAAGGAAAAAGCACATGCAGCCTTTTGTCCAGTAGTTTCAAGTATCAAAGCTCGTCAAACTGTCAAACCTAATTGAAGTCAAGTTGATATCCAGCCACTTTTTGGCATAAAAATAGCAGGTGTCCAATGGAAATATGAAAACCTTCCTCAGCATAATCCTTTCAAAATCACACATTTGTGTGTCCTGCGGCGATTGAGCATCTTGGCACTTTATGCGGGTAAAAAAATAAAATCATTACATCTTTTAGAGTGAAACTTCCAGAAATAAAGACTTCTGTCCTGAATAAGAGGAGGAAAGGACAAATGGCATCAACAACAGAAACAAGAAAAACACTCTCCGCTCTGTAGCCCGGAGGAGTTTGATGTCAGTCCCTATACTGGTCCTGTGATCTCCGGGGTGAATGAAGTCGGGATGCGTTCAGTCACACAGGATATAGCCTATCCGTGCGCGTCCCCGCGGCACTAAACTGCGAGCGCGCTTCGAATTATACGCCACAGATCATAGTTTAAACTGAGGCAGTAAATTACTGCAAAGATAATTAAGGGAAATATTGAGATGAATTTAGCCAACATAACTAACTTACGTTATGAATGTTGCTTTGATCGTTTGTGATGTTCGTTTTTACCTCATCATCTCCGCTGTCTTTATAGAGGTAAATTTATAACCAACTGAAACTCATCTGTAAATCAGTCACTAAAATTCAGGGGTCCCACTTATTCCATAAATGATCCTCCTCACCTCTGTGTGTGAGAGTGGAACAGATCAGTGACCATGTCAGTGTTTAATTGCTGTGTAATAAAGCTCATTAATGAGTGTCCAGACCAGAGAGTGACAGTCCAGAGAGAGAGAGAGAGAGTGCACATGTTGGCCTGATGGTGGCGCTATATAACCTACAAGGTCAAGAGGTCAACTACACTACAGTTTATCCTTTGGGAATAAGAGAGGATACATTTAAAACTGTGTTCTAAATATTGGCAGGTCTGAGGTGGTCCACTCTCACACATCCTACCCATTGCAGAGTTTAACTTTCAGTTCTTTTAATCTTGAGCACAATCTTTTCCTACAACTTTAATCAAGTAATTTTAGTTGTAATCTACCAAACCTTAAAATGTTTTTGCAAAAGTCATTTGCAATAGACAAACGATTCACTTCCTTCCTGTTGGTAGAAAATTAAACAAACTGGTTCACTTAGGAAGGCAGTGACAGACCACCTGTTTTGTAACTTTGGTTGGTGGACTTGTTGGCACAATGCAAATAACTTTAACCAACAAAAAAGATCATCAATCACAAGGAAAGTCTCAAGAACACAGCAAGTTCACGTTCAAGCATCCATCCATCTTCTACGCCACTTGTTCAAGGTTGTGGTTCATCATTATGTTCTGACATCAATGGGTGTCAGTGACCCGGAAGGTCAATCTAAACAAGCTGTATTCTTTGGATGGTTATAGTTGGCAATAGTGTTGTTAATTAACTAATAAGCGTAAATATGCACCATCTCTAACAAGGTCCTTTATTATCCACCTAACTGAGAGTCTGGGACATGAAAAGCAGTTATGTGGGTTAGTGAAGGAAATTGTTGAGGGGAAAGTAAAAGACTCTCTAGCTCTAAAGCTTCATAAAGCAGCGCTGGAATCTGGAAATCCAGCCTCAAGCATTCAAACATGCACGTACACATTTACTCTCCCTTTGTCTGTCTCACTTTCACATGCACACACGGACACATGCACGCCAATTTACCCAATATCCTTCATCCCACCACAGACACACACACACACACACCAACACACAGTCATTTAAAAAAAACAGTTAATCTGACTCAATATTACAAGTTCCTGTGAGGATAAAGGAAAGAGACCAACAGAGGAGAAACAAGCAGGGAGAGAAAGAGGAGGAAAGTTTAAAAAAAAACTGGAAGAGGTTGGGGGCAAGAATGGCAGAGATAAGCTTGTTGATACCAAGATGAAGCCTATTTGGATGAAAGAAGACGACAGTGGGGTGACTGTGTGTAGAAAGTCCAGGCTGTGTTGGACTAAACACTCCACCAATTAAAGCCCATTTAGCCTGACAGAGGCTAATACCATCACAACAGAATTCCACCTCTGTCTCTCTCCATCTCCCCCTGAATGGCTTCAGTGCACCCGTCACACACACACACACATGCACACGTGCGCGCACACACACACACACACACACACACACACACACACACACACACACACACAAACAGACAAAGAACCGGAATGATGGGGGGGATGGGTCAGAACCGGTTCGGATCTTGAATAGCGACACACTCGTGCCATGACGCTGTCACTTCCTCTTGGCAGCAGCTTCTCCTGTGATGCATCCCACTCGTTCTGTTATGTCTTCTTTCTTTGTTTTTATCTTCCGTTGATGTCATCTTTCTCTAGGCCAGTCAAGCTCCCTGCTGTCAAAAGCTCAAGTGTGACTGTTACAGGCAGAGAAGAGGAGAGAAGTTCAACTTTGAAAAGCTTTAGTAACATTTTCTTGGAAAGTCAAAGTTTTTTCTTTGCCTGGCCAGATCAGGAAATTGGACAGTGAAATAATCCACTGTACTGGGCTCTTTGGCAATTTGTGCTCAGAATTGTACATCAGTTTAATCAAAAAGTTACTAAATAGGTAAAAAAAAGTTCACATACAGTGCTCAAACAACATATTTGTACCGCTGCCTCCTTTTTCGTAACAGTCTACAGTAAATCTTGGTTATAGGACACTTACCATCATCATTTTGTGTCATCGCTGATGCATTGCCTTTCGGATTGTTTGCCACAGACAACTTTTATTATGCTGTGTGAATCTTCAAGCCCACTGTGTGGTGAATACATTTGGAGGACAGTGAATATAGTGCACTATATAGTAAATAAGAAGTGATTTCTGACGGCCTTTCCCAATCAAAATATGTGCATCATCGGTTAATGGGCATTGCTGAAACATTGTCCTTTTTGGAGCACCACTGGGGGGTGTCAGAGATGTAAATACCACACATAGTGGCTGTAGAAGTTTTGTTTACGCTAAATATTTTATCCACGTGTATATTTTCTTTTCTTTGAGCAAATGTTGTCTGTCATCGTCATCATCGGGTAAAATCTTAATAACATTGAATGTGTTTATTTTACATTGTTTATCCAAGTGAAATTTAAAGCTGTATAAACCTGCTTTAAAACCCCACTACTTATACTTAAAAACACTTTATATTGGCTATCAAGCTAAAACCAGTGCTGTTCTTTAGTTCCTTGTGTTAAAAAGATTTAATCCAAAAGGGCAGAGTGTTGAATTACTTTTTCTCCCACATAACTTTCCAAGTGGAGTAGATATTTTATTGAGTTTATTTATAACAACCCAGGGAAAAGCTTTATTTCTTGTATAACTTTTCCAGTTTTTTTTCCAGAAGCAGGCTGACGCAAATGCAGTTTGCACCACATTGGGATTTGGCGACCTTGCTCAGGAGCACTTCAGCAGCGTTTGGCACACTCAGCACAAACAACTCTCCCACCCAAACTGCTGTCCTGTGGGAAAGGAGAATGGCACCGGTGTGAACAGAGTAAAATGAAAATATATGAAGCAGATGGAGGAGGATGTTGTAGATATGAGCAGTAGAAAAAAAAGAGAGCGTGTTTAAAAGACAGAGAAGCTGTAAAAGTTAATCCAGCAGGGGATAAAAACTTTTACAAGCAGGGTGGGGGTTAAGGGCTATCCCCGAATTTATTCACAAAACCAAGCACATTGTGGAAAAAACCTTTTATACATATTTTTCCACTCTTCAATCTATCCGACATTAATTATTAAAGCCCTTTCCAAAAAAAGTCAGAATGGATTTCACCGTTAAACTCAGGGTAAGTCCGCTATTGGACACCTGCCAAAACCTATTGTGCGATGCATGAATGTTTGGTCATCAGCCAACTGGAGACTTACCCTGGATTACCATCTCAAATATGCCAGCATTTACCTACATGTAATGCTAACCCCCACCACCCCCGCTAACCACCCCACCCGTCTGTTCATCACAGGCCACAAGGCTCTGAGAGAATGCTTTATTTAGGTCTGTTTGGGAAAAGTGAAAACACAGGGCCCTTGTACTGTGTGAACTCGTAGTCATGAAGACAGAGAGCCAGCTTAACTGGAACGGGCATACAGTCAGCGCTGGACCTCCCACTACTCTGAATCAGATTTACTCTACATTATAGATTAAACTGGAAAGTGCTCGGAGAGTGCATACCTCCATAAATGCAGCACAAATTTATAATTTTGTATCTTATACAAAAAATAAATATTTAGAAATCTTTATCTAAATACACTTGGTGATAGACGATCATGGGATACAACCATGTGGCAGATGTTCATGTAAGTGCAATAGGTTGTGAGAAAATATTAAGTGCAAAAAACTAACTGTAAGCTCTTTCCAAGTGAAACAGAATATCTTTAGTTACAAGAGTGATTTAAATGAAATCCTTCATATGTGATTGGATTGCTCAAACGTGTGCATGGCTTGAAATTAGACCTCAACCACATTCTTTAGAAATGAAAGCAAATTGTTAGCCAGCTGAAATCCAAACACACATCTCCTATTATGATATTGCTCAGCTACTCACTAGCTACCGGTCAAGTGCGGTTTTACATGATGGATGGGGTTAGCTAGTCACCCCAAATTACATTACATGGCCTAATGTTTCACAATGTAGCATATTCCAAAATATCCAGGGTCAAACCTTCTTAGTGGAGGTAAGAGTCCAATTCACTTAGGGCAAAAAAATATGCTGCTTTTCATACATGTTTTCACCCCTACACATTATATCAAGCAGGTGTTTTCCATTAGCTTTGAAAGGCACTGACAGCGGATAAGAGGGCAACAGGCCAGAGGACGTGGCCTCCCTGATTGGATGATCACCAGTTATGTTCCAGTGCGGCTGAGCCAAATATAGGCTGTGAGCTGTGATTCTGTTTCAGTGGACAACTCTTTCTAAAAATCGTACATTTAAGCATATTTTAGCCACACAGCGCATCCCTTAACATTTTGGTATACATTCCTCGAGGATAGAGAACCAGGCCTGTAACCATTAGGTTGAGTCTCTCAGCCAGCTGGGAAATTGTGAAAGGGAACAGTAAATCAGTGACACTCTGTCCTTCCACAACAACCACAGACATGCCCTTGAGCAAGACGTTGATTTTACAGGTCAGATCTCAGGTGTGAACATGAAGCAGGTCCGTGTAATGTTGATAAAGAGCGTATGGTTAGTTGAGCTAAACTGGAAAAATAAATTCTATTAATAAAAAAGCAAATATATTTTGTCATACTTCTAGAAAATTGCCCATGCCACATTATAGAAATACAAAATAACTATAAAAATTCTAATAATAAGCAAATAAACCTTCAATATATAAACCTAACAGAGGAATGTTTGCTTTGGGACGGAAATCTTATCTGAGACTTGAGACAAAACATCACAGCGCTGATTGAGTATTTCCTGTACTGTTGTTAACATCTGTAATCCTCCTGTGTGTGTTCAGGTGGTAAATGTCTGATTCAACAGACAAGGGAGTGAAAGCAACAAGGCAAGGACGCTCACACAACAGATTAACACGTCACTGTTTCAGGAGACTGTCCTCCCAAGAAGAATGTCAGAATCAATCATTTCAGCAATTGTCCAGACCTTAACCAAACCACTGTCACATCATGAAACACATTTATTGTTTTTTGTAAGAGTGTTGGAAGGCACAGAAAAATGATGTTGTCATGTCAATACAGGCATCAAATCAGAAAAATTAATATTTCATAACATGCTTTACTGATCTCTGTTCCTGATTGATACAACATAGTTATTTTTGAATCAACATAGTCAACACAACAGAAAACTGCCCTTACCTCCACTCCACAGATGTTCTATTAAGACCCAGAAACACTGGAAAACTTTTCCAGGACTCAAACCAAGGTGAGGAACATTACAAAAGTAAAAGAAATTGTGAATGCGGTGGCTCATCTTGAGTTTTGGAGCTTAATAGCCTAATTGCGTTTTGTGGCCAAAAATGTGATTCACTCTACAATCACATCACAAAAGCTTTGACTATTGTTGATCTAAACCCTGCTGAGTGGGATTTTGCTGGGAAATGATGCATTTAATGCATAAGTGGCACTGGTCTGTTTGAAATAAACATACCCACATTTCTGAGCTTATACCCACATTTCTGAGTCAGATTTCCTCCCCACTTAAGTTTTTCTGATTTGGCGCCCTGGTTTTCCTGCTCACCTTCTACCAGCTATAAACATGTCTGAACTATAAGTGAACCTTTATTTTTAAACCATCACAAATCCTTTAAGTGTCAGTGTTTTATTCCAAATTTTTTGCTTGATGAAATAATTTGAATAAATCAGAAAAATAACCATTAGTTTGGTGTTTTAATCCAAGTTTTAATCCACGTCATTCTCTGTTCCCTAGACTGGCCTACAGTATACCTTTGACCTGGAAGATCTGATCTGTGAAGAGCAGAAGATGGCAACAGATCACTCTGTCTGTAATCTGACCTGAGTGATGTAAAGATTATTCACAGGAAAAGATTTGCTTGGCCAAGACTTTTTGTCTTTGTGTCTCCATATCTTTGTCCACCCAACATATTCTTATCATATCAGGATATCTGAAATGGAAAAGTATAATTGAAATTACAATCTTGGTCATATAAAGACATAAATGAAAATGATAAAAGGTGGATAGAGGCCATCACAGTGGCATTTTAGGGCTACATATGTAGTTTCACCTTATTTTTCCAGAAGTTCAACTCCAAGTTAAAATGACACTATACAATGAACTGTAGCTGTACATTTGGACTACTCTTGAAGATTTTGGACATTGTCAGGTATGTCTTGCAGAAAGCCTTTTTTTCAGATGTGAAGGAAAGTTTGTTTCTTAATGGACAGATGGCTTTAATTTACTTTAAACACTAGCTGAATCTGGCCAGGCAGAGTAGAGTAGTTTCTGTGAATCTACTGAAATCCTAGAATAAAAATATAAAGCTGGAAATTAGCACAATAGCTCCCCTTTAAAACATGCTCATGTCAAAAAACTAAAAATCATTATGTGTACTGCATTTAGTACTGATAGTTTGCTTTTGTTATTTAATTTACACGTGTTAATTTATTCAGGATCACACTGCTTACTGAGATCTGTAACATTTTAAGAGTCAGCAGAACGATCAGTTATTACAAGTGAGATAATAGTATCTTCACCTCATTTTCAAATAAGGCGCAAAGAAATTCATTATGTCATAATCCAAAACATTAGTAAGAATTTGTTTGATTTTAATTGTTTTCTGGTGTGTCCTGAGTTGACCATCTCACACTTCCAGCCAGCTGCAGCAGAAGGTTAACACCTCTTCCCTTTTCCTCTTCCTCCAATTCTATCACATCTTCCTCTGATGTTTGCCAATTGATTTATGTGATAAGGTGATGATCAACATAACCGTGATCGACACAGCTGGGACTGAGCAACAAAAAAAAACTAAACAAGAAAACAAAACTACTCTTATTCTGATTGACAAGGCCTTCCCAGCTGACAGCTGTTAGGGAACTATGACTGCTCAGTGTGAAAACAGGCACCACTGGATTATTTGACCAGTGGAACATTTGATTCAAACATTCGTCCGTCCCCAATTGTTCATCGTCTCAGTTGGGAGAGTTTAATCTCCTCTGCGGAAATAATTGGGAGGCTGTGAGGGAGTTAATTGTGTTTTCCATTGATGATTCATCAGGAAGTGTTGGTGAACCCCACTGACCACACACACACTCAAATACTGTATGTGCACAGGCGCATGAACACACAGGAAAGAGGACACACAGGCTAGCACACGCACAACCTGTATAATAACAGACACACACTAGTATATTAATGTACTGTGTGCACACCCACATTCACACCCATACTCACACCCCGACGTTTTGCACTTTTGACCCTTACGCAAATTTGTACACAGATACACATGCTGACCACCCATACACACTCACAGAGACCACATTTGCACATGTAGGTATGCTGTGGCTGTACAGTAACACAAACACACACTCACACAATAAGAACAGATAACCACTGTGGGTAAACCTCTCTCTCTCTCACCCTCTCTGCTGCTCTATTTCGCTGTCGTTTCAAAAGATTAAGAGGCCAATTAGTAAAGCTCTCACGGCCGTTATTACCACGCTGGGAACTAGAGGGAGAAGAAATCCCCCTCTCTCCTCTTCCAAAAGAAGGATTTCTCCCTCATTGTCGCTGGGTTGAGAGCGAAGGATGTGGGGTGTATTTGGAGGGCTGCTGATGTGGTAATTTTGGCTTGGAAACAATGGTACGCTGTCTAAAGAGGGGTAACGGAGGGAAGTAGCCGAGGGAGCGTTTGCCCTGTTTGTGTGTGTGTGTTTACATGTGATACACACTCTGCAGACAGACAGACACACACACACACACACACACACACACACACACTGTGAGGTGACATCATGGCATCACTCTGAAGGCCACACTAGCTTCCAGATGAAGGAGGAAGCATCGTATTAACTCCAAATCAGGACGATGACACAGATGCTTTGTGTGATTGTAATGAGCACCAGGAAAGACAGAGTGGAACAGAGAGTGAAGCTGTTCTTGTGTTAGTGTGTATAATTTACAGCGATAAAACCCAGTTGAAATCCTGTATGCGCGTTTAAATACAACTAGTCTGTGATATGGGCATAATTTTTGTGATGATTAATTGTTTTCTGTTCTATCTAAGTTTTCAATGTTTCTCTTTGGTTAGTAATTTCCCACAATGACTTTAAACAGAACTGATAATAAGCTACAGGTTTCATGACATTTATCACTGTAATTTTAGAAAGACATATGAGTGAGTGAACTGAGTAAAGCTCAGTAATTGAAATATTTTAATGTGACCTCTGGCCCTGATGCAGAATTGTCATAGTTCAAATTACAATCCTGGCAGGCTCCTGGAGTGAAGTATCAATTTCTGGCCTTTAATGTTGGTAAATTACAATACTGGATGAAATAATAAATATAAAAAATGAAGGAAGGTGAACTTCTAAATGCCAGCTATAGTCGCTATAATTAATGCTTCTATATTAACAATGCATCACTTTGTCAAAGATCACCTGACACCACAGTTTCGCTAAGCCTTAGGGTTTCAGCATCTTTCAGCTCATTGTTTTGGTTTTACGGCCCACAGCTTTACTGTTTTGCTTTACTCTCACTGCTCTGACCACTATGGTTTGACAACCTCAGCAGACAGCTGGTTTTGGTGAAAAGCACCACTTGGCAGACAAAGTGTGCAACTACCTGGAGAACATAGTGGAGCAGTTAGCAGGTATAAGTAGACAGACGTTTCTCTCAGGAGTTGGTGGAGAGGAAAACAAAGCTAAAAGAAGAATGAATATTGGACTTAAATTCATCGGTGGTCACAAAAAGAACCCCAAATCCATGCTGCTCCATAACTGCTGAACGTGTAAATAGGCATCTCTTGCTATAGGGATATGGTAAATTAAAAAAATCGCCACCACCTCCATTATCACCTCCCTTGAATAGAGGTTGATTTCCCATAGGTGTTGTGTTTGTTCTGTCACACAGGTAGTGACAGGAGGACAGAATGAGAGCAGAGGTTAAATGTCAGTTCTGTTACCAACCTAATCTCCTTTGCTGCTCACCTGCTGCAGCTGTGAACATTGTAAAACTGTAAACAGATTTCAGAACAATTTTATCCACATGTATACTGTGTTTTATCAGAGAGAGTGTGAACGATTTAAACTACAAGTTAATGCATGCTGACAGAAATGAGTTACTCTCTAGTTACAAAAAACATCTCCTTAGTGATGGTAATTGCACTCTGTGTAACAGTAACATGTCAGTTACTTCAGTCAGTAAAGAAACAGACATAAAGCAAGATGAAAATGGCCTGTCAGTAGTGAGAGCCAGCTTGTTACACAGGTATGTGAATACACAGCTAACAAAACATCTTCACTAATCGCTTCTTAATAAAGTGTAAAGCTCACAGGTATTTCAAATTTTAAAAATCTGTTAGGAATGCAGTGTCTGAGACAGTATTATTGCATTTTTGGCAAAGCAAACAAAACTGAAGCATACTTGTGTGTGTTTATGTGATAATTATACAGTGTTGTTATTATCTGCTTGCCAATTCGCCAGCAGGTGATGGCGGCAAGACAAGAGATTCTCTCTTGTGTTGAGGCATGAAGTATCCTGGCTTTGCTCTCCTTTTCATTAGCCCTCATTATTATCCTCCATATCTCTGCAGAAAAGTCAATAGAACTCCTAGATGAGACAGAGACAAGTGCTGAACAAGCCTGAGCTGGAAGGGCTGAACATGAGTGGGTGGAGAGTGAACAGAGGGAAAGTTATAAAAGCTAATGAGGCTTTGCCCTAGTATTAAGAGGCACTTCTTATTGGATCACTCATTAATATGTCTGGTAGTGTGGTATTAAGAGCTGCTTGTAGAGTAGCGTCTATCAAAAGATAGATGATAGTCTTGAATGACTTCTACATTTAAGAAATAATAGCACTTAAAACAGAATAATCCACATTTTAAAATAACTGTTAATAACCCATTAAAGCAGAGAGAATTTTTGCTTTAGGCAAATCAGAAATCACACACAAAAGACCCACTGTGCACTGCCTGCCCAGCACCAAACAGCAGACAGACACAGGTACCAATTAACTGGTGAACATAATGGGTCAATTAGCAAGACAGAGCAAAAAGTTATTAATGACCATATTTTTTCAAAGTGGCCACAAAAATGGCTCCACATGAATGTTAATGTTTTTCCGTGCCTGTCATGAGTGTAAGTAATACACAGTTTGCTAAAAATGTCATATCAACTTTATACTGTCATATTATATTGTGTTTATGTCTTGTTGCACTTCTCCTCAAGTTGCCAACATATCTACTAATACAGTTTTAACACAACACAATTTCTTGTCCATGGTATTTTCAGGAAAACAGTATATGCATATTAATTGTGGTAACATATCTTTGAAACATTCCCAGGAAAGAATCCCACAATAATCTGTGTATACATAAATGTCTTTCTGGAAAGGCTTCCAAGAAACTATTAAGTTATTATAAAACCTCAGCTTATCTCAAGTACGTAGGTATTCAAAATGAAGGTGATTAATATGCTTGTCTGTCTTTTACACACACAACACACACACACACACACACACACACACACACACACACACACACACACACACACACACACACACACACACACACACACACACACACACACACACACACACACACACACCATGACCTTGTCTCACTAGCAGAGGCTTCCTGTTTCTTCACTATGTTATGGCTGGGCACTCAGAAATATCTACCAGTTCACACATGCATACATAATCTTACGCATGCCCTGCACCTGTTATGGGTACCAAGCATTTCTAACATTATTTGTTGAACTTTCTGTATTTGATAGACTGAAAGCAGGGGGAGGGTGGGGAGTTAAGTGGGCTCCAGAAGAGAGATCCAAAGTCACATTTCCCATGAATGGCAACACATCAGTCACACATCATGTGCTGTGATGAAGGCTCCCCCTGGAGGACAGACTCCCAACTGAGGAACAGCAGAATGAGGAGTCGGTTTCTCTTCCTGAAGTCTCAGTGGGTGAGTGACAATCAGTGGATGAGCCCTGCTCCATCACATCTCCTAGAGGTTTCCCAGACAAGCACGAACATTCCCCTCACCCTCAAACAGTTTTTTAACAAAAGATATGAGGTAGCAGGATCATTTGTTTTAGTTGTTCAGTGTCATCTCTGTTTTCTTGAATAAAATCTGTTTTTGCATCATAACCACATTTGTACAGTGAGAACAGTTCAAAAGTCATTTTTATTACGACACTAAACAGGGTTTGAGAGTATATATTTAGCAGTGCATCAAGTGACGCACTTTAACATGTTACTGTAACTGGTTATCTCAACAGAAGTAACTACATATTCAAAAGACACTTGTAGAGAGCTACATTTTCCTGACCTGTCACTCCAGCTGTTCTGAGAGACTCCCAAACTGTCTATAGGTGGTACCACTGTGGATACTAGATAGACACACTGAGGGGCAACAGTTTTCAGTGTCCCGATCTTCTGATGAAAGTCTCTCCGGTTCTGTAAATGACAACATGGATCTAGTCTCTGCTGATGTCTGTAAGTATGAACCAATTTAATGCTATGGAAATAAAAAATAATTATGAAATCATACATTCCAGTTTTTCTGCTACAGTTCGTCACATTGTTTAAATTCTGTGAGTGGTGTTGATTTAATTTGATTTAAATTTTTAGTCTGCAGTTTCTGATTAATCAAATATCTTGTCAGTGATGGAGGTGATCTGCTGGCAACCACTGCGTTAACACATGCTGCTCATTAGTGTTTGTCTAGATATGACTCTTAGCTTTCTGTGATTTACAGTATATTAAAGGAAAACTACAATTCATTAATGATATGTTTTTATTTTCATAACCCAGACGATCAGTTTTAAGTACTTAAAATAGTAATTGTTGATGGCCATATATTTTGTTTTCCTATCATAATTACACTTTTTATCATCTGTTAACTCAAAATAACATAATTCATACTTAAATATCTGTCATAAATTTTTCCTATCGCAGGAAACACTTTTGCTGCCTCTGACATGTCCTGAATCTATATTTCAGGTCTTGATGATAAGAACTGCTGGAGTGTGAATTATGTACACAGGAGAATCTGTGCGCTGAAAGGTTCTCCAGTGAACATTTCAAGTGAATATTTGCTTCCTGACTATCAGCAGCCCAAGTATAAAATTTGATATAAAATAAAGTTGATTAGTAGGAAGGAAGAGCAGATTGAAGCTGCAGATTGTGTGTATCATGGCAACATGAACAAGTACCACATCCTGAAAATTAAAAAGCTGATGGAGAATAGCTCAGCAGAATCTACATTCAGACTGCAGAAAGACTACAAAGGATGGAAAAGGCCTGACATTCCTGGAGTAACTGTGACTGCCACAAGTAACTCGTAACATCCAATTTACAACAAGGTGTTGTAAATTGGCTCCTCATTGACAGAAATCAGCATGCAAAACTCATTAATGTCTGAGAACTAAAGCACATAGTGTGAAAATCAAGCCTCACTTAAAAGCTCTTAAATGTGGAAGTCGTGGATTTGCTTTCTTTTTACTTTTTTCTGCTTCTCCCGAAAATTCCTAAATGCTTCATCAATGCATTTATAACTGTGGGTGTTTTGGTCGATACCGACAAACGACATATTTCATCATTTAGGTATGAGGATTTGAGATACTACGGGCCCGACTTAAAATCCCGAAAAAAGAGTAGGCTACTAACTTGCGTGTGCACTCTAAAATACTGCACGTGCAATTTTAGTACCTGTTGTGGGTGATTTACTAAGAATTACTGCGTAGATGACAACTGGAGCAAACATAATGGAGGTGGGAGTATTGGGTTTTGGGTGTTTTAATGGTTTCCGCCATGGAGAGTCGGGAGGGAAAGCAGCCAGTGTAAAAACCTTGGTTTGTTTAGTTCAGTGCGTCCCGAGTAGGCTATGTACCTGCCCATCCTGCCTGAGATTGCACTAAGTACTTGGGACAGCACACCTGGAAAACTGCTTTGGGAAACCCCAGCAGTAGCTATATGCTGGAATGGCCCAGACGCGAGGAAATGCCGCAAATTGTGCTTCATCCATCCAGAGGGACCGTCCGCACTGTGCCCGGTAGCTCCGCGATCTCCTGGCCCTGGCTCTGTACGCTCCAACGCCCCATTCTCTCTCTGATACCTACAAAACCTCGCTATTACCACCAGTGCGCTATGAACAGTTGGTGATCGTTCCCTCTGCCTGGATAAATTTTACGCGTGATCCGTGCACTACTGCAGCTGGGGGCTCTCCGCAACGCCACGCAACTTTCTAAATTCTTCCATCTTATGGAGAAGAGAAGTCAGGTCGAAATGAAATTTGCTTTATTGGCATGAATGTTAATACAACACTACTGCCAAAGCTAAAAGAAAATACCAAAAAAATCTATTCATATACTTCATGGAATAAATAAAATAAAATAAAATATAGAATAATATATTATTATTATTATATCACATAATATTTTCAATTTCTCTACGTTTTCTTTCATTACGGCTCCTTTTGGCAACAATAACAGAAGTCATCTCTCCAGAACACTTGGCAGTTTGCACCTTCCTTTCAAACGTATTAAACCCATAACAACATCAGCTACCAGTAAAGAGACTATTGTCCAAAGTAAGATGGAAACTGGATACCAGCAGCAGCAGCAGCAGCATGGCTATTCTCCTGTTTTTTTATAACTGCTGCTGTCTTTTTGTGGATTAGGTAAGCAACACTGTGCTTTGTTTTAGACCAATGACAAAAATCAAATCTGAAATCACTTACTAGTTTATATCTTCATTCATTTTAGTGACCGGAAGAAAGATGATTTCCACTCAATCTTCAACAGCTGAAACATAAGTCAACACAGAACAGGTAAATATTGTAACTAAAAAACGGTATGTATTTGAGAGGAGTGAAAACCTTTAAGTGCAGTATAAAGTAATGTTATTTGTCTTTGTCTTGTCAGCTAAACCCTTGTGCCTTGATCTGAACCAGCCAGATCCTCGCTACTCCAACATCTAACAACCTCAACTGCATGTGCACTGTAATGTTGTCAACTGTATATGAAACAGGACTCCTCAGTGAACATCGGATGTTATTCCAAATGATTCAGACTACTACTACTACTACTTTATCTTGTTCATACTGACAAAACTTTAATTAACTTAATTGCAACACTTGATCTCAGCAGGACAGAGTTGCAGTCAATGAAACACATTTTGAGGCATTTGGCCACATTTTTGCATTTGTTGAATTCAGCCATTAAAATCAGTATGATGCAGTGTAACCAACATGTTATAGGGTGATAGCTGGGCAATTAAGTTGTTTTCCCTTATGAGATGTTTGACAAGATGGTGTCTTCTCATCAGTGACTGTTTACAGTTAGCGGGCAGGGTTTCTGCACATCCTTAAAAGGTCTTAAAACACAATATTACATGTTGTTTAAAGGAGAAATTAAAAATATAGTCTGCAAATGTCCACCTGTTAAGTCAAATATCATTGACAAAATTGCTTTTTAAGCACTACTGAAGAACCAAAGCTATTTTTAACGGAAGAATTTGGGGCAACTTTGTTTTAGTCATGTCAGTTGTTTGCAAGACATCACATCCTTTGTCTCCTATCTGTCCGTTTTTTAGGCTGTGTCTAAAGTCACTCCCTTGTTGACCTGTACGCTCCTGCCTGCAAAATGGACACTCTCTATAGAGAAGCACTAATTTGAGATCTGGGACACTTTGTATCTATAAAATACATTGCATTGTGGGATTGAAGGCAGGAAATAATTTTGTCTGCACATTTCACACTCTGAAAAATGGTGGATGGTAAATGCAGTGCACCTGGCAGTAAATAGGAAGGGATTTTACCGACAGCCTTAGAATTCTTTTGTCCCAGCTGGAAGTCGTGAAACAACCACCTGAGGATTGAGTTTAGTCAGATACATAATAACAATCAGCAAGTGTTTAGATAATGTGACTCAGTGCATCCTAAAACGCTAAGATCTTAGTAACTAGACTTTGTAGATGTAAAATATCTATACAGTTATATGACTATATAGTAAATAACTTTAGTTCAGAAGACATTCAATGTTTTTAGTAATTGACATGGCAGCAAGTGATATATTTATCTAATCATGTGAAGGAAGGGTTTATACTGACAAAATACAGAGCTATCAATTAATTATACGGCCGACTTTATGTATGAAATTATGTATGAAATATTTTTATGCTTGTGTGTAGCAGTCTGGATCCACCCTATCCATGCTTTATATATGGCAGCAGTTTGTTTTTCACTGGCCAAATCAACTAATCAACAATTTTGTGCAGAATAATTGGCTAGGAGCATTGGAATGTTCTGTAGTTCATTAAAAGGTCATCAGTGTTAACCAACCTGATAACACTAACTTTTGATTGCCTCACCTCCTGTAGTTGTCACTGTCAACTTGATAATGAAATACATTTTTGCATGTTGCATAAAGAGCTAATACACTTTTTCAAAAGAAACAAAAACTAAGAGAGAAAAGATTATTTTATGTTATTGAAAAATATTTTCTTTGCACCATATACCTACTCTGGAACATGGAGTTTTCACTTATTTTAAGAACATTAATCACATAACCAAAGGAAGGAAGTGTAGTTTTGATGTCAGAGCTGCAAGCAATGTGCCATCAGCCTTCACAAAGAGTGAACAGTTTTCAAGAGTTTTCTCCAGAATTTAGGCTGTAAGCAAACTACTGTTGATTTTAACCACTGGGTTACATGTTGGATTTCTTTCTTTGTTATATAATCGACTTTCTAAAGGATACTGAAGGACTACAACAGCCATGTTATTGGCAAAAGCTGGATGTGTGTATTTGGGTCTCATCCTGTACATCTCAGGTATGGATGCTTGTTTATCCCTTTTTATAAAATGATTATTAACTGTAAACCTTTAAAAACATTTTTAATGGGTATGAGTCAAAAAAGATGTTATTATTTAGCAGCTCTTCAAATGGTATAATCTGTCCAGATGTTTACTAATGAAAGAATCTGTTAAAGGGGTTCAGGGACGAGCAAACAGCATCTGTGCCTTAAAAGGCTCATCAGTGGAGCTGCCCTGCTCAGCTCGACGTCCTACTTCAAGCATGAAATGGTACACTGTACACAGGGATGGATCTGTACCGAATGAGCTCTCTGCAGATGGAAATCGTGTATCATACAACAAGTCTGACAGTCACCCCACTCTAACAATCAATAATCTGACAGACAGTGATGAAAACTTGTACAGCTGCAGAGAAACTGAAAAGACAGACCACGGGAGGAACAATGCAGTTCGGCTCTATGTTTCCGGTACAATGGTTATCACCTTTTTAGTAATAATTACTTTTAAGAATTTTCACAATATATATAGCATCTCATTTCATACACCATTTTCCAGACCTGCAGGTAAAGGTGATTCCTGCCACAAAGGGACAGACAGTAACACTGATGTGTAGCACCAGCTGTCCTCTGACTGAAAACCCTGCAGCCTACATCTGGTACAGGAACAGAGAGTTTCTCTATCAGGACTGGTCTCCCTGGTACCAAGAGCTGGTCAGCAGTGAGGAAGCAGTCAGATACTCCTGTGCTATCAAAGGCTACGAGGATCTCAGAGCCCCTGAAGTCTCAGTGGGTGAGTGACAATATTTAGCTCCATATCATGTCACACAACCCTTTGGTCTAACACACCTTCAAGAAATACTGAATCATTGAGGAACTTATGACAAGCTATCACTAGTATAAATACTGAATGTAATTTATTTTTTGTCCAGATTCTGTCACACCAAGCTGCTTTACTGTGACCTACGCTAAAGGGAGAATGTGTTCTCACAAGCAGAAATCAGTGGATGAGCCCTGCTCCATCACATATCCAACAGGTTTAACTTACCACAACTATTTACACACCTCACTCTCAGATCTTTAGTTCATTTTTCACAATACAGATCTTTTTCAAAATGTGTCATTTATTTTATCTTCATGTTTTGTTTCCTAATTTTTACTACACATTCTGTCTTTCTGTACAAATGAAGCTCTGAAAGTTTATATTTAACACTTGATGTCATGTATGTAATTATTAATTCATTTAATTTAAAATCACATATGTGAAAAGTATATTTATCATTTCTCAACAGAAGTACATGTTCTACGGACTTCTGAGTCACCGGTTTCACTGACCTGCACCACCAACTGTCCTCTGACTGACCTCAAACCTGCCTATAGGTGGTACAGGAACAGAGAGTTATACAGACACACTGAGAGTCAACAGTTTTCAGTTTCCCGCGGAACTGAAAGCTTCTCCTGTGCTGTAAAAGGCTTCGAGGATCTGCTGTCTGACGAAGTCTGTGAGTATGAGCCTATTCAATGAGATATTTGATGATCTGGATAATGTTGCAGCATCACAGAGGTGGAAACAGCATACAGTATAATCAAGTAGCCCAAGTTGTGAATCATCCTTTCATTAAATTATTTGAATTAATATGTCTATCAGAAATGGAAAATTGTGTGTTTTCATTTTTTCCTGGCCATCACACTAAATTGTGTGGACATCTTGTGGCCACTAGATGTCACTGTAGAATGACAGCACATCAAGTCAGCCAGGTCAAAACAGGAGCATTGTCTCCTCATAAAGCTCTCTGTTGAGTAAACATTCAGTCCTGTAATGTAGAACATACAGAATATGTATCTTTTATAATTTAAAAAATCAACTTTAAACACTTTGACTCTGAAAGCACGTCCTTGAATGTGAGGAGCATGATTTACTGCGTATGCCGAAGTACTAGTACTGCAACTATCAACTATTTTCATAGTCATTTAATCTGCCAATTATTATAATTAGTTATTTGGTCAATAAAATGCTCTCAAATTGTGAAAAATGTCGATCAGTGTATCCCAAAGCCCAAGATGACGTCTCCAAATAACTTGTTTTGTCCACAACCCAAGGATGACAAAGAGAAACTACAGAATATTTACATTTAAGAAGCTGGAATCAGAGAATTTTGAAAATTGATTATCAAAATAATGCCCTCAGTGAAGAAATGCTGAAATCCACAAAATAGAAACACAGAAATTGTTTATGAGATGAACCTGAAAAAAACAGAAAATGTCTTTGAATTGCAGAATTGCAATTTAGAACTTTTGTTTTCTATTTTCCAAAGTGAATGAAATAATTGAATGAAAATCAAAAATACTGGACTAGGACACATTTGTTCTTAATTCGTCCAATGAGTATTTATGTTAAACACTACTATTTCAGGTTCTGAGGATGAGAACTGCTGGAGTGTGAATTATGTCAGCAGGAGGATCTGTGGTCTGGAAGGTTCTTCAGTGAACATTTCAAGTAAATACTCTCGTCCCAACGACGGCTTGACTGAGTCTAAATCGTGGTTTAAAATAAAGACAAGCGGGAGGAAAGAAGCTAAAGAGCTGATGGAGGCTTCAGGTCGTGTGGAGTATCATGATGACATGAAGAATCATCACATCCTGAGAATAAACAACCTGACAAAGAGTGACTCAGCAGAATACACATTCAGACTCAAGAAACCAGATGGAAAATGGAAACAGTCTGACATTCCTGGAGTGACTTTGGTTGTCACAGGTAAGTCTGTAGAATAGAAACAATGCAGATGAGTGACTGATTACAATGTTTTGTTTGTTTTTCTTTGTAGACTACTTGTTGGAATGTGAATACAGCTGCCTTTTTGTGTAGCCCAAAGTCTTTTGATCAAAATTCGTATGATTAATCATCAATGAAAGTAATCAACAATGAAGAATCTTACATGTAAATGATTTGGTGTACAAAGAATGTAAATTTATTACCAGAGATCAGGGTTTGTGTCCCATCTCAGCAACATTCAGCATCAGACTCTTTTTACCTTAAAGGCTTTCTTTGCCTCAATAGCTTTAGTTGACTAAGTTTAGCCACCTGACAGAACAGAAAACGATCATATGAGTCACTTTGAGGACTTAGTTATGTTTGGGTACATTTACTGACACAATAAAACATCTTTCAGGCCTGAAAGTGAAGTTCTATCCTGCAGTGGTGACAGAGGGCCAGAGAGTCACACTGACCTGCATTACCAGCTGTCCTCTGGCCGACAACACAACCTACACCTGGTACTTGAACAGTCAACGTTTGACCCAGCCAGAGAGCCAAAACAAACACCTGGTTCTAGACCCAGTCAGCAGTCAGCATGCAGGAAACTACTCCTGTGCAGTCGAAACTGGCACAAAATACATTATCTCTAGTGAAAGAAGTCTGACTGTCCAAAATATTAAAAGGAAACAAACAGCAGCAGCAGCTGCAGCAGTCTGTGCTGCTCTCCTGTTTATCTTACCTCTGGTTGTCTTCTTATGGGTTAGGTAAGTAACACTGTGCTCTGTTGCAATTCAATGACATTCAATTTCTAAATCTAAAATCACTTGTTTATGTAAATATTCATTTCATTCACCAGAAGAAAGAGGACTTCAGGTCAGTCTCCTAAAACTGAAGCAACGGCAAACACTGAGCAGGTAAAGATCAGACATTTTAACAATGTTCTTGCACAATATTTAAGAATTAAGAGGGCTGTATGATATAAAACTTTTAATAAATGATTACTTCTAATATCATAGCTGACATAGAAGTACATTGTCTTATTTATTATATGGATCCCATTTTTCATGTCAAAATGTCTTCTACTGCAGTCCACATCAGACAGCTACATTAGTTTCCCAAAATACTATTACGACAATCAGTTGGATATGCAGAATACTTATTTTTCCTAAGGCTGTAAGGTATCTAAGAGTTACTCCTGCTACATTCCAGTTATCAGTACAGAGATTTTGTGTCCCACGATGTGAAATCATATTATACTCTTGTCTCCCCATCAGCTGAACCCTGGTCCTGTGTATGAAAACATCTTAGCTCAACCAGCAGAGCCGGAAGAACTTCATTATAGCAGAGTCCACTTCTCTAAGACTCAGCCAGATCCTCTTTACTCCACCGTCCAACCACATCAGCCTCAAGAACAGGAGCATGTCTCTTATGCTGCTGTCAACTTCAGATCCAAAACGACTTCTGAGTGAACATTTCATTACAACTTATTCAGGATCTATAAAGGGGAGCCTTACTCATCTTGATCAGTTATCGGGTTTCCATTCCAGCATTTCCAACAATCCCACAATACACAGTGGTGTGTTGTGGGCAAGATTTCTACGTTATATGCCAGTCTAACATTTTAAGTCTTCTGCACCACCACTTCACTTCACTGTATGCTAGCCAATCATATACAAATACATATCAGCCAATGAGGTGTTACTAATGACTGATAAGAGCGATACCGGGTAAAATATGCTGGTCTCACAATAAAGTTTATCTCTGTGTCACAAAAGTAGCTGAGGTTTTGACCTCTTTAGGCTGTTTTCTCTTCTACGTGCACCTTGGAAGTAGGTGCAGTTGAGCCGGAAGTGAGTTTTTCAATGCGTCACCCACTGAGAGCACCTGGTGTTTAAAAAGTTGTATTCAGAGTATGTTAAATTATGATGTGATTTCTCACATAGTGCAAACTTTTAAATGCAGCGTTGTTGGACAAGAAACACGAGGACTATCCTGTGTTCCATAACTCTCACTGGATTTGGAAGTCCAGCTCTGAGGGTTTTATCTACAAAATAGAGATTTGCATGTTTCCTTATGTTTAAGATTCAAATAAAAAAGCAGACCAAATGCCAAAAGCTTGAACAGTGCAGCATGCAACACTGCGTGAAAATCCCTAAGGAAGATTTATTTACAGATTTCATGATCTACAGGAGAAAAGGCAGAAGGTTATGTTTCTTATTGATCCTGCAACTGTTAAGTAGCCTTTCATGGGATGACTGAACAGACTGACCGTGTTTGATGATTTACTGTACAGATGTTGGGCCTCACAGTCTGGTAGAACAAAGAATGGGCCTCCTGACATCGCTACAGGTCTGACCCAGGAATGTTGAAGTCCCAAAAGCCTGAATTGGAGTTATTTCAAACAAAGGACTGTAAAACAGGTGCCAAAGCCCGCTTCACGCTCCTAGGTAGCTGCTGTAAGAGCTAAGCAGTGACTCCAGACCTGACAGGTGATGAGCTTCACTGACTTGCAGCTGCTGCCTCTTGTAACTCTTTTTTCTTTGTGGTACCAACCACCAACACAATTTTGGATCCCTAAGGAAACTGTTTCATGCCTGCAGAAGAAGATGGATAAACTCTGTGCATAACCTAGAGAAGATCAGCCCTGTGTTCTACCTTATCAGCCTAAGTTGACATCACTGATCACTGTTGCTGCCGCTGAAGAATCAGCTGTGCTGTTAAAACTAACGGCATCGGCAGAACCGAGCCCAGAGAAAACTGAATTTCCTAAAAGGACTGACACATCTGCTCGTTACTAAAGTGACACGTCAGAGGCTTAAGTATGTCTGGGCAGCAGATAGTTCTATAACTTTGTTATTGTAACTTACTTATACAAGCTTCATGTGGTGAATTTCTGTTAAGAAACTGCAAGGGATATTTAAAGACCGCCATGTCTTGTTTTATTGCTTTGTCTTTTCCGAACGTTGTTTGTGTCCGGTACCACCTGCTGGGCAGTGACCGCTTTGTTCCTATTACTGTGTGAAAACGTATCAGTATTTTTATCAAGCCAAGGAACACAGTTGCTGAATGCAAGTTCACTACCTTTCCTCTCATTGATAAAGTTGTAGCTGAGTGTTTGCAACAGTAATCAGGATGTTTTTGGTGTTGGCTTGTGTTGTCTGAGAACAGATACAATTGCACATTCTATCTAATCCAAAGCCAGCAACCGTTGCATTCATGCAACGGTTGCTGGCATTCACTGCTGGTGGCTGTATAGATAGGACCTGTGGATAGGTTGTGGTATATCGTATGTAGGCTATATAGCTTTTTTTCTGTGCCTTTCTTTTCTCCTTCTGCTTACTAACCCCACATGCCCACACCACGTGATCTATGAAACTAAACAGACCTGTGACCCACAGGGGAGAGTGATTTTCCACCATCTTGATCTTGAAATCACATGGTTGAATCACCATCTTGATTCCAAAATCAGCTGGCCTCTAGCTCATTCTGAACTGGATCTGCAACCACCCACGTGGTCGCAGATCCACCCGCCTCTCTTAGTCCCCCCCCCCCTTTGTCTCTCTCTCTCTCACACACACACACACACACACACACACACACACACACACACACACACACACACACACACCTACACACACATATGCTTGCTGGTTTGTTGTATGCTTTTGTATGATTTGTTTTATTGGCTTTATTTCATTTTGCTTAGAACAGTAACAGTGATTTACTTGCTAAAGTTGTTGATCATTGATCTATGCTTCAGTTGAATAAACCCTATTATAATTTTAAGAAGTTGTTGGCTGTTATATTATTATTTGTGTATAATGTTGTAGTAAGAGTTGGTTGCCACGGCCAGTGTACGGAGTTACCCTTCTCTGTTTGCCATCTATAGGTGGACAAACCCTCTTGATTCATCCCACATGTTCTTTAGTGTATTAAAAGATCATGGACATTATATTTGCAGCTTGGTCTTCACATAAGTTTTTGCCAATACACAAAACATCCACAAACACATCTCCACTCCCCATTCTGGCAACCTTGTGATGAAACTATAAAGCAGATTAACACCACTTCATGTTGCATGTCATTATGCAAAACTGAAAATGACAATAATAATAATTGTGATTAAACGGTTTGACATGGATACAATGTTTTCCATTATATCCACAAACCACAAATATCTTCAAATTTATCTTCCGTCACTTCGGCAAATTTAACATATTTTTGATGAAAATAAAATGCTGCAAGTTAGTTGCATGAAGACACAATGTCAATATGTAAAAGCTGAAGGAAAAAAATGTCCATGGCAAATGGTTTCCATGTCAAAATATGAAATCAAATAACTACTGCACTACATAGATTCCTCACTATAGGTCTCTTCTTACTGATATTAATAACAATAATGAAGATCAGGAAGGAAGTGAACTTTTAGTGTGACAGCTGCATGCAGTTTGTCTGCCAATCACACCCACACTGAACAACAATTTATTCTGTCACTGTAAGAAGACTGCAGTAGATTTTGACCATTAAATTATAATCTTTATATCTTAATCACACAGCAGTTGTATTAAGGCCAATAAATTAAACAATCGACTTTCTCATTAGAAGCTGGAGACTACCAATAGCCGTGCTGTTGGGTAGGTTTTATCCTGTAATTCTGAATATCTTTTCTTGTTGTACTAAATAACTGTATGGGGGCAGGCTTGCATACTGTATATACTGTGTGTGTGTGTGTGTGTGTGTGTGTGTGTGTTGTGTGTGTGTGTGTGTGTGTGTGTGTGTGTGTGTGTGTGTGTGTGTGTAGGAAATTGCAGATCGATTTATAAAATAAATTTGATGCTTGCTATCAGGATGATCCCATATTCACTCCTTGCTGATGTGGACCACAAGTTTCCAGAAAGTACGGAGCTTCAGAAGCAGAAGCTTGCCAACAAACTTAAGCTCTTTTTGACACATCTTGTGTGATATGTGATCATTTTGCCTGTGTCTAGGATGGAAGTGGACAAGCAGTCAAAAAGCTAAAACTGAAAACTCCTAACAACTTTTTGAGAAGAAATTCCATATTTTACAAGCAAAAAGGCCACAGATCAGGTTTTTCATGATTTTTTTATTGTTGGACAGTTTTAAAGCCCCATTAGCAGCTGATTCATTGTCTCAAGTAAGAATAAATAAACCTTTTTAAATATAGTTATCTTAAAATTTCTAAAAAAGAATCTGTAATTGGCACGAAAGATATGGAAAACAAAGAATGGAGGGAGTTCCACTGAGCTTTTGTAGCTTAAAAAAATGAAATATATACATTTAAATGCAATTGCCTAAATGAAATTTAGTGTTAGCTAGTAGTTAGTGGTAGCTCTTAAAAGCAACACAGTTATCTTCTATACTATACTATAATAATAAGTCTAGCAGGAACATGGTGGCAGTATGTGGCTTGCAATCATAGATTCAGACTGTACAGCTCCAGAGGCAGAAAGCGACATAGGGAGAGAGACAAGAAAGCACAAAGCACTGAAGTGCTCTGCATGTAATGTGGTGAACTAAAATATTATTGGCATTATGTCTGCAGCTTCCTCTTTAGTTAATAAAATATGATGCTGCATGAAGACCCTGTGTCAATATATAAAATTGTTTATTTAAAAACCCTTTGACAAAATATGATATCAAATAATATCTGTACTGCATATATTCTCCACTCAATGACTCGTTGTGCTCAGAATAGGAATGAGAAAGGATGTGGGTTTTTGGTGTAAGAGCTGCATGCAGTTTCCTTGCTAGCCCACCCCACTGACCAACAGTTAGTTCTTTCTTTGTAGGAAGACTGCTGTTGGTTTTGACAATTTATTCATATTGTTTGCTTTCATAAACATTGTAATAAGGCCATTAAATTAAACAATCCACTTTCTGATTAGATCCTGAAAACAAAAGCTGGTTGTGTGTTTATGGGTTTTTACTTAGCAGGTATGAAAAACTAATAAAAGATGATCCTATCTTATGGAATACTAATTAACTGTTAGCTGTAAAAGTAAACTTTTGTCCAGTAGACTACAGTTGATCTCTTGCTCTTTAGAGGTATTTGGATGTATTACAGAATATCAGTATGCTCCTTTACAGTTTACTTTTTAATAAAACCTTTAGTCCGGGATGATTTTTCTTTATTTTGTCAAAGGGCTTATAGTTAGGGCCTTGGTATTTTATGAATGTTTATACATTTTAATTGTCTATTTTATTGTATTGATTAGTTTTATAATTGTGTATTTTATTGCTGTGTGTATCTTGTTATGTGTTGTTATGTGTTGTCAGCCTTTTTTATTCAACTCTGATTGGATTTTACACTTTAAATAAATTTGACTTGACTTGATCATTTGGTGATTAGTAGAGATGAATGTTATTATCTGGCCTCAGCTCCATTGTCTTTAGCAGTGGTTCTCAAAGAGGATCTTTTGGGGTCCTTGATGTGGTTCCAGGGGGAAATAATGTATGACTACTTGGTTTATGGGTTTCATAGACTTACTGTAATAAAACATCTAAAAGCAAAAATCCTATCAGATGGGGCACCCTTGGACAAAAGTTTGTCAAATGGGGGTTTGTGGTCTAATTTGGTCAAGATTTTTGAAGTTTTGCTTCCCATTGTGTGAATTTTTGAGGTCACTTAATGTGCGTACATTTCACCACTGAAATAAAATGGTGGACATTAAATGCATTGCACTTTACACCAAATAAGGTGTAAATTGTACTTCCGACTTGAAATTATGTATGAAATATTTTTATGCTTATATTAAGCAGTCTGGACTAACTTAATATGACAGCACTGTTCATTTTCCACGGTCCAAATCAGCAGACATACAAACAGGTGATAATGTACAGAATGTATTACTATGATCAGCAAATAGACATGTTCTGTAGTGTATTAGAAGGTCATGAGTGTTAAGCAACCTGATAATCTCCTAATATCTCCTGATTACCTCATTTCCTGCAGCTCTCACAATGACAACTTTAAAAAAAACTGATAATGAAATGTATTTTTGCATGTCGCATAAAGAACCAATACACTGATTAAGAATTTTAAAAACAAAGTTTTCTTGATGTAAAAAAATGGCACCATATAACTAGCCTATAGAACATTTAACTTCACAAAAAAACAGGCAGATCCTCACTACTGCAACATCAAACCACCTCAACCCCAAGAACAGAAGGATGCTCTCTATATTTTTGTACAGTAGATGTCATTTCCCAAGAGAGCTGATTGGTCAGTAGGTGGTATTTTTATAGGTTTGATCTCTTATCTGGAACATAAGTGCATCTCTCTAAAGGGGAAATTAAAAAGGTAGTCTGCATTTGTTCATGTCCACCTCTGAAATCAAAAATCATTGATGACATTTATTTTTAAGTAGTACAAAAGAAACACAATTGTTTTTAATGGTGGTCTTGTTGTATTAGTTTATTTTGATGTTTGATGTTTTGGTTTGAGGTTTTGTTTTCATCATGTTGGTTGTTTGGGGCTACGTCCGTTGTCATCTACCTGTCTGTTCGTTTGGCTTGGGTTTAGTAATCTGTAGATGAAGTCAGGCATCTATAAAATGCCATGCATTGCATTGTGGGATTGTTAGCAGAAAATACTGTTCATGCAATCGACACATCTTTCATCCCATTGTGTGAATTTGTAAGGGCACTACATGATGGTGCATGCATTTTACACAAGTATTTTGGACACTCAAATGAAAGACAGAACTATCAATTAATTGTATGGCCAACTTGAAATTATGTAGGAAATATTTTTATGTTTGTATCCAGCAGTCTGGATCATCTATCTTTTACCCTCACTTAATATGGCAGCACTGTTCATTTTTCACTGACCATCAATCAACAAACTATCAACAAATTAATTCTGTACAGAATGTCAGGTTATGATGAGCAAACAGATTGCTTCCCTATATAGACATGCTCTGTAGTGTATTAAAAGGTCATCACTGTCAACCAACCTGATAACAATATCTTCTGATTCCCTCACCTCCTGAAGCTCTCACACTAACAACTTGTACATATATATATATATATAAATATATAATAATTAAATATAATTTTGCATGTTGCATAAAGAGCCAATATATTAAAAGAAAGAAAGAAACAATAACTAAGAAAAAAGACATAGTGAAGAGATTATTTTGTGTATTTAAAAGTTTTTCGCACTATACAACTACTATTGAACATGGAGTTTCACTTTTTTCCTTTTACTAAGAATATCACAGGAAGGAAGTATAGTTTTGATTCCAGAGCTGCAAGCAATGTGCCAAACTCCTTCACAATGACCAACAGTTTTCTCCAGAATTTAGGTTGTAAGCAAACTGCTGTTGATTTTAACCACTGGGTTACATGTTGGATTTCTTTGGATGGGTTTTCATGAATGCAGCAGTTGCAATAAGACCAATACAAATATTGTTATATAATCGACTTTCTGAAGGAAACTGAAGGACTACAACAGCCATGTTGTTGGCAGAACCTGGATGTGTCTTCATGGGTCTCATACTGTACATCTCAGGTATGGACGCTTGTTTATCCCTTTTTTATAGCTAAAGAAAACTCCCGCACTACTGTACTAACTTGCAAAGAATATATTATACTGTGTCCCTTTTTTCTAAAATGATTATTAACGCTAAAGTTTAAAAAACATTTTACTGTGTATGAGTCAAAGATATATTATTATTTAGCAGCTCTTCAAATGGTATAATCTGTCCAGATGTTTACTAATGAAAGAATCTGTTAAAGGGGTTCAGAGACGAGCAAACAGCACCTGTGCCTTTTAAAGGCTCATCAGTGGGGCTGCCCTGCTCAGCTTGATGTCCTACTTCAAGCATGAAATGGTACACCGGGATGAATCTGTGGCTGTACCGAATGAGCTCTCTGCAGACGAAAATCGTGTATCATGCAACAAGTCTGACAGTCACCCCACTCTAACAATCAATGATCTGACAGACAGTGATGAAAACTTGTACTGCTGCAGAGAAACTGAAAACACAGCCCACTGCAGGAACAATGCAATTTGGCTCTATGTTGCAGGTACAGTGGGTGTCAATAATCATTAAGTAGCACCAGCTGTCCTCTGACTGAAAACCCTGCAGCCTACATCTGGTACAGGAACAGAGAGTTTCTCTATCAGGACTGGTCTCCCTGGTACCGACAGCTGGTCAGCAGTGACGAAGCAGTCAGATACTCCTGTGCTATCAAAGGCTACGAGGATCTCAGAGCCCCTGAAGTCTCAGTGGGTGAGTGACAAAGTTTAGCTCCTTATCATGTTACAAAACCTCTGGCTAAATATGTCACACCTATAAGAATGATTTTATTATTCATGCAATGGAACCTTAAATTGTAAAGCTTTTGAAATATGATGATTCATTTCACTGAAAAAGTGACACCATTTCTTTTTGTCCAGATTCTGTCACACCAAGCTGCTTTACTGTGACCTACGCTAAAGTGAGAATGTGTTCTTACAAGCAGACATCAGTGGATGAGCCCTGCTCCATCACATATCCAAAAGGTTAAGTTTATCAAACATCCACTAAAAACAAACACCTCCCACAACAACACCACAACTCCCTTTAAAATCAGTTTTATGTACAAGAGATCTAATTTTCTTTTCTAGTTTTTGATACAATCATAGAAACTGTAGTTTTACACATTCTCCCATCCTTGATTAACCATGCTTTGACTTTATATTTAATAATTTATGTAATTATTTATTAATTACTTTTATTCATTATTTATAATTATTATTAATAATAATTTCATTGAACAACTGATGCAAAAATGTATTTTTCTTCTCTCAACAGAAGTAAATGTTCCAAGGACTCCTGCAAACACACCGGCCCATTTCATATTGACCTGTAACACCAGCTGCCCTCTGACTTCCTTAACATGGTATAAGAAAAGACACTTAGAGAGAAAGCTAGAGAAACCACAGGTTAAAGTGCCCAACACCTCTGCTGACAGCTTCTCCTGTGCTGTGAAAGGACATGAGGACCTGCACTCTGCTGAAGTCTGTAAGTCTGTTATAACTTGTAAAATGGGACATTTGTGTTAATGGTCTGCAAAAGGCAAAGAGAAAGATGATGATTTTATGTTTAAAAATCTCAGGATGTGAACAAAGTAACAGAAACACATTACAGCATAAAGCAGTAGCTATAAAGTATTAAACACCAGCTGTGAGAATTTATAATGTTTGATTTAGTTGAAACAGTCAAACATGTGGATTCTGCCCAATTTTTATTTGTAGACTGCAGTTGTGTTATGATTGAAATATCAATAGTGTCCTTCGGTCTTTGTTACTACATACCTGCTGCTGATCACTTCTCCTTCACCCATACTACTACTTGGCATTTCCCTAGACATCATATAATATCATTACACAGATACAAAATTTGAGAATTTCATCTTAAAGACATTTTATTGTGAAAATAAAGAAATCACGTGTTAGATCACACAAATCAACAAAAATTTAATATAGCTCAGATCAATTTTATAGAATTTTTGGACTACAGTAATGACTTTGAACAGACACATTTGTTACTTGTAATCGGTCCTGATGAAATATTTACAGAAATATATGATGTATAAAGCAAACAGGTTTGACACTGGAAGGTCCTGATTTCTAACATTTATGTACTACGACATAAGTTGACATCTTCTACCACACAGACATTTTAGTTTAAATCTTTTTTAAATCTAACTTAAGAAGTTATTTCAAGTGAAACTGTCTCTTGTCTTTCATCTATATTTCAGGTATTGACGATAACAACTGCTGGAGTGTGAATTATGTCAGCAGCAGAATCTGTGCTCTGGAAGGTTCTTCAGTGAACATTTCTAGTAAATATTCTCATCCTGAAAACCAGCAGCCAAAGTCTAAATTATGATATAAAACAAAGAGAAATTGGATGGAAGAAGCTGAAGAGCCGATTAAGGCTGCAGATCGTGTGGAGTATTATGACGTGAAGAATCATCACATCCTAAGAATTAAAAACCTGAAGAAGAATGACTCAGCAGAATACACATTCAGACTCCAGAAAGAGTCAAATGGAGAATGGCCACAGTCTGATTTACCTGGCGTGACTCTGGTTGTCACAGGTAATTCTTTAGATTAAATATATTATTTTCATAAATTATTGACTTCCTTACCATGTGTTACCAGTCGTCAGCACACTAAAAGGCCAGTTATACCTGAAGCATGAATAAGCCAAGTACATTCAATAAATCAAACAATATAAAAGAATTTACCAACTTTGTCTAATTTAGAAGAGCTGCATTCAGTCTACTGCTTTTTCTACTGTCTTCTTAAGGTTGGTTGCACAAAACATGAAACTTTGACACTAGAGTTTACAGTTCAATTCTACAATAAATAGACAATATTAGTTACTTTTTAGCATGATGGTGGTCTTTCTCTAACAAAAACTAAGTACCAGAGTTTTAGTTGGCTCAACATGTCAGAAAACACTCATTTAAGTCTTTTGGCATTTATGAGTCTCTTCTTACTGATAGTAATAACGATGAAAATCAGGAAGGAAGTCGACTTTTGGTGTGAGAGCTGCGTACAGTTTGTCTGCCAGACATCCCCACACTGAACTACAGTTCATTCTGTTGCATTAAGAAGACTGCTGTAGATTTTTACCATTCAATTATATTCTTTATGTTTTCATCACAAAGCAGTTGTAAAAAGTTAAAATTAAACAATCACCTTTCTGATTAGAAGCTGAGGACAACAGCCATGTTGTTGGCAGAAGCTGGATGTGTGTTTACGGGTTTTATTCTGATTGTGTCAGGTATGAATAACTAAAGTTTATAATTTCTTACATACTTACTAACTAACTGTTAATTGTAAAATAAATTATTTATTTAATTGTAGTAAACTGCAGATTGCTTTACAAAAAAGAAAAGATTATTGGACACTACCAGGCTACCAGGATGTTCACATGTACTGCTCTTATGAGTTCCTTAGATGTATTAGAGTATATCAGTATGATCTGTAATATCATACTATTATCATTCGGTAATTAGTAAAGAGAAGAATGTTATAAATGTATAAATCTGTCCTGATGTTTGCTAATAATATCATCTGATAAAGGGGTTCAGGGACGAGCAAACAGCATCTGTGCTTTGAAGGGTTCATCAGTGGATCTGCCCTGCTCAGCTCAACATACCACTTCAAGTATGAAATGGTACATTGTACACTGGAATATATCTAAGCGTGTTCAGATTGAGCTCTCTGCAGATACAAATCGTGTAACATACAACAAAAAGAATAATTTCACTCTAACAATCAAAGATGTGAGAGAGAGTGATGAAAAAATTTACTGCTGCAGAGAAATTGACAAACCAGAAAACTGTCAGAATATTCAGCTCCGTGTTGCAGGTACAGTTGGTCTCACTTATTTGTTAATAAAGTATTTTAAGAATAATCAGGGCATGAATTCTTATTTTATTCATCATCATCCCAGACCTGCAGGTAAAGGTGATTCCTGCCACAGAGGGACAGACAGTAACACTGATGTGTAGCACCAGCTGTCCTCTGACTGAAAACCCTGCAGCCTACATCTGGTACAGGAACAGAGAGTTTCTCTATCAGGACTGGTCTCCCTGGTACCAACAGCTGGTCAGCAGTGAGGAAGCAGTCAGATACTCCTGTGCTATCAAAGGCTACGAGGATCTCAGAGCCCCTGAAGTCTCAGTGGGTAAGTGACAACATTTAGCTCCTCATCATGTTACAAAACCTCTGGCTAAATATGTCACACCTATAAGAATGATTTTATTATTCATGCAATGGACCCTTAAATTATAAAGCTTTTGAAATATGATGATTAATTTCACTGAAAAGTGACACCATTTCTTTTTGTTCAGGTTCTGTCACACCAAGCTGCTTTACTGTGACCTACGCTAAAGGGAGAATGTGTTCTCACAAGCAGACATCAGTGGATGAGCCCTGCTCCATCACATATCCAAAACGTTAAGTTTACCAAAGATCCACTAAAAACAAACACCTCCCACACCCACACCACAACTTCCTTTAAAATCATATTTTCAAAATGGAGTTTTAAGTACAAGAGATCTATTTTTCTTTTCTAGTTTGTGATACAAACATAGAAACTGTAGTTTTACACATTCTCTCATTCATTTATGTAATCAGTTTTTACCACTATTTAATCTAACAACTGATGCAAAAATGTATTTGTCATCTCACAACAGAAGTACACGTTCAAAGGACTCCTGCAGATCCAACAGGCCACGTTGTATTGACCTGTAACACCAGCTGCCCTCTGACTTCCTTAACATGGTATAAGAACAGACACTTAGATAGAAAACATGAGAAACCACAGGTTACAGTGCCCAACACCTCTGCTGACAGCTTCTCCTGTGCTGTTGAAGGACGTGAGGACCTGCACTCTGCTGAAGTCTGTGAGTCTGTTATATGTTAAATGGGACATTTGTGTTAATGGTCTGCAAAAGGCAAAGAGAAAGATGATGATTTTATGTTTAAAAATCTCAGGATGTGAACAAAGTAACAGAAACACATTACAGCATAATGCAGTAGCTATAAAGTATGAAACACCAGCTGTGAGAATTTATAATGTTTGATTTTGCTGAAACAGTCAAACATGTGGATTCTGCCCAATTTTTGTTTTTAGACCGCAGTTGTGTTATGATTCAAATATCAATAGTGACCTATCGGATCTATCTTACTGGATACCTGCTGCTGATCAGGTTTTCTTGTAAAGGTCAGACATACTGCTAACTGGTATTTCCCTAGACATCCTGCATTATGACAATACAATCATCGTATAATTACACAGTAACAACATTTGAGAATTTCATCTTAAAGACATTTTATTGTGAAAATAAATAAGGAATCAACTGTTAGATCACAAACACAAATGTAATATAACTCGGATCAATGTTAGATCATTTTTGGACTACAGCAATGACTTTGAACAGACACATTTGTTTCTTGTGATAGGCCCTGATGAAATATTTACAGAAAAAAAAAAATTATAAGGCAAACAGGTTTGACACTGGAAGGTCCTGATTTCTAACATTTATGTACTACAACATAAATTGACATCTTCTACCACACAGGCATTTTATTTTAAATCTTTTTAAAAACTAACTTAAGAAGTTATTTCAAGTGAAACTCGCTCACATCTTTTATCTATATTTCAGGTATTGAAGATAACAACTGCTGGAGTGTGAATTATGTCAGCAGCAGAATCTGTGCACTGGAAGGTTCTTCAGTGAACATTTCTAGTAAATATTCTCATCCTGAAAACCAGCAGCCAAAGTCTAAATTATGGTATAAAACAAAGAGAAGTTGGATGGAAGAAGCTGAAGAGCCGATTAAGGCTGCAGGTCGTGTGGAGTATTATGACGTGAAGAATCATCACATCCTGAGAATTAAAAACCTGAAGAAGAATGACTCAGCAGAATACACATTCAGACTCCAGAAAGAGTCTTATGGAGAATGGACACAGTCTGATTTACCTGGAGTCACTCTGGTTGTCACAGGTAATTCTTTAGATTAAATACATTATCTTTATAAATTATTGACTTCCTTACCATGTGTTACCAGTCGTCAGCACACTAAAAGGCCAGTTATACCTGAAGCATGAATAAGCCAAGTACATTCAATAAATCAAACAATATAAAAGAATTTACCAACTTTGTCTAATTTAGAAGAGCTGCATTCAGTCTACTGCTTTTTCTACTGTCTAAACTAGATTTTATGGTTAAGTTGTACAACAAATAGACAATATTGGTTACTTTCTAGCAAGATGGTTATCTTTCTCTAACAATAACTAAGTATCAGAGTTTTAGTTGGCTCAACTTAACATATCAGAAAACACTCATTTAAGTCTTTTGGCATTTATGAATTGCTTTAGAAGACACTGACAAACTATTTTGTTGTATAGGTACAAGGCCTAGTGAGATAGAATCTCTTCTCCATTTACTGACCGGTCTAACCATATTTCAGGCCTGAGAGTGAAGTTTACTCCTTCTGCAGTGGTGACAGAGGGCCAGAGAGTCACACTGACCTGCAGTACCAGCTGTCCTCTGACCGACAACACAAACTACATCTGGTACTTAAACAGACGACCTCTGACCCGGCCACAGACCCAAAACAAACACCTGGCTCTAGATCCAGTCAGCAGTCAGCATGCAGGAAACTACTTCTGTGCTGTCAAAACCCACAACAACATCAGCTCTCGTGAAAAGACTCTCACTGTCCAAAGTAAAACGGGGAAATGGACACCAGCAGCATCTGCAGGAGTCGCTGCTGTCCTCCTGGTTTTAATACTTCTCACTGTCTTCTTGTGGATTAGGTGAGCAACACTGTGCTTATTTTCAGAGCAATTATATTCACTCACTAACCTGACTGATCACTGACTCATTTTTATATTCACTTATTTCACTGACCAGAAGAAAGAGGACTTCCAACCGCTCTCCTGGAACCGAAACCTCAGACAGCTTGGAGCAGGTAAAGAAAACAGTCTGAACTTCTACATCAGAAAAACATCACCCTCATCTATCCTGCTTCTCTTCAAAAGGAACGATGATTTCTTCATAGCCAGGACAGCAACTTAAACTTTTTTTAACTTTATTTTACAGGAAGGTCCCATTGAGAAAGAATTTCTTTTACAACGTAGACCTGGCCAAGTGGGCCGGGCAGTTAAAATACATTACAAGGAGAAACGCACAATTAAAATAAAATACAGTACAGTACAAAGCGGACATAACAATTAGGGGTCATACAATAATAAATACATACAGTGACAGAGATAAGCAACCAGTATAACTTGATGGATTAAGTAGGCTATTAAAACAGGTGCATGCAATAGTCAACATCTCTGAGATCTTTTTTGTAGGCAGCCAAGGAGATGAGTGTGCCAAGCTAAAGCTTAACATGGAGCTCATTCCAAGACCAGGGGCCTGAGTAAAACACAGACTCCTCTTTCTGGCCTCTGTCCACACATTTGGTATCTTGCACTGCAGTCCAGTATTAGATCTTAAATTATACTTGTGTGTTTATAAAAACTTAGAACTTGAAGGGAGCTTTTCAAGAATGGTCTCATAGGTGAATATATTCCAGTGCTGCATCCTACGTATACCAAGGAATATCAAATTTACCAAGTTATATAAGGTAGATGTAGATAAGCAGCATGATACAGTACAGTAGGTGGAGTTTGGACAAAGTTGATAAACAAGCAAAGTGGTAAATTATGTCACTGTAATCTAGCTGAGGTAGAAGAAACCTTCAACCGGCTGTTTACGTAAAGACAGAAAAACATTTACTTAAATTTACTTAACATACTTTAACCTGCATAAAAAGCCCAGTGTGAGGTTAAAGGTGCAGTTTTTAGATTGCAACTAGATAGGTGCCCGTACACGCTCAAACTCATGAGCGAGCATACTCCGCTCTGCTTCACATAGAGTGCTGGAAACTCAGGGAAACGCCCACCTTTATCAAGTCAGCTCTAATTGCGTTTTATAATGTTTTGATAGAAGAAGCAGCCAAACTTAAATTCATTTTGTTTGTCCTGTCTCCTCAGCTAAACCCTGGTCTCATGTATGAAAATATCTCAGCTCGTTCAACAGAACAGGATGACCATCACTACACCCGACTCCACTTCTCTAAGAACCACACAGCTGCTCTCTACTCCACCATCCAGCCAGGACCTTCTAACTAAACCAAAGTTTGTTGCTATGGTATTTTGCGAAGGACCCTCTCCTGACAGTTTTAGTCACTTCAAGAACTTAATTCTCACAACAAGCAAGTGTAAAGTGCAAACATACAATAAGGGAAAGCACATAATGTTTCTATTAAACACAACGCCAGACTTCATTATTACACTTCAAGGCTTCTAATCTTCAGCACCTGTTCAGTTCACTCCATGCTGATGTGGACCACAAGTTTCCAGGAAGTACTGAGCTTCACAAGCAGAAGAATGCCAGCAAACTTGAGCTCTTTTTGACACATCTTCAAATTGAAAGAGTTGTGATTGTGGTCATTTTGTCTGGATAAAAGTGGACAAGCAATTTAGGAGCTTAAAGTAAGCATAGCGCAGCATACAGCACTGCGTGAAAACTTGCAATAATGTTGAGAGAACAGATTCCATGTTTTACAAGCAAAAAGGCCACAGATCAGGTGTTTCAAGACCTTCAACTGTTGACTTTGACCGTTGTAAAGCCCCATTAGAGGCAGGTGAATCATTGTCTCAAGTTGGAATAAATGAACCATTTTAAATGTGTTAATGTTAATATTTCATATGACTCTGTAAATGAAGTATAACTGCATTGATCTGTCTTTCCTAATCTGTCTGGTTGTATCAGAACACAAGCCAGAATAAAAAAACAAGCTGTTGTAGCTTAATGCAAGAGAATAAAAAAACTGAATCTATACAGATTTTTTTTGGGCTCTCGGTGTCTGACTGGATGCTACACCTAAAGTACATAGGTGTCCATAGTGCCAATTCATAAAACAAGTTATCTCATTGCACTTTTCATCTAGAGCAGGTCTAGACCATACACTTTGTAATATTAGTTTCAGAGACCCAACACTTCTCACCGTGAGCAAGCACCTGACAACAAGGAAAACTCTTTTTTAACAGGCAGAAACCTCAAGCAGAACCTGGGGGCAGTAGGTGGCTTGCAATCATTGATCCAGACTCTACAACTCCGGAGGTAGAAACACATTTTAAAAGTGACAGAAGGAAGTGCTGAAGCTCCCCTGCATGTAATGTGAACTAAAAGGTGACAGACAATATGTCTGCAGCTTCCTCTTAAATTAAGTGTTTTTTCCCACCATAAAACAACCACAAATATCTTCTGTCACTTTGGCAAATTTAACATAATTTTGATGAAAATAAAATGCTGCAAGTTGCGTGAAGACACAATGTCAATATGTAAAAACTGAAGGAAAAAATGACCATGACAAAGGGTTTCCATATCAAATATGAGATCAAATATCTACTGCACTACATATGTTCTTCACTAGAGGTCTCTTCTTACTGATAGTAATAACGATGACAAATCAGGAAGGAAGTCAACATTTGGTGTGAGAGCTGCATACAGTTTGTCTGCCAGACATCCCCACACTGAACTACAGTTCATTCTGTTGCTGTAAGAAGACTGTTGTAGATTTTTATCATTCAATTATATTCTTTATGTTTTCATCACAAAGCAGTTGTAAAAAGTTAAAATTAAACAATCACCTTTCTGATTAGAAGCTGGAGACAACAGCCATGTTGTTGGCAGAAGCTGGATGTGTGTTTACGGGTTTTATCCTGTTCTTGTCAGGTATGAATAACTAATGTTTAGAATTTCTTAAATATTTACTAATTAATTGTTTTTAACTATAAAATAAAGTCTTTAATTAATTGTAGTAAACTGCAGATTGCTTTAAAAAAAAAAGAAAAGATTGTTGGACACTACTGAGGCTACCAGGATGTTCACATATACTGCTCTTATGAGTTCTTTGGATGTATTAGAGTATATCAGTATGATCCGTAATATCATACTATTATCATTTGGTAATTAGTAAAGAGAAGAATGTTATAAAAATGTATAAATCTGTCCTGATGTTTGCTAATAATATCATCTGATAAAGGGGTTCAGGGACGAGTAAACAGCATCTGTGCTTTGAAGGGTTCATCAGTGGATCTGTCCTGCTCAGCTCAACATCCCACTTCAAGCATGAAATGGTTCACTGAACACTGGAATATCTCTAAGCTTGTTCAGACTGAGCTCTCTGCAGATGAAAATCATGTAATGTACAACATGTCAGAAAAGAGTAATGTCACTCTAACAATCAAAGATGTGAGAGAGCGTGATGAAAAGCTTTACTGCTGCAGAGAAACTACTGACAAACCAGAAAACTGTCAGAATATTCAGCTCCGTGTTGCAGGTACAGTTGGTCTCACTAATTTGTTAATAATCTGTAAGAATAATCAGGGCATGAATTCTTATTTTATTCATCATCATCCCAGACCTGCAGGTAAAGGTGATTCCTGCCACAGAGGGACAGACAGTAACACTGATGTGTAGCACCAGCTGTCCTCTGACTGAAAACCCTGCAGCCTACATCTGGTACAGGAACAGAGAGTTTCTCTATCAGGACTGGTCTCCCTGGTACCAACAGCTGGTCAGCAGTGAGGAAGCAGTCAGATACTCCTGTGCTATCAAAGGCTACAAGGATCTCAGAGCCCCTGAAGTCTCAGTGGGTGAGAGACAACATTTAGCTCCTTATCATGTTACAAAACCTCTGGCTAAATATGTCACACACCTATAAGAATGATTTTATTATTCATGCAATGGAATCTTAAATTAAAAAGCTTTTGAAATATGATGATTCATTTCACTGGAAAAGTGACACCATTTCTTTGTGTCCAGGTTCTGTCACACCAAGCTGCTTTACTGTGACTTACGCTAAAGGGAGGATGTGTTCTTACAAGCAGACATCAGTGGATGAGCCCTGCTCCATCACATATCCAAAAGGTTAAGTTTATCAAACATCCACTAAAAACAAACACCTCCCACTCCCACACCACAACTCCCTTTAAACTCATATTTTCAAAATGGAGTTTTAAGTACAAGAGATCTATTTTTCTTTTCTAGTTTGTGATACAAACATAGAAACTGTAGTTTCTATGTTTGCATACTACCTCCCGAGGGAGTTCTCACATGTTATTGCCGTGACTGTTTATATCCCCCCCTCGGCGGTCGCTGCTACAGCTACAGATCAAATTCACACGCTCACCCCACCTTCACCCAGTATGTTAAATGCCACACCAGAGGCGTCACAACTCTGGATTTACTGTATGCAAACATCAAAGATGCATACACCTCATCCCCTCGCTCGGCCGCTCAGATCACAACCTCGTCCATCTGGTCACAGACTACTCCCCTGTGGTGAAACAACAACAACCTGTGAAGAGGCTTGTGAACCAGTGGTCTGAGGAGGTCAGTGATAGGCTCAGAGACTGCTTTGAAACAACAGACTGGGAAGCACTCTGCAGCCCCCATGGCACCGACATTGACAGCAAGACCCAATGTATCACAGACTACATAAAATTCTGTGTGGAGAACACTGTGCCCTCCAAGCTTGTCCAGTGTTTTCCCAACAACAAACCCTGGGTCACCTCTGAGATAAAGGCCCTGCTGAATGTAAAGAAGAGGGTCTTTGCATCAGGGGACAGAGAGGAGCTGCGCAGAGTCCAGAAGGAACTCACTAATGATCAGGAAGGGGAAGGCCATCTACGGGAGGAAATTGGAAAAGAGTCTCGAGCAGAACAACGCCAGGGACGTCTGGAGAGGGCTGCAGGACATCTCAGGCCACGGCAAAGGTGTGGGGAGACAACAAGCGGGCGGAGACAAGGAATGGGCAGATGAGCTGAATCTGTTTTTTCAACAGATTTGGCGCTGCTTCCTCGCACCCCTCTTCATACCCTCCAGCCCCTCTTTCACACCTCCCCTGGCCTACTCCCCTCCTCCTCCTTCTCTATAACAGATGATCAGGTGAGATGTCAAATTAAAAGATCAAGGCAAGGAAGGCTCCGGGCCCGGACGGCATCAGCCCAAGCATCCTCAGGGACTGTGCTGACCAACTCTGTGGTGTGTTCAGGCACTTGTTCAACCTGAGCCTGAGCCTGGAGAAGGTCCCAGCCCTGTGGAAGACCTCCTGTGTGGTCCCAGTACCAAAGTCGCTGCGCCCCAGGGAGCCAAACCACTTCAGGCCTGTTGCCTTGACTTCTCACCTGATGAAGACCATGGAGAGGATCATCCTGCGTCACCTTCAACTCCTGGTGGGCACACAGCTGGACCCCCTGCAGTTTGCTTACCAGCCTGGGATTGGGGTGGACGACGCAGTGATCTACCTGCTGCACAGATCGCTGCTCCATCTTGAGGACAGCGGGAGCACTGTGAGAGTCATGTTTTTCGATTTCTCCAGTGCCTTTAACACCATTCAGCCTTCACTGCTCAAAGTGAAGATGGAGAGTGCCGGTGTGGACCAACACCTGGCTGCATGGACAACGGACTACGTCACTAACAGACCACAGTATGTGAGGCTCCATCACTGTGTGTCTGACGTGGTGCACTGCAGTACAGGTGCCCCTCAGGGTACGGTGCTCTCCCCCTTCCTTTTCACCCTCTACACCTCAGACTTCACGCACAACACTACCCACTGCCACATCCAGAAGTTCTCCGATGACACAGTCATTGTTGGATGTGTTTCTGAGGGGAACGATCTGGAATACAGGGCCGGTCATCAGGGACTTTGTCAGCTGGTGTGAGGTCAACCAGCTTCAGCTTAACACCAGCAAGACGAAGGAGATGATTGTTGACTTTAGGAGGAAATCATCCCACTCCTCACCGGTGAGCATCCAGGGATCGGACATTGAGGTTGTGGAGAGCTACAAATTCCTGGGTGTTCACCTAAACAATAAACTGAACTGGACTGACAACACCCATGTGCTCTACAAGAAGGGCCAGAGTCAGCCTCCATCTGCTAAGGAGACTCAGGTCCTTTGGAGTGTGCAGGACTCTTCTCAGGACTTTTATGACTCTGTGGTGGCCTCTGCCATTCTTTATGCTGTGGTCTGCTGGAGGGGGCAGTTCGGACAGGGACAGGAGCAGACTCAATAGACTGATCAGGAGAGCGAGCTCTGTCCTGGACTGTCCTCTGGACCCCATAGAGAAAGTTGGGGAGAGGAGGATGTTAGCTAAGCTGACATCCATCATGGACAACACCTCTCACCCCCTGCACGACACATTGGGGTCCCTGAGCAGCTCCTTCAGCAGAAGACTGATACACCCACGGTGTAAGAAGGAGAGGTATCGCAGGTCCTTCATTCCGGCTGCTGTCAGACTCTACAATACCTGTATTACATGATTAGTAATTTACTTTTCAATATTATTTTTGGTTACTGGCAATCTTGCATACATACTTCTGCTTTTTACTTTTAATTACATACTCAATTTAATTTTCAATGTCACTTACACAGCAAGATTGTATATGCACTTTACAATACCTTAATTTGACGTCACTTTACTTTTTATTTTTTTCTCCAGCCTGCCTGTTGTCTATTGTTTGCTTGTCTTTTTCTGTGTTTACTGGTTGTTTGATTGTTCTGCTTTTTATTGTTTAAATGCTGCTGTAACAAGAGAATTTCCCCGTTGTGGGATGAATAAAGTATAATCTAATCTAATCTAATCTACACATTCTCTCATTCTGGATTAAGCATGCTATGACTTTATATTTAATAATTTATGTAATCAATGTTACCATTATTTAATTAAACAACTGATGCAAAACTGTATTTGTCATCTCACAACAGAAGTACATGTTCAAAGGACTCCTGCAGACACATGGGGCCTTGTCACACTGACCTGTAACACCAGCTGCCCTCTGACTTCCTTTACATGGTATAAGAACAGACACTTAGAACAGAACCCAAAGTTGATGTTGCCCAACACCTCTGCTGACAGCTACTCCTGTGCTGTGAAAGGACATGAGGACCTGCACTCTGCTGAAGTCTGTGAGTCTGTTATAACTTGTAAAATGGGACATTTGTGTTAATGGTCTGCAAAAGGCAAAGAGAAAGATGATGATTTTATGTTTAAAAATCACAGGATGTGAACAAAGTAACAGAAACACATTGTGGCATAATGCAGTAGCTATAAAGTATTAAACACCAGCTGTGAGAATTTATAATGTTTGATTTTGCTGAAACAGTCAGACGTGTGAATTCAGTCTAATTTTTATTTTTAGACCGCAGTTGTGTTATGATTCAAATATCAATAGTGTCCTACAGTCTATCTTACTGGATACCTGCTGCTGATCAGTGTTGTAAAGTTCACACATATTGCTACTTGGTATTTGCCTAGACAGCCTGCATTATGACAATACAATCTTCATATAATTACACAGTAATAACATTTGAGAATTTCATCTTAAAGACATTTTATTGTAAAAATAAATAAAGAATCAACTGTTAGATCACACAAATCAACACAAATGTAATATAACTCAGATCAATGTTATATAATTTTTGGACTACAGCAATGACTTTGAACACTAACATTTGTTACTTGTAATCGGTCCTGATGAAATATTTACAGAAAAAAAATATTTATAAGGCAAACAGGTTTGACACTGGAAGGTCCTGATTTCTAACATTTATGTACTACAACATAAATTGACATCTTCTACCACACAGGCATTTTATTTTAAATCTTTTTAAAAACTAACTTAAGAAGTTATTTCAAGTGAAACTCGCTCACATCTTTTATCTATATTTCAGGTATTGAAGATAACAACTGCTGGAGTGTGAATTATGTCAGCAGCAGAATCTGTGCACTGGAAGGTTCTTCAGTGAACATTTCTAGTAAATATTCTCATCCTGAAAACCAGCAGCCAAAGTCTAAATTATGGTATAAAACAAAGAGAAGTTGGATGGAAGAAGCTGAAGAGCCGATTAAGGCTGCAGGTCGTGTGGAGTATTATGACGTGAAGAACCATCACATCCTGAGAATTAAAAACCTGAAGAAGAATGACTCAGCAGAATACACATTCACACTCCAGAAAGAGTCTTATGGAGAATGGACACAGTCTGATTTACCTGGAGTCACTCTGGTTGTCACAGGTAATTCTTTAGATTAAATATATTTTTTGCATATAAAATTATTGTCTTCATGCACCAGCAGTGACAAATGAAGGATGATTCAGACAAGTAAATTCAATAAATCAAACAATCTAATTAAATTTACCACATTTGTCTAAATTAAAAGAGCTGCATTCAGTCTAGACAACACTGGTTAATTTTTAGCATGAAGCTTATACCCTTTTTTTAACTATAACTACCACAGTTTTAATTGGCAAAACTTAACATAGGGGTGGCAGAAAAATACTCACATGAGCCTTTCAGCCTTTATGAGTTGCTTCAGAAGACACTGACAAACTATTTTGTTGTTTAGGTACGAGGCCTAGTGAGATACAATCTCTTCTACATTTACTGACCGGTCTAACCATATTTCAGGCCTGAGAGTGAAGTTTACTCCTTCTGCAGTGGTGACAGAGGGCCAGAGAGTCACACTGACCTGCAGTACCAGCTGTCCTCTGACTGACAACACAAACTACATCTGGAACTTGAACGGACAACCTCTGACCGGGCCAGAGAACCAAAACAAACACCTGGTTCTAGATCCAGTCAGCAGTCAGCATGCAGGAAACTACTCCTGTGCTGTCAAAACCCACAACAACATCAGCTCTCGTGAAAAGACTCTCACTGTCCAAAGTAAAACGGGGAAATGGACACCAGCAGCATCTGCAGGAGTCGCTGCTGTCCTCCTGGTTTTAATACCTCTCACTGTCTTCTTGTGGATTAGGTGAGCAACACTGTGCTTTATTTCAGAGCAATGACATTCACACACTAACCTGACTGATCACTGACTCATTTTTATCTTCACTTATTTCACTGACCAGAAGAAAGAGGACTTCTAGCCAATCACCTGGAACTGAAACTTCTGAAAACAACTTAGAGCAGGTAAAGAAAACAGTCTGAACTTTTACATTAGAAAAACATCACCCTCATCTATCCTGCTTCTCTTCAAAAGGAACGATCATTTCTTCATAGCCAGGACAGCAGCTTAAACTTTTTTTACCTTTATTTTACCAGGAAGGTCCCATTGAGAAAGAATCTCTTTTACAAGGTAGACCTGGCCAAGAGGACAAGGCAGTTAAAATACATTACAAGGAGAAAAGCAAAAATAAAATAACATACAGTACAGTATAAAGCGGACATAACAATTAGGGGTCATACAATAATAAATACATACAGTGACAGAGATAAGCAACCAGTATAACTTGATGGATTAAGTAGGCTATCAAAACAGGTGCATGCAATAGTCAACATCTCTGAGATCTTTTTTTATAGGCAGCCAAGGAGATGAGTGTGCCAAGCTAAAGCTTAACATGGAGCTCATTCCAAGACCAGGGGCCCGAATAAAACACAGACTCCTCTTTCTGGCTTCTGTCCACACATTTGGTATCTTGCACTGCAGTCCAGTATTAGATCTTAAATTATACTTGTGTGTTTATAAAAACTTCTAACTTGTAGGTAGCTTTTGTTGAAGTAAGCCAACTTCCCCGAGTCCATTGATGAGAAGGATCAGAAGGAGACGAGATATCAGATTCCCACAATATTTTATTGAGCTCAGAAAGCAGATAAATATCTGGAGACTCTGCTCTCCTCCTCACACGTCTGAGGTTCCCCACAAGAGTCTGAGGTCTTCCTGCTAAGGAGAAGAATATCATGTGTGTGTGTGTGTTTGTGAGGTGATGTATGACTGTGAGTGTATGCTCTGTATGCTGCAGAGTTTACTGGGTGAAAGGTGCGGTTCCTGTTTTCTGCACAAGCTCTATGGTTAATTATATACTGATTAATATGATGCTAGACATTTTGTTCCTCTCTTATCGCTATGTCAATCATAAGCAAATCACACTTCTAAGTATACTAAAGAGCAAAAGCAACCCCTTGATGAATGTATAATCCCACACTTTCCAAGAATGGTCTCATAGGTGAATATATTCCAGTGCTGCATCATACGTATACCAAGGGATATCCAATTTACCAAGTTATATAAGGTAGATGTAGATAAGCAGCATGATACAGTACAGTAGGTGGAGTTTGGACAAAGTTGATAAACAAGCAAAGTGGTAAATTATGTCACTGTAATCTAGCTGAGGTAGAAGAAACCTTCAACCGGCTGTTTACGTAAAGACAGAAAAACATTTACTTAAATTTACTTGACAGACTTTAACCTGCATAAAAAAGCCCAGTGTGAAGTTAAAGGTGCAGTTTTTAGATTGCAACTAGATAGGTGCCCGTACCCGCTCAAACTCATGAGCGAGCATACTCCGCTCTGCTTCACATAGAGTGCTGGAAACTCAGGGAAACGCCCACCTTTATCAAGAGAGCTCTAGTTGCGTTTTATAATGTTTTGATAGAAGAAGCAGCCAAACTTAAATTCATTTTATTTGTCCTGTCTCCTCAGCTAAACCCTGGTCTCATGTATGAAAATATCTCAGCTCGATCAACAGAACAGGATGACCATCACTACACCCGACTCCACTTCTCTAAGAACCACACAGCTGCTCTCTACTCCACCATCCAGCCAGGACCTTCTAACTAAACCAAAGTTTGTTGCCATGGTATTTTGCAAAGGACCCTCTCCTGACAGTTTTAGTCACTTCAAGAACTTAATTCTCACAACAAGCAAGTGTAAAGTGCAAACATACAATAAGGGAAAGCACATAATGTTTCTATTAAACACAACGCCAGACTTCATTATTACACTTCAAGGCTTCTAATCTTCAGCACCTGTTCAGTTCACTCCATGCTGATGTGGACCACAAGTTTCCAGGAAGTACTGAGCTTCCCAAGCAGAAGTATGCCAGCAAACATGAGCTCTTTTTGACACATCTTCAAATTGAAAGAGTTGTGATTGTGATCATTTTGTCTGGATAAAAGTGGACAAGCAATTTAGGAGCTTAAAGTAAGCATAGCGCAGCATACAGCACTGCGTGAAAACTCGTAATAATGTTGTGAGAACAGATTCCATGTTTTACAAGCAAAAGGCCACAGATCAGGTGTTTCAAGACCTTTAACTGTTGAATTTGACCGTTGTAAAGCCCCATTAGAGGCAGGTGAATCATTGTCTCAAGTTGGAATAAATGAACCATTTTAAATGTGTTAATGTTAAAATTTCATATGACTCTGTAAATGAAGTATAACTGCATTGATCTGTCTTTCCTAATCTGTCTGGTTGTATCAGAACACAAGCCAGAATAAAAAAACAAGCTGTTGTAGCTTAATGCAAGAGAACAAAAATAAAACTGAATCTATACAGATTTTTTTTGGGCTCTCGGTGTCTGACAGGATGCTACACCTAAAATACATAGGTGTCCATAGTGCCAATTCATAAAACAAGTTATCTCATTGCACTTTTCATCTAGAGCAGGTCTAGACCATACACTTTGTAATATTAGTTTCAGAGACCCAACACTTCTCACCGTGAGCAAGCACCTGACAACAAGGAAAAACTCTCTTTTAACAGGCAAAAACCTCAAGCAGAACCTGGGGGCAGTAGGTGGCTTGCAATCATTGATCCAGACTCTACAACTCCGGAGGTAGAAACACATTTTAAAAGTGACAGAAGGAAGTGCTGAAGCTCTCTGCATGTAATGTGAACTAAAAGGTGACAGACAATATGTCTGCAGCTTCCTCTTAAATTAAGTGTTTTTTCCCACCATAAAACAACCACAAATATCTTCTGTCACTTTGGCAAATTTAACATAATTTTGATGAAAATAAAATGCTGCAAGTTGCGTGAAGACACAATGTCAATATGTAAAAACTGAAGGAAAAAATGACCATGACAAAGGGTTTCTAAATCAAATATGAGATCAAATAACTACTGCACTACATATGTTCTTCACTAGAGGTCTCTTCTTACTGATAGTAATAACGATGAAAATCAGGAGGAAGTCAACATTTGGCGTGAGAGCTGCATACAGTTTGTCTGCCAGACACTGAACTACAGTTCATTCTGTTGCTGTAAGAAGACTGCTGTAGATTTTTATCATCCAAATATATTCTTTATGTTTTCATCACAAAGCAGTTGTAAAAAGTTTCAATTAAACAATCAGTTTTCTGATTAGAAGCTGGAGACAACAGCCATGTTGTTGGCAGAAGCTGGATGTGTGTTTACGGGTTTTATCCTGTTCTTGTCAGGTATGAATAACTAAAGTTTAGAATTTTTTCAATATTTACTAATTAATTGTTTTTAACTATAAAATAAAGTCTTTAGTTAATTGTAGTAAACTGCAGATTGCTTTACAAAAAGAAAAGATTATTGGACACTACCAGGCTACCAGGATGTTCACATATATCTTATGATGTCTTTATGATTATCTTTAGATGTATAGATTATTTCAGTATGATCCGTAATATCATCATTTGGTAATTAGTAAAGAGAAGAATGTTATAAATGTAGAAATCTGTCCAGATGTTTACTAATGAAAGAATCTGTTAAAGGGGTTCAGGGACGAGCAAACTGCATCTGTGCTTTAAAAGGCTCATCAGTGGATCTGCCCTGCTCAGCTCGACGTCCCACTTCAAGCATGAAATGGTACAATGTACACTGGAATGGATCTGTATCGAATGAGCTCTCTGCAGACGGAAATCGTGTATCATACAACAAGTCTGACAGTCACCCCACTCTAACAATCAATAATCTGAAAGACAGTGATGAAAACTTGTACTGCTGCAGAGAAACTACTGAAAACACGGACCACTGCAGGGACAACGCAATTCGGCTCTATGTTTCAGGTACAGTGGTTATCAATAATGATTACTTTAAGAATTTTCACGTTATATATAGCATCTCATTTCATACACCATTTTCCAGACCTGCAGGTAAAGGTGATTCCTGCCACAGAGGGACAGACAGTAACACTGATGTGTAGCACCAGCTGTCCTCTGACTGAAAACCCTGCAGCCTACATCTGGTACAGGAACAGAGAGTTTCTCTATCAGGACTGGTCTCCCTGGTACCAAGAGCTGGTCAGCAGTGAGGAAGCAGTCAGATACTCCTGTGCTATCAAAGGCTACAAGGATCTCAGAGCCCCTGAAGTCTCAGTGGGTGAGTGACAACATTTAGCTCCTTATCATGTTACAAAACCTCTGGCTAAATATGTTACACCTATAAGAATGATTTTATTATTCATGCAATGGACCCCATTTCAAAAGTGACACTATTTCTTTTTGTCCAGATTCTGTCACACCAAGCTGCTTTACTGTGACCTACGCTAAAGGGAGAATGTGTTCTCACAAGCAGACATCAGCGAATGAGCCCTGCTCCATCACATATCCAAAAGGTTAAGTTTATCAAACATCCACTAAAAACAAACACCTCCCACGACCACACCACAACTCCCTTTAAACTCATATTTATCTGATCTATTTTTCTTTTCTAGTTTTTGATACAAACTGTAGTTTTACACATTCTGTAATTCTGGATTAACCATGCTATGACTTTATATTTAATAATTTATGTAATCAATGTTTACCATTATTTAATTAAACAACTGATGCAAAAATGTATTTGTCATCTCACAACAGAAGTACATGTTCAAAGGACTCCTGCAGATCCAACGGGCCACGTTATATTGACCTGTAACACCAGCTGTCCTCTGACTTCCTTTAAATGGTATAAGAAAAGACACTTAGATAAAGAGCATGAGAAACCACAGGTTAAAGTGCCCATCACCTCTGCTGACAGTTTCTGCCTGTGCTGTGAAAGGACATGAGGACCTGCACTCTGCTGAAGTCTGTGAGTCTGTTATAACTTGTAAAATGGGACATTTGTGTTAATGGTCTGCAAAAGGCAAAGAGAAAGATGATGATTTTATGTTCTAAAAATCTCAGGATGTGAACAAAGTAACAGAAACACATTACAGCATAAAGCAGTTGCTATAAAGTATTAAACACCAGCTGTGAGAATTTATAATGTTTGATTTTGCTGAAACAGTCAAACATGTGGATTCTGCTCAAATTTTATTTTTAGACCGCAGTTGTGTTATGATTCAAATATCAATAGTGTCCAACAGTCTATCTTACTGGATACCTGCTGCTGATCAGTGTTCCTTGTAAAGTTCACGCACACTGCTAACTGGTATTTCCCTAGACATCCTGCATTATGACAATACAATAATCATATTATTACACAGTAACAACATTTGAGAATTTCATCTTAAAGACATTTTATTGTGAAAATAAATAAGGAATCACACAAATAACCCAAATGTAATATAACTCAGATCAATTTTATAGAATTTTTGGACTACAGCAATGACAATAAAAAAATAAAAATCCTAACGATTACAATAGGGTTCCCAGCCACTTCGTGGTATGGGAACCGCGATGCCTTGCAATCGCGGGTTTCCTGCCCACTTCGGGCTTGGACCCCTAATAACTCGGATCAATGTTATATAATTTTTGGACTACAGCAATGACTTTGAACAGACACATTTGTTTCTTGTGATAGGCCCTGATGAAATATTTACTGAAAAAAATATTTATAATGTAAGCAGGTTTGACACTGGAAGGTCCTGATTTCTAACATTTATGTCTACTCCGATATAAGTCGACATCTTCTACCACACAGGCATTTTATTTTAAATCTTTTTAAAAACTAACTTAAGAAGTTATTTCAAGTCAAACTGTCTCACATCTTTCATCTATATTTCAGGTATTGACGATAACAACTGCTGGAGTGTGAATTATGTCAGCAGGAGAATCTGTGCACTGGAAGGTTCTTCAGTGAACATTTCTAGTAAATATTCTCATCCTGAAAACCAGCAGCCAAAGTCTAAATTATGGCATAAAACAAAGAGAAGTTGGACGGAAGAAGCTGAAGAGCCGATGAAGGCTGCAGGTTGTATGAAGTATTATGACATGAAGAATCATCACATCCTGAGAATTAAAAACCTGAAGAAGAATGACTCAGCAGAATACACATTCAGACTCCAGAAAGAGTATAATGGAGAATGGACACAGTCTGATTTACCTGGAGTGACTCTGGTTGTCACAGGTAATTCTTTAGATTAAATATATTTTTGGCAAAGTAAATTATTGTCTTCATGCACCAGCAGTGACAAATGAAGGATGATTCAGACAAGTAAATTCAATAAATCAAACAATCTAATAAAATTTACCAACTTTGTCTAAATTAAAAGAGCTGCATTCAGTCTAGACAACACTGGTTAATTTTTAGCATGAAGCTAAGACCCTTTCTCTAACTATAACTACCACAGTTTTAATTGGCTAAACTTAACATAGGGGTGGCAGAAAAACACTCACATGAGCCTTTCAGCCTTTATGAGTTGCTTCAGAAGACACTGACAAACTATTTTGTTGTATAGGTACAAGGCCTAGTGAGATACAATCTCTTCTACATTTACTGACCGGTCAAACCATATTTCAGGCCTGACAGTGAAGTTTACTCCTTCTGCAGTGGTGACAGAGGGCCAGAGAGTCACACTGACCTGCAGTACCAGCTGTCCTCTGACCGACAACACAAACTACATCTGGAACTTGAACGGACAACCTCTGACCGGGCCAGAGACCCAAAACAAACACCTGGTTCTAGACCCAGTCAGCAGTCAGCATGCAGGAAACTACTCCTGTGCTGTCAAAACCACAACAACATCAGCTCTCGTGAAAAGACTCTCACTGTCCAAAGCAAAACGGGGAAATGGACACCAGCAGCAGCTGCAGGAGTCGCTGCTGTCCTCCTGGTTTTAATACCTCTCACTGTCTTCTTGTGGATTAGGTGAGCAATACTGTGCTTTAATTCAGAGCAATTATAGTCACTCACTAACCTGAAATCACCTATTCATTTTTATATTAAATTATTTTGCTAACCAGAAGAAAGAGGACTTCCAGCCAATCTCCTGGAGCTGAAACTTCTGAAAACAACTTGGAGCAGGTAAAGAAAAAATAATCTGAATGTCTTTCATCCGAGTCAGAACAGCAGCTTGTTAGAAATCAGGACCTTCCAAATATTGTTGCAATTTTTCTGTGTTACTAAATGCATAACAGTATTTCTCCCCTTTCTACCCTATTTAATGTGTTTTCTACGGTTCTTATTTCTTAACAACTGTTATTCTGGTAATAAAGAAACACATTGTGTCATAGTTACCATGGGTCATTTATTTTGCAATGTAGATATCTAATATATCAGTGTATTGTAATATAATATTATCATTCATCAGATAAACCCTGGTCCCTTGTATGATGAAATCTCAGCTCAACCAACAGAGCCGGACGATCTTCAGTATAGCACTGTCCACTTCCCTCAGAACAACACAGACGCTCTCTACAACAGAGTCCACTCACATCAGACCCAAGAAGAAGAGCACATCCCCTATGCTGTTGTGAACTTTAGACCCAACGCAACCCCTGAGTGAGTATCTATTGCTTTTACAACTGATTCAGGCTCTACTTGAGGGATACAATGTAAAATTGGGCTGTCTTAGACCAGTCTGGTATTATTTTCATAAAATGTGTAGGATAATATGATTTTTTTTTCTTTACGTTAATTACACATTAGTACTTACACCCTTTGTCACTGAACACATCACTGACCTGATTTTCATGAAGAGGTGACAGACTGCATTGCATGTACTGCATATATTGTAAATGTAGTGAAGGATTATGAGCCTTAAAATGAAACTGCCTCAACTGATATATTCTTTGAGTATTTTGCCACATTTAACCCACAGTAGATTGATGCTTCCTTTTCTTTTACTTTTGAGGCACGATGGCCAGGCAGTGGAACCCTAGAACACAGCGAACAAGACTGGATGTAAAAACACACCTGTTTATATGTCACTTGTTCTATACTTTATCCCTGCATTGTATTTCCATTTATGGACTTCAATTGATCATCTCCACCAGATTCCTGTGAATGAATAGGCAGACATCCACTGCCTGTTTTAGGAAGTGAAACCAAGACTTTTTTGTTGCTCTTACCCATTGTTCTGTCTGTTAAACCATATAGCCATAACTTGTTGAGCAGACTGTGTCAAAATACAAGCACTAGTTGCTACTACTTTGTAATATACAGCAACACTTAAACAAATCCTGTTTGTGAAACTTATCCTGCCCAATACCTTAAGAGTTCCTACTAGACTCCTTCACACCTGAATCATATTCCTGGTAGAATTTATGGTAAAACAAATGTAATTCTCTCATGGATATACAGTATTATAGGCCAATTAGTCCATGCAGTCCTTTAGGCCTACAGGAGAAACCATTTAAACAAGTCAAGGTAATGTCTTGGACATCAATGCTGAAGAGAAAAAACACCTGTCTGGCAAACTCAAAACAAAAACTGGTTCTCAAATTTGTTTTGTGTGTTGTTTTAGGAACTTTGTTAGCTTAATTGTTATCAGTTTTTTGTCTTGTAACACCTGTATTTATTTAAAAACTTTATTTGTTAGTTAGAGGTAATGTTAGCTGCTAAGTAAATTAACTGAATTTGCTTTGAAGTCTCTCTTTATATCTAACGTTAAGCAATCAAAGCAATTCATTGTTGCTAACACTACCTAACAATAGTTACAGCTAACAGTCCTGATCTCTCCACAAAAATTAAATTAAGGAAATTGCCCTCCTATCTTATGGTATCACATAACTGGCCTATTGGACATGCCTAATGTTACAGAAAGTTAAAAAAAAAAAAAGGCTAATTACAAAAAACTCACCCAACATCGTGCCGTTATGCCGTTGAATGCTAACCATATTAGCATTAGTTAATGATGGTTTTTCATCTGGTATTCTTTATTTTATTTTTGTTCTTAACTGTTAGACAAGTAGTCACATTGTTGTCAGCAGAAAGCTTGAAATTATTCCTGCTGACGTTGGTCTCCTAAAATGGCCGCTTGTGGTCTTTATGATGCTTCTTCTGTCATAATACTTTTGATGCTACACTGTAATTATTTTTGAAGGCACATTCACAATATTGTGAACCCTTGTGAATATTTTTTGACCATACAAATGAGATGTTTATGCCGCATAATGCAATGTGTTTCCTATCTGACTATAACTTAAAATATATTCCAATTTACATAATTTATTCCTCAAACACAGCATCAATATCTAACAGTTGTTGTCAAACATTATTCCTTGCGTTAATTTACCTGTCAGTCAAGTAGACTGTGGTGAGTTAAACCCTGCCTAAACATTTGGATTATGTTTTAATAAAGTTAACTTCATTGTCTTCTGCTTGTGCTCTGAATTGTTTAATGGCCACGGTAATTAATTAATTAAATTATTAAGTGACTACAACAAAGAGAAAAAAAAGTCATAAATACAAGTTTAGTCCATATTAATATATTTTATTTCCTTTACCAGTATACACTTCACTAATTAATTCAAATACAAAAAACATAGGACATAATTTGTAACCCCTAGTTAATGTGCAAGTAGCAGTGTTTTTAGTTTCTTTGTCTTTCAAGTCAGTTAAAAATTGAAGTCTAGTTTCAAGTCCAGTAGTGACAGTACATGTTAAATATGTGCTCAAGACACATTCACAGTAGGCTGAGAGGTTGTAACAGTGTGAAGTGTAAGGAAGTTATCCGTAGGAGTGAGGCCAAGGCATGAAAATGTGTTGTGGAGAAAAAAAAAAGGAAACGGTACATATTTGGGTCCCAGGCACATAAGGCAGAACTGCTTCATCATCACCATCATCCAAGCTGTATTAAACTGCAGAATTTGTAGTACTGCAGGGTACCTTTGATCATTTGGCCTTATGGAATATTTCTGCATATTGAGTGCCTTTGTGGCTACTAAAATGAAGTAGGACAAAAAGAGGAACAAGAGAAGGAGGAATGAGAAGTGTTAAGTTTTATCACAACCACTCAAGACTGGATTCAAACATATTCTGACTCTATTTTTTACCCAACACTATGAAGACGGTGAGGAACAGTTAGCTGACGGAGTTTGATTTGGTTGATCTTCCTACTACATTTCCACCATACTCATATTCCAAAGAAGAGAACACTCCACATTCACTTTCACTGGTTTATATACAAACAGTAAACTTAATAAGCTATGATAGCGATATGATCAGTGATAAGGTCACATGATGCTACATAACCTGCCTTTCAATAGGCTACGTAAAGTCAGTAATTTTTCAGTTAATTTTAGTTAGTCTGCCTTGTTTCACACACTTGCTACTGTGTGTCATTGGTCACGTAGTTTCAAGAATGTTTGTCTTAAAGAAAGAGCACACCAACACAGACGTCTTGAATCAGACACCCTAATCTTTGTGCCACACCCAATCTCTCTTGTCTTTGACTTCACTGACGGAACCCGTCTTTGCTCTCATAACCACTATCAACATCTGTTCTGCTCTCACAGTTCCATCTTCGCAGTTTCTCCTTGTGATTTTCTTGTGCATTTAGTTGTCCAGTAGCAGCTTTGCCAGGGACTGGAGGGTTTCCCTCTTCTCGTACAGGTACATCTGGGTTTCCCAGAGCATGTCCACCAGGACTGCATCACTCACTTCATCCAGCATCACCTCCTGAGACAACTGGGGACTCAATCTGCATAATAAACACAGTGATTTGTAATGCAGCATACATATGAAAGCCCACAGAATTGTGTTTGAATATAGTTTTCTGCATAGCCCTATGGGCTGAGCAGTTTCATTAACTGATTAAACTGGACTTAATAATCCTGCTAAGAATTATCAGACTATTCGTAACTGTGTGTTGTTTTCCGGTTGACTCTAAAGCTGTCAATGGTCTAGCCATATCTCCATAGCTACAGAGAAGCCACCTAGGCCACAACAGAATACTTAGCATGCACCTAAATACATACTGTCATGCACATAAATACATGCATGCACATATGTACATACTGCCATGCGTAAGTCTGTATGTGCAAGGTCCATACATACTCAAACTCGTGCATACATACAAACTCAGCTTGACACTATGTATATATGTGAAAGCGTGTATGTATGTATATGCAAGACAGTATGTATGCATTTGCATGCAAAGTTTCAGTTTTGGCCTAGACGCCTTCTCATAGTCTAACATAAGGTCAGTTTTGACACCAAATTACTTACTCTTTGCCAACTAAATCTGTCTGATGTCATTTCACACTGCCCATTGTAGCATGTGTCTCATTAAAGACAAAGTAATGTCTTAAAACACACACAAAGGAAGTGTGTGAGAGACAAAGAGAAGAGTGTTCAAGAGGAGATGGAGTGATAAAGAAAACGGATGAGGGCAGTTTGAGTGCAGCATGACCATAATCAGCTGACCTGTGGTAGATGGTGTCGATCATTTCACACCAGGCTCTGGCTCTGTCCACTGCACAGCCATCAGAGTCTGTACACTGTCAAGTCAGAGAGACAGAGAAAAGTGAGATTTTTAGAAATACAAATGCTATTGTTACTGCTTATGTCAAAAATATCAGGAATATTACAAGGCTCTGTGAAAAACGGAAAAGAGAAGAATGATTTTATGGCGTGGTGTATAGTTTCAGATTAGGAATGGATGCTGAGTATATTATAGTCATTGTTTTATCCAAGGGACAAAGTGCTGTGTTCACAAAAAGATTGAAGCAGGTGTTGTAGCTGTACTCACGCAGTCTACCAGCATCTTGCCCAGCTCCCTGGCTCCTACGAAGCTCTTGGCCAGCTCAAGAGGGTTGGAGGGTCGGAAAACATCCACAGAGCTCACCACCACCTGAGGAGGTTTGCCTGTGGATACACAGGAGCACAGTGTGTGAATTCAGTGCCATACAGGTAGCTAAAAACACAAAAGTATTTTTCAGTGCCACAGGTTGTGTTCAAGCAGACATTCATGTTGCTAGGACTATTTAAACACCTACATTATGCACATAGACACAATGAAAACTAATATACCAACAGAGTATAAACTGATTGTGGATGACAAATACATTTTCAGGTTAACAAAGGGAGGCCATGAGTTTTGAATTGAGTTCACACCTGTACCAAGGGAGACCACAATACCCAGCTTCTTAACTTCCTTCTCACGGCCCTGAAAAGGAACAGGAAGGAAACAGATAAATAACCTTTCTAATAAAAAATAAATGCTTTAAAATTCATATTGGTTAGCGATTGAATGTGAACTTAATGGAAGACCAAGGGAAGACCAAGGGACCAAGGGAAATAGAGTGCAGCAGTCAGGTGGCATACCTCTGCTTTCAAAGCTTTATTGTACAGATGGATTTCAGACATGGCGTCTAGTGTCGGGTTATTGGCCAGCAGCCCTCCATCTAGAAAGCGCCCCATTGGTCGGAAGTAGGTTGGGGCAGCACCGCTGGAGCGGGCAGCTCGCCACACAAGTTGTTCTGGTGTAAAGACAGGGATGTCAAGATTTAGAAAAGGCAGCAAACAACTCCACTTTACAGAGAAAGATTGTTAGCACACAACATTCACATTAATCCGTGCTGGAAAGGGTTATTTTACTGCTGTGCTATTAAAAGGAAGTGCGTTTTGTATGGAATCTAATTAGAAGGAAGTGTTTGACATTTTGGGAAATATGATTATTCACATTCTTTCTCGGATTAAATGAGAAAATTGATACCACTCTCATGTCTGTATGCTGCAAGTCATTGCAGTCTGCAATTAGCAGCAAGCTAACTTAGCTTAGCACAAAGACTGAAGGAACAAAGGAACAAATTCCACATGCCAGCACCTCTAAAAGTGCATATCTCTATCTCGTTACAGACACAAATGTGGTATCAATCCCCTCGTCAAACTCTCAACAACAAAGCAAGTAAGTTTGTTTTGTGGGGTGCGGCCCAAAATACCCAAAACCTGTGAGTGACAAAATAAATTTTTTGTGAACCTGTTCCTTTCATTTATATTCTGACTCACACAGACACACACCTTCATCTGTCACCTTCCTACGCTTTCTGGTTGGCTCCTCTGTGTATCCTAATATCAACACATCCTCATCCTCCCATCCTGTAACAACAACATGGCTGGCACTCAGACAACACAGCAGACGGACAATAACATACGCATTCAGATGTAGTTTTTGCAGTCAGCCTGTTCTCTTACTGTTGAGATTACCCAATGCCAGAATTAAAGCCACCACATACAGGGTTTGAAAATTGCTCACTTTGGCGCCACCCAGTGGTATTATCAATACACTGCACTACACATCCAGAACAACATTTGAGCACTTGTGAAGTAGGCCAACATACATAATAGGTGCCATTTGTTGAAGTACCTTGTGGGATGGTGAGGGGCTTGAAAGTGGCATTGGTTGCATATGGGGGCTCTCTGTGGCTGCAGGGAGAGTCGTAGTTCCTGAAGATGTGCAGCTCGCCTGGATGTCTGTCTGCTAGAACACTGGTCACCATCACCCTGCACAAAAACAAGTGAAAAGAGAAAAGAGTAATTGTTAGAGAGCAGAGAGCTTGAATGTAGGCACATACTGCAGTATTTGAGATCATAAAAAATAGCTTTGACTTGGCACCCAAAAACCAGCATTTGCACTAAATGACACAAAAGTGTGTTAATTTTTAAAGAGTGTTGTTCCTAATTCAAATTCATTGTTTTTAGAGCACTTTCACATGTTTCTAAGCAGCTGCATAATTTTTACAGACACAGCACTGAGTTTTTTTGGAGTAGCACATTCCAGCACTCCAGGGTAAAATTAGCTTGAAGTTTCAAAGGAGCTTTACTTCACAATGTCATTTTTCTCAAACTGACCAATCACAGCAACGGGGTGCCGTGTTTAAAGCTGGGTGATGACATTTTTACCAAAACAAGCAGAAACAGGAAAAACACAAAATACCACAAGAAAGAAATAAAGCCTACTTTTTGGGAACATATTGACTGAGCACTGAATCTTCTGGGAAAGTTTTTATGAGGATGGGTTTTATATTTGCATATATTTATGAGGTAACATAAGGCTTGGCGATATGATTATGACAATAAAAAAATCATACCATTTGATATCGATAATTTTCACAATAAATGTCAAATCATCTCTTCTTTCTTCATCTTTCAAATTTAAAGGCTGTTTTTTTTCTTCCTGAGTGAAAATTGAAGAAACCAGATGATTAATTGTGGTTTTAAACTTTTATTTATAGACAGAACAAAGACTTGATGCCAAACAGTGGATCACTTCACAAATCTTAGTATAAAAAAGTGCTGATTTGTTTGAGATTCAAATGAATTAAATCAAACTCCTTTTGACGATATATTGAACATTTGTTATATTGTTTTTGAGGAAAATTATATTGTGATAATTATCATTATTGTTTTATTGCCCAGCCTTACGGTGACATAATGCTATCAGTTAGCTAACATTAGAGCATAGTACCATTTCATGTTGAGTATGTCTGATGACATTTTTTCCAAGTGCCTCCGTACACTTTTCTGAGTGTTGCCCAGTGGACACATCAAACATTACCTGGGGTATTGGACATCTGTCATCTTGGTGTTCTCTCCAAACTCTTTCTTCAGGAAGTCTTCCAGTGGTGCTGACTCATAAGGTCGTGACCCCTTGAACACCTGCTCCTTCATCCTAAAGTACAGGCAGCGCAGGTACTCCATGGACTTACCTACGAATTGAGGAAACATTTTAATTTTTTTAATGCTTTGTTATAAAAAAAAAATATAAAAAAATAAAGGGAAACACACACACAAACACAAACACATACACACCATGAGTTATAGCGAGGGCCAGGATGCCCCCAGTGCTGGTGCCGGCCACCCAGTCGAAGAGCTCACTGGTGGGCCGACCCGCCTCTCTCTCCAGAGCGATCAACATCTGGATCAACACCAAGCCTTTTATTCCTCCACCATCCAGACACAGCAGTCTGTCCTTCCTGCAGAGGACAGGTTTAAAAAAAAGTTTAGACCACATAAACACATTTGTGTGTGTTTTCTTGTCTCCTGAACTGCAATATTCATAAATATAAATAAAATTAAGTTTACTTACTTATATTTCTCTGGGCCGTCAACTTCAGACATGCCTCTGCTCATTGCACCCACTGCAGCTCCAACATACATGATGTCCTCAAACCCTGTCAGCCAATTACAACAGCTTTTGATACAGGAGCAACACATGGCACCAAATTCATGCATAAAGGATGAAAAAGTACAGGGTTCACTGGGTTTCTACAAGCCACATGGGAGTTTTAAAGGAGAGTCTAGGTATGGTTTCACTATCTGGAATTAATATTTACTTTCATGTAATGACAGTTGCTTAGTTCATGGGAGCTTTCATAGCCAGTCTCAGTATGCCCTGCTCCAACAGTATGTTGTATGTTGCAGCAGGGCAATGCTGCCTCATTGCATTTTTTTTGTCTAAATAACGTGATCATATCTCAGGTTTTACAGAAAAAAATAAGTCATAATCCAAGTTTTTCACTTTTGTTCTTGTATTTGTACCTTCATTTTCTTTGGAAAATGAAAGTTAATTTAAACCCATCTTTTATGTTTGGTTTTGTTACTGTAAGTATTGGTGATGATTCTAAATTATCAAAAAAATACAAGTTGCGTTGGAACATTAACTGTCCAAACATAAAGGTTTCAGTAAATGTATGAAAAAATGCAGAGTTATAGAATTTGAGAAAATAAACTCCCCAGTATACATGATAATTTGATGTATCAAAGGGAGACATTTGAGAAAGAAAAGCTGCAGAGAGAAAGAGTACAGAGAAGGGAGGGCAGAGGAGGGATGGTTGTGTTACCTATGCCTGGAGGCTTGGCCTTGTTGGAGATGGGGGGAGGACTGCAGGGGGAAGGCGGGAGGCACCGCTGGACCCCTACACTACACAGCATGTCCAGCAATATCTTTCTATTAGGACCTTCCATGTTAACACAAACACATGCACAAGAAAGCCAACATGTTAGACATGCACACACACCACAAAAGGCAGAGAAAGAAGGTAGAGAGAAGAAGAGGCGAGAGGGGGGGGTGTATATGTAAATTTGTTGTTGTTACTGTTTTTATTTCACACTTGATTTGGCAATGTAAACATCCGTTTAACATGCCAATGAAGCCCAGCATTTTAGCATGCATTTTCAAAATCAATAACTGACAGCAAACTGCTCCATCACCACCATTCCTGCTTCAGAGCATCAAGTGAGCGGTTACATACACAATCATCTCGTGCAAACAACATATATTTGCATGCAATGATTTTGTTTTTGAATAGAAACACAAATTCATAAGTAACAAAGTTTAAAAAGATCAAAGTGAAATTTTCAAAAAGTTTGCAATAAATAGTCAATTATTTCTAACAGCTGCAAAAGTATAAATTATCCATGGCACTGAAAGTGAATCTTTCAGAGCACTACAGACTACAGAGAGTTACTGTGTCAGCAATTCAACTGCTTCTGAATTTCACTAACCCCAACACATTATACATTTCTTTACGCATATTACACTGAGTGGCCAGAAAAATAGAGACACCTTGGCACCTTCATGCAAATAAAAGTAATAAATCCTACATTTGTGACTGCAATTTTCAATCATGGACAGGGAGATGTTGATTCAACTGGTAACTTCTGAAATGAAGGACGCAATGCAGATACCATACTGACAAAGTTGAGAACAATGATTTTCAGCTTTGGTAACGGAAATATTTTGAAATGCCACTCACTTGTAGCGCTGCCCTCTCCTGTTGAGAAGGTGAATAATGGGAATAGTTGGTGAATTGGAATAACAACAATTCACTGACCAGGTAGTGGGTTTATTTTCCTCTTTAGATGCTTTCTTCCAATCTTATCTTACACTATATGGAGGTAAAATCTTGCTTATTGCAATTTTAAAAGGATAGCAAAAGCTTTACAACCATGCTGCTTCTAAACAGTCGCAAAACAACATATTACCTGCAAGAGTAACACTAAAATTAAGATATTGAGACAAGGCACTCTAGAATCACTTATTTCATACCATACCATTATCATGCAGTAGTCTAAGCATCCACAGCAGAATACTTGCATTTAAATGAGACTATGTGTTAAATGTTATATTAAAGTTTAAACTGAGCTGTTAGGACAAGCAAAGTAAAATCATCACTAATCCTTAATTGCCTCCTCTCGCTCTCTCTTCTTTTAATTAATCCTCCCTATACCTCCTTGTCCTCTCTGTACCTCTCACCTCACGTCCTCACAGTTCAAAGCTATCTTTTCCACCCATACCTTTGCTGGTTCGAGCAGCGATGAGTCCAGGTGTTTCTCCCAGGTCGTTGTGGATCTCCACATCAGCCCCGAACACAATCAGAGCTTTGATCAAGTCTATGTGGTCCATCTAGAGAGCAGAGAGGCATAAAATTGCATAGTCATGTATATTTAAAACGGATCAATTTCTATATCAAATTGACAATCAAGTAAAAACACAACCATGCCTCTGTGACATTCAAAATATTTAACAAAGTGTTGTGATTTAGCTTTTTGGTGTATCTATTTCAATTTTGATGTAGTTACAGAGAAGAGTTTTTCAGTGTTGTGCACCTTGGATCAAACACATTTGCTATTCAAGAAATGTCAGCAATCTTGTAGTGTGAGCATTACACAGAAGCAGATCTGTGACTTTTATCCTTTTACTGTATGTGTGATGCAACCTGATTTTAAAACCTCTATAACCTTGATAATTGTTGCAACCGCCTTGCAAACTCCTTCCTTGACATTTCTCTTCCCTTTCATAAACATTTTGATTATGATCAAGAGAGTATTGCTTTGATCTGTAAAATAAGAACAAGCCAGAGATGATATCTTCACTCACCTTCATAGCTAGGTGCAGGGCTGTGTTTCCATCCTGGCCCTTCAGGTTGGCATTTGCTCCATGGGTGAGCAGCACCATGGCCGCCTCAAAGCGACCCTTCTTGGTCAGAATATGGAGGGCGCTTTCTCCGGTCTTACTAAGGTAGTTCACTGCACAGCCCTGTTCCAGCAGCATACGACACATCTAGCAAAGAGAAAGGAAGATTTAAGTATGTAAACATCTGCTTGATTTTTTTCCCCAGAAAAGTTAAATTAGTATTTATAAAATCCCCTTGACATTTTTCTAATTCCTAACATGAAGGTCTTGGTTCTGTAGCCCAGAGGAACCAGAAGAACCCAATTACAGGCCACTATCACTGGCTGGGAGCTGTACTACAAGTTTGTGCTGGATTTAAGTTCTGTAAGTGTTGCACTGCTCGAGCTGGTTGTTCATAAAGGTTAACAAAGGTCATAAAACCATTGTAGCATCAAAGCTTCAACGCATTAATTTACCTGGATGTATACCATTAGGATGAAAACATGTACAGTAATTCAAGCAGCTCATTGTGGATTTCTAACTCACAAAACACACAATGCAATATTTTTCACCTCAGCAGTTTTGGCCCAGTGGAGAGGCGTCCCTCCGTACAAAGAGTCCTCAGCATGGAGCTGGTCTGGATCTGCTTTGAGGATCTCCTCCACACAGCTGACAGTCAAAGACAAAAAAAATACTATTTACAATTTGCTAAATATTAACTGAACTGAATATATATATATATATATATTCAATATCTCTCATACTAACTGCATAGAATCAATGCCATTGTATTTTGCAAGCTAACAATTTTAGCAACCTATTAACAATACCACTCTGGCTTTACTCTCTCTTTTACTGTGGGAAATCAATATAACAGCCTCAGCACCTCTCTATCATACACAGATACTCTAGGAAATCCAGAGGCCCAATATCACTTTAATGAGTTTACTTAAAGTAATTGTGTATGAGAGGTACTCTCCAGAATTATTAGTACATTTTACTTCTATGTACTGTCTTATTCCAAGTCACTGAACACAGGTTCTGATGGCATATTGCAAAAAGTATGAGCATTTATCTACAGGTCCAATTCTATTCAAAGTGGAGGCAGGGCAGCATGGTAACCAGGGAAACCAAAACTTCAAAGCCATTATGCTCTTTGGTGTCATTGAGGAAAATACAGACACCCTTCCAGGACACAGCATGAGGGTCAAGAAACATTCATTTGAACACCTGTACACTAAGAGACTGTCCTGGACTGATTATAATATACATACAATGCCAACAGTTAAATCACACACAGCAGAAAAGAGAGAACTAACTCTGTTGTAAATCCACATCCTCATCTAAACCCCACTCACCCCTTCTCACTGTATTTCATGGCACTGTGGATGGGGTAGCCAGCACCGCCAATGACACCACACTTGGCTCCGCCCCCCAACAGAGCTTTGACGGACTCCATACGTCCCAGACGGCAGGCTACGTGGAGCGGCGTCTCCCCGTTGTTGTTCAGCTCATTCACCCCCGAGCACAACCTCGAGCACATGACCTGAATGAGGAAAGGAGGGAGTAATGGACGACAGCACGGTGGGGGAAAGGGAAGGAGGAAAAATTGTGTTATTATTTATTTTAGAGGAGGACTTGACTGCTTCATAACATTTAGAATTTTAACTGAAAGAGTAACACCCTATTTGGGTCAATCAGTTGAATTTTAAAAACACTGAAATACAGTGGTAAGATCATTCCATAAGTGATGGTCAGAATTTGATCAGATGGAAATGTAACGGGGACTTCACTCCTGCTGAGTCTCACCTGGATGATGGCGGGAGAATCCTGCTTGGCAGCACAGTGCATGGGCGTCTCTCCATTGCGGTCTTTGATGTCTGTGCGTGCCTGGCTTTCATCCAGCAGCTCCTTCACACACTGCGAGTCGCCACGCTCACATGCCAGGTGCAGCGGCGTCTGACCCGAGGCATCCCGAGCATTGATCTGACTGGAGACAGAAAGATGGTTTAGTCACTAAATTAATATTTCTTTACAGCTGGTTTTGCCTGATTTCCCTCCTTCCAGAGAGCCATTGTTTTCCTATCATATCACTACAGTATGAAAGTGAGCTTGCAGAATCCTCAGTTATTTGAGATGCGTAGGTAAACCACTAGCGTGATTGTCAAATAAAATTAATGATATAAAATGATAAATTTACATTTATTTTATCATCCTGTGGCAATGCAGTCCAAGCAGGCACAGTTTTGAATTTTTAATCTTGTTGCGTATTAAACTATCATCCAAGACCTGACACTTGGCCGCAAACTGCAAACTTTTCAGTGAAGATAAGATCAAATTTCATTTCAAATGTTTTTTAATGATATTCATGTTTTCTCATTGTGTCTTTCAAATTAAATTTTCCAACAACAATGCAGACTCCCACATGATGACGATGATATCCAATACAATCCTCTCTCCAATCACCTTTATCCAGAAGCATTTATCTCTAAATCATTTATCTCTAAGTAAACTGCCAGAGCAAGAAATGAATCAATAACAACATTTATCCAGCAAAAATGTAAAACATTTGCTGTTCAAAGCTTCTCAATTTATAAGACTTGATGCTTTTCTCTAGTTTATATTCTTGTTAAATGAAAATCTTTTGGACTGATGGCACAGAAATGTTACAAATTCATTTTGGACTCATCATTGGACTGTCATAAGCATACGTATTTTTCTCCAGCAGCAACAGTCAACCAAATCAAAATCTGCACTTACCTCTGGACGTAGTTATGTTTGAGACACTCTCTCAGGCCTGTCTCAACAGCGATGTGGGCGGAACTCCAGTCCGGGTGGCTGCGGATGCAGTCCACGATTGGCTGGGTGGTCTCAGCCTTCAGAGGAAGTGTCTCATAGAAAGGGCGGAGCTTAAGGGCATATTGGGGGAACCAGTTCATAGCGTCCTCCTCTGACGCCACCTGAAACAGCCTGGTTCACAGAGTGGAAGGATTACGGAGCCACAATTTGCAAGAACCATGAAGGAAAAGTCTGAATGAGAGCCAAACATTTAAAAACGGCAATGTGGTAATACTGGTTCAACTGAAAGATAAGATACACCAGATAACACCATTAGCAACTACTGTTTTTTTCCAGGAGTCTGTTTGCATTTATTGTAGCTTCAACAAGCAGCGTTGATCACTGAATTTCCAATTACTTTTTACTTATTGTATATAAAGCAGTTTTCTCTCGTTTCCCACTATTAATTTCTGTAAGCTTTAACCACTTAACGAATGTCGCAAATTCGCATCACACCGCTTCAGGCTGCAGCCGAGATGGAGCATGTATTCCCCCAATGCCAGTTTGTGCATATTCGATACATATCTAGGAACCTTTTGCAAGCGCCTGTTTATCGTTTATGCCTGTTGTCGCTTATTTGTATCACACCTACATCATACCTGAATTTAACTCAAAATGCATACAAAAATAATACATTTTCATATATAATTGTAAATAAATTCAAGAATCACTGGGTTGAAAGAATCAAAAATAAAAGATTTTGCAGAATCTGTGATATTGAGGCACTACCAAGAACGTTCAAGTTTTAAAAGTAGCTTTGACATTTCCCTGCAAACTAACAGTGGTAAATATTTGATGCTATTTTAAAATGTTATTACATTCTTATAAAGCTTTTGCTTCTGGACCTCTATGGATATTAAGTTTGCAGAGATCACAATGTTTGCAGAGGGAAGCTCCAAACTCATATAAAGCACATTACCCCATTACACATTAAACATGTTCTGACAAACCATAAACCTTCTTCACTGTTAAACACTGCTTTTCAGAGCTATGGCTGAATGACCCAGCATAGACTGATTTAAGATAAAGGGCATTGATTTTGTTAAGCTGCTTTATTGCGTAATGTTGTAGGTCAACAGTGATCTAAAATAAATGCTTAAGATGTTATAGGCTGAAAGTAGTACTGATATCTGCAAGTGGTCATAGAACCATAAACTACTAAACACCTGCATCATATCTTATGTGGTAATTTCAGCTGACATAAGCACATTTAAACCTAGTTCAGTGGCTGTAATACGCTACAAATGACACATATCACACCACTCTCCCTGTCTGTGATGTGATCAATACTGACCTCAGCGTCATAGTAGATATCTCAGGGCACATGAGAAGACAATCCCATGACTGGCACTGGCTGTTTTTGTACAGAACAATGCGTCCCTCCTCTTTCAGCATGACTTTGCCTCCTCCACCATAGTCAGCGAGTGGCACATCCCTGACCCTGTAGGGGTTGGTGAAGAGGGTTGACACAGAGGACACTGTGTCCAACAGCCGTCCCAGGAACTGCATTGTTACCTTGAGAAAAAGAGAATAAGGAATAGGGATTCAGACAATCTACAGCATGGTCTGTAAACAAATTTCTAACTGATATAAGACAAGTGGTTTGGCAGCAGAAATGTTTACTGTGCCTCAGCACGTTTTGGCAGCTCTGTTTGGCAGCCTGTAGGATTGTTTCCAACAATAATGAATGATTTATTTTAGCCCTCAGGACAGCATGTAACTGCTCAAGAATTGCAACAGGTGTAATATCCCAGATATTACATATTATTGTCTGCTGAGACTCTCTAATTTGTGGTTAGATCACTGTCAAAAACAACTTCCTGTTAGGTTTAGCTAATCATACTACCATTTTTACCAGCTGGGCTTCCACATTAGTTAACAACTTCTCGGCTATCTCCTAACTCTCCACTTTCTATTACATTCCAAGAGCTTGTGGTGAGTATGAAAAATGAGGCTAGTCCTCATTTAAAGGATGATCAAGTGGCTCCATTTATGCCGCTCACGAGTTCCAAATTAGTCAGAATCAATTTAAAATGATAAAGACGCTGTCAACGAAAATCCGTTTATTTTTTGTTTTTAATATAAAGATCCCGAATATTCTGAGCATCTATGCTGCGGTTAGCTACCTATGAAGCGTAGCTAATCGTATTAACTGGTACAAACGCAGCCGTCGGTGCTTACCTGCTAGCTCTCCTCTCTGTCTCTGCTGACTTCTGACAGCTACATCAACAACCGCGAGCCTGCAACCGAACATGCTAAGTCTTGAGGGGCGTGAGTTGATCCAATCAGAGCGCAAGAATTACGAACTTGCTAGGTAAAAAGGGGAGGGACAGGGCACATCCACGATGCTCGAGTTTTCTTCACACTGGAAAGTCCCACCATCAATGACAAGACCTTTGGCTCTGCAGTGAGCACCACACTATAAAGAAACTACAGTGGGTTAGTCAAAATGTTATATAAAGGTATATATAAACCTTGAAACATCATCGTCAATTGAGCAAGTTTAGAATAGTTGACTATTCCCGATCATGTAAAATAAATACATATGAATAAACATAAATATTATGAACACATATAATATATATTTCACTTATATATTTTACTGGAACAAGACTATAACAGGTACATACAAAGAGAAACCACATAATGGGGCAATTTTCAACATACTTAATAATATATGGGACTTTAAAACAGTAAACAGCTTTAATACATTATAAATTATTCAAAATACATGTACATTTGTTTTTCGATTATGAGCATTAGGGTTTTTAGTTATAAACCAGTTGTTGGTTCTAAAGCCATTGTAAAACACCAATAACACACTCGACAGTAGTACAAATTCAGTTTAGATTCACTTCCTTATGTGAAATTAGCAATAGCCTACCACAAAGTAAAGATTCTTGATTCAAAATTAAACTTTTACTTTACTTAGTTTCTTTGCTTTTAATTCACAAGTGTTATCTGCAAATATCAATGTACTTGTGATGCAGAATGGGCCCTTTCAAAGCACTGTATCATATAATAATATTCTTTAATTTTTAAGGCTGATGCATTAATACAATGATTTAGGTTTTCATCATTGAGCAGTCTATTAATGTCACTATCTATTCTGAGTTTTTGCCATAATTCACAGCTTGGTTTGACATGAATCATATAGCTGCTATCTATGCTCTTTAAATGTTTATTAGAACATTTATATGCTACAGCACAGGTTTTCAAAGTGGGAGGCTCCAGACAGTTTTAGAGGAGGCTTAGTGAATGGAAGTGAAAAATATTAGTATTTATATTATAAATAATATTGATATTAGGTATTACATTAGTTATCAAAAGGAGATGGAATAGCCTAAATGTGTGTGATTTGGTTAAAGAGAATTTAGAGACACAGTTTTGGGGAAGTTCACTGTCTTTCACTGTGGGTTAGTGGGTGTCTTTTTCCATGCTTTGTCTGAGCAGAGGCTCACAGTCTCAGACTTTGAAAATCCCAAGGCTACTTGGAGTTATTTGGAGTTGCCAGCTTCCAATAAGCTGCTGTCTCAGTTAGATTAAGCAACTTGTCTGAAAGCACATGTTACAGCTCAGTTAGTTAAGGAAGACAGAGGCAGGGGTGTGGTTACCATTGAGGACATGGAGGTCATGTCCTCTGTTTTCTGAAAATTTAGCCGCATGTTTCAGCATCCAGAGGAGAGTGTAAATTCTACATTAAAAGATGGTATAGATGTTTTCATGTGCAGGATCCATTGCTTACTAAAACTCAATATAGGCCTATTTTATTATTTTATTTAAACTTTAATAAACCGGACAGGGCACCTGAGAACAACAACATTTACTATTTAGCCTATCAGTAGGCTGTCACTCATAAATTTAAATCTATCCTTCCATCCATCAGGCCTATCTATAAAAGCTTATGGGTCACGGAGAGGTGTGCTGGGTGAAGGTAATGGTATTGTGCAAGAGGCAGGGTATACCATGTACAGTGGTGATGGGAATTACTGATTAGATTAGATTCAACTTTACTGTCATTATGCAGAGAATGCACAGAGCTAATCAAATGCAGTTAGCTTCTAGAAATATAGTGTTTTTCCAGATGAGTGCAGTTATGTTGTCTCTTACAGTATGTACAGAGAGAGGACTTACAGTGGCCTAATGTTTATGTGAACATATTAAAAACGTTTAGAAGATAAGTGGAAAGAGTTAGAGAATGGAGAGTGCAAATGTTAGGATGTAGGTCCTATGTACAGTGTGAACAGCAATCTGTAGATAAATATGCAGAGTATAGCAACAATGTATAGGCCTAAACATTAGGTTATATATACAGTTGGTGGTTAGGCCTAACATCACAGAGCCCATATATAGAAATAAACAACCACTCACAATCACACCTAAGGGCAATTCACCATTTTAAAGAATTACAAATTCATATAATAGAAATATCAATCCATTACGTAGGTCTATATCCACTAAGTAATAATAATAAATAAATACACTTTATTGATAATTAACTGAATAAGATAAAGGCACATTTAAACATGGGGAGGGGGGACCAAGCGCGTCACTTTGTATTAAAAAGTGGTGAGGACAGAAGGGAATGAGATTATGGGTGTGAAGAGACACTTTGCTCATGAGATGTCACAATATTGGGTTCACAAAAATAAGACAATAAGATCTTTAAATAGTGATCTGAAGATATCTTCAATGTCGAGATACTGTATATGAGCGATGGCTCTGGGAAAAGTTTTGAGCATTAAACACTTCCTTTCTTGCATTCTTGTAAAGGTTTCTAAACCAGTTTATGGTGGAAATGTTTTTATTAGTGTAACACAAAAATCTGGTGGGCAGGTGACAATTCAAGATATACATGGCTGAGGATATACAAATATAATAGAATATATTGCAGTCAGGCTCTCATGCATTGTGTATTGCTTTCACATATAGGCTACTTTAGATCAACTTTTCTCATTTAATTTTATCCCTGCTGAGGCAACACAGGTAGGCATGATTTAGTCTTACTGCTTCTTTTGACATGTTCACAGGGAGAGAACGGAAAACGTGGACAAAGCGAAACTGTGTGAAGCAGTTGTCAAAGTTGAGGCTTAATGGGGCATGCACGTTTTGTGGTTATTTTATAATCAGTAGCTTGTTTTTGTTTTTTTAGCTTAGGCCTACTTACTTTTTTACTATACTTTTTTAGGATGATGCACATTTGTTTCTTCTATAGCCTATTTTATTGCATTGCATATTTTGTTATTGCGCAAATAAACCTTTTCAGTGCCTTTTCATTCGTTTTTTTAAATTTCTTATTGCAAGTTATATTTCAGAATATTTTTAACAAATTATGTTTTAAAACTGATGATGACAAAATTTCAAAAAGTGGTGGGGAAACAGCGTCCCCAGTGTAAATGACACTAAAAGCAACTTATGACCTCGTGTTTGTAAAACCCCGACAAGGCCCACAGGACAGAGGTGAATTGAATATGAGCATTAACGTTAATAACATCTTGCGTTATAGCGCCGCCTGTTATCAAACAAAGATGCTGAGAGCTCTGTGAAGCGCGCGGATCATCGCATCCTCGTGAGTGTCTTCATCGTTGCCAGGACGACCGAAGGGGCTGGCCCCGGCCACGTGATATAAAGCAGGCTGGACGTTCCGCTGCTGCAGTAGTAGTGGTGGTGTGTGTCTGCATGTGTGTCTGCTAACGTAACGTTACGTTACCTCTCACACAGTTTGGCTGTGGTCGGCCCGAGCACACAGCAGGGCTTGGCGTCTGGACAGAGCAAAACAGAGACAGGTAGCTTAGTTCGGGCGTGAAAGATGGAGCTCTCTGCGGTGGGAGATCGCGTTTTCGCCGCGGAAGCCATACTGAAACGCCGCGTTCGCAAGGTGAGCTACAGTCCCGCGTGTTTTGACTTCACGCAGATGTTGGCCGCGGTCAGCACGGCAGCGCTTCGGGTCTATAGGCTCGGGGCTGTCTTCTTGAGCCTATGCAATGCTACGGGGGCCTTGCGGTTGCTGAATGCCTCTACTTTGCTAGCTAGAAGCTAACTAGCGAGGCTATCAGTCATGGCTCGGATATTCAGGCATTAGCTGGGCGATAAAAACAGCGACACAAAGAAGGGGCTAGCTGCAGAACACGGCTGCCGATGGGATGAGGGCAGTGCTATGAAATGGAGGGGCCCGATTTCTCTGCCAGCTAATGGTAGCTAAAAGCTATACGGCCACAGTCTGCATTTTACAGCCTGTGGAAGAAGGTGTTTGTGGCACCTACATGAAAGGTTGTTTGAGACTAACGTTACTGCATTCTTCTGCAGCTTGTGAAAGATGGTTTCCAAAACATTAAACTTGCACTCATCTACTGTTTATGAGAAAGGAGTCTCATCAGCCACAGCTGATGAAGGACTTATTATAGTTTGTTAGTGTTTATCAGTATAGTAAGGTCCTAATATTGGAAAAGTCCCTATAAATCATGGTAGGGTAGCATATTCTTTAGTGGCTGGTATTAACCAGCAGGCCTACCAGGCCTTCATTTGTTTCTGAATTGCCTGCTAGAACCTCCATAACCATTCTTGTGGGATGTAATACAAGGACTTTACAAGAAACATGGTTAAATTCATAAAAAGGTGGTGTGTTGCATGAGAAGCTGCAAGAGTTTGTTCTGCGTTTTGTGTAAAGGACACACAGCAAAAATCACAGTAACTCCCAAATGTAGATTATCAAACGACTGAACAGCGAAAAGGATGCTGCTGCAAATGAGTTCCAGATTTAAGGGATTTAATAATAAATAACACTCTTGTCCCTGTTTTTGTTAATCCACCATCGCTGTTTCTTGCAGGGACGACTTGAATACCTGGTAAAATGGAAAGGATGGGCAATGAAGTAAGTGCTTCTCCTAACTTTGACTTAAATGAAAAATGACATCTCTGTATTTTTAAAGTGAGGCATTGGTGCTGTGCTGTTTTCAGTGTTCCCACATTAAACTGAAAATGTGGATTAAACCCATTCAGGCAAAAATAAGTTTCCTTCGCTGTGTGTTTTCTTCATGTTGCTCCATCTTTGTTAAGGCATAGCACCTGGGAGCCAGAGGAGAATATTCTGGATGACAGGCTGATAATGGGCTTCGAGCAAAAGTGAGTAAAGACAGTTTATAATGAGAGTACATACACAATGTGAAACTCATAACTTCACATTTGTAATGCTTGTCTAATTTATTTGTTTCAGATCTTAGTCTTAATTTTGCACATTGTTTTATGCCCTTAATTTACATAAACTCCCGTGTATATTACTCTAAGTAGTACTGCGTCCGTGCTTCGCTTTTACCTCATCAGTTAGTGTCTTTACATTCCTCCTCCTTTTCGTGATTGTAAAACATCCATCTGAGCTGATATTCTTTGTGTCTGCTGCCAAGGAACTTGAAAGCCTTGTGCTGCTAACAGAGAGTAGATGTTTACAGTAAACTAAACTGACGCCATAAAAAACGAGACACAGAGACACATCAAATGAAAACTCAGCTTCAAATGTTCTCTGTGCCCGACTGTTCTACTTTCACACACCCACAGCTTTTATCGCTATGTTCTCTTTTGATTCGTAATTTTTTGCTCTCATTGTGGTGGTCTTTTTTTAGTCTTTACTTTTGAAATGTGTATTGTTGCAACTGTCATTTCCGTCTTCATAGGGAACGAGAAAGGGAATTGCATGGGCCGAAGAAACGGGGGCCAAAACCCAAAAACTTTGTTATGAAGGTAATAGTGTTTGATGATTGTTTATATTTTTGTATGTAATGTATGAAGATGAGCCTCATGGTATTTTATGAACACATAAAACACATCAGCTGTGATTGAAAAGTCAGTTGTGCAAAGCTGAAAACAAGCTTTCTTGTGAAACACAATGAGCACGAATTCTTAAGTTTATACTTAAAACCTGTTTAACTGGATATTATAGCATACTGGGAAGGGTAACCATAATTTATTGATCTGTTTCATCATGATCTTCTTGGATACTATTGCTCAGGAAGCAGCACATTAAAGGAAAGTGGAAAGTTCTGTTTTGTGATTTCTACTGTATGAATAAGTTCAACCCACTTTAAGCCGGATTTTCGTACTTGTTTGAAATATTGAAGTTTTAATTATTGTACTACAAGATGCACCACTGACAAAATAGGTCTGTCTTTATTACATGCATTGTTCATATTTTAATCACAAATAATTGATCAGTAACTTTCTGGATAAGTGTTAAGGGCCAATAAATGCTTCTTAAAATTCCCACTAAGCATTGATTTGGTGAACATAAAAAAAAAGCTCATACTCTTGCAAAAATGGTTTCTTAATTCTTAATCATCTCCCTCAGGCTCGTGCTCAGAAAGGAGGGACTAGCAGCCGTGCCTCAAATGCCCGCCAGACTCCATCACACTCCTCTTCATCCACTTCCAGCCAAGCAACTCCTTCCTCCTCCGCTTCGCCTCATCATTTAGCATCTTCTTCCTCCTCTTCCTCAACCTTGGCACCCACTCCTAAACTCAATTCCCTTGCAGCCACCCACAAGCTGAAGAAAGACATTCACCGTTGCCACCGGATGTCCAGGCGCCCTCTGCCCCGTTCAGACCCCATGGCGGCCGCCTTCTCCAATCCCGGTGGCTTTCCCTCCCGCCCGCATGTTTCTCCCTTCTCTGAGACCGTCCGCATCCTCAACCGTAGAGTCAAACCCCGTGAAGTCAAGAGGGGTCGGATCATCCTCAACCTGAAGGTGATTGACAAGCCAGGTAGGGGTGGTGCAGCCGCAGGCAGCAGGAATATTACAGCAGGACGCCAAAACATCCCCTCCCGTAATCGCATCATTGGGAAGAAGGGAGAGGCACCCTATAGACCTTTCCAGCCCCCTCTGAAGATGCTGGGCTTCCCGATGTACGGGAAGCCATTTGGGCTGCAATGTGGAGGCCCTGTGCCCTTTCCCTCCCACCCAGGGTCATGCTCCAGCACAGGGGCCAGAGACACCCACTCCACATCCTCCCAGTACCAGTCACCTCCTTCTCCTTCCAGCTCCAGCGGCTCTGAAGGAAAATCTCCCGCCAATTCTTCAGCTACTCAGTCCCAGCCAACCACAGGAGCTTCATCTTCCAGCGAGGGTCCAAAATCCAGTAAACCTCACGCAGAGACCAAGAAGGGTGAGAGCGCCAAGCTGCCTGCTCCTCCCACGTCCTCAGATGCAGCGTCCGCATCTCCCTTCCTCCCCTCCTCACCCTGTTCTTCTTTGGAAGATGAGGAGGAGGAGGACCACTCAGTTCCCCCAGAGGGAGGTAGGAAAACTCCCCGCCAACGCAGGGCTAAACACCAGCTGCCCGCCGCCCCTTCCTCTGTCATCCCTGGGGACCAGAGCTCTGCCCCCGCCGAACCCCGAAGGGTGCCCGCCGAGGGAGACCCGGACTGGCACCCTGAAATGGCTCCAAGCTGCAAGGATGTGGTGGTCACTGACGTCACCACTAACCTCGTCACTGTCACCATAAAAGAGTTCCCCTCCCCTGCCTCCTGCCCTGCCTCACCCTCCCCTAGCCCTGAAGAGGCCTCTTGTCCCCCCGCCAGCACCACCTCCGACGACCCCTCTCCACCCAAGCCATAAGAGATCAGATGTTATGAAGTCGATTGCCATTAATGATGAATGAAAAAAATATCATGCCAGTGTTGCCACTTCAGCCTCCTCCTACCTTTTCCTTAAAGGTTTGTCCATATTTGTGTAACCATTAATGTAATGAAACTTAACACCGCCCAGCCATTGAAAAGTAAAAAAGAGCATATTTTTTTTAAAAGCAGAGTATAAATTCGAAAAGGGGCAGCTAATATGCCCTTCTTGTCACTTAAATCGCCATATTTTGTCAACTTGCACAGCACTGACTCTTTGAAGCAGACTTGGATGTAAATGGTATTTGTTTTCTTTCACTTGCTTCAGACATGCTGAGTTCAGCTTGTTTGGTGTGATTTTTAAAAAAAAAAGTGAAAGGCTCACCCATCTGGTGTATGGGGTGAACTAGCACACTTGGTGTATGTAAAAGAAATAAATACTATTTAGATTCAGGCCCTGCTGTGAAGGATGTTATTGACAGCCTTCAGGTGTTATGCCAATCTCCTGGACCCCCACCCCTCTCTCTCTCATCGGAAGTCCAGCTTGTTAATGATAAATGAGGTGACGTGTTTTTGCACTTAACACAGTTGGACTCATATATTGCATCAATACAGCGAGGTAAATGCAATGCACTTGACTGCATCGAAAAACGACCTATTTTATGTAGTTCATCAATTTTTCAAGGCCTTTTCCTCTCTTTCTTGAACGCACATGCATATATATACAGTGTGAGTATTTATATGCACGCACAACCTTAAAAGCTGCAAAAGAATATACAAAAACAATAATTATTAAGTTATTGCTGTCCTTGTCGTCTTTCCCTGCTTGCCTTGTTTTCTCACAAACCCACCACCTTCTATAACTCTGTGACGTCCACCAAGACTCTAAACTGGCCTGCATTTAGTTGTAAAAATGTTTTCTTTATGCCAGATCTGGACCATATAACTTTCAGTTTGTCAAGGTCTAGAAGGTCCTTGAGCAGAACACAGTTCAGGCTGAAGCCAGCAACCACATGCAGCTAAAAATACCAGTTTGTTACCTTTGAGCTACTTGGCAGGTGGTTAAAGCCTGTGTAATGTGTATCCGGACAGTTTTTGCTTCTAAAAATCAATAGCGACTGGTAGGTTCGTCTGTTCACCTTCCACTTTGGCAGGTAGAGCAAACAGCTTCTACGCCCTGCTTTGGTCACTTCATTTTTAGTAGCTTGTCAAGTTTCAATAAAAGTGGTTCATGTAGCATGGTACCGTCTCTTCCTGCTACCCATTTCAGGCTAGAGGAACGAGACAAGACAAACCAGACAAAGCCAGGAATTTGAGGACAAAGGGCATCCTTTTTTCTGTCAAGTTGTTCACTAACTTTCTATTAGGCATTGTAATGTGTTACTCTGCCAGTTGTTTTTAGAGATATCATATAAACAGAAATGCAATATATACACCTTTCAGGCTGAATTATGTGGACACAGTTTCAGCTTTTCTCCCATGTGAAATAACATGCAGGGTTGTCTTTCAAATTCCAGCCACTGTCTGTAGAAATGTTGTTTGCATTGGAAAAAAACGATTTCTTTGTTGTGTGTTGCAGGTTTGCCACTTGCTACAAAATGGGTTATTGTTTTTTTCAAGTGAAAATCAGTGACACTTTAATTAGCACAGTGCACACATTTCTGCATAAAGGGTTAAGAGTAGCAATAACATTTTTCTTCCCTGCTCAGGTCTCTGTGAGCAAGGCACCAGGTCGTGGCTCTACACCCTAACCTTTGACCAGGTAATTTCTTTACTTGTGGTCACACACTGCTTTTAATCATATGCAGAGGAACCATGAGGAACAGGACCCAACCAGGCTCAAACATGAAAAACATACTCTCTTGCCACTGGTTTCTCTAGGGGAAAATTTGCCTCAAGACAAATTATCTTTTGTCTGTGGTTGATAAATGTATCTGCTTTGTACTTCTCTAGCCACTTAATCAAGTTACAATTGATCAGCTGCTTCATTTTTACTGCCCCAGTTGACCAAGTCTTGTTTCCTCTCTTGCTCCTTTTGCCTGTCATCGAGGCAAAAACCTATGACTAATGAATGACCTGTTGTTTTCTGACCAGAGGGCAAAGGATGTTGGCACAGGACTTTGTTTTCTCCAGATACACCGGGTGTGCAGTCTTTTTCACTGCTATCATGTTAGTCAGAAAGTGTGTGGTAGTATGGTGGTTAGAAAAAAGGCTTAATCGCAGAAAGTGTGATCCATCGCTTACTTGTTCTTGACTGCGAATCTCTCCCAAGCTCAGTCCCTGCAGATTCTTTCCAGCTACATGCCTGAAAGCTTGAAAGTGTTTAAAGTTTTTGATCTTGAAGTGTACCTGAGTTACTTAAAAAGAAACCTGACCCTTTTATACACAGACTCTAGACCATTTTCTGGTGCAGTCTACCCTTTCTAGACCTTCCCAGACCTTGGCTTTTACTCTGGTGTACCTGTATGTTACAATATTGAAAAATCTTCCGCATGTGTTGCCTTCTAGCTGCTCCGTTCAACCCAGCCGCACTCAGGCGACATTTACCTCGTCTTACTCAGCTCTTACATGCTAAAAAAAAAAAAAAAATCGTCCTTACCTGCCATGACTTAGGTGGTAAAGATTACAATGTTGCAAACAGTAATGACCTTGATAAGCTTCAGATGTCTCATTTTCCAAAGGTGCAAGCGCATCGCTAAAGTCTTTGTTGTAACACAGACGAGGAAGATGTCGCCTCCTCTCCTGTCATGTACTGAATGGTTCTAGTTGTTGTCAATACTGTTTCAGTACTCATAGGTTACACGTGGAAGGATTTATTCCAAAATGACACATCCATTATATGAAGGAAAAAAGTGAATCCTGTGATATGCTCTAGCTTAAATTCAAATTGAGATACTTAACTTTCAATCCTTATTTGACAAAGTGAAAACAGACTTGAGTTCTCTATATTTTTCAGAAGCCGATGAAGGATTATTCTCTTCTCCAAATGGATATATCATGATTTGGAATAGATTATTTTCATCTACTATATCTTTAATATCTTTAAGTGGTGGATAGAAGTGACTCTTGCGGTTGGTAGATTTGTAAGGTATTTAGGCTGCTAGACGATGTTTCCAAAAGTTGATAGCAATGTTTTTCTTCTTTTCTTTCTCTCATGGGGTAGCACAACTCAACTTAGTGGCCTATCTTTAAACCAAATAGGGCTCTTGATTTTATTATTTGATGTTTTTAAGCCTTTTTTTCCCTTTTTAAATTGTTTTACATTTTATGTGATGTAATTTTGAGTGCTAGATTTATTTGGCACTAATTGGATAAAAGGAAGGATTCTTGTTTAAATGTATTGATGAAGATGCTTAATGAATTTAAATTGTGCTTTTTAAGCCTTTTTTCCCTTTGTACTGTACTTTAATACTTTTTTTTGGAAATATGCATAATGTTAATGTGATGCTGTTTATTTGAATGCTATTTTTTAATAGTCCAATATGGGTTTGATCAGAAGGCAAACTCTGATTTTTAATGTGTCAAGACTGCAGTTTTGTCTGGTTTAATGCTAATATGAATTATGTACATTGTATTGCTGGTAATGATGAGGAGGTGGAGGAAATGATGACATTGTAATGTATCTGAACTTCTGAAGCATGTTTGCAAACCCTTATTGTACAGATTATGTATTCAGTGTCAGGTTACTTGTCACTATTGTTGCTTTCTGTGTCTGTTTCTTGTACAAGGCTTTGAATTAAAAGCTCTTTAAAAACAGTCTGCTTTATTGTACTTTTTCAGCTGTGGTCTTGGTTTTTTTGGTGCCTTTGAATGGATTTAAGGGTTGAAGTGGGAGACCTGTTCTAAAGATGGTTGTGATAAGTGTAGGAATGAAAGTCTTTATGTAATTTCCTTACAATAGATATAGCAAGTGACAAATTTAATATATATTAAGCAGTTTTCAATTTTGAATTAAAAATGTCACATGTTTAATCTAAATTTACCATAAAGCAAGAGAAATGGAAGATAAAACCTTTCATCTGTATCAGAAACATGTTCACACAGAAGGCCATCACCTACATACACAGCTTAGCAGTATTGCAGCGGGAAGAGAGAATTATCCTGCTTCATATGTCATCTGTAAATACAACTGTCTCCTAATAACCAATAATGTGCAGAAAAATAGTCTGAGTGCATCTTTTTTGCATCTAAAATGGCATTTATAAATGACTTAAATTCACCTTGAAGCTACAATTATTTACATTTTGCCCACTTGGGGGCAGAACAACAAACTGGAAACACAACACATCAAGCTGTTACTCCAAATGTGTTTGCAAATAGTTGGCTATTTACACACTGAGTAGACACAGCCCAACATTAGTATTCATTTGGAGTCATGTTTCAGGACACCTAGATTATTCTCTGTTTAGCTCTGTTGTTGGTCTTCCAACTCCCGAGGTAAGTATTTGGCCCCTAAGATGCTAAATGTCCCACTATGTTCACCAGCTAGTGGCTAACTGTGTCTCTATACCATTTAGTGCTGAGCAGAACTGCTGCTGTGATTGGAAACAAAGTGAACCAACAAAAGAAAAATCAACTAAAAGAGGCTAAGATACTCCCCTTATCTGAGTGGAACTGTAGAGTTAGGTGACATTTATCTGTGCTTACTGTTTTTAAGTGTGAATCTGTGAGCAACGCACAGCTGAGTAACAAGTAACATATATAAAAAGAACATGGAGTAAAATTATTGAGCACAGAGGAAAATCTAAAACTGAACTAAAAACTGGTATGGTGAGCATATTTTTCCAAATGTCCCACAGAGAGGCGCTGTTGAGCTTTGGTGCGTTCACTGTGCCGTAGCAGAGCATCCTCTGTGTTTTCTGAGGGATGGTGAAGGCTGAGGTGATATTAAGGTCATCACTTTTGGGTATTGATCTCTGAGTGTTTTGATGCTGTGATGAATACTTACATCTAGTTCAAACAGCTTTCTTATTTTCCACAGGCAGTGTTTTAATTGTCTTCTGTTCACGCTGTTGAAATGAATGTAAACAGAAGAAAGACAGACAGAGAGGGGAGGCAATATAGTTCGTTGTCACATTTTTATTTGCCCCCTCTATTTCTCTCTCATATTTATTTCCTCCCTGGCAGGATACCTAATGAGCTTACGAGCCAGAATGAACTAAAATAGTCATCGTGGTTTGAAACGAGTGGCCCACATCTGTGTGTGTGTATGAACGTGCAATATAGCCACCTCTGAAGATTTCACACAACCCAGGCTGCTGGTCTCTGCAGGGAAGCTTGACTGGACTGTTAATCCTCCCGTCAAGGTTCGTTCCAAAATGAATATTTTCATGTGCTATTTGTTCCTTAGCAACCTTATTAGTTTCTTCCTGAGTTTGACTTGAGGACTAAAAATCACCACTTTCATGGCTTTCTTCAACTGTTACATTCACAGATTTTAAGAGAATAGTTTAATTATTTTTGGGAAATACACTTACTCGCTTTCTTGCAGAAGGTTAGATGAGAAAATTGATAAACCACTCGCATGTCTGTCCGGTAAATATGTTGCTACCACCAGCAGCTGGTTAGCTTTGCTTTGCATAAAGACAGCAATAAATTAGTCTGGTTTTACATGAAACTCGCAAGCCCCTGCAATGCTCTCTAATTAACACATTATAACTCGTTTGTTGAATCCATACAGAAACCAAAGTTTGAAAACAACAGTTTGCGGTTTCATAGGAGGTAATCTATATTTCTGTTAAAAGGTGCAAATTGTGATCCACAGCAGATTCAATCTCGTTGCAGACCTTAGAAGAAGACAAGTAAGAGCTAAGGAAGAAGAAGAAAGACGAAAAGGATTTTCTTAGTAGTTTTCCAAACATAACAACCTTTTCACTCTAAATGCCAGTGGAAAGTTTGTTTAGATGTCTCATACTGAAGTGGCAAATCTTGTTTTGCAAGGTTATGTCAGGAGAAAAACTCAAATTTGTAAAACATCAGTCCTTCAGAATCAAAGAGCAACAGCTTCCCTGTAGACTAGCTTTAAAATTTAGCAATCTTACGAGAAATGAATCAGAAGAGGCAGAAACACAGATTTCTGCACCATGTAGTTGCCTTAATAGTCTAAAGTGCAGTGCAGTCACAAGACATGGTTTGCTTAACATTTTTAGCCATACTGGCTTGTGTAGCTCCAAGATTGCATGCCAGTTGTGGTCCATGACTTTTGTCCAGACTGAAACATCTCAACAATTACTGGATGAATTTCCATGAATTTGAATACAGACATTCATGTCACCCTTAGGAGGAATTGTAAATTGTAGCTTTGGTTATTCTCCAACTTTTCATCTAGGACAACCATCAGGTCAAAACTATGATTTGTCCAAAACTTTGGTTCATGATCAAATAACTGAAAACTAATGACATTCAGCCTCAGCTAGTCAGTTGTAGTTTGTATTTGTGCTAATTAGTAAATATTAACATGCTAATACACAGATGGTGAACCTGGTAAACATTATCCCTAACATAATACTACTACTACTACTACTACTACTACTACTACTACTACTACTACTACTACTACTACTAATAATAATAATAATAATAATAATAATAATAATAATAATAATAATAATAATACCATCCATCTTCTCTGTCTAAAATGTGCACCTGATGGTCCTCAAACGAGTGTCCTCTGTCCTACAGATGTAAGTAGACTGCAGAGTCTTGACCTGAGTAGTTGGCCCTTTTGTGTTGGGCCATGCGTTTGTGTGGTGGTTGTTTATTCTCCCCAATATACAGGTCTGTGCGTTCCTCATTGCATTGGGCCGCATACACTAGATTGCTTTTCTTGTTTTTGGGTGTGCGGTCTTTGGGGTGTACCAGTATCTGTCTTACTGTGTTCTTGGGTTTAAAGAACACAGGGATGTTATGTTTTTTGAAAATCCTCCTTTTTAGTTTCTTGGATACTCCAGACATGTATGGAATCACAATGCGTTTGACCTTCTTTTCCTCATCCCCTGTAGTTTTGTTCTTCTTGGATCTTTTGGCTGTTTTCACAAAAGTCCATTTAGGGTATCCACAGACTGTACGTGCCTTCTTCAGGTTGTATGTTTTCCGCTCTGTGGTGCAGTGTTTTCATGACCCCTAGCTTGTGCTCCAGTGGGTGGTGGGAATCGAACAATAGGAATTGGTCTGTGTGTGTGGGTTTTCTTTAAACGCCAATCTGCAGGCTCCTGTCCTCTTCAATGTGTACAGTGCACAGCTGTATGCGTACACCCCTACAAAGCATGATTGTCAACTTGTTCAATTTGAAAGATTATTCTACTGTTGTCATGTAAAGTTGTTGAAATGTATTGTGGGAAATGTACAAACTGAAGTGGATGTTCACCACAAAGCAGAGTGTGGCATTTCATCACAAAAGAATCTCCTGGCATTAATTAAATATCACAGATTCATATCTTGGGTTAGGCTTTGTGTGGATGGAGCTTTCTCTTAATGTTAAGCTAATTAGAAGATTTGCTTCCCTGATTGGCAGTAATGTGCCTTTTCCCATGGATGGTGAATCACCCTGAGAGAAGATCCTTGCATGTCTCTGTTTAATTTGGACTAATGTCAAGAGCAAACTTTCTGAAAGTGGTTTATCCGCCCTGTGAAGAAAAGCTTTTGAGTGAAGATGTTTGTTTGTTGAACAAGGCCACAGAGGACCAGCGTGTCAGGGTCGGATCATTTCAAGTCGGTGCTAAGTTTATTTAGCACCATCTCTTGGGGAAAACGTGCTCTTCCTCCTACTCAGCTCCCAGCTTTGAGTCTTTTTCTTTCTTCTTCTTCTGCTCCACAATATCTCAACTTCCTTTCTCTACCTCTAAACAGACTGTATGACCTCTTTTTTGTTATTGTCATTTCTGTGAATACATGCAGGCTGCACATACTGTATGCGTGACAACACCAGGTATGTTGAACGTTGTCATTGCAGGGGGTGTGTGTGTGTGTGTGTGTGTGTGTGTGTGTGTGAATTGTGCATGTAAAGGGTGCAGGAGTGAGGTATGTGCACTGTACATTTTTATGACTTGGCTGTTCTTAAGCTGGTTTTAGTTTTCAGCTTTCGTTTATTTCAAAATGTTTGCATTTATGTTTCTGTGATAAATATTAATATTCACAAAATTTAAAGGTTCTGTGTGTTTTTTAGGAGGATCTATTGACAGAAATGCAATATAATATCCAAAACTATGTTTTCACTGTCAGTTTCAGCTTCTCATGCAGCCTTGTAAAGTGAGAGGTGAGCGGTGACGGTGCATTCATGTGGTGTCGGGATAATCAGAATCTTTTTTCCTCCTTAAATTTGTATTACAAAAATAAAAATAAAAAAAAGTGTAGGCTACATGAGATATAAAGGAGTATACAGAACTTTGATTTGTGCAAAATCACGTATTGCATATATATATTTTGCAAACTTAATTTTTACCATGGTTATGACCAGTGCTTAATTTGTGCCAGAGCTAGCTGGAGCGCCGCTACTGCTACTGTTGGCTACTACTATCACCTCTAAAGTGTGCTGCGTCACTGCACTGCCCTTCTATACATAAAATCAAAGATTTCATTCATCATTCATGTGTTTTTAATAATTAATTATTTTCGGTGCGCAGCACATTTCATGCGTTCCGGCACCTAATAACTTACAAATCAAGCACTGGTTATAACGGTTAGTTTGTTGTCCATGTGGAGTGAACTAGATGTCTGTTGTTTTAAATGCTCTTATAATGCTAATCTAAAACATCTTTGTGCTAGTGTCCATGTTGATTCCAGATTCAGACTTGAGAAAACATAAACACACACTGAAGTTGGAAGAAACACCTCACAACTAGGGAAATGGAACTATCCGAGGAGCATGAGAATGCACCATGTGCCGCTCGTTGCAATTTGCAAGCCTCACCACTAGATGCCACTCAAATTTACACACTGAACCTTTAAAGTGTCTCTTCAAATCAAAATCTGTGTCAAAACACCTTTATCTTTATTAGAAAATATGAATTAATATGAATACAAGCCATGCACACACAATCACACTGTCTCCTTTTATGCTTCACTCTCTTCACCTAGGCTACCTTCTCTGTTCTCTTTTTTCTACCTTACACACACACACACACACACACACACACACACACACACACACACACACACACACACACACACACACACACACACACAGCACAGCAGCACACATTGATCCATCACCGCCTTGTTTGTTCAAGCTGCTGCTGGAGGTTCACCTCTGCTCTGACTGGCGCATGCCCACATCCCCTCGCCCCTCCTCTCCTCACGGTCCCCATGGTAACGCACGGAGGAGAGCAGCTTAGCAACACCGAGAAGGAGAGGGAGCATCTCTGGTCCAGACAACGCGGTGCCATCAATATTAGGCTACACACGGGGGGGCGTCAAGAGAAAAACAGCATCGACTCTGGCAAACACCTTCTGTGCGTAAGTGCCACATTTCTACAGCAAACACCTCTGGCTGTTAATCTGAGGTGTCAGAGTGAGTTTAGGTGAATAACTACATAGTGGTTATATTCGGGTGATGCGGTCTTCCTACACGCTGCTGTACGGAGTGATGCTGCTCTTTGTAGCCTGTTAACAGTCTAAAAAGAAGACATTTTTCTGTTTCTAGTTGTGTAGCCTACATGTCAGTCTTTTAAACTGAGCTGTAATATTTTGCTTCGGTCTCCACAGTCATAATGAAGTTCGTGGTGGTGCTTGTGGGAGCGGGCACCCTGGCCTTCCTCGGCGCGGTCATCTGCATCATCGCTAGTGTTTATCCCCGGAAACGCGCCGTGCCTCTCAGCGACAACGGCACCCTGACTTCGGAGACGCTGCTCCAGCCCCTGGAGCCCGGATCGGTGGCTCATGCCGGGCCGCTGGGCGCTCTACACGGCGCCGAGTCCTACGGTGGAGGGGACGGGCTCGGTGGCATCGGACTGGAGGTCCCCACTCTGAACGAGCTCAACCTCGGAGAGGAGACAGGCGGAGGGTCCGCAAAACAGTTCAGCTTCAGCCGGTTGATCTGCACACCTGTACCGGTCGGAGAATGCAATACCAAAGATCTGAGGCAGCGGCGACAACAGCAGCAGCAAGCGGACGACCCGCTGTACGGAGCCGGGGATGAAGACTGGACGTATCTCCGGACCACCGCGGAGGAGCTTCGGCAGACGGTCCTGCAGCAGAACGACCAGATCCTCATGGACCATAGGACCATCCGGGAGTTGACGGGGAAGCTGAGTGAGTGTGAGAGCGGCCTGGAGGACGAGAGGAACGTCCCGGAGCGGAGCATCGGGGTCTGGAGCGGCAATCGCCGCGTCATGGCCGGGGATGATGTCAGTTCTTCTGCCGCGGCGCAGCTGCAGACGGCGCGTGCCGTGGAGGAGCTTGCCAGGGCCATCATGGATCTGAAGGACCGCATTGAGAAACTCGAGGTATGGAAAGATACTGAGCACTAGACAAACTTTGGCAAAACCTGTTGTTCTTGCTGTTCACCCTCCTGTTTGAGTTTTGTTTGTCAGCAGGAGATTTGGACTGATACTCAAATCATGAATTAGTCCAGTGACTAAATTTAATAGTCTATGTGTCTGAATCAGTAAACAGCCATTAAAATAATGGCAGTGAGATGTTTAAAGTCCTGTGCAGTGGCATCTATGTTCATTATCTTAGCTGCCCTGATCTTTCTTCCAATACCCTCCCTCCACCTTTTTTCCTTCCCTCCCTCTTTTATCTTCACCTCACCTCTGCTCTGACAAATAATTCGTGACACAGGCGCTCCTTATGTCTTGCTCACGCTCCACATGGACCCATGGGAAATCATTCCACCTGCTGGCCCTCACACACCTCTGTCGGCTACCCACCCCCACCCATCGTGTCAGCCGCCTCTACCTCCGCATCCGACAGTAGGAGAGAGACATAAATAAAAGATGAAGCTGGCTGGACAGGAAAGAGGATGGGGGGCTGGGGGGAATCAGGTCCTGAGCTGAGATTGAGACATAGGCAGGCTTAAAACCACACACACACACACACACACACACACACACACACACACACACACACACTGCCAGCCCTCTCTAAGCACAATCAGTTACAACGTTGTCTCTGTCAGTGTGAATTTATATCCCGGACATCCACATCCAGTCCTGCCTCAGCAACTCTCTTGATATTACATCTCACACTCGCCTCATCCACAATAACAGCAGCATCTCTGTCTTGCTTCACCAACACCTTTTTTCAACTTCTGCTATGAATTCTAATACTGCTACTGTTGGCTACTACTATCATCGACATAACACCTCTCGGTCACTGTATTGCTTTGTCATTCAGTTTCAACATAAACAAAACTGCTTCTATTATTTATGCTACTCAAAGCAAACTGGAATGGGTTCTAATCATTTCTTTTATGTTACATTTCCTCTTCAAGGGTAATACCAGCAAGAAACAAAGATCCTCAAAATTCACAAATAAGTAGAGCAAGCAGTCATATTTTCCTCTTGCATTTGTTCTGTTATATTAATAGCAACAGTCCACTTGAACACAGATTTTTCAGGTCCTGCCTTTGTCAGCATTTGTGGACCAGATGTCAACCGTCAATGATTATACTGATCCTAATGCCAGCCATCAATAGTCAGTAAGGAAAATCACAATCTTAACATAGCCTACATTACACAAAGGTCTTTTGTCCCAGCATGAGGCACTATAAACAATCTTTAAAAATCAATGATCATGGCCACAGGGTAAGAAGAGGAAAGATCTGCGTGCTCATGCTAGTCTAATGCAATTGTACTAAAAAATATGAGAAGATGGAATCCCAGACCTTATAATGACAAATAAAAGAGCACACATCTGCCTTTTCATGCAAGTATACATGGAAAATGCAGTTCTAAATCGCAGTTCCAAGATACAATTTTACAACCGGCCTGCAACATAAATCAGTACACAAAGCAATCAGGAAATAAATAATTAAAATGCATATTAGCAGTAATAAAAGGGACAGATAATGAGTTTCCTACTTTCTAGCAGTGTCATCAGCAAGGGGATCTTATAAAAAATACTTATTTTATAAGAGAAAAAATCAAGATAAGAATTTTTTATTTTTTTACCCTAAAAAATGTAAATTTAATTACATTAGCATTCTTACAATGACAGTGTTAACATGCTGATATTTAGCGATTATAGGCTACCCTTCTGCTAAATAGCAGTAAACACAAAGTACAGGTGAGAATGATGGTAATGTCATAAGTTGGGTATTAGGTCACAAGTATTGGACACAATTAAATTTGATGCCACTAGATTAAAAGTCAGTTGATCACCGAAATTGTTTCAATTCATCCTGAGGGCGACATGATATGTTTATTAAATTTTATGGCAATCCACCTAATAGTTCTGAGTTTTTTCGCTAAACAACAAAAATGTCAACCAGCCGGTGGAGCAAGACGAGAAGTTAGGAGATCACCAAAGTCGGGAGGATTCATCTTCTGGGGAAATTTCATGGTTATGATTCTCTCCCTCTCTTGCAGGCAGAGATAGGCCCTGCTGCCTTGAACCTCACTGACACACCTGTGGGTCCAAGTACCAGCAGCAGCAACAGTGGCAGCCCGGCAGGTAATGCCGGCAAGGCTCCTGCTGCTCCCACCGGCAGTGCTTCCTCCCCACCTGCCGCGGCTCCCCAAGGGGGTCAGCGTCCTGCCTCCCCGGCTTCCCCTGCCCCCAGGCCCCCAATCAAGGGTTCCCCTGGGCGCGGAAAGGGCACCTGGAGGGTGGAGGACCTGGAGGGGGAGCTCGAGAGGAAGATAAAGATGTTGGAGAGGGAGCGTCAGGCCATGCGGAAGGAGACACAGGGTCAACACGAGAAGATCAACGAGGGAATCGACACCGTCAACCACCGTGTCACTGAGCTAGAACACAGTGAGTCTAGGGGAGAAAGAGGAGGAACGGGAAGAGAGTAAAGACAGAGGGTGGTGGCTGAATAAATGAAGGAAGGAATGAATGAATGAACTGATGCACACAGGGAGTTAACTACATTACCAAACAGAAGTACATGAGAAAATCACCAGAGAAGGCTAAAATTAAACTTTAATGAGTGCTGTGGGTGAACTGGGTTATCACAAAGAGTAAGCTCTAGATTAAAGATAAGATGATTAATGAGTGCTGAAGGTTGTGAAATGTCAAAGAGGGTGAGGACTTGAAAATAAAAATAATACAACAAAATATAAAGGAAATGTAAAAGAAATTACCAAAAATTATTTGTTGCTTTTACTTGTAACCTGTAAATCTTCACAATAATATGAATTTATATCAGGGATTCTGACTGAACGGTGTGCAGTTATTTCATTTGAATATGCCACATTGGTTTTAAAGAGTTTCACTGGTTGTATGATGGTGAAATTTCTTCTACCACAAACATTCAAGGTCACTGGAAGCTTGGTTTATCTCTAGCAGTGATACAGACAGTGGATAGAGGCTGGAAAAAGGAGGGAGATGTTTGATAATAGGAGAAGTGGAGGTCTAGAGGAGAGATTGGGAGTTCATGAGATGCAAATAGGAAGATTTAAAAGGAAAGAAGCACTTCTCTGTCCTCTTTTTAGCTATGTCATTCTCACAACCTCTCCGACTGTCTGTACATCTCTGCCTGAAGAGCTGCAGTGTGGCCTCGAGTTACAGAGGCTGATCATTAACTGTAAAGCTTGAGCTCTTGCCAGGCACTTTGTGTGTGTGTGTGTGTTTGTGTGTGTGTTTCTGCACAAACTGACAGGGACAAGTGAGAAGAGGAAGACCAGTGTCTTTGTTTAAATTGGCCACTAACGCAACACGTCGTCCTTCCGCATTTTGTCTCTCCGTCTGACTGTTTCTCTTTATCTTCTTCATCTGTGTCTCCAAAGCGCTGACAGAGCCATCGTTCCCTGATGGCTTCGTCCTCTCCTTCCCCATGCGAACCAACTATATGTATGGACTGGTGAGAAAAGAGATAACTGAGATGTATGCCTTCACTGCCTGTGTCTGGCTGAAGGCCAAAGAAGGGGGCATCGGAACCCCTTTCTCCTACTCAGTCCCTGGGCAGCCTAACGAGTTGGTTCTGCTACAGGGAGTCCACAACCCTGTGGAGCTGCTAATCAATGACAAGGTAAGAGGTGGGAGTGATTTTTCTCAACATTTTTCTGGGGGTTTTGATCCCACCTCAAGTGGTTAAAAGATAAATTTGGTGTAGTTAAAAGCCATTAAAAAAACTTGTATGTCAAGCAATATTAATGACTTCTTCTGGTAAGTAATTAATATTTTTACCCCTGTAGGTTTCCTTATGATTAGTCAAACAAAATAGCCCGTCAAGGAAATCATTAGTAGCCTATTAAGCTGTTCCACAGTACAGTGCTTGTTGGTTTCATGTTGTAATTCATTGACTAAAATGAGCAATGAAAACATGTTCATTCTTGGGAGAGACCAACTTTTTCATGCCGCGTTATTGAACAAACAGTAAAATTGAAAATGTCACAGCATCCAACTAATGTTTCAGTCAATGTAATATGGATTAGAGTTTATATTCAGTTTGGGGTTGGTTCTCTGGATGCACAATAGCCTAAGGCGTCAATCCCACTCTAAGCCTTACCATCCATTTAATGAGTCATGGGGAAAAAACATTTATTCCCATTGCTACAGAAAAGGTAGAACTAAAGCAGATGGTGCCCTTAAACAGCACATTAAATACAAATGAAATAAAACTGCATTAACAGTACAAAAAGAAACAAAATAATATCACATCATAAATAACCACAGCAAATGACAATATTAATTTAGATCTGTGGTTAAATCATTTTCATACAAATAAAACCCTAAAATGGTGCTTAGTGCAAGAGAAGGATCTCGGTTTATTTTTCACATTTGTGATGCTGTGGCTGACAGCAAACATGCGTTATTGAGGAGAGATGGCACAGAGGGAAGCCTTTTGCAGCTGTTTATATAGTGCATTAATGCTCACCTTTTATAGCCCTTATGCCTATAGTTCCCATGGCAGAGAGCAGTGGGTGTTTGCCAGTGTGGTGGAAGAAAAGTTGTGACTGTCCACATAGTGTATTTTTGATGACATTTGCTCAGTGGACTTGAAATCACTTACTTACTTTGGAAAGAAAAGGTGTAACCACAACCACTGTATTCTCTGACCTGTAGGTGGCGCAGCTGCCTCTGTCCCTACCACAGGATGAGTGGCAGCACATCTGTGTTAGCTGGACCCTGAGGGACGGGGTGTGGAAGGCCTACCAAGGGGGGAAGATGAAGGGAAGGGGAGAAGGACTGGCTGCCTGGCATCCCATCAAACCAGGAGGAGTCCTCATACTGGGACAGGAGCAGGTGAGATATATGGATGGATGGATGGATAAGCTGATGAATGGATGAATGAAGAATGGATAGATACATACATGACCATGAAAACATGAGACATGGATGGATGGATGGATGGATGGATGGATGGATGGATGGATGGATGGATAAGCTGATGAATGGATGAATGAAGAATGGATAGATACATGCATGGCCATGAAAACATGAGACATGGATGGATGGATGGATGGATGGATGGATGGATGGATGGATGGATGGATGGATGGATGGATAAAAGGATGAACAGATAGATGGATGCATTGATGGGTGAAGAGAAAGCTATTTTAAAGGAGCACCCTTCTCTTTTCACACATGAATAGACCCAGCAGGGTTTATCTTCCCACCTGGCTGCCTCTCACCTTTATTAGCGATACACCCATATTACATAACTGTTATGAAAGCTGACATTATCAAGCTCCTCCTGTTCATATGACAAAGTGTCCTTGAGCAAGACACTGAACCCTAAGTTACTCTCAATGGGTAGGCCAGTACCTTGCATGGATGTGAGGGTGAATGAAATGCAAATTGTAAAGTATTTTGTCCGTTATGTTAAGACAATTGCTATATCAGTACACTCTGTTTACTATTTACAATTCTGCAGCCCATTGTCCTTGCATAAAGGATGAAAAGCACAGTCCACTTCTGTTAGTGCAGCAATGATGCAACAAACCTTTATTTAATGGATATTTTGGAGTGAGAGAGCGAGAGCAAATACTTTATTAAGCTCTGTTGAGGATGAAAAAATTGTTGTTGTGTGGATGTGTTGACGAGATCTTATGGGGAAAATCCCAGGACATCCTTCTCACAAGGGTGCTCTGAAAGGGGATAAACATTTTTAATCTTGTTTAGGGGGAATCATAAAAACACAATATTTCTGTGTATGGATAAAGCTTTTAGCTTGCTTTTTCATTCTTATTAAACCAGCAAAATTGACAACAGTAGTTTTTACTGTACACCAAATGACTGAGGAAGGTTGTAGTTTTCGGGATCAGAGACAGTGTATTCATTTCGATATACTATTAGTATTAATAAAAGAAAGTCTTGTATTGGAGCATATTTTTGTTATAAATTATCAATTATGTTATAGTCATGGAGGAAATCTACAAGGCTGACACACATAAATAAAACAAATTGTGGGCCAAATATATTCACTGATATACTTAAAAATTGTTGTGATACCCTCGTTTTCACTACATTTGATGTGGGATGTGTTAGATAGAGTTTCCTGCACCAAATGTGGTAAATGTACATGTGGCCCAGTTTTGACCAGAATGCTCCAGGGACTATAAAGCTCCAGGAAAATATATTTCTGCACTTTTCCATTACATCAGAACTGTGACGATTAGTTGAATAAAATAGTCAATTAAAACAGCTATTTTTTAAAGACACAGTTTCACACAAGACAACTAAATATATAGTAATCACCTTGTTCTTTGTAATATTTATTTCAGTCTTTTTTGGAGAAGGTGGGAAATAAATACCATAACTTTGTCATCAACAACCCACTGGTGGATAGTAACTCGTAACTTTTAAAGTGTACTTTTATTCTTTTGTGAATATGTATTTTTGGGCCAGTTATATACTTTTAACTTTGCCTTTTATACTTTCATTAGAACTAGCCTGTTATCTAACATGCACATGCATACATTTAAAATATCAGGCAAATACTTTTAAGTTTACTTTTTCAAATTTAAGTTTGGTTGTTCTGCTAACAAAACCCAAAACTGCACACTACGTTGGCTTGGCTTTCACTTTCAATACAAAAGTGATAGTGACATACACTATCCATGGTGAGGTAAGCGATTAGGATTATTCCAATACACTTCTTTTTGTCAAAAAAAAACAATGTGTGCTAAAAATAAATCCAGTGTTTGTACACCCTGGATCTGCAAATAGCAAACAAAGAGGCCCACACTCCACTACACAACAATATACCAGCTGTTTCAGCCATGATATGTCTGTCAGGTAACGTTAAATGACTTGCCCACAGACATGTGCCTTACTATCTAGTTTACCAATACATGCGGTTGTTGTGACATTAGCTAAAGTAGCAGGTGAGTTGTGAGTAGCACTGTCTGGAGCTGGGGTGCTAGCTCGTTCTCTCTGCATGTTAGCTTCACATCAGCAACTGTAGCGACAGTTTGCTGACCCACAACTTAGCCAACATAAGTTAAATTACTTGCTATGTTGTTTTTCTTTCTAGTATGTCATGGTATTTTTCATGGTGTTGGATTTCTCTAGAATCACTTACTCCACATTTAATGGTGTATTAAAAGCGTATTTAGTCTGCCCAAAACAAATGCAGGTTACACATCTAACTCAGATGATCACTAAATTGATTTTGATATATTAACAATATTTCAGAATATATTAATGTTGTAGTAATCTTCAGTGCTGAAAGCTTTGGTCTGATAGTTTCTGGCTCATCAGAAAGTAATACTCCTGAAGCAGGGACTTCTCATGGGGCAGGACCACAAACGCAATTTAAAACCTCATTTCTCTGGTTGAAACTTAGTTCCTAAAACAGATCCTGAAAAAGTTTCTGGGTTCCTGGAAAAGTTCTAATAGATGCCTGTTGAAAATAACATTACAATAACAATATCATTGTTGGTGTTTTGGCTATTCATTCTAGAATTCTGACATTCAACCCTTTGTTTTTTCCAACTCTTCTACCCAAGGACACATTGGGCGGGCGTTTTGATGCCTCCCAGGCCCTGGTCGGGGAGCTCTCTCAGTTCAATCTGTGGGATCGAGTGTTGAAACCGGCAGAGGTGGCCGCCCTTGCCGATTGCAACTCCTCGGCCCTGGGCAACATTGCCCCCTGGACCGACCACGATGTAGATGTCTATGGCGGTGCCACCAAGGAGTCCCTGGACCCGTGCCACGCTGCCCAGAGAGTCAACCCCTCCAGCCCCAAACAGTGAAGTGTTTGGAAGAAATCAGCCAAGGATGGCTGGGTTTGATGGGTCGATTTAGGAGACAATTTAGGAGGTGTGTAACACTGTATCACATTGGGGTTTACAGTATATTCGTTAGGGATGGGAAGCTTGCTGGTGGACTGAAATATGTGATGGACCTGTTAAGCCGTTAAGAGCTGTGTATCTGTTTTGTTTTTAGTGTTGGTGTCCACACTCATGTGTTAACTTCTGCAGTGAGATACGGTGAGTTTAGTCACAGAATCGCCTTAGTGAAGGCTGCATGGGTGGATGAACTTCTGGCATGAATAGGACTCTTATGGAAAGCATTCAATTATAGATTAATTATTGGCTGTGGTTAAGTCTACTACCCTCTGTTTTAGGTTATAGTCTGTTTGGCCAGTAATCCATACATGGTTATTCAGGCAGAGGGCATTGATGGGTTTAAATACAGTTATGAAATGAACAATTAAAGATGTCATATATAAGGGTTTCTTAATTTTACCACACAGTGACACAAAGCTCTAGCTTTCCTCATCTTGTGTCCAGTTGGTTGTGTTTAATGCTAAAACTGAACTCTGTGATGCTATCATGGCTATATTGGTTTTAACCCTCAATGGGAAACAAAATGAGTTTTGTTCATTTTAACTGTATATGATACTGTTGAGTATTGTCTTTGTACTTTTAAGTTTTCTACATTGCGTACTATACCATAATTTGGTAAAACGGTGGTCTTATAAATGTATATTGTGTAGTGTATCTCTGGTAATGTTGCTCTGTGCCAGTCTGCTCCCCCTAGTGTAGCCTCTCGCATCACTCACAGGCCTGCAAAGTTAAGTTGCATCATTTTCGTTTGCAACTTAGTCAAAGCAGTGCTTTCAGTTCAGACCTCTGAAGTAAACACTTGATGTCTACCTAAGCACCATTCAAACACAGCAACTGTGACAAACCTGGGCGAGTTTAGTAAATTTGTGTTGTATCCTTGAATGTAAGTCAGATGAAGTGTACGTGTATTTGCATGAGCAAAGTCACATTTCCTGTCACTAAACAAACTCAAAATGTGTAAATTACAGTGTTGGTTTCCCCAAACTACCCCACACTCTGAAGAACACAGATGTCTCTTTGGTAAATCAGATCCTCACAGAATGCTTGACAGGTGTATGAATTGGATTGAATCTGTGGTGGCCATTTTGTACCTAACATCTGATTCAGTATAGAGGATCAACACAAAAAAACTGTTTTACTTTCATTCTCTCAGCAAACTAAAGAACAAACAAGCTAATATGAGCAAAAATAAATAAATAGTTAAAACATGGGATGCACTTACACTGCAGCTTTAATTTGCCTCTAACCCTGATGCCTTTTTTCTGTCATGATATTCCCTGTTCTGAAAAATGTATAACTACAATATCCGTAATGCTATGTTTACGTCATGTGAAGATAATAAAAGTAAATATTTCTTTGGGTAGTACCTACAAGCTTGTTTATCACAAGGAGTGTAAATTTGCGCTCTGAATGAGGAGTTGGTTATGTGGTGTAAAAAGAGTGAGCATGATCAAAATAGCATTGAATTAGGATTATTGGCAGTTGCCTTGAGTGATTTCTGATGCAGAATTAAGATGCAACCCTATATTTATCTGAGAAGAAGAGAAAAAATTGAAAAGACTTATGATGTATGCCTTCCTGATTAGAGCACCTCAAATTAGCCACATTTTCAACCTATGGAACATCAGACCTGCTATCTCAAAAAACATTGCAAAGTGCTGCATCATATTAATTCAAGGCTTCTAGAGTGTCAAAGTACTTTACATACTGTAAGTTTAACCTCATTGAAAATTATTACAAAAGTGGTCTCGCTGCCTGATGAAGCCCAAAGTAAGGCTGGTTAAAAGACAAAGACAACAATCATGGCAACTGCTTTTAACACCAGCTAGTGGGCAAATATACCATATATTACCTTTAACTTTGATATTATGTCCTCTAGAATCTTCTATTAGTTTGTTTCTGTGTGAGATAATCATGTTTCTCAGATAATGTTACATGATTTACATGATCTTTTTACATAACAAGAAAGTTCGTGTGTGCTTAATCTCTTGATTCGATTAGAACAAGGCACCCACTGTCAGGGGTGAGGGTTTGATTCCCACTTTGGCCAGCTACACTAATCATGTATCCAGTCAACACTGTGCAGTAAAGTGAACTGTAGGTAAAATAGCGCTTCTGTTCACTTATTACCTCAAGACATCAGCGCCACAGACAATTTGACACCCTGTTGTAAAGTGCCTGCTGGGGCTCTCATGCCCGTAATAATAGTGAAATGTTTTTATGTTTTCTTCTTCGTGGTCTCTTTCTTCTCCTTCTCTCTGTCTTTCTCTGTCTCTGTCTCTCTTTTGCTTTTGGTTGTTGAAGGCTGTGACAGTGTTGCGCTTGTCCTTATTTGCATATTGGATCCTCTATGATATTGTGAAATAGATGGATAAAAAAAATAAAATAAAATGGTATGACAACATTTCTGGACTCTTAGACTTGCTCACAACTGACATGAAAGAAATATGTGGAATTGGTGTGAGTGTGTTGGGTGTGAGCTAATCTTATTGACAGATGTTTTTAAACCTTTCAGCACATCTGGATTACACCTTAACTACTGCATGGATACTTTAAGCCATCATGACCCAAACACAGACACACATAGGCATGTAGTCTAATCTCATTTAGTTGTCCACACATTAGATTAGCTGTCAGGCGAATTTGCCTTTGATGTGTATGTATGTGTCTGTGTTGATATGGAGATGGAGAAATAGGTATTCAGCAGAGACACCACAGAAAGTCTGATCTTTGATGTAAACATAATAGATTACTCATAGACAGTGCTGGTTCGTGACTGCTGATCTTCCCACACACACGTTTCTTGGCGTTCGGCTCAGCTGAACTGTGTTCAGATGTGTAACCTCCCACTGCTAACATTTCATAATATTATTTGTCTCACTTGGTCATGATATACTGTATGTTCCTTAGGGTGCATAGTCTCAGTTTTGTGACCAGAGAAATATGATTAAAGTCCTAGTATTTTTCCCCCTAAAAGCGACTTGTAGAAAACACACCACACCACCATTACTAAGAAACAATACTAAAAGCAGTGCTGTGGAATTAACTATACATATCACTCCAAACATTTTTTAATTAATTTCTGCACTAATTACTCTAAAAGAAAAGTTAGTTATTACATCATTTTAGGTTTTATAAAAATCATAAAACATCTCCTCATTTCTCCTTGTGTCACTTGCTTCACTCCTGGTTTTGAACAGACGGTGGACAATGTTCCCATCTGTTCACTGTGGGAATATTTTCTGATTGAACAGCTTGCTTGTATAGTATAAAGCTGTGGACAGGTTATCTGACCTTGAGATAATTTCAGTTTTAAGGGATATTCCAAAAATATTGGGAGAATCTTCGTTCATCAAAGGATCCAGCCTGACTTTCAATATATATAGTTATCTTCATCTCTTCTGCCTCATGGCCTGATTTATCTGGATTATGTTCAAAATCATGGGGCCCTTTTGAGACCCCACCACCACCACATCTCCCTTGTGTATATATCCTGTCATCTTCAAGTTCAGTTTAAGCATTTAACTCAAAGTACAGCCTTACAACTATACTGCTAGCATGACTGCAAATTCTTAGTCTTGGTTATCACTGATACAGCACAAATCTAACCTCATTTGGCTGCCTGTTGATTGATCAACTACAAAATCAATCAGTGAGTGAATGAATGAGTCAGTCAGTGAGTCATCACCCAATCAGTCACTTGGGTAATCAGTCAGCTTTACAGTCAGGGTGAGTATTTTTTTTTATTCTGTGCCCCATCTCTCTGTTGATCTCTGTCACAGCTTGTTAGCAGAGTCACACAGGGTCTTCCTCTCAGTCTGCTTCCTCTGCTGTTGAATTATAGATACACCTTAATTACCTCTCTCTGAGCCAGGCAGAAATGACGGAAATCCTTGTGTGACCCTCCACCACACTCTGTCACACACAGACACAAATACACAGACTCAAATATACTTTTTTACAGCAAATCTTTATCCTTTTAATAATCTTTCTTAACTTTTTCTCATCCCCCCCAGTGTGTGCAAACAGAAACAGATTACAAATGTTTTCTATTCTCACTGCAATGAGTCGCTTCATCGCTGCAAGCTCTCCAAGCAGTTCTTACACCTCCATCCTCCATATCTACATTCTGTTGATCAGTCCTTCACCTCGAACTGCTTCACCCTCAAAACATGTCTTCTATTATCCAAACTATTTTCCTTGATTTTCTTCATCCAATGGAGTAGTTTTCTGTTTTTGTTCAGGATGTCGTATTTACCACAAAATGTTTTTGGGCAAACAGAAAATTTTCCCGTCATGATGAATACTTTCCTCAAGGTCTTTATACCACCACCTCCTCCTCCTCCTCCTCCTCCTTCTCTTTGATCCAGTTGGCACTGTCTGTCAAAAACACCTCCATCTCCTTTTCTCCATCCTTCTACTTTGTTTTGACATTCTTATTTCAGCTTACCTTCCGGCCCTCTGGCACTTCTCTTTGTGAGTCCCTCGCCTGGGTATTTAATGCTCCCTCTCACACTCTCTCTCAGAGTATTTTAAGATGTTTCACACTTGATCTAAGATGAGTGCACACACCTACTTGCACAAGTTATAATCATCGTCATTTCTCTTTTGTAATGAATAAAAAACAAACTTAAACACATTAAGACTGATATATAAAGATCTAACAAATAACATCCTCTTGTTGGGAATACATTATTTTATAATTTTTTTGCTCTCTCATTAATCCATAATTCAAACTACACACGTAGTATGTCGTGTACATTTGTGTATATATATAGTATATCCACTCCTTACACTACTGACAGATTCTTCCCACTCATTTGTTTTTGCTTATTTTCTTATATATAAATCAATTTGTTGTTTAGTTTACCCGTGTGTCTCCTGTTTTTGTCCAGTCCATGACCCGGGCTATGACAGTCATGAACACACATTTGACTTTTTCATAAACTCTGTTTACAGTTCATTGACCTTGTAGTCCAGCAGCATTCTGTGCTTTAAAAATCCTTGAATAAAAATCTAAACTAATAAAAGTTGAAAATAACATTTGTTACCTTCAGATGAAACATGTATCAATCATGTATCATTTAACAATTCTCATTTATCTCTTTCCCCTTGCTCCTGTTTCAGATTGTTTCTCTTTTTTCGCCGGCTCAGCGGCATCCTATATAAATGAAAATAACTCACTTGTGCAACATATTCACAAAACAAAAAAATAGAATAGAAAATTAGAAAAACAAAAAACAGATTGTTTAATCTAATAGGGGACATAAACATGGACAGGGGACATATTAGCACACATTGCTTTGCCTCATAAGCATTAAAGTTTATTCTGACCTTGGAAATAGTAGTTTGACAAAGCAGTTCCATCTCAAGGTCTATGATAAAGAAGTGAATGAAGACTTTGGAAAAAGTAAGAAGATTGTTCTGTCAAATTACTTTTTCTAAAGAATGAACTTTAGGGGTGCCCTGGTAACTGCAACCTCCATGACTGAACTCTGGCCAGGGACCTTTGTTTAGTATTATACCCTCCTATTGGTCTTTGCAACCCTTTCTTATCCCAGTGTGTCACATATTGACGCCTGGTCAGGAACCCTTGGCATTGCTTTTTAACCCCCTGGATACATGGTACTCAGTTTTGTATAATAGGCCTACCTTTACCTTTGAACAATGACGCTCAAGGGTGCCATGTGTACGGGTAGCAGACACAGAAGGACGTGACAAGCGTAGGTATTTGATGCTCTGGGAATGAGAACTGGCCTTCCTGTGTTTCTTGCCTTTGTCTAAACTGCTGACTGACAAGTAAGGCAAACAACAAAAGGATCTGAAATACAAGAAACAACAAGCACAACACATTTTAAATGAATTAAATCATAACAGCTACTAAGCTATGCTATCAACAGACAGCTATGCTATAACAACTGAGCAAACTCTTTTTGATGATGAAGACTATGTGATATGATTTAAATCTCTGTAAAAAAGTATTTGGACTTTTAGTCAGGATTGTGTTGTCACACTGTATTTATTTTACTCTCAAACCAATGTTGTAACTAAACTCTGTCAACTGGGGGATCAAAGACCCTGCCAAAGCATTTCATAACATAATCTTTTGCTGTGCAATGAGTTAATGGCTCTCTGTTTATCTGAGCCAACTCACTCTTGAGGCAGTAGAGGTGAGGAGTGGGCTTTAAATGTATGGTCAACAAGTTGCATCCTCTTCTGTTTGCATATAGAGGGGGTAGAGACAAGGGCAGAAGAGAATAAGATAATCATGTGGTCTGTTTGTCTGCTTTTGCAGGGATTGATAATCCACTCTAATCCAGAGGAGAGTCATTGTTTCAGAAAACCACTGGGTTATTACAGCAGGTGTGTGAGGCTAAATGCACATCCCAAGTTAAAAGACACAACTCACACAGATAACCTGGGACTATCTCACTGGTAAAGCTTTGTGGGTTTTTGTATGTGTGATTTTGGGCGTGTGTCTGGGCCTGTGTGTGAGTATATGTGTGTCTAGCAGGCCGACAATTCTGGGTCAAAACTCTTCACTTGGGGATTCCACCCAGATGTTTCCAGCTGTATGTGGGTCAGATTCAGCAAGCGGGCTGATTAGGAAGGGATAGAAAAAAGGTTTTACCCACATGCAGCCTGGTAGTGGTGTAATTTTAGAACAGACAAAGAGACAGACAGACAGCGGTTGAAAGTAAATGACTAAACATTTACTCAAGCATTGAATTATGAGGTGTATTCACATGACTTCACTTGAATTTTATTCTAGTTTTTGCATAGGCTATTTCACTACACTTCCGAGAGAAAAACTCTACTTTTTACTTTACAGATTTTCCACACAAAACATCATCTACAAAATATGGTGCCTTGTTATATAATAAAATATATAAAACAGTTAAAGTGATCTACACTAGAATAAATTATCTGAAAAAATGACACCCCATCCATTCAGTCCTCCCTCCAATACCACTCCCATAAAACACATTTTCATGCACGAGTGCACGGGCAGTGCGCATACAGGTAGGCAAGTTAATCAGTTCATTCAGAACAAAGCTTTAAGTTCTGCCCATGTTAATGGATCAAATAGAACAATCTCATGATATTACATTGACAGGGATCGTTCTGCATAATGAGTATGAGCACTTTTGAGATAGATAGATAGAGAGATAGATAGATAGACAGATATTTTACTGTTTGTCTTGATAGAGAGGTGATGCAGATTAAAAGCACACTGAACACTTAGTATATAGGAATAGATAATAACAAGCCTATTTTCCTGTAAATGATTGTACAGGCTACATAGTTTCTGAGAATAGTTAAGAGGCCAGAACAAAGTACGAGATGATAACTTGTTTGGCCAAGTAGCTTATTTTTATCCTTAAACTGCATTCAAAGCGTTGGATCTTTGATTATATTTATAATGGATGTTTATTAAATGTGGTTCATCCTGTGTTGATGTGAGATGTATTATGAAACTTAGCATATGAGACCATCTGTTGGAGACGAGGGAGCGGGGTTTGTTGTGTACATAGAGGAGCTGATAGCAGCAGCAGCTGAACACAGTAATAGTACATAGCCCCATTGAATTTAATATAATTGACTCTTTAACTTCAGATTGACAGGCTCTGAGCCAATAGGGACGAAGCTAGCCGGTAGTGGGCGGGACTTTCCCCTATACGGACTTCAGTTGTTTAAAATGTCTCCCTAACAACCGAACTGGAGTCAAACAGCAGAAGTTTTCGCTGGACAAACGCCTCGTAGGTAACTCACAATTATATATTCACCTCTGTCACTCTGCATTTATTAAGTACCGACAATACATTCTAACTCGTAATAGTACGACGGGGATTCAAATAAGTCGATTTTGAGGTACAAAACATCAGCCGGTAGCATCAGCTGTTTGCTATCACAAGCTAAGCTAATTAGCTTGCTAGGAAAACATGGTTCACTAGTTACGGTTGCTAGCCTGATCAAGCCTGGTCACGCGTACAAACCAACCGTTATGTGGGATATCTGTCGATATTGTCTAAAGGAGACACCTCATATTCTGCTGTAAAGTACATATTTGATGTAGCTAGCTAGCAAATGGCTAAGTGATTTTAGCTAACAGTTAGTGATCCTCGTCCCCAGCTGGGTCATGTTACATAGTGTTGTTAGCTTCGGATCTGCGATACTGGACTGTCCGTGCTCCTCGTAAAATGCTTTACTATCACTCATTTAATATGCCTTCTAACTAGGTGAGTTCATTTTTTTTAACATGTAGAAAATGTATTTTTGCAGGAGTCGGAATGGCTGGGACTGGCGAGGGGAAGAAAGAGGAGGCCGACTACAAGAGACTGCACAGCTTCCCACTCATCAGGGTAGGAGAGATGCGGGACAGTGTCCTTGGATACAGGACATGAACATCCTAACAGTGGCTGGGAGCAGCCTATTCTGCAATGACAACATCCCAATTACATTTTAGTGTACCATTTTGGTGTTTAAGTTCACAAATTTTAGGCTGCTGTGCTCATAAAATGTGCTTGCAAATCTGTCAGTTTTACAACTTTTAGCCTTTTTGGAGATGTAATAAACTTTCCAGATGACAGTTATATTACATTGTGTGCCAATTCAGTCACCAAAACACACACATGTTCACAGCCTGTGATCTGTAGCTAATATCCATGAGCCTATGTGTACTCTACAGATTCTCACCGTTAATGACTATCTGTTATAAGCCATGGTTTTTGATTATAGACGCCAGGCACACATAACATTCTTTAAAGACATCGTCACGTTTATTTTATCTGAAACATTCTCTCACAGATGCAATGAGATGCAAACATGGAGAGGTAGAGAAGAATCTGCTCAAATTCTGGCATTCCTGTGGTTCACAGGTTGGGGTTTGCGCAAACAGAACCAGTTTGTATGACATGTTTGTGGTCTGGAGTCATAAGTGAAAATCTGCTGTTTAAGATTAGGGAGGTGATGTGATAAAGCTTAAATATGGGGATAATGGTGCACAGTCAGTCTCCCCTAGAAGATATTAGTAGTGTTGCACTTACAACACCAGTACAAAAAAGGAGCTAAAATCTGTAGTGACATGTGTCAAGTTGCCAGGACACATCACTTTCCTATTTCCCAGCATCAACATGCGACAGAAAAGCAGCAATTTGATCACATTTTCTCTGCCCAATGAGTATGTCTTGGCTACTTCACTATGTCTGTACGATGCTTTTAATTTGTCCTACAGGCATCAAGTGATGCAACAAGGCTTACGTGTGTTGCACTTTACTCTTGTGATTGCAGCAACTGTTTTGCTTTGACTGTTTTTGGAGTTTGTCAACAATTCTGAAATTGTTTTAAATATCTTAAGTTGTACTGTTCAGTTCTTCTTTGTTAGCAGCTCACTGATATACTTGTATATAGTAGAAGAGACAGATTCAGACGGGACAGCGTAGACCCATAACATATTTTTGTCTTCAGCACACAGACATGCCAGAGGAAATGAGGGTTGAGACCATGGAGCTCTGCGTTACAGCCTGTGAAAAGTTTGCCACGAACAATGAGGTAAGTGTATATTGTGCTGGCATTATTTGGTAGCTTGGTCACAAATATATATTATCAGGGCTTTATTAACCAAAGTCATGTTCTTTGTTGATTGATCTTTTTGTCCTTGCTGTCTTTACCAGAGTGCAGCGAAAATGATCAAGGAGTCAATGGATAAGAAATTCGGCAGCTCGTGGCACGTGGTGATCGGTGAAGGCTTCGGCTTTGAGGTCACGCACGAAGTGAAGAACCTGCTGTACATGTTCTTTGGAGGGAGCCTGGCCGTGTGTGTGTGGAAGTGCTCGTAGCACCTCCTCACAGCCCCTCCCCACTGACGTGGTCACTGGGCTGGAAACGAACACCAGCTACCAGCCAAACGCTGGTTATTCTGTTGCGGCAGGTTAGTTTGTTCACACTACCAGCCACTGTGGCAGAAAATAAATCATCATTTGGAGATCTTGTCCTGTCCTTAAAAATGTTGTTGGCAGGGAAAAAAAGTTGAAAGGGAATTTTGAGTACGGCAGTCACTTTGGCTGGTAGGCAAAAAAAACAGCTTCCTGCCTTGTATGTCACTTTGCTTTTTCTTTGTTTTCAACTCTCAATCCGTCTCTGAAGCCGTATCCATGGTCCTAAACATTTGTCACGGTGCGTGTGCAAGTACGTAAGTTCAACTTTTACAAACAATACAGGCAGGGTCTCCAAAGTCCTTTTATCCTCATTCCTCTTCAGGGAGCGTATGTGTGAGAGTGACTCTATATGTTTGTGTGTGCTGGACACACACTGTTTTTTTAAAATAACATTTCATTGACACCTTCCTCAGCAGTTTGTGCAACAGTAAACCGTCCACTCCATCTTTAACTTTTCACATGTCTTTCTCTCTCTTCAGCCGCACTAGTCTTTCAATAAAATTTTTAATATTTTTTATGTGTACATATTTTGATGCAACTTGAAAAACTTCTTTTTAAAGACCAGTGTCATCTTCTTACAACCTAAAGCTCTGAATCTCTGGAGCCAAACAACACTAAAACCAATCCACCTTTTCTCTCTGAAGATGTTTGTAATAATCCTTAAGAATATCCCCCCGCCGGTGATATTAGCAATGTGATTGTTTTAAAGTTGATGCAAGTTTTAATGATCCAGTGCAATGGATTATTTTGTGTGAATTGACCTGATTGTACAATAAACTCTGAAATGTGGTGAAATAGGAACTTAAACTGCAGTCTGTGTTCTTCATACTATTTATAAGTGGCTGAAGAGGTTCAGTTGCATTCATTAGAGAGTTGCTGCTGAGCTAAAGGCTAAGTTAAAAGCAAATTGGATTGGGTAGACGCATTGCTATGAGTGAAATGACACATTTGTCTTAAGTATAAACAGATTTTGAATTTGAATGCCTGATTTTCAAGAGTAAAAGTATATGCTTCACACAGAGCTTTTACAAGGATTTTTATAAATAAGAAATATACAAAGGAGGAGACGAACAGAGATGCTTCCAAAAATACACAAAGCATTAATGTAAGGAAAGAGGTAAATGGTGTGTTAGGGACATATAAGAGTGGATGATGAAGATTGGCTGAGGCAAGGTTTCCCTGAGAAACTGGAGAAAGTAGTGTTGAAGAGATGCTGCTTCACAAGTTAAATGTTATTTTTCTCTAAAGGGAATTGATGTATTTAGGGAAAAATGTTTCTCAAAGTGTCTCAAATATCTTTGCAGCCAGAATTACACTCAGTTCTGCTCTGTTCCAATGGGGGGATCCTCCATTTCACACAATCCATTTTAAAAGCATCAATATGGCAGGTAAAAAAAGACTTAGTGAGACATGATCTTGGTGGTCCTGTCTAAACAGCTGCATGGGGAGAATAGGACAAAGGAAAAGAAATCAAAAGTAACTTCTGGCACACTGTTGATGCTTACATGAAACCTGTCAGGTATTCCATCATAGAATCAGCAAATTAAAGATTAGGATCTCAGAAAGATTTAAATAATTGAAGCTAATAAGCATACAAGTGACTCATGAGATCGCTGCCAAAGGATTTAATAGTTTAAAGGATATTTGCTAATTCATATGTATAGTTTATATTCTGTAAACTGGAATAATTTCAGAAAGCTCAAAATATTTGTGGAAACTGATGACCTCAAACTTTTATAGTAGTGGTAATAATATTTTTGAGTAAACCTCAACTTAAATATAATACAGTTACATTGTTTCACTGATGCTTATTAAAATTCCACTTATTTACTCAATAAATGTAACTTATACTCTGAGGGAAATCTATTCAAAAAATTCAATTGTGCTAGCCTCAATTACTAATGGAAACTCACTCAACAAAATTACTACTAGTAAACTTAAAAATGTATAAAATGCCCATTTTTAGATAGTAGTCCTTAAAAATACAAATACAACTCCATTATTACAATTCAAGTTCTCTTTATTAGTATAATCTTCTCACAGCATCTTCTGTCATTTCTACATTTAATAGACACAAAATAAGGCAGATCTTGCATAAAGCTGAATAGACAAAGTAACTGACTGCTTGATCAGATAATTAACCATCAACAATTTTGATAATTAATTTTTTTCCCCATTCTTTTTTTGCAGTGATGTTGAACATTCTCTATTTCCAGATTCTTAATGAGATTTTTTGTTGTTGTTAAGTGATGACTTCAATCTCTTGAGCTAAATAAAATTTCCTTTTACCATTTACTTTACTGTGTTTTGTGGAAAAAGCGACTATGCATAATTTTATTCCACCAGCAGCACATTTACTTAAATAATATAAAAAGGGAGCTTTAAATGTGGAGTTTTATGAAATCATAAGCAAATAAAGATAGCTAAAATTGGCATTGGACAATGTCAACAATGAAAACACTGAGATTGACGATGACATTGATAAGCTACGTAATTAGCAAGCTGCGGTGCACCTGCTGACATGAAAGAAGGATCACCTGTGGGAAAAAAAGTTCTGTGTCTTTTTAGCGACTTTATAAAACTAAACTACTGCTGATGGATAAACTCAGGGGAGCAGACAGGGAGACAGAGAGAAGCAGGGAAAGCCGTTGTGTTTGCAGTGAGAGACCAGAGGTAAAGGTGTGTGTGTTAGTAAGTGCAGGGAGAAGTCGAGGCAGGCACAAAGCCTCTTTCTTGTTATATATTGAAAGCTGCCTGTTGATCTTTGTAGTCGTAATACATTTTGGATCGAATTTGGACTAGCGACAGAAAGAACTACACCACCACGGGAGGAAAAAACATTCCTGAGCGCTGTGGGAGCATTTCAATGAGCATAAGAGGTAGCGTTACATTGACGCTGGAAAATAAATACCTGTTTAAAATTATTTAAGTCACCGCGGAAGCCCTGCAGGACGTCTACCTGACAATAGACCTGCTTTCTGGTCTATTTTTCATAATTTACTAAATGCACATCATGCTGTGTTGAAGAAGACCAGCGATTGGGACCATAAACTTATTAGGAAAGTGTTTATTGTCAGCTGAGAAGTAACCACATTTTCTCTTAGACTTCTGAACAATCCAGTGGAGTCGCCCCCTGCTGGCTGTTAGAGAGACTGCAGGTATGAGGCTTCACTTTTCAAACCATTAAATATCAAATTTTCGGTTGTAGTTTTGAATTAGACCAGTCAAAGAACAAGTCGCAGATTCAGGTTGTCCTCACACAGAGGAGCAGGTGGAGGTGGGGCTACATACTGACTTGCTGCTGGAGGTGTTCTCCTCCTCGTTGGGAGGATGGTGGGTGGAGCCGCTCCTTTCCAGGGAGCGAGGTGAGGAGGTCGGAGCCTTATGGCTGGTCTTGGGAGGCTTGGTCTGGGAATCCTGGTATTCCTCGCCTGGGCGAACAGGTCGCTGAACCTGCAGGAGGAGGAAGTGATTTCATCAGCCGCTGCAGTGATGTGTGCGAGTGCGTGCATACTTCATCTTGTGTACCTTGTCACAGCTGGCCTGAATGGCAAATTCAGAAGTTTGTAGATGAGTTAAATTAACATTTACAGTTAGCTGATGCTTTTATCCAATAGCTATATATGTCCCTGGAGCAACTAGGGGTAAAGTGACCTGCTCAGGGACACATTGGCGGACGTGTCAATGGGGAACTGAACCCTGGTCTCTCACACCAAAGGCATGTGTCTTATCCACTGTTCCATCACCACCCCAGAGAAACTATACTAATCCATCCACAGCCACGTTTCACTTTGGCTGAAGCGGACTGCACCTGGCGCGTGTCATTGACCACAGTGAGCTGTGTCAGCAATGTCTGGTTCATCTTTGCACACCAAAATGCAAACAATCCAATTTGAGGATAATTGTAAGAGAAAGCTATGTTCATCCTGCATGTTCATCTGTGCCTCCAGTTAAAAGCAATATTTTTACATTTTCCAAGCCTGTCTTGATACAATACTTCATGCCAAAATGTTAAGAGTTACTGGTGACTGTTATGATTCCTTCTGTCTATACTGACTCTTTAACGCTTTTTTAATCTGACTCAACTATAAGGGAATTCTAAAGTTCATTAGAAACATGAGACTTCTGCAGTCTGACTTACACAAGCAACAAAACATATCGTAAGTATTTTTAGAAGTTAGTCTTTGTGTTTACTTGCTGAGCTGCAGCAATGGCATACTTCTGTCCAACAGGTAAACCTACGCAATAACCTAACAACTATATCCATTTAATTTTTTAACTAGACTTCTTAAGCTTTATTTAGCTTCAACTAAACTTAGCTTCCTAAAATACTGTGTCCTCATATGGGGAATTTAGATTTTGAGATCCATGCACCATATACTTCATTCTGCTCAACTTAGATGTATTGTCCTCATTAGTGGGCACATGCCTGTTTCACTTTGGCTGAACGGGATAAGCGGTACCACGAAGCTGGTTATCAACTCAACCCAGTTTCCTAATCCAGCTTTGAGCATGTTAAAGAGGCAGTGTTAGCAGCAGATGACTAATCACAGACATGAACAAGTCCACTGTCAGCAGAGTGCCATATTTTACATATAAAAAGCAAACTGTAACATTACAGAAATATGAAATGGACTAATTAACACAGCTGCAGTTGACACATGTAGGGAGACAGAAAATCGCCAACAGTGTGAATGCCTAAATAAACAGGCGTAGCCTGTAATAATGCAATTATTTGATGTGTTCTTATGAGCTGTATAAAATATCAGCCTTATTCTTTCAGCTCGGCTGTGTGTCAGGCACTGAATAAGTGGTTGTTTTTGAAGTGACTTCTTGCCACTTCTAAAATCAAATTAATTTATTTAACACACTCAAGTGTTTTAAACATTGTTCCATATTAACTTCATAAAGCAACAAAATGAAAAATTCCATTCATGCCATAAAATGTGCTCAAATAGTGGTTGAAAGTCTGAATCCCAACACTTAGGCTACTAAAAACTCCCCTCATCCTGCGCCCACATCGCAAAAGGTGGGGCGGAACATGACCAGTCTCTGTAGTAGGCCTATAAGAAAGCTACTAACCTAAAATAAATAGCGTTTATTTTAAATTTTAAATTTAGTATTTTAATAGCCTATCCCGACCAAACTGCTCATAATATTTAGCCTCACATAAGAAATATCAATTCCATTTATTTTAACGGCTGTGACAGGCTGTGTGAAACGGACTGGGAGCAATATCGCTATAGACAAGAGGTTCTCCACATCACCACAGCAAACATAAAGCAGCATATAAAACAGTCTGTGGGATTTTCTACAGATGGTGATGTCATTTTCCAAGAGAGCTGATTGGTCAGAAGGCAGCGTTTTCATAAAGTTCATCTCTTATCTGGAACATAACACGCTCCGGAGCAGGTTAGCCGTTTAGCATAAGTTACCATGAAGATCTACCCTGGTAAGAAGTGAACCACTGTCATGATACTGAAAACCCAGGGTTAAGCCTGAAGTTACCTGGATAAGCTCAAATCCTGCTTCGTGGTACAGGCCCCAGGTCTTGGGAGGTTTGGGATTTTTCCATGAAAGGAGAAGAGTGTTTTACTGCCCAAAAAACACAGCTCGCGTTTTGAACTTTTCCACCCACGATTCTAACAACCACAAGTGAGCTGCTTGCGGAGAAGGCCTATAGTACATCTCTCTCCGTTTGTGTCTCTGTAACTGTCAGTGTACTGTATGGCAACCGATCATGGAGGGAGTTGGTCTCTTGGACGGATAGAAAAATAAAAAGTCATGCTAAGCACATAAAATCTGACTGACATTGATTTTCTGGCTTGGGGTATGTGTTCAGGGAATTTAAGAATAGGCTTGTAAATGGCTTTTAAAGTGATGTACTGGAAAACTTACAAAAATAAATGCAAATGAGAAATGACAATTGAAAGTAGACGGCTCTATCCTCCTAGTCTAACCGTTAGGGTAGTTGCATAGGTTCAACATTTGTAAAGCGTTGAACTCAGCAAACACCTGCAAACACATAAATGTATATAGATTAATGGTTTCCAGCTCAGGCCTTGACAGAAAAACATAATGCATCAATTACTTGTTTTAAGCAGGATGGCTGGCCAGGCAAAAAATAATATAGTTATTACCTGAGAAATGGACATGGAACACTGAATTGACAAGAAAATAAAATGCAGGGTCATCCTGCAAATTTCTTTAACCTAACTTACGTGCTGCTGCATTAAAATGAAAGATTATGTGGCTAAGAATTGAATTAGCCAATCAAATATAGTTTAAAACTAGACTAATTGTACAATATTTCATCATTTAGCTTCTATCTGAAGCAACGTTCACACACCAACACAGACCCTTGTGTTTTTTCTCTCAACAGTGCCATTTTTGGTCTGAACTGGGTTGAGACAGAATTTCAGTCAGGTACTAAATAGTTTAAGAACCATAAAGGAATCATTCAACCATCTCATCATAAGTTTCTAACAGCCTCTAATGAGCCTACAATGAAAAATGTTTACACTTAATGCTGTAATAGATTCAGTTTTCATGGCTTTTGATCACTGCCAATCATTTCTGAAAGAAATCTGTGAGAACTGCTAAATATACATATTCATTATAAAATCTGAGTCACAGCTGGACTAATGCACTTTTCTGAAACAGTACAATATCTCTCCTACCTCTCAAGTCAGGGCTAAAATAACTTCTTTCATGTTAAAATGTCATCCACTGAGAAATGTTGCTGGCTCCAGTTCTAGCAATGTAGTATGTTTTATATCCTCAGTCTGTCTGATTACCAAGCCAGCAATTGATGCAGAAATATGCAAATTGATAACATACTTTGGATAGCTGTAGTGCCACTCAATACTGTTTGATCCTGCAAGAGCAAATAAAAACAACAATATAAAGATTTCCCATTAGTCCTGTCAGTAAGATCATCATCAAATGCTGATTTTCTTAAAATATACAATATTTTATAATTTATCTGACCTACCAATATCAGAGCTGCTATTCCAGCTGCCAAGTCCAGTGAATATGGGCATGATGAAAGCAGCACTCCAGTCCTTAATGGGCACACAATATGAACACCGACTTTTGATTAGTTTACATAATAAAGGCCGCGTAAAGACTTCTCACAAACATGTGATATGGGCAGAGTTTATTGTTATGATAGAGGTGGTGATTGCACAATGGAAGACACATGGCTTGGTGTGAGAGACCTGGGTTCAATTCCCTACCTTAACACATCCACCAATGTGTCACTGAGCAAGACACTTAACCCCTAGTTGTTCCAGAGGCGTGCGACCTCTGTTGTAAGTCGCTTTGGATAAAAGAGTTAGCTAAGTGAATAAGCCGTTTCCGTTTAAAAATAGATGTTTGCTAGCTTTTGTCTCTTCTTCTTCTTCTTGTTTCCGGCAGTCTCGACGCATCTGTGGCGTATTGCTGCCCTCCTCTGTTCGTTGTTCACATCTTTATGCTTATTGTTTATATTCTTTTATATAAGTCCGTTTTGTGTAGGTACTCAATTAATTTCTTCATTTTGTTCCAACTATCTAAGTTAACTAGAGTCAGTCGCGCCCTCACTTGCCTCCTTCATATTTCAGCATCATTTGGCGCCAAAATTTTGTGACGTACAAAGCTTTGGACGTCATCGGTCACGTGGAGTGTCACGAGCGCGCCGGCGGCCGGCACCTTTTTATATACAGTCTATGGCCGGCACATTGGATGGACCATGAGTCTGAATAAAGAATACTACTACATTGCCTATCAAATGTGGCATCATTGGACTGTGGTAAGTCTTTCCTATTTATTAAACCATTGTTTTGTATTTTAATAGAAGCAGTGTTGTAGAATAACTTGATATTGATGTTCACCATAAACTCCAGCTGGCTGGTGTTGCAAATTCCCCGAAGGGCTAGCTTAAATTTGTGATTAAATTGAGAAGCTAAGTAACTTAAAACTGGACTGTGTTGGCGAGAAGTAACATTAACATTGTTATCGTGGAAGAGTAATTTTGTTGTGATATTTGGAATCTTCCATAAATCACTTGTCAGAGTCCACATGTGAGGAGTTGGCTGACGTTAAACAAGCTAACTTTAGCTTGAGGTACTGTAAATATACCTGCCGAACAATCGCCGGCATTCCTACAAGGATGTACCAAATAAGTGTCTTATGAATGAGTAACGTTAACTGCCTCTTTAGTAGTAAGTAGTGTTACCTTACTGATCTACTTTAGCTGTAATTTAATCTTGAGAAGCTGCAGAGGTGCTGTGGTTCATCAATGGTGATAAATTATCTGGAAGTCCCGCGAGGTGCGGACAACTTGGCACAACACCAGTGAATCCGGGGCTCCATCTCTTCAGAGAGTTTTCCTCTCTATAAATAATTTTAAAACAACCACGCAGTTAATATGCATACTTCTATATATGTTTATTGTAAGTCATGTCATCTAAATATATTAATGTTATCGCACATTGAATATTTTCCTCATGCCCCTTGGGTCTGGTCTCACCAAATAACCGTCACCAAATAATACTAAACTATCGATAGTGGTATCTTAAAGAAACAAATCATTAAGCAGTCTCAATGAGGGTATCAATAAAAATTAACGATCCCATCTAAGTGTGTAAACCAGATCTGCATGCTCACGGCTAATAAGTTATAATAGCTTCCTCCATGTTGGACTCTCCGGCTGTCCATCCAGTCAGAGCTCACCTCCATTAGGTTTGCTGAATTGTGCAGATTTTCTAACCTTTTTTCCTCTCCCCCTTTGGAGGGGGGTAAAACCAGGAGGGCATCGCCTGGCTTCACTGCTACCTCACCCCCTCTATCTACACCGACACACAGATCTAGATCTGAATACTTCTATCTCAGTTCAGTTCCTGGATGCAAATTGTTTGCATCAATGCTTCGTTTAATCCGTATACTGTAACTACATAGCACAGTTGTTTCGCACAGACATGTATAACTGTTACACATCGTGCTTACGCTGTGAACGCAAGCTGATTATGATGGCGCTGTTTGCAAAGTGGAAGAAGAAGAGAGAAATGGCAAGTGACAAAGAAGAAAGTGTCCAAAGTATGGGATTATTTCAAGCTAAAGTAAACAACCCTGTAATGTTACAGTCCGTCACACTGTAAAACGAAACTTATGTCGCCTCGGCAACAGCACAAAGGCACCTGATCAGAAAGCACCTGGTGTTCTGCCAGCGGACCACAGACAAGGTAAGAGCAGCTTAAGCATTTAACTGAAATCATGATTTATTGTTAAGTTGATGTCACCGATTAGTCACGTAGTGTGAATGGCTCAACGACCTTAAGACTCTTGTCACAAAATGGCAAGTTGTGTCGTGTGAACGGCATGGCCATCAGCCGACGCTGAAAGATGTGTAGTCTGCATGAGCCTTTTATAGCATTCGGGTGATGTTCGTGTTTGTAAAGCACTTGTCTGGTTATTGGTCTGTTGATATTGTTGGTCTGATGTTTGCCGTATGACACACTATAAATTTCTGAAAGGACTAATAATTGTCTATCACCTTTAAACGTGCACAGCTGATCCCGTTACCCAGGGGGCACCACCGCCAAGCAAAAGTACTTCTTAAATAACGCATCGATGTGTCATTGAAAGACTCTATAGAAGCTTTGAATACTAAAATCATTGTTAGTTGCAGCCCTACATACAGGTAACAGCTGATCGGGACTGGTTCTCATCCAGGATGTGTTCAGTTAGCAGCTCTCTCTCTCTCTCTCTCTCTCTCTCTCTCACATGATGATGTGGAGCCTTGTGATGTTCAGGAAGGACTTAACATTCACAGTGAGACACTCTCAGTGAACACCTGTCCGTCCTCGCGTCTTGTTCTTGTGTCCACAGTTTAGTCTCTAGACTGGGAGACCTTCGAGCAGTACAGCACCTGGCAGCTGTTCCTGGCTCACAGCCGCCCCCCCCCGGAGACCATCATCCCTATCCCGTAGCACCTTAAATATAAAGGTGAGTGGTATCAAGGAAAGGGTCCCTGTCTTCCAGTCTGATCGTCCTCTGACTCCTTTGTCTTTGTGTTCCTAGAACACCCGGTGGCCTTGTCCTGTCTGCTGCTCCGTAGAGAAGTACGGCAGGAACACATCTGGACACTCTTCTTAGAGACGCCTGAGTCCCTGAGGAGATGGTGAACTGGTCCTGTCATCCCGATGACCAGTTCACCACAAGCATCCTGAGACACTGGGCGTCCAGTTACGACAACACGCTGGAAGAACACAACAAGGCCCAGCTGATCAGGAGACAGAAGTGAGAACAGACAGAGATGGACAGGTGAGGACAGAGGTGGAAAAAAAGCAGATGACGACAGATAGGACAGTGGTGTGGACTGTCTCTGGGTAGTGGTTGTGTCTCCGTCCTCAGTCTTCACAGTTCCAGCAGTAAACTGGCTCAGCTCACCCTGCAACAGATCCTGGAGCTCATGGACAACCTGAGGCTGAGCCTGAGCAACACCAAGAAGAGCTGTCACACACAGGCTTATTGATCGCTTAAGGAGGGATTGATAACTGATAGCTGATTGTGTCTGTCTCTGCCAGTCTTCCCTCAGACCCCAATCCTTCGGCTCTGCACCACGTTCAGGCCAGCTGTGATGAGGTCCACAAGATGAGGTGCGCACTTACTCACACACACGCTGACGAGTGACATTACTGTGGCGGCTGATGATATCACTTCCTCCTCCTACAGGTTCAGCAACCTGGTCGCCCTGGCGGAGGAGTTTGAGGACTCACAGACCAAGCCTCCCAAGTCCTGCCGTAAGGCTCTGGCCTCCTCACCTCGCTCCCGAAAAACGCCAACGAGGAGAGCGCCTCCAGCAGCGCCTCGGTATGTAGCCCCACCTGCTCCTCTGTGTGAGGACAACCCGAATCTGCTTCTTGTTCTTTGATTGGTCTGTTTCAAAACCACAAAGGAAAATTTGATATTTAATGTGTCTTATTTGGGAAACCAGGAAGCAACTTTCTGTCTTCACCAAGCAGGAACCTCTATATTTGAAAAGTGAAGCCTCAAACCTGCGAACTCTCTTAACAGCCAGCAGGGGGCAAATCCACTGGAGAAAATGTGGCTACTTCTCAGCTGACTTATTTACCTCAGTAAACACTTTCCTAATGAGTTTATGGTCTCAGTTGCTTGTCTTCTTCAACACAGCATGATGTTCATTTAGTAAATTATGGTCCCATTTAGAGGAAGACCAGAAAGCCGAGGAGGCTTTAGAGCGGGGCTACCTTGTGATTGACAAGTCGCTGTGTGTGACCCAAATATAGAACCCCATGGATGTTCAGGGTGGAACTCTTTTCTCTCAGCAGGACAGGTAGGCTGGAATGAAATTCAGCTGCTTGTTACTTTCTATAAATTGAACTAAAAGACGTTCTGTTAGCTTCCAGCTTACAGTCTGGAGAAGCGGAACCATTTATTACGTGACACACAGACACCGTACTTCTACTGCCAGAATATTTTCCTCCTCTGAGATTCACTGTCACTTTCTGTCACTCAAACAATCAAACACTCTGAGACCTGATTAAAGGAGCTACTCTAAAACGGCAAAAATTTCAAAATGTAAGGCCTTAACATCTTAAATTCGCTGAAGTGTGTTCTAGGTCTTAAATAATTTTAAACAGGTATTAATTTTCCAACGTCCATGTAACGCTACCTCTTATGCTCATTGAAATGCTCCCACAGCGCTCAAGAATGTTTTTTCCTCCCATGGTGGTGTGGTTGTTTCTGTCGCTGGTCCATTTATAATTTGCTGTATTACGACTACAAAGACCAACAGGCAGTTTTCATGTTAATCCCGTAAGTCTGTCGAATTCTACCACAAATATAAAATGGATTTATCTTCAGCTATTGGGAAGTGCAACCTTATCGGGAAAAACAGATCTTAGGGCTTAAAACCAGTCTTAGCAACGTATTTGAAACCTACTGTTGCTGCTTAATGAATGAGAGCCTCTATTAAAATTTCACACAATCGTTAATGATTTTCAGTAAACTACAGTAACACTCAAAGCATGGCTGTCTCCCTCTCCTCATTCTTCAAAGGACGAGCGAATGTGAGAGAGGACGGCAGAAAGTGACGGTTAGCTGAGAATAAGATCAGCATTAAGTTGTCAGGTTACAGCTCTGTTCTGTACACCTTGATACTTAAATTAAAAAGAGGACGGTGTTGACCATGGAGGAGCTGAGGTTAGTTAACGTTGAAACAAACTAATAAACTAACGTTAGTCCTTTTAAGCTAATGAGGAGATTATTCTTTTGGATTTTCATGTACAAATGAAATGCCTGTGGTTCTCATGTTGCTTATTTATGTTAATTTCTACAAATGTATAAAGCAGTAAATTAAGGCACAAAAGGCAAACATGAACTGTCCTATGTGTAATGATTCTGACGTCAAGTGTTTTCCTACCATTATAAGGTGGTGATATAGGTTTTAAATTTCATTTATAATGGTCTTAATTTAATGTTTTGAATTTGACCAGGTTAAACCTGCAGAAACCTTGATGATGATCCATTACCTTGTCTTCCAGACAATTTGCATAGTCTTATTATTTTAAACAATTTTATTAACTATCTTTCTTAATCTTTATTTGCTAATGACTCCATAAAACTCCACATTTAAACCTCCCTTTTATATTTAAGTAAAAGTGCTGCTGATGGAATAAAATTATGCATAGTCGCTTTTTCCCCAACACACAGTAAAGTAAGTAATAAAAGGAAATTTTATTTAGCTTATGAGATTCAAGTTATCACTTAACACCAAAAAATCTCATTAAGAATCTGGAAATAGAGAATGTTCAACATTACTGCAAAAGAATGAAAACAAAACTGATTATCAGAAATGTTGCTGGTTAATTATCTGATCAAGCAGTCAATTACTTTGTCTATTCAGCTTTATGCAAGATCTGCCTTATTTTGTGTCTGGTAAATGTAGAAATGATGGAAGATGTTGTGAGAAGATTATACTAATAAAGAGAACTTGAATTCTAATAATGGAGTTGTATTTATATTTTTAAGGACTGCTATCTGAAAATGGGCATTTTGTAAATTTCAAGTTGACTAGTAATTTTGAGTGAGTTTCCATTAGTATTTCAGTATAGCGGAGCGACTGGCCCGCTGCAGACTGTCAGTGATCGTTCCCTCTGGCTGGATGAAATCTGACGCTCCGCATGATCCATGATGATAGAGAAATATAGAAATTAATGTCAATAAAGCATGTTGTCAATATTTTAGAACCCCCAAAATATCTCAAACCATCCTTTTAGCGGAGCTAAGCTCCCCATGTAGTTTGTACACCTTGGGCGTAGTAGTCAAAAAAACAAGACGAGAGGTCACGGAACTACTCAGTTTGGCCCAATTTAAGAGACGTCCCGGTTAGTAGGGGACAGTTGGCAACCCTAGACGGTGATGAAAAGAAAATATGAACATGTGAAATTACTAAAATAAAATAAACGACGATCAAATTTATTATGACATTATGTATGTGACCTCTTTGTGTGGCCCCCTGTGAGCAATTCTGGTGCACTGACGCACATGAACAGGTGAACACAGCTGATATGCAACACAAAATAGAAAAGTAGCTTCACTTTCAGAGCATGTGCAGAAACGGTGTTTTAAGATTGTATTCTAAAAGAATAGTTCACAGCTCACCATAAGAACGGAACAGTTCTTAATATTTGTACTGCAGGTTTAAGGAGCTGACAGAGAGAAATGACACTTCTCTGCTTAAGAGAATTTATGTGACATACTGAAGTGTCCCTTTTGCACCATGACAGTGCAGTGGGCATTTCGACCTAGCAGTAGAGGGGGGGCATTATTGACATATGAACAGACTCTGGCAACTTCACCTCAGCGTTTGTGTACCCAAACATTATGACCCTGAATCAGGTCAGCCTGCACCCTGGTCTCAAAAGAGACACAAAAGACACGACTCTCACTAACACTCTTTTTCACCATTTCTGCTCTGTTCACACTCTTATCACCAAAGCCTCTAATTTGTCACAAAGCTCTCTTTCTTTGCAAGAAATGGTCTTTCTGTCAACTAATGGTTAAGCACACTTGAGCTATCCAAAGTCGTGTTACACACATAAATTCTGCTTATTAGTAATACTTGACCTGTGAATCTTACCTGTAGATGTTTGATAAATAACAGGCAATGTTTAATCATACTCAATTGCACATTTAAAAATGTAATTTAAATGAGCAAACATTACCTTTGCAGGGAAATTAACGTATTTTAAGCTTTAGTCATTGAGGAATGCTGTCATTGCGATAACATCTGGATAGGCCACTCTTTTGTGTAGAACATGTGTAACACAGTGGATCATAATCCTCTCGTTCTTATGGTCTTCAGTGTAGACCATAAGAATCAGGGACACCACATTAATTCAGTTAACTACTCTCTGTTTGTTAATTGTTGTCTGTTATGTTCTCGTGAAGTTTCTCAACATACAATTTCAGGGCAAAAGTACCATTCTCAAATCTGAAGAATGCAAACAATCACAACGGGTTTACTTCCCACTTGTGGTCCTTCAAAAAGACTTTAAGGTTCTACAATTTTTGTCAGTGAAAATCAATCAGGCATTCCAGAAGTAATTTAGAGGATGGCTGAAAGAGAGACAACCTGTGTTTGTTTTTTAATATATTTATTTCAGAGCATCCTGTTTTAGTTTGTATGACTTCCATTACAAGTAGTGACTCATTTGAACTTGTTTCAAAGTAGATTGTTATTACCTTTACCCATGTTACTACCACAGTTAATAGCTATGTTGGCATGGCCTATAAATACATACAATGTTTGCAACACTGACAGGTGTGAACTGTGTCCATGTGATGTTGCCAGAGAGTTGCTTACAAATCCTTTGACATTTCTCCATCTTATAAAGATCTTCTACTCTTTATGATTGAAATGGGTTTGACAGATACGTCTGGATACACCAGGATTTACCAGGATCCTTCACACTCTGCAATTATTGTAACAACCCTCTGATTAATCCGGTGGGTCTTGCGTCAGTAAACACAGTTCCACCCTGTGATGCATCTCATTCATTATTCACCTCAGACACTCTTTATATATCTCCTCCTTCTCCCTGTGTCTCCTCAACGTTGTTAAATATTCATACAAAGAGCTACAGAGTCACACCAAAGACTCTGCTAGTTTGCTCAGTCTCAAAACTGAAATGCTCTACCCAGTGCATGAATAGAAGGCTCATTATCCTGCAAGAAGTGACGTGACGTTAGGGACTCATTACCAGAAGAGAAAAATGTTAACTGTCATGCACACATCTCCCTAAGACCACACGGGCGATCTGTATGTTACTAGTTTTACTGCTGAGAGACCCCAGAGATTACCTATGAATCAAACTGCTCAGCCCTCATCAACTTGTAAAAACTCACACATGACCAAGTCACTTATAGCAGTTATAGATGAATGCATTATTAGGCTGAACCAATGTTACACACACACTGATTTAGAATTTAAAATTATAGTGATATGTTTTCCTGTAACCTGCTCCATTCTCTGCCAGCTGTCAATCATCTGCTGAACTACATTACAACTTTTACTATAAAATAATCAATCAGACTTTATCTGTATAGCACTTTTAATACAGACTGTAACAAAAAGTACACAATAAAACAGTATTCCCCATCCACAACAATGCAATCAATTAATTTGTAATTAAAAAACGCAAAATAATGAAAGGATATATCAAGCAATAAAACAGATTAAAATGTATAAATAGATAAATAAATTAAGTTCTATTAAAAGCCTGATTAAAAAGATAGAGCACTTGAAGCACTACTATGTTGCTTGTTTGAATAAAATTTCACAATGCTAATTTAGAAATGTCCAAGTTTGAGTTGATAATTGCAACATAAGCTACTGCAGATTGTGCTCTTTATGTGTATATGGCTTTTGCTGTTAATATAAAATTTGCTTTCATTGATTTTTTTTTTTTTTTTTTTGGTCACTTGAAGCAGCTGAACAAGCTGTAAACACAACATTGACATTATGATCTCATGAAGTTATTAGCGAGAATGTGTTAGCAAACAGTTGCCTATTTATACATCCAGAGGATATGGGTCAACATTAGTATTCATTTGGAGTCATGTTTCTGTTCATCTGGTAAATAGAAGTCCAATCTTCTCTTATGTTTTAGCTCTTTTTTCACTTTCTCCATCAACACCTGATGGAAATTTCTTGCTATTTAGCTGCTAAATCCTCCACTATGTTTACCAGGTGGTTGCTTACTTTGTCTGTCTGCCTTTTGATGCTGAGCAGGTAATGTCAAAAATACTGATTACTGTAGCTATAAGTTCTTCTTTTCTTCTAGCTCTATTTGTTGCAATAAACCACAGTTGCTGCTGCTGGCAAGGCTTTATCTACCACTGAGGACACAGAAGTCATGCCCTCTGTATTATTGTCTGGGACTTTTGGGACCTAAAGGGCAGATTACATTTTATAATTTAAAACTGGTTTAAGCTTAGTACACATAATGAATTTCCAAGGGCAGAAGCCATATTGTTTTAGACCAAGTGCCATTAAAACAGATAGCCTTATACTAGAATGGATAAATTAAATTATTTAACAATAGTCCTCACCAAAATGCAATTTCTGCCAGAGTGGGAAAAGCAGTTAGGCTGCAAAACTTTATTTTTAAATGAATAAAAATCGAAAGATTATAATACAACAGTGGAATAATAAAAAAAAAAACTTTACAAAGTACTTTCTTTTTTAGGTCCTACCTGCAGGTAGTGGTGGTGGCTGCTAGGACAGCATTTATTGAAGTTTCACAAAGCGTGTTACAGCAACAGACAGTAGAGAAATGGCGTTTTATTCATGTGGCAACACCATTGATTTAACTGTTGATGTTGAACTTCAAACACAGTTATGTGCCTTCACGCTGTTTCTTCATTCGAAGCATCTCTGTGTTGGAAAAGCTCAGTCCTGTATCTTAGCAACCCCCTTACCACCTGCAAGGATGTGTGGATGGTTGGACCCTCCCTGAGTGTGTGTGAGTGTGAAAGACACAGGAAGTAATAGAGAGAAGACATCTGCAGGGGGTTGAGAAAATATTGTCTGACAACTCACAGAATTCAGTAGCTGGGACTGTAAAAAAGAAACTTTGTGATAGAAGGAAAGTGGGTTTTGGGTTGAAAGATTAGAGGCTGAACATTCAGATTTCAACGGTCGCTCAAGGATACACAGAGTTAGAGAGGAGTAGAGTGAAAGAAGAGTGTGACTGACGGTTAGAGACAGAGGGTGACAGAGTACAGCAAAAGAGAGCGAGAGGGATAAATTTTTCATCTGAACATCGCTAGTGGGCTTTTTATATTGAGAAATGAGAAACACAATCCAATATTAATATGTGTGCGTATGTGTCTTTCTGCAAGAGTGTGCGTGAGGCAGCTCTTACTTTGACCATCAGTAGCTGTGGCTGTGTTTCATTAGCTCATTTCCAGACTCAAAGGGGGACAATAAGTTTTGGGAAAATGGAGGAGGGTGTTAAAATGAAGACTAAAGAGTAAAGAGGCAGAGGGGGATAAAAGATGAGTGGGGACTGTAGATGTGTGGATGAAGCCTGAACCAGCATGTTTATTATACATCAGTGAGGGACACAAACAGAGAGTGCATTAGACAAAAAGTAAGACACTTAGCAAAAAGCAAAAGGCCCAGAGTACGGGCAGGTGAGCTGAAGTAAAAAAAAAATCAAAACATTGGAGCAAAAGGCACGAAGATGACAGTTGTGATGCTGTTTGCATCATCTGATTGATTTTGCTTTGCTGAAGGCTGAAGATATCCTTGAGAACTTTTTGCTTTACATATAATATTTGTCAGCTAAATAAAGAAAGTGTAACTAACACAATGATATGTTGTTACGGGCTCAGAGGGTCACAAAACATGATGTGCAACTTCTAGATGGTGCTAAAACTGTTGAAAATAATATAACAAGGAACAAGTATGAGACCACAATTAAATAAGCAAGACGGCTCAAGCAGGAGTCAGTGTTCAAGCAAACACTGATTTTAATTTAATCATTTGGACAGCATAATACAAACATAGTAATATTAATTACAATGTCAAAATCAAGTCATTCCTCCACCAAGGAAAGGTAAGTGAGTCCCCTTGGGTTTTATGAAAAGCGGTAACTTTAGTTTTTACAATTTCAGTGGCAAACCTGAAGTCAAAAAAAACAAAAACAATATAAAAAAGAAAAATATCATGATTCCAGATGATTCCCTGAATGGCTTGATGAATATGACAACAATGTGAATTATGAAACAAGTCCTACAATACTTATCAGCTTACAGCCAACACCTGTACAGTTGGTATGTTAGTTTGGGGCGACTAAACAAGGACTGAAAAACAGGCCAGCGGTCAAATTCAAGTGAATTACACAAGGTCAAAATTTGCTTTGCTTTTTCCTGACTTGTCATCTAGCACCATCATCATGTCAAAATTTATCCAATTTATGATCAAATAAGCTACCTGGAAAGCTTTGTGTTTAACACTGACTGCTGACGTTACCATTTAAATAATGAGCCTCACAGAGCTGCTAGCATTGCTGTAGACCCTTTGTTTCATATGTCCCTTCTGTATAACAAACCATGGCTACAGCCTAGTTGTTAACCCCTCTCCCTACCTACATACATAAATACATATATACATGTACAATACTTAGATACATAATATTGACAATATTCTTTTAAAACCTGTAACATCTTTTCATTTTTATCTTGTTTGGTTCTCCCTGTTTTGGTCTTACATCCATTGAGATCTGTCCTAATATTTTAATTTTAATCCTCTGGATCCACTGAGACACCCCAGCAGCTGAAATAAACCAGACCCTATATCTTTGTGTGATCTCTTTAGTCACATAACTTTATATTTGTTTTTGATAGTCACTCATTATGAGAGATTCATCATTAGTAAACACTGCAAACATTAAAAAACATAATCTCATTCCCTCAGTCTCCAACAAGCTTCAATCCCACTGTGGTTTCATAATGTTCATTTCGTTTGCTTCATTTGCATGTAGCTCATGTTGCGATCCAAAATATCAATGTTTTATGAGTGCTGATAAATAATAAATGAATATGGCCACCTGCATGAATACAGAAAAAAAGCTTTGCACTAAATCTGTTCAATGCACTCAATAGAGATGAGTCATACTGTGATTTTTAAGACATGATCCTTGTCTGTCAATATACACAATACAGCTAGTCACTTCATTATGACACGAGTTTTGTTAAACACTTTCAAATCTTTCACGTGGATTGCTCTGTGTGAACACACACCTATACAACATGTAGATACAAGACCATATACAGACTTTAAAGAACCGTACTTCATAGAAACAGTGTATCCTGCGGGACTCTGCATGAGGTCTGAGGTACCCAAATCAAAGTCTCAGTGCAAACACACACAGAATATGAAACATCTGTCTTGCCACTGCCTGGTTATGAAGTCTACTTTGTAGAAGCCTCTAACTGACTGCAGATAATTTACTGTTTATGTACATAAAGTATATTTACACATGCATTGTCTAATAACACTAATTAACTGATGCACTTACCTGTCTCATGAATTTGTCAGTTTTGTAAGTGTGTGAGCAAGGATTTGTGTCTCGGGTAATAGGTTCTCCATCTCTACATTGTCGTCAAATATTTCAGCTCAAGGGTAGGAGGGAAAACGGGATTTCCTGTACTTAGAGGCAGAGTTTAATTCAGAAATTGTTGAATTTAAGGACAGGAGTACTGTTATTTTTCATTGATGCCATAGATTGGCCAAGTTTCCACATCAAAGAAACACAATTGTGTTTATTAGCTCTTTATGATTCCTTTAAAATTGTGTTTAAACTGCCATTCCAATAGTTTACCCTAAAATACACACTTTTAGTGTTTTTTAAGTCACACATGTGACTTCATTCTTGGATCATCAGTGCACAAGTTAAATTGTGGAAATGGTTTCCTAAAGTAGAATTTTGAAATGCTGAATCCACACGACAACAGGACACACAAAACAAACAAACTGGCAGAAAAAAACTGACTTTAAAAAGAGAGAGTAAACACATTGATGTGCATCCAGATCACTTTAACCTGGCACCCCTCCCTACTGGAGCCTTGTAGCTGAAGTAGAGAAAAGTACTACAACAACTGGGTAAAGGCTGACTGGATACTGGATAGGGTCCCTTCATATTCTACTGGGAAACAACAACAGCACCAGGGTGACAGAACACGTTTTAGAAGGAAGGAAGCTGTGTGTAAGTTGTCTTTTGCATCTCTGCATTTGGAAGATGATTTGTACAATGACTTAAGTATGGTCTTATGAGAACGGTAGGACTAGACTGACTAGGTAGGTAGACTAGTGTGTAAGAGCATCCTAAATGCCTTATCAAGTCCATGTTCTTCATTATGTCTGCAATGGTTTGCTAGATGCTGTTATATTAAAGAGGTCATATTATGCTTTTTGGTCTTTTTCCCTTTCCTTTATTGTGTTATGTCTTTTTGTGCATGTACTAGGTTTGCAAAGTAAAAAAGCCCCAAGTCCATCCCAAAGGATGTTACCATCTCTTACAGAAAACACTGCAGCCTATATCTAACCTGTATGCATGACTATGTAACACTCTTCATAATGCTTGCCTAGTAGCTAGTCAGGCACACCCTAAAAAACACTGGTGAAGAAACACACTGAGCAGCAGCACACACAGGGACAAGACCTCCACCCGCTGCCTCTCCTCATCCCCACCCTACCAAATGTTAGAAACTCTCCAAACAGTCAGTGGACATAAAGTTGTTACTGTGATGGACAAACAGGGCATAGTAAAAATGTTACATATAAAAGATGCATTTGTTACAAATGAATAACTTACCACTCTGAAACTCTTTCCTCAGTCTAGGTTTCTAAGCTGGTTTGGAAACATGTAGAGCTGAACCAAAGCCATAGTTGGGGCTTATCAGGACCCGCCCCGCTATTCTTCTGATTGGCTACTAGTCCTTAACTAGGAACTACACATGTTGAACTCCCAATAAAGACCAAATAGAAGTGAGATGCTTCACTTGGTAGCCACAATGGAGGATTCAACACTGGTGTCAGGGTGAAAAGAGGTGCTACAGTAATGTGCAGTATTACAAAAATATGGTGTTTTTTTGAAAATGAAACCATGTAAACCTGTTCTGGTACAACTACTAAATAAAATTATAAACTTGAAAATGAGCATAATATGACCACTTTAATTAGTTTTTAACGCTCTACACTAAATGGCTTTTCTCACATTCTCCTAACATGTTTTAAGAAATCTTTTCACCACATTTTTCTTTCTCTCTTCTTCCCTTCATGTGCTCTTCTCTCCTGCCCTCCTCTCAGTAGGATGATGTGGCGTATGCGCTGTCGCTCCAGGACAATCTGTCTGTCCTTGGCCTTCATCACCATTTTCCTCCACCTCCTCCTGGTGTTTGTCTCTCTTCCCACTTACCACCAGCCTTGTAACCTCCCACTGCCACCCAGGACACAAATCCTGAGAGACCTGGCACGTGCTAACTACAAGTCTGTGGGTATCAGTGGTTCAGCTGAGCCACAGACTGATAACACACATAGAGTTTCTTCCAATAAAGGTGCCAATGAGGATGCCAAAGGTCATGTGCGAACACTTTCTGACGTGTTCTCATTAGTGAAAGAGAGTAGAAATGCCACTGCGAACATGCCAGACAATGTGGGTCGCCATGGTACCAACAGAGCTGAATCTGTGGAGTCTGGGCTGTCAAAGCTGGAGGCCCTGTTTGACCATCCTCTTTACAATATGCCCAGCCCTTCTATCCCTGAGGAGGACTGGCTGTTGAAAGTGAAATCAAAGGTCAAGGCTAGTGAGAAGAGCTCCCAGATGTGGTCAGTATGATACAGTGAATGTGCAAAAGACGTGTGTGTGAGTGACCATCATTCTCACAATGAAACAAAACCTTTCCAAAACCAAAAGCTGCTATATGCAACATTAGAGAAACTTGCAAGAGATTTTGAAAGTATTCAACTAAAACCTCCTGACCGATCATTTCATAACCTAATCCTAACCTGAACCCTAAAACCATGTCTTAACCCTCAAAAAGCAGTCTATACTCGCGGGGACTTCAAACTTTAAGTGACACAAGTCCCCATCAGTTAGAGTACATTCAGTTTAAAGTGCACTAAGATATAAGAATATGAAACACACACAGACTATATATATATTAGGGTAAACAGTTAAATACAAATCGTAAACAGGTAAAAGCTATAAACTAAACATTGTATGGACAAATTATTTTTGAATTCTTGTAATATTACACTTGTTTCTTTGCATACTCCTCTGAAATATAAATACATGTACAATATGATTTTCACCAGATGGGTCAGACTGCAGGAAGCTGAAATGATCTCCTCTTGTCAAGACTTCTTAAACAAGCTGAAGCAATAAGTTTTTGCAGATATGTACAGTGCTACTGTATGTTGTCAGTTAATGTATGTCTTTAAAAGTCTAAACAAAGCTGAACAAATGGGCTACACAGCCTTTGCAGACTCTAGGAGATGTGTGAGTGACCTCAGAATGTTTTGTATTTGTTGTGGCGTCTTTCTGTTATTCCCCTCCTGAGCATGATCCGGTCTCTACGACCGCCTACACTATTTTGTCAATTATTTTCAATTAATTAATTAACCATAAAATGTAAAAAAATGTCCCATCACATTGTCAAGAACCTAATCTTCAAATCACTTCAAATAGATTTTTAAAAGCAGCAAATTTTAACATTGAAATGTACATGACTTAATCAATTATGATAATGGTTGCAGATAACTTTTTTGTTGATCAACTAATTTGTTAATTGACAAAACATTTGTTTTGTGAAATGTAATTTTCTTAGTAAAGCTCCTTGACAATTCATCAGTTCTTTGTCTAGCAAAGGCATTTCCAGTGCCAGTCTCTGTAACACAAAGTGAACCTAAGAGAATAACGTCATGCTGACATTCTCTTCTTTGTCCCTTTATCCCCCCATAACCTCCCACCACATCTCTCTGACACCTACATGTCTTTTCAGGGTGAGTGCTAGCCAGGAAGGCTACGAGAACGTCGAGTGGAACATCAGCAGTAACAGTCATCCTCCATGGCTGCGCTTCCACCTGAGTATCTCCCGCTGGCAGCTGTACCCTCATCGGGACCCCAACATGGAGCTGCTGATCCAGCAGCTCGCCACAGACCGCATCGTCAGTGCAGGTGTGACACAAAACTTCTGAGCTGTGGATGATATATGTCCGTGCATCGTTTTGTTTTTGTATTTGTTCAACAGTTTTATTCCACCATAGTGATCAGAGCCTGACACTGTTATAAAATACTGATCATGGATGACAGATAAGGTGTCAGACCAGCAAATGCGAGATGTTTTTCGAGTAGAGGATGTGAGTAAGTTCAAAAGGTGACTCACTGAATGTCTTCAATAAATACGCGTATGACAGGCTTTTGCAGGACTGCAGTCGGCACAAGAACAACAGTGTCTTGAAAAGAAGTAGATCTATCACAACCAAAACTAATTTTCTCCCAGACATAAACATGTCACAGCAAAGGTGGGTGGGCTTCAGGGAGAGGGAGGGAAGACAAAGGAAAAGGTTGTTGTGATTGTGTGGCATCTGAGGTTTGCAGTTAGACTTTCAAATGTGGATACATGTTGAAGTTCTCCTGAAATGAAAGCTACTGTGAAACTTTGAAGGGCCTTTGTGGCTCAGCAGAGGATGGGTAGGAATGCATGAGCCACTGGCGACGTAGCAAACATCTCAGTGTCAATCAATCATGCATGTTTCTCCAAGTTTTTCACTGTCAGCATGGTGCCTCATGCTGTGTTTTGTGTGCGTTCTGGTTAAGTTAAACTTGTGAGGACTGACCTCTGACAGTCTACTGTTGTTGTGAGGTCATTTTGTTTTGGTGGACAGTCTGCCTGGGCCTAATAATGAAACACAATAATTTAAGGTTTAGTGGTTAGAATTTGGACTTGGGTTAGAAAATTGGTAAATTGACCTCTTAAAGTGAAACTGTCTAACTTTTGATGAACAGCCAATTGCTGGATAACGGATCATGTTAAAACATACTATAACAATACCACAAATAAATAATAAATCAGTCAATGAATGAACTGACAGAGACATCATCACAGCTAGTTTTTCTACTCTAACCCACCCCCAAGAAAGGGGGTAAATATTGACATGGAGGGGTTTTTGTAATGTTATTTGGGATGGCAAGTGGTTGCATCCAGGGGTTAAGTGTCTTGCTCAGGGACACATATGATATGTTGAAATGATGTGATAAAAAAAGAGATAATTGGATTTGATATTAAGTTACTGTAATGCTTCTGAATAATAACAATGTTATGCAGTTAAGGCTCGGTAACATTTATGGGAATGAATGCATGTAATACAATGTCCCGCCAAACATAGCAAAAGCCATGTGTGTTAGAAAGATGACACGGTGGTGTGTCTCCACAAACTGACTGAACTGTGTTATATCTTGGTGATGACGCACATATTTTCTGTGTGTGTGTGTATGTGTGTGTGTGTGCTCCATTAATGGCAAATGTGCTCATTCACAGCATGGTGTGTTGTATGTGTGTGTGTGTGTGTGTGTGTGTGAAATGTGTGCTTTGTTGCTATGGAGACATTCTGTTGCTTTTTTTTAGTGCAGAAGTCTGGAGGGACGCAACTTAAGCTCGTGATGTCATTTCCTAACTATGGACAAGCCATGTTTAAACCCATGAAGTGAGTCACAAGTATTCCAACACGTTGCTCATGATACAGATAATACATAAAATCCAGAATAGATTAAATCCTTTCAGCTGTCTTAAAATGAATCCAATAAACCATGAGGGTTTTTTAAACCTTCAGACAACTGAGAAATATTGTTTGAGGAAATACTGAAGAGGATAATGTCTAATGTTTAAAAATGTCAAGTGTTTGTTAGTAGATTTTATGTTGACTAGATTATGCCTCTCTCTGGCAGGCAGACAAGAGATGAAGAGACCAATTATAACCTCTTCTACTTCTCTGACTTTGAGAGACACAATGCAGAAATTGCAGCTTTTCACCTGGACAGGTACAGCCTCCATATATTTTTAAAGAAACTACAACATAACACTGCTTGAGTTTGCACAGAGGGGACATGGTGAATGAAATGGCCACATAATGAATAAGTGTTATGTAACGCCAAATTGTATTTTCTTTCTCTCCTCCCTTTCCCTCTCTTGTTTTCTCTCTCTGTCTGTCCCACGTGTCTTTGTCCTCATCTCCTACTTTATTCAACTGTCTCTGCAGAATTTTGGGTTACAGGAGAGTCCCTCCAGTGGTTGGGAGACTGGTGGATGTGGTCAAGCAGATCAAAGACGTCACTACCGACCACAAGCTGGCCCGAACCTTTTTTACCTCCCCTGGTACTGCTCACATAACCCTCCATTATTCATGTACCCTGCTTAAAATACACTTGTGTGTCAACTGATTATGAATCTCTTTGAATGTTGTTCCTTTTTTCTAATTCTCTCTGGCCACAACCACCCACAACCTCTTTTATCCCTATTTGTCTTTGGTCTTCTTTCCTCTCTGTGCTCCTCTGGCTCCCCCTAGTGGGTAATGTGTGTTTCTATGGCCAGTGCTCCTACTACTGTTCAACAGAGCACGCTGTGTGTGGCCGCCCCAGAAACCTGGAGGCCTCCTTGGCTGTCATGCTGCCTGATCTCTCTCTGGCGGCTCGCAGGACCTGGAGATCCCCGTGGAGACGCTCCTACAGCCGCAGCAAGCTGGCAAAGTGGGTATAGAGGACTTTTGTCATAGAGGAACCATGGTGCTGTTTGACATGCAGTGATTCAACACATCACCTCAGCACATCCCTAAAACCTAAAAACAAAATTATTATATATGAGGCCATAATAATAGAAGATTTAGTTTCTCACAAGAAGTTATTGTTTAATCATGTTTTCATTTAGGCTCCAGCTGTATCACATTTTAATATGAAATTAATCATCATTAATTGATGTCATATCACATACATTTATCTGGTACTAGCAGTTTCACTGTACTGAAACAAAACTTAAGAAATTAGTAGCTTTTACTACCGTCTGTACTGCATGATTGGTGCAGATTGTGGATATAGCACAATACAAGAGGGGGCTGATGTTTAGCATAAACAAAACTTAAGCCTGTTAGAATAAGTGGAAGACTTTTGTCTCTTGTTTTAAGCTAAATGAAACAGAAAACAAAGGTCTCGTTTATGCATGAAAGCAATGGAAATACCAGAAATGCAGTCTTAATTTTGAGAAAACATCAGCAATGAAAACAGTGAGAGATAGAGGCTGCCAGTCATATCCACCACAGGAGCTTTTGTTTAAGGTAATATATTAGGTGAATGATGTCTGTCTGTTTCAGGTGGGAGTCAGACGCAAACTACTGTTCAACAGTGAAAAAGACCCCACCATACGACAAAGGCACAAGACTGGTGGACTTCATAGATATGGTCATACTGGACTTCTTGATGAGTAGGTTTATAGTGTAGGCCTGTACATTGTATTTCAAGGGGTCAGAATCAATTTTCTGACCTCTTGAAATACTCTATAGGTCATGAAGGAGTTTATACAAGGTTCAAGGTAGATTTATTTAATTTTATTTTTAGTTCCCTTAATGCTACTCTTAAAAAGCTGTTTATATACAAACAATTATATACACTACGTGGATGGATAAATAACAAGTCATAGAAATAAAACAATTTACATGGTTGAGTGCTAAGATGGATTTAGGAGTCTTGCAGCCTGAATCTGGCATAGGTTTGACAAACCTTAATCATGTTTTAGTGTTTTTTTCACAGCAGACATTTTGACATGCAAGAACACCAGATGTGCAATTAATAACATTAATTATGGCTGCAATAAATTTAGGTTTAGAAATTCCAGGCGTAGGCTAGCTGCAGGCCCTGTGCTTTTGGTAAGGTCTAGTCAAAATGTCTGCTCTGAGAAAGGTGTACACGGTTGAACAGTTAATTCAGACCTTATTGCATACAATCTGTTGTGTTGTGTTAGATGTGTTCATATAAAAACCATAAACTCACCTAAAGATTAAAAACCATGAAAAATTACACAACAAAACTAAATTAACCTACGGTTGTAGGAATACACAGGCAGCAGAGGGTTATATATAATATATAATAATGCCTTGATTTCTTGACACCTTTTCTGTCGTCCTGACAAGCTATATTAGATCAAACAAAACTTCAAGGTTAAATGTTATAAAACGTTGGCATGTTGACCTTCACCAGGAATCCGACCAGCTCCACAGCACAACGAAAGTTACTGTGCGTTACCGTGGCAACGAGCCTTGGACAACTTGTTGTCAGGTAAGAAAGTCACACAAGTTAGTTTCTTTATGTTGTGAGCTAGTTAGTTTGTTTTAAAGTACTTATTTAGATTTAGAAACGTCACTATAATCGTTGTAATTCTCTTGTTATGTGAACTTGATCGGTAACGTTAGGCTTTTGAGAACAGGTGTTAAACTTTGGTTTTTAACGTTGGGCTGCGTGCGGAGTTGACTTTAAGCTGATATGACACAGGGTTAGCGTAACTAGCTAACGTTAACTAGCAAAAAGTGCTCGCTTGGGTTTAGCTGTGCTAGTTAACTGTGTACATTGTTGTAATGGTATTGTAAAGATAACACGAACCCATATAAGCAGTATTTCAGTCAAAACAAGTTATGCCAGTACATGTACTATGATTGTTGGTAAGATTTAATAAGATGAGATAATATTTAATATCTGCACAGAACTAAGTTAAATTATCGTCAAGCTGCAGGCTGCACCCTGCATTTTATTGCTTGCTGAATCTGAGTCGAAAATGTAGCTTTTAAAATTTTAATTAGGTCTCTGTAATAAGTAGGTTAACAGTTATATGCCAAGATGGTGACATTTTTCAGAATTTGTAGTCAACTATATGGAAGGATCAGAATACAAGAAATAATGACAAAGACAGCTCTTTTATTCTGGTTATCCCTTTCTAATATTATGTTTGCTGCTTAGAATAAGAAACATGAACCTTATACAGACCTTGCAAATTAAAAAATAAAATAAAATAAAAATTCTGGTATGTGGCTAGGTAATGCAGGAGAGTTACAGAGTGTTATGGTGGTGATTCATACTACAGTTACTTTTTGTCTTATTCTTTTAGACATCCCAGAGTGTCAGAAAATCCTAATGTGATAGGCAAGACAAAGTTTGCGCTTCCATAAATCTGCTGATGGTATTCATAAAGAGATCAGCAGCATGTTCGCTGCCCCTTCAAAGGAAAGATCACGTAATGGAGCTTCTCAGACCTGTGGTAAAGACACTACTAAGCCTGGATCCAAGGTTAAGAAAAAGGCCCACTCTTTGGAAGTGAGTTTACCACCTCTATGCCTGGATCCACCTCCTCTCTCAGCAGCCTTTGCGGCCAGGTCTCTGTTCAGTCGTACCACCATCCTCAGAAATGTAACCTCTGAAAGACCTTTATCAGTGGTAGAACTCCCTCGTCTTATAACCCAAGTAGGACCTGGGAGAGCCATAGCTGATACAAAATGGACAGAAGGACCTCGATTAATGGCCTCAGCATTAGGGACCGACATCCCTGTCAGAACTGCTGATGAATTTACAACACAGAGGTATATAGAATAATTACAGAGATTTGATGTTGATTTTAATGCACCCATTCATTCTGATACAGTTTTTACACATGTTTCTGATACAATACAAAACTTCTGATTGTGTGTATCATGCATTATTTAGTTTATGTGAAAAGTTATGCTAATTTCTGAAGACAATACTGCAATCACTACTTTGGAAATAATGAGGATTATCACATTTGTAATGATGATGATCGTATTTAATGGGACCATGTGTGTCTTCATAAACATTTGACATAAACAAAATATTTGTTTTCTCCCAGAAAATTGTAGGATCTCTGTAACATCTCTGTTTTTTTTACCTTAATCAAGTGCTGTAAAGAACTGAAACATTTAGCTCTCATTTAGCCTGTACTATCCAAAGTATTTAGTTCTTGAATTGTTCTGTCGTTCACACTATTTTTTTTATTGTTTCAGTATTACAGAGAAAGAATCAACATGTAAGGACAGAGAGATAGTGACCAAACCAAATCAAGTTCCTCTCACTGGCACAGACGTAGTTCATATCTTTGTCAGGAATAGAGACCTGGGAGAATTTGAGCTTTATTACCTAAAAGAAGTGGATCTGGACTCTTACAGGTACACTGAAATAAGACTAAATACCTTTTAATTTTACCCTTTCAGACTCCCACAGATGTTCTCATGTTGTAATTTAATTCTGCTGGAATGCTTGCAATTAAACTATGAATGCAGCAATATGTCCTCTTTGTTTGTAGACCCTATGACCTGCGAGTGGTCCATTCCAGTGAAGCTGGCTCTGAATACTACATCTTCTCCCCTAATACTGTACTACATGTGACAGAAAAGGGTTATGGTGGACTTGTCAGTCTGGCAGAGTGGTACAGAGAGTCTGTGTTGTGGACAGCTTTGCAGGAAATCCCGTTTTTCAGGGACTTTAGACTGCGGAAAGCTTTCACCTTGTAAGTACAAAGCTGCGCTTTCTGTTTCTGCTTTTGTTTTGTTTTACCTTCATGCTTTGTCTGCTTGTGTTTTTTTTGTGTGTCAGGTGGCATAGAAATGTGCGCAAGATCTGTTTTCAGCACAAGTGTGCAGATCTGCAGGATATGCTGATTATAGCTGTACCTCAGTTCAGAAATGCTCTTTTTGTGTTCACCAGGTGAGACCCATCGCCATGCAAATCGTTCAGTATTAGTTAAATTGTTAATTTTGGTGTAATATGTAATGAGCAATTAGAATTTTGTATATGACCAACGTTCAGATGGGACAGATGTTAAACTTGAACATTAGTTTTTCAGATTACCTGGTAGTGATACTTCTTTTACAGAATAATTGAAGAACTAAAAGGGACACACCACCTGCCACAGGAGGAGTCTAACACCTATACATTGCAGGAATTCAAGAATCTGCTAATAACCATGAACCAAGAGTGTCTGCAGATATTGGAGAAGTTGTCACAGTATCACTCTGTCATCCTAAATGCGGTACCACAATTTGTTTTTCTGGCGTAAAACAAACTCAAACCTGTGTAAAGAACAGATTTAATAATAGAGTTATGACTAGCGATGTAGGCACTAGATGATTGGTTCAACATGAAGAAATAAAGCATGAAGAAAAAATTACAGTTTTATCTTAGGCCTGTCGATTTTTAGAAAAAAAGATGGGCATATGGTCAGTTTTTTTTAGAAAGCATAATTTTTAGCAGCGTATGTTATTAAAATGTTATCACTGTTCATAATTATTATTTTTATTACAGTGATGTTCTTTCATCCCCAGGTGAAAGAGGACAGCTACAAGGCACACCAAGAGCTGCAGCTGCACATGGAATATGCTAAAAAGCCAAATAAATGCTACGAACCCATTCACCTGCATTTGGCTCACCAGAAGGAGCTAAAGAAAGAGTTGGCCCGGTCTAAAGGCATTTTAGAGAAACTGGGCAACTTTGCTGTTCTCATCAATCAAATGATTGTGCAGAGTCTCGTCACGATCATCCGACAAGATGCCATTTCTTTTCTCAACAATGTTTTGAAGGTGAAAAAAGAGCATTCGTTAACACCACTTACGTAGCTGTATCCAGCAACAGGAACACAAACCTGCTAGATCAGTTGTTGATTGAAAACATAAAAGCCTTGTTGCGTTGTCTTTAACACATTATTTTTAGGTACAGCGTTGTTGCAACCTACCCTTGTGTGCTTACCAAGTAAAATATGGATATAAAACTTGTATTACCCTGAACACTGCTACAATAAATAATTAAAATAATGGACGAAGCATCAGATATAACAAACTGACAAATAACTTAATTCACATTGAATTAAATTAATGCTGCTGATGTATTTTTGTTTTTTAGAGGAAGAAATCTCAGCAGTGCTGTCTCTTCCATACTGAGCTGTGTTTCAGTGCCAATGGTCAGCTGACTGTGCAGCCACCAGTACATCTGTTCCAAGAAGCAGTGAGTGAAGCAGTCCTGACTGTTGGCAACTCTATTATTCAGGTGATTTACACAGTTGCAAACACAGCTACACCTACATTACAGTACATTTTTCAGTTGTGGACGCTGGGAAATGTGATTCATATTTGTGACATTTGGTAATCGTAAAAAGAGTAAAACACATAATTAATTTTCATTGTTCATATTTTCAATATGAACAGACAAGTGTTTGCAGTAGTAAAATGAGTGGATTACTGCTATGATAAATGATTTTAAATTTTCTCTACAGCTACAGTTAGAAGATACTTTTCATTAAGACCAATCACCTCTGTTAAATCAATCAGTATTTTTGTCATTTTGATCATTAATTTATCACCAGCTTCATAACACCTTTCTTCTCTGGTAGATGTGTGACACTTGTGGATTCTTCCTAGAGAACAGCAACAGTGTCGTCAGCTCTGGTTTTGCTCAGGATTTAGCCTCTGACTTCAGTTGTATTGAACATCTTACTGTTACAGGTACAGTCATTCGCATTGAAATTGTTATTGGTCTTCAGATTTCACAGTTTTGATTTCAGTTGCTTTGAGCTTCTTTTGACCCAAATCCACAGTATTAATATGAAAATGTGGCTGAGCCCAACCCAAAGTTGTTATTCCTGTTGCTGCATGGATCAGTGTGATTTAAAAACAGAAATGGTTCCAAAATCATATTAGTTACATGTTTATAAACAGTTGAAAGACAGATTGTTTTGAGTGTATATGTGTTTTAATCCCCAGCTGAGAATAACAACAATGATGGAATGACTGGACGCAGAAAGTTGTGCTGCTGGCAAGTGCTCAGAGACCTGCCATCTGACTGGCTGGTGCTACCTAAACAGACAGTGCAGGGCAACATGGTGCATGGCTGCTACTATCCCCTCTGCAAGAGACAGCTGGAGTGGCAGATCAGCATCAATGACATTACAAAACCAGTTGAGGAAGAGCAGGCCAAGATCATGCAGGCAAGACTTTGAAAGCAAATTCTAGCCCATGTTAATGCATAATCAGTAGGAGTGTTAAAGAATTTACTTCCACTATTCTCTGGGCAGGAAGCTGAACTAGAAATCCAGCAGCTGTGTGAAAGCTACTCATGGTTGGTGGACATCCATTTGTTTATCAGCCAATGGAGTCAAGCCATGTTGGAATACATGAAGGGTCAACCTGCATTACTGTATGAGGACTACATAAAGAAGATACGCGACTGGACTGAAAGAATCTATACAGTTCCCTCATCAATCTCTACCTCCAACCAGCTCTTCATTATCCAGTGCACTCGCATAAAGGAAAATCTAGGTATGTCTGTTCTTAAGTGTTATTTTAAGTCTCTAAAAGATACCTATTCAATGTTTTAAATCAACACTGTTCCATACCAGGAAGCAGTAATGAAACAATGTTTTCTAAAAGAAACTAATAGTTATTGTTCCCTGCCTTTGTAAAATAGTAAACTGTATGTTCACTTTATGGGTTGGGAAAAGACTTCCTTGTCTTTATGCGAAATGCTCTAATACTCTTTGCCTTTGTTTTCAAGGGCAACAGCTGAGGTCCATTGAGGAGGAAGTGCTAGAGCAGCTTGTTGAGCAGATTAAGCTGCAATCAGAAAGCCTCACATCAGACTTGGAGAAGGCTACTGCTGAACTCAAGTCAGAACCCCAAGACTTACAAGACCTCTCAAAATATTCTCTTATGGTATAGACTTAATTTATTTTATAATAGGTTGGAAGACAGATTGTTTTGAGTGTCCCTGTGTTTTATTTCCCGGCGGAAAACTTTACATACTGGCAAAAAAGTGTTAAGGAGGAAAAGCATATAATGTAAAAAGAAGTAGATTACCAGTAATGAAAAAGAGTTTAAACAGCCCTAAAGGGTAAGAAAAATATATCACAAAAAGTTTTTACCTTTAGAAACTTGGTAAATGGAAGGTACAGGTCCTTTGGGACTATTTTCGTTACACATTCACTTTTGTTTAATTATTCATCCCATGAGCATATTCTTCTGAATTGGGATTCCATTATCCAAGAATGATGAGGGGATGCATTGACATCAGATATATTTGATGATTTCTGATCCCTAAACCATCCCTGCAACAGTACATATAACTATTGTGACCAACACCTTGTTTTTGCAAAAAGCAATTTTCAGTGCTTCATTCACCAAGTAATGCAACTACACAGCATTTTTGTCTTCAAATTCAAGTTCAAAACTACAGTCAACAAAATGTATATGACGTTTTTGCCCCTCCATGACTGTACAGCCTGAAGATACATTTTAGATCACTAATTAAATATAATTTGTTAGTCATGATAAACTTGTAAATTCAAATCTGTCTTCTCTTTTCAGGTGAGGGACTCTGTGAAAATACTGGCTGACACACAGAAACGTCTGGAGTACATTCACTCCCTCCAGGTCACTATTTGCATGAACTATAGGAAGATGACTGAACAGGAGAAGGCTTTGGAAGATAAGGTCTGCAGGCATGCAAGTGAAAATGATGCCATTATTAGCCACATTGTAGTTCTCCAACTTAGCTTTGTGCATTATTTCAGAACACTACAGCTGTTTGATCACATCTCAGTAATAGCTTTTTTTCCCACTGAAGTGTGTTTGCGTGTGTTTGTGTTCTATATTTAGATGATGGCCACGTGGGATTGCTTTATTACCCTCTTGAAGCAAGCAGAGAGCATTGTGTACCAACATCTTCCTTCAATGGCTAATGCATTGAACACAATGTACCCATTTTTGATCTGTGACTTTAAAAATATAATTTCCAAAACTACATCTGGATCCTTCCTTGACCCAAGCCAGAATGCAGAAGAGATGGTCTCCAAACTGAACCACATGTGTTCACATGTGCACACTCTCAGTGCAAAGCTGGAACAGCTAAATAGGAACAGTCAAAACCTACAAGGTAGGATGGTATAAATTAAGGTTATCAATTATTTATAGGCTTGAGAAAGTTACTTTTTAACAAAAGAAAAAAACTCTTACAACAACCATGAAAAAAACTTGTTATGTATTATACATAAATCCTAATCTTTTCAGACTGTTATGTTTTATCGCCTGCCATTAGAACATCCAATGGATTTGACCATTTTGACGACAGATGTTCAGAAGGTCAAAGCCCGTAAAGAGTTGTGGGATCTGATAAATGTGTACACAAAATGGATGGAAGAATGGAAACAGTTGCTTTTCAATGAGGTAACATGTCAAGTAAACCTCTCTGCTTATTGACAAGATGATAAAATATGTTTGGCAAGGAGGTAATTATTTGTATCTAGCCATGGAGATGCCAACTGTATAACTAATTTATTTAAAATGCACTTGAACTTGAATGTGCTCCCTGTTTATTGATCGCCTTTTTTTTCTTTGGAGAAATAAAGCAGTGCGGAGATGTAAAGCACAGTTTAAAAAACATTCTGAATTACACAATAAAGAATGTTTTATATTTAAGCTATCACCATTGTCCAAATGAATTACATTAACACATTTTTGAATTATTTTTCAGGCTGTGGTGTCACAAGCTCAGGGGAAAATTGCCAAGTGGAAGGAGCAAGTTCTATCTCTTACAAGTATCATACCTACCCATGATGCAGTGCTGCAGGAGACTTTGGGAAACCTGGAAAGCTTAAGCCATCGCCTTATAGTCATGGCCAAGCTGCAGAGCCACACACTCAAACCTAAGCACTGGAAAGCTATTTTCGAAGGTCAGACACTGTGCCCATGTTGTAACAAATGCATGCAACCAGAGCATATCAAATAATCAAAACACATTTCACCTGGCAGGCATGGGCCTACTGTATGCCACAGAGAAGAAGGTGACTGTTGCTGAACTGATGTCTCAACAACTTGAAGTTGACCAGACATATATTACCAAGGTGAGAGCAGGATACATACATATTGGGCATGTTTTGGCAGTACTACTAAAATGAGGAATCATCAAACTATCCTCATATGCCTTTAACACATGATACTTGATTACTTTTTTCATGATATCTTTACTTTGTCAGATATGCAGGGATGCACAAGCAGAGTATAACATGGAGCAGACCTTCCAAAAGCTTCGACAGGGATGGGAAGCCAGACTCTTCCAGCTGGATAAATTTACTCTCCCTGTTTGGCAGCATTGTGAGACACAGCTTGGTTTAACACAGAAAGAGAAGCCCAGAGAGGGCACTGTTTCAAATCTCCAAACTGGCAGTCAAAACTCCTCTAATGATGCAAGATTCACTATCATTGGTGAGACTGAATAAAAAGCTAGCAAATTAATAATACAGATGTGGTCATTGTTATAGTCATTGTAAACATGCTTGTTGAATTACTACTTTGGCAATATTCTGCTATAATAAGTTGCTGGGAGTTGCCCGGGATTTGTGTTTTCTCACTCAGGTCTGGAAATACACTTTGCTGAGATAGAGAACGATTTGATGACCCTGTCCGCCATGATGAGATCCCCACACAGTGTTGAGTTTAGACTGCTGATGGAAGATTGGTTCCAATTGCTACAAGATCTTGGTAGGATGGATATTCCGATGAAGAAGATTTTGAAAATGTACTACCAAGTGCAGAAACAGTATGAATATTGTGTTGTCTATTGCTTTCCCTTTCAATATTAACAGGGAAGCTGCTTTATATATTTGAAAGATACCAGCAAATTTGGGCCTTCTTGACCAAGATATTCCATGAAACATCTGTTAGTGTTCAGAGAGTGGACCTGGTATGTCTGTGTGTCATATATGTCATTTGTGCAATGCTATGATTTCAGAGCTTTGCTGTAAGTTTAAATATGAGATAAATGTCAATTATATTTCTATTTTTTCATAGCTGGAGCGATTCCAACCAGTTGATGAGACATTTAAAGAACTTATGCACTCCATATCAAATTCTCCTCATGTGTGGAACTTTGTTCATTCCAAGAAGACAAATGACAGATTCCATGGTAAAAGCCTTTGCCATATTCTCATTGATGGTCTGTCTACAATGGAAGCTATTTCCAACCAGATGGTGGATCTCCTGGACATCCTGTGTGAACAGTTTCCAAGACTCTGGTTCTTGAGTGACAGGGAAGTGATACAATTACTCTCCTTTCACCCAACACCTTTTACACTCCAGTGTTTCGTAAGCAAATGCTTTAAAGGTGTGCGCTGTCTTGAAGTGGATTGTGATATTTCATCTAATACAAGAGATGCAAAGAGCAGTGGGGCTACATCTGAAGGCCACGAACAGATGAAGGTTCTGGGGTTTTTTGGCAGCTTCCAGGAGCACATTACCTTTCTGTCTCCTTTGGAACCAAATCTCAATGCCTTGGTTTGGCTTTGTGTCTTTGAGAAACAATTCAAGTCGACAATGATACATCTCATGAAACAATGTGCTGTTGTGCGAAACCTGCTTGAACCACCCAGTCAAGGTTTGGTAGGTGATAAAAAATTTGAAGATGACCTGCTCCACATTGCTGATAGGAGGAAAATTGAACTACCTGTACTGGATCTGCTTTCTGAATATCCTCTTCAGTGTCTGCTGGTGGCTGAGGAGGCTGTTTGGTGTAGTGTTATTAAAAGAGCCTTCCAAGAATCGAGCCCAGTGAAGTTGAGCAACATAAAGGCATACAACTCTGCAAAACTGAAAAAGCTTGGCTGTTCCATAAGGGATGGAGTCACGGGGGCAAAAAGTGATTCTCTGGTTTCTAAGTACATGATTATGTGTCTGCGTGCTCTAGTGCAGCTTACAATGAATCATGCGCAGCAGCTGTCTAAACTCATGGAGGTCAAAGGTGTACCTCTGGAGTCGTCTTTTGAGTGGCTAAGTTTAATGAAGTATCATATAAACTCAGAAGATTGCAATCTGACAGGAAATGGCGATTCAACATGTTATGTGGATGTTTTGGGCCATCGACTCCAATATGATTATGAGTATTTTGGTCCAGAAGATTGGGTTATGGTGCATACTCCATCCACAGATCGGGCGATACTGGGGATTCTTCTTGCACTGACAGGCTACAGATGTGGGTATGTGAGTGGACCTTGCATGTCTGGAAAGAAAACGACTGTAGTCCAGTTAGGAAAAGCCCTGGGGCGACAGGTTGTCAACGTACAGTGTTGTCCAAGCATGAAGCCTAGTGTTGTTCAGCGGATGCTGGTGGGTGCCCTCCGCACTGGAGCATGGCTTCTGCTGGACTCTGTGGACTTGCTAACACAAGGGGTCTTGTCATTACTGGGGCAGCATCTAGTGGACATTCACCAGTCCTTTTCTGATTTAACAAGAACTAAGAATCAAAGTGTAACTGAGAAAGCAAAGGAGAAAAGGACTGCTGATGGGATCACAGGTTGCAAAAACATTGTTGATTCAGAATGCCATATGGTGCTTGCTGGGAAATGCATTTCTGCCAGCTTGAACTATGGATGTGTTCTCATCTCATCAAAGGGATATACAGCTGAGGTTCCAGAGAGTCTGCAATGTGCAACCAGACCCATTGCGTTAACCCATCCAGACTACAGGATCATTGCAGAAGTAATGCTGACTTCCATTGGTTTCTTAGAGTCCCGGTCTTTAAGTCGACATCTGGTGTGCCTCATCAGCCTGGCCAAGGATTCCCTCTGTCTGCCTGATTTCATCACTGACGACCAGAGCTGCTATCTTGTTGTCTTGCAAAAGATCATTTCTGCTTCTGCAGTACACTTTCAACAAAGTGTAAGGCAACAAGAAATTTCAGATGAGGCTAAAGGATCAGCTGCTGAACAAACTGATCTCACATCTTCACAAAATGGGACAGCCAGAGTTGAGAAGAATAGAAAAGAAACTGAAAATCCTTCCAGGTTGCGCTGTTCTCATTTGTCAATTATACAGGGATTAATGGAGGAGACAGCCATTGTCAAAGCAATTCTCACTGTCTTGGTACCTGTTCTTTATGAGCACAAGAAAGCCTCACAGTTTTACACCATTTTCAAGGGAACATTCCCTATGGCCTGTCATTTTTCTCTTTTCCAACAATACATTGAGGAAGAAGAAAATAAACAACTTAAAGATGCAATTACAGAAGATTTACAAAGGAAATATTTTCATTGTGACAGTGAAATAATTTGCAGTGCTCTTACACTTTACCAGACCATGAAGTTCTCTAAGGCAGTTATGCTTATAGGCCCCTCAGGTAGTGGAAAGACAACCTGTTACCGTAATCTAGCTGGAGCACTCAATCGCCTGGCTGCCAAGGCACTGAAATATGTGTTTGACAATGATGATCTGATTGAAGGGGATACCCCACATGTAGAGCCACATATCTCTGCATCAACCTGGAACTTTGTTGACACTGTGGTTTTATTTCCTAACTCCATGTCTCATGAAGAGGTATTTGGCTGCTTCTGTGAGAAGAGAGGATGGCAAGATGGAGCTGTTGCAAAGGTGCTGAGAGATTCAGAACAATGTGAACCAACAAGTTCTACAATCTGCAACAATAAGAAAAAAAGTGATCAGATGGTGAAATGGCTGGTAATGGACGGTAATCCTGTGGGGCAGCCCGGCTGGTTAGATCACTTAACCACTCTGTGCAGTCCTGAGGACCCCTTTCTGTGCCTGTCATCAGGTGAAACACTACCATCCCAATCACATCTTAAGCTACTAATGGAGATAACTGACCTACGTGATGCAAGTCCCTCTGCAGTGACCCGTTGCAGCCTTGTTTATTTCACAGGTACTGATCTGTGGAAGGCTGTGTGGAAGAGTGAAATGGAGATTTTCTCTTTTGAACACAAATTGGATCAAGGAACCGTGAAAATGTGGAATTATCTGGCTGAAGATCTCTTCTCTACCACTCTTAGTTTGCTCAGGAAAAAGGCTTTAACCTCTGCAATCCAAAATGAAGGAGAATCATCTCAAAGAGTCCCATATGGACTGCAAGAAATCATGTCATTTGTTCGGATCCTACGTGCCCTCCTACAGCATTCTAGAAAGAAAATGGAAAAAACTGAGGCTATACCACAAATAGACAGAAAGGGTATAACCATTACTTATTCATATAACCCCATAAACATACAGACTAGTTAAAGTAGACACTTTACTTTTATTAATACTGCATCATCTTTTCTCCCACCAGATATACCTCTACACAGAACAGGCACAGCAGGCCTAGATTCTCACACTAAACAAGACCTCCTGGCCAGGAACCTTTTTCTGGTGGCTTATATTTGGGGATTTAGTGGACATCTGCATCCTCGGTAAGATAATCTTTATAGAACTTGTTGTGTAGCATGTATGTAGTAGTAATAATTTAGCATGTGTTGTTATAAACACATGTAATTTTTTTATTACAAAAGGCCCCCAAAATGAATGTCAATCACTAATTTGCTTTATTCGTTTCATGTTTTTTTACTTCAGCCACTGGCCAGAATTTGACTTACTAGCCCGTGAAGTACTGTTTACTTGCCGGTACAAAATTGTGGTTCCTGATGAAGAGGGTGTGTTTGAACATTTTTTTAACATTGATAGCAAGATGTGCCCCAAGAGCACACTCATGACAGATTCCATCACTCCCAAGGTTTGTCCTGAACATACTGAACATTCTGTCTAGGGTAGTGAAAGCACATACATGTACTGATTACTGCATTTAAAAATTTTAACTGACAAGTGTCTTCAATCTGTTTACATAGTATGGGAAATATACCTATCTTCTGAACCTCATGTTGGAGGCAAACCAGCCAGTGTTGCTTGCCGGAGAGCCCGGTTCTGGAAAAACCACTCTGTGCAAAAGTTTGCTGTGTTTTGACAAGCCACATATTAGCCTACAAGCCAGTCCACTCCTGAGCTCCAGAGACCTGCGCACTATCCTGAAAAAGATCAGCTGCCAGAAGAACTCTAAAGGTACTGTGGGTTCCATGTCAAAACAGCCGGGACTGCTTCTTTTTGTGGATGATTTGCATGAATCCCCCTGTGGTAAGTGGGAACGTGTATCTTAGGATAACTAATTTGATTAAATTTCAATAATATTTTGCCCTGTGTGAAGCTTTATAAGGTTCATTTTTCTATTGATTTTGTTGATAGATGTCTTTGGGAAGACGTCAACAGCTCTAGAGACGCTACGACAGAGTATTTCAAAGAGAGAGGTTCTAACATTTGATGCCTACCACTTCAAGTTATTGAGCTCTGGAAGCATCAGCTACATGGCTACCTGTTGTGTCTTTGGAGCGGGCAGTCACAACAGTAGTGTGGTATCCTGCAGGCTCTCACGTCTGTTCTCCATCTTTGTGCTCCCTAGCCTTTCTATGGACATTATATTGTCCATCCATTCTCCTCGGTTAGAAGTCTGGCTCAAAGATATGACACTTACGCAGAGTGATAAGGAAATGGCATGTTGTATCATCACTGCAACTCAAAACCTGTATCATGCAGTATGTGATCAATTCCAGCCAACTGTGCAGAGGCCCCATTTCATATTTTCCCACCATGACCTTCAGAAGGTGTTTCGGGGAATGTGCCTGTGGCAGTCTGACATCCCAAACACAGGGACAATGCAGAAAAAGGACTATTCACTACCAGCCTTTCCTCCAGTCCTGCGGCGTCAGGAACTTGACATAGCATATCTCTGGATGCATGAGTGCATGCGTACATTTGGTGATAGATTATGCTCAGAGAATGAAAGAAAAACTCTTGTGTCACTCTTAGCCAAGACAGCAACAACACACTATGGAATTAGATTGATTGACAATACACAGCCTGTCAGTTTAGGTGACCCATCCACTGTCACAAGCCTTGCTATTCACACACTCCCTGTGGACACAGCAGGCACCTGTAAACCAATAGGTCAGAGTGTAAATACACTAAATTTGCCTCAAGAGCTAAAACCTGCTGGCCTGTTAGACCTGAAGAAAGGCCACAAACTGACTGAACCTGCCTCAGAAGAGGCAAGCCTGACAACTCACCCTCTGCAACCCCAGATTATTCAGCTTATGGAGGCCACAGTGACTAAGCTTTTATATGGCCCTGAGCTCTCTGAGGCCCTGAAGTCAAAGAATCAGCAAAACAATTTTAAATGTTCATATCAGGACCGAGACCTTGATGTACTACTGCAAGAGCTGTGTGCGCTCATTGACAGAAAAGAAGAAGACAAAGGCCAGAAAGTTGATAATGACTACAACATTACAACTAGATACATTGTACACAGACAGAGGGTGAATCAGCTGTTACATATCCTCAGGGCATTGCTCATACCTGGAGGTCATGGAGTGCTAATTGGCTCAGACACAGGCACAGGCCGCAAAACCACTGTGCGTTTAGCTGCCTATGTAACGGGCCAACAGTTAATGGAGGTGCATCCTGGTAATGAGAATAAGTTACATGAAATCCTAAAAGAGGCTGGGAATCAAACTCGAGTGAATGGAGTTAAAGTCATCATACTGGTCCATGAAGGAATTAGCCAGACTGTCAAAGAAGAACTATTGGTGGCGATGGCCCATACAACCTACCCTGGGCTCTACACAGATGAGGAGTTGAGAAACCTTGTTTCCAGAGTGACTGCTGTGAAAAACTCAAGAAGATACCTTATGAACAGTTGGGTGTTTGACAAGTAAGAGGAAAATACCTAATTATTCTGTTAGTCCTCATTACAGTCATTACAAACTTAGGCCTGGGAATACATTTAGTATTCTTACTTACAGCCAAAAGTGAATGTTAATATATTTTTGATGTGGGCATTCATTACTACATTCATTTATACTGTAATTGTACTGATGAGTTAGTATAATTTCCAAGAATGGGTTTATAGGAAAATTGCCTGACTACTTACAGTAAATATTTGAGTACAATGCAAACCATATTTGTTCCTTTTCTTTTAACTAAGGTACTTGAGCCAAATCCACAGAAATGTACATGTGTTCTTGCTGCTCCCCTTGGCTGTGTCAGACAGCAGTGAATTACCTGCCAACAAAAGAACCCGTGGATGGAATGTAAAGTATTTTCTTTCTTTCACTACTCTCATCATAGAACCTTTGACACACAAACACAAGCTGTAGTTTTCAGACCAGGCACAGCAATTTGAACATGTTCCTATATGTTTGATATTTACAGGACCAATCCTTGATTAGGGTGCAGTACCCTGTGTATCCCAACTGTTACATCACAGTTGAGTCATTGTGGTCCTCATTTGTAGCCCATGTCATTGAGTTTACACATTACTAACTTGAATATGCACCATGTGATATTTGGGTTGGAAATATATACTGTATACTAAATGCATGTTAAAAATTTTATGTAATTTTAGATAGTATACCTAAATAGGTAACTTTTTATTCTTTGTTATCTAGGCACTACTGACCAAGGCCCTGAGCGTCAGTTGCTGTGTTGAGGTGTATCAGCCTTGGTCTAACAAGTCTTTAGTGGAAGCTGCTGCTCAGTGCCTCAAAGGTAGTCCCCACAAAAGTTAGTCACACCACTAAAGTTAGTCTGTACTCACTTCATTTTTACCTCCCCAGGCTGTACTAAGACATATCCCTTTTCCTTTTCTTTTTATTTAGTGGAGAGAGAAGGCTCACAGGCCAGCCTGTCTGTGGCTATGGCAGGCATCCATCAATCTGCATGTCAGTATGCGTCTGTCTTTCTAAGAGCTCAGCCTTTCAGCCCTCAGACTTATATGGAATTTATTGCCCACTTTGGTTACCTCTGCAACCATCTGCAGAAGCAACGGCAGAGCCAAGCTAATAGGTAATTCTAAACCGGTAGTTGGGCAAACCTATGTCTCCAGTGTTTAATGTGCTCTTGTGCATATACCAATACATTTGTGATACTACTACTATCAGCTTTATCTGATGAAGTGACCCTATATGGTACCTACAAGAAACAAAAAAATATCAGGTACACTGGAATGTATCATGCAATCCAACACAGCTGCACCGCAAACTACATCCTGAATGATATCTGACATAGTTGTAACAAAAATATAACACACGTAACATTCATAAAGGTAGCATTTGTTGCAGACCTGTTTAATGGGATTGCAGTAGACTGTACAGGTTTAGATTATATTTTCTTGACACCCTATTATGTCTGCGTCAGAAATGCATGTGCAACTTTACAGTAACTGATATATTTTTTTCAGAGTTGCCACTGTTTTGTCTCATTTGGATGTCATGAACAACACAGTTGCACAGTACAAACAGCACTTAATAAGACTGCAAGAGAAGGTTGCTGAGACACAGCAGGTAATGTAGAGCAATTCAGCATGTGGTATCGATATTCTGTATAAGGTTGCAGCAGTATTGGCTGCTACAATTTCTTAAATACAAAAGGTTAATTTTCATTGCAGTCAAAACTTTTTTTTTAATGAATATATTACATTAAAGTAACCTTACATTTGTATCTCAGTTAATATTTCAGCTTTAGTGTTCAGTAATATTTCCCTTATAACACATCATGTACATAAATTGTATGTTCATCCTGCAGCGTGAGAAAGAGCTCCTCAGAACTGTAGATTACCAGACAAACCTGCTTAAGGAAGCCAAGAAGACATGTGTAGTGGAAGAGAACAAGCTGCATCATCTGGAAGAGCAGATAAATCAAGCTCAGAACCAGGTAAACAGATTTGCTTTTTTATTAATGTCTGCATCCAAAATCCAAAATATAAATAATATAACATATACTTAGATATTGGGCTGTCAAATCCCTATATCCCTATATTAGAAGCATCACAGAAAGCAATTCATATATAAACACACATGAATCCTTTTTTTTAGGTGAGACCTGTGTTCCTGTCTGGCCTCAAGATTCTTAATTGTCTGAATCCATCTGACCTGGAGGAGGTGCGCCACTACAGAGATCCACCTGATGGAGTGGTGAAAATCATGGATGCCATTTGTTTGCTGTTTAATCGCCCGCAAGGGTGGGAGAGTGCTAAACAGCTTCTTGGACAATCCAACTTTTTCCAGGTGTGTGGAAAAAATATTTACGTTGGAAGATACCTCTTTTAATAAAAAGAATAATACAGTGGTGTCATACATAAGTTTATATGTTAAGCAGTGGTTTAGTAATAGTCCAATTGTTTGGCATATTGTGGCATAAGAAGCTGTTTTGGGATTGTTGTCTTGCTAATATCTGTCCTAGGAGTTGGAATTTTTTGACCGCTACAGTCTGAGAGATGAACAGCTGCAGCAGCTCGGACAGATAGTTCACAGTCCACATTTTGTGCCAGAGTCTGTACGAGAGGTGAGCAAAGCCTGTGAGTCCCTATGTCGATGGGTCCAGGCTGTGTATGAGAACTGCTGTATGCAACAGCAACTGTTGGTGAAGCAGCAATTGGAGTTGCTGGCCAAAGAGGCACATGGTCAGCTTCACCTGGCCAAGAAGCACAAGGAGGATGCATACCATCATCTAGAGGATGTCAAGCTTCAGCTGCAGCTGGTACAACAAGAACTGAAGGAGCAGCTGCTGGGACTTCACACAGCTGAGACCTTAGAAAAAGAAAGTACTGTAGCTGCTGGGCAGTTGGAGACACAAATCAGAGACTGGAGGGCTGCTACTCAGGTAGCACAGAATTTGCACATATACTGTATATGTCACATAAACTCACCACTTAATTTTGTACTTTAGTGATTTTCAATATTGTTTTCCAAATTAATGATTTTTTCCCCCTTCAGGAGGCAGAGTTAAATATCCAAAGCCTACCAGGAGATGCCCTTATCCTGGCAGCAATTATCTCTTATTTAGGCCCCTTTGCACCTGATATACGCACAGAACTTCTTAGCAAGTGGAGGGAGCTATGTCAGACAGGAAGCATCAACATAAACCCAGAGGACCCCAGAACCTCCCTGTTTATGCATTCAGACGCTGCACCTTCTTACCCCCCTTTTGGCTTTCCCATCCCTCTGTCTGAGAGTCTGCAGCTGCCTCTGGGTCAGACGTTAGGTATTCTCCAGGTTGCCTCACCTGCCAGAATGGTTGTAAAGCTGCTGCTGTGGGGCTGCAGGAGTGCCTGGGTAAAACACTGGCCGCTACTGGCAGACACCCAGCAACATCTAGATATAAGCTCTCAAAGCTGGCTGATCACAGGTGGGTACTTAGATGTACAAAATATCTGTCCTGTTTTTTTTTTCAATTTGTTGGACTCTGTAATGTCGTGCAGATATGTAGGCCAAACACTATTTAATTAATCCTTTAGTAAGTTAACCTTTTGTAAATAATAACTAATGTCTAATGCAACTTCACAGAAATGCAGTCATCCATTTATATTGTTATAAAAGTGTTACAATCAACACAATTTTGTCAGAGAAAATACATGTAGCAAATAAATATCACACAGTTCTTGTCGTATTTGTTTGTTTAGAAAATCACTACAAATTCTATTTGAATTATATATTGTACTGAAAGAATTAAAAAAGTATAATAACTCTGCAGGAGAGAATGCCAAGCTTGCGAAGGAGACAGACTGTGGAATGGTGGTTTCTGCTGATGATCCGGAGCTGCTGGACAAACTGGACCAGGCTGCAGAGAAAGGTGAATTAGGGGATGTTACACAAAAAAAATGTTATAATACTTGATTTTAAATTTAAATGCTCCATATTTGTATAGCGCCTTTCTAGTCAAATCAGCTCAAACAGAAACTAACATTCACACACGGGTAATTCGGGGTTCAGTATCTTGCCCAAGGACACTTTGACATGCAGCATGGGGGAGCTGGGGATTGAACCGCCAACCTTTCAATTAACGGCTAACCCACTCTATCTCCTGAGCCCCCCCCCCCTTATTATAACATTATATTGTTGTTAACTTAGCATTTTGTGTAATATCTATGAGAGTACAATGTCCTTTTTCAGCTTGAAGTTATTCTAACCTTTTATTTTGCAGGTTCAAGAGTTCTGGTAACTCACATGGAACGTGCGATTCCCAGTCCGCAGTTTCTGGCCAGATTAGTACGGCCTGTTGGATGTTACCTTCCAGGGTTAAAACAGCATGTTCAGCCCACCCACCCTGAATTCTGTCTCTTCCTTAGTACCCATCTGCCTGTCCAACTGCTTAGCAATGGTAAGAAGGATTTCTAGAGTCAATGCAGATGTACAGAGTCTCTGTTAAAGTCACTTTCTTGGAATTTTTCATGCAACAGAAGTGCAGGATTTTCAAAACATTCACCATCCTTTTGTTTGTTTTGGTCATGTAACTGATACAGATATGTACTAAAAACTTCTTATAGATCATAACCGACTGAATTAAGAGCATACTGCTCTAAACAGTTTGTATTACTCTGCCCACAAAGAGTTTGGGCGATCTAAAACAGCATGAGCTAACTGGTCTATTAAATACAGAAGGAAATGAAATGGACACTCTAGCTCTTCTAACTCATCCAAACACTGCGGTTCACTAGGTATTCTTGCTTTTGTTGCGTAGAGATCCATCCGTCCATCTTGGCTCAGGTACGTGTGGTTGACCTCTCTCTGAGCTCAGAAGAAATCCAGGAGCTCATGCTGACACAGCTGCTGCAGTCTGAATGTAAAGAGCTGCTGATTCAACACTTGCGTTTCCAGAATGACAAGCAGTTGCTGCAGGAGAAACTGATCACAGAAGAGGTGACGATACCACTATTTACCATCATTTCATGCAGATACTGTTTCTGTTGGTTATTTAGTCTCATATAATTCAGTGAAGTGGAATCAATGTGCGACATTTGGGGCTTATCTTCTCTCGAACAAAACAGTATAAAGTGGCTAATCTGCAAGCGGCACTCAGCCTGATGGTCAGGTTGTACTTGTTTCAGAATTGTTGAGCAAACTTTTTGCTTTATTCATTGTAGCATAGCCATAGTCAGTAGGCATTAAGCAATGTATATGATCTGCTGCTGTTTGTAGCTGCATCATCAGTCAGACTGTCCAAAATCTTTTCTTAGGATGCTCTGATAGACTACATCCTGCAGTATAATACCTCGCTGCTGAGGGATCTTCACCCCCGCATGGCTGTTTGTCAAGAAGCAATGAAGAACCTGAAGGCTGAGATCCAGCATCTGAGTGAAGAGCTGGGCTACCTTGAGTCCCGGCTGGCTACGCCCCGACAATTAATGAGACTGGCTGTTGCCCTGTACCAGGCTCTGCAGGAGGTGTCCAGTCTTTCCCCTGCCTACTACTTTTCCCTACGTGGCTTCATCTCAGTTATGCAAGAGGCCTTCGTTGTGAATGATAGGCCTTTTGTGTCATATACTGGGAAAGTACCAGGGGGCATAGTACCAGAGGTCACAAATCGGATGGTAGCCCAGCTGCTGAGCCAGTACAGGCCTCTTCTCCTCAAGAATCATGTCGCTGTTCTGAAGCTGCTGGTGTCTGTGGTTCTTCTCCAACACAACCAGCTCTGCTCTGAGGCCGAGAGTGTGGCATTCCTCAGGGGCCTTCAAGACATAGAACATCCTGTCATTAAAGAACAAACCTGTTCCCCTATCCCTGATGTCTCACAGTCCACCAGGGCTCTGCCCAGCTGGATACCCCCACATATTTACCCAGAGCTCCTCTGCTTGGAGAAGATCCCGGTCTTCAGGGGGTTGGTTGCCTCTCTCTCCACTTACCCCATACAGTGGCAAGAGTATCTGCACTTCCCTTCCTCTACTGTAGCAGGTGCTGTTCCCTGTCGCTCACACTCACATCTATCGCTGCTACAGCGGGCTCTTCTCTGGAAGACCCTGATCCCAAACTGCCTGCAGGGACTAGCTGAGGCTATGGCCACCTACTTTCTCTGCGTGCCTGGACAGACAGCAGGGGCTGAGGCCCTTCACACTGGGAACCCAGAGGCTCTGTCACGATATCTTGCCAAACATGAGGGACCCATCATCCTCACATTGCCCAGTCCAAGAGGAGATAAGTGGACAAGCATTCAGCCCTTTCACTTAATAAACAGATTGGCCAAATGTACAGCAGAAACAAAGGAGGTAAAAAACACTGCTTCACTATGTTTTAAATCAATGTCTGTAACCAATTTACCTCAATGCACAACCAGCTCTTCCTTCTTAATTAATATGTTTCAGGTTCAGGTGAAAATCGTTTCTTTTGGAACTCTGTGTGACAGAGAGGAGATTCTCTCAATGCTCGACAAAGCTGTTAAACATGGTCACTGGTTGGTTTTTAACAACTGTCACCTGTTGGAACAATGGGATGATAAAGTAGTGGCTCACCTCAGACAGCTGATGTCCTCTTTCAGAGGTAGGTGTTCCATCATCAAGCAATTTAAAGTTAATTTGTATGATTCATTTTCATTAACAAATGCTTACAACCCAAGTTACAACCCAATTTTTCTATTTATGTATCTGCTTTCTTGCCTACGTACCTATCACACAGAGGAGCGATGCCTGATTCACCCGTGCTTCCGATTGTGGTTCATAACTCAAGAATATGCATCATGCTCCATACCAGGTAGGTATATTGTGATTACTGCTCTATCCAAGTCTTCCTTTCTAGGTCTGTCGGCAAAACCGTAGTCCAAGGGATAAACCAGGCTTTGTGGGTAATCATGCATAAATCAATTTCACACACAAAATATACACAGTACACTGGTGTGCATTTAGAGCATAAAGTATATCCATATTTATTAATTAAAGTAATCTTTACAAAACAGTTAAGATCTTTTAAAAGTTTGCTCTCTCAATCATAACATTTTTGATTCTTCCAAATGATCTATCTACACTCAACAAAATTATAAACACAACACTTTTGTTTTTGCCCCCATTCATCATGAGCTGAACTCAGAGATGTTTCTCTATGTACACAAAATGCCTATTTCTCTCAAATATTGTTCACAGATCTGTCAAAATCTGTGTTAGTGAGCACTTCTCCTTTGCTGAGATAATCCATCCACCTCACAGGTGTGGCTGTTTCTCATTGATTTGCTCAGGTTGTAGTCATCATTATAATTTTAATGATTATTATTATTTTTTGTTATTAAACAGCAGCAGTACGGATGTGTGCCCTGCCTCTGGTCTCTGACTCTCCCTGGGATCTGAAGGAGGAGCTGAGCTGTTCCTTGCGACAAGTGGCGTCCATCATACAGTGTCAATCACTGTCGGGGGTCACAGCTGACCTCCTCCACTGTGCCATCTTCCACTCTGTGTTACTGCAGAGACAGACCTATAAATACTTAGGCCAAGGGAGAATATACAATTGGTGAGAATATGGACCCACACCTTGTATACTGTAGTTAATATATAGCAGAGGTGTGATTGCAAAAGTTTTGCCTAAATATATCCATTTAGAATAAAAACAAATATGACCTGAATGTATATTTCAGTATTTTGGACCAATGTATATTATTCAAATGGTGGATATGTCATGATGTAGAGAAGAAGAGTTTATGCTTGTGCATGTGGATTGTCTCTGTTTCATAGGAGCCAGGCAGACCTCCTGGCTTTAATGGATGCACACATTTGCATCGCTAGTCTCTGCCATGACAAGACAAAGGCTTGGCAGTATATAGCAGGTGAGGCAGCAGTAACAAATACAATTGTCCCTCTAGTTCAGTTACTTTATGCTTTAACATTGTTGTACTTTTCTTTCACAGTCAATCTAGTGCATGGTGCCCATGTGATAGACTCTGCAGATTTGGAAGTGGTGGAGTGCATTGCCAAGACCTGCCTCAGCCTAGTATCACCTCTCTGGGGCAGGGGATCACACATCCTCTCAAATATCATCAGCAATACTGGCCACTCTGGTACCAAACCACTTGAATGTATTTTGTATAGTATACATCTTACAAACTGATTGATGTGACAGTGAGCCAAGGGAAAGGCGTCATTAAAATATTTATTCTTAACTCTTACCTCTTAAGCATGTAGCTGACGCCTTACATGATTGCAGCATTTAAATTAGGATACATTTCTGAATCAACATTAAAACTACAAGTAGCATGGAGTATGGGTATTAGGGCCACAGTGGGTGTTTCTCAACAGTCCTGTGTAAGTACAATGTATTGATTGTGGCTATGTTTCATGTCCTCAGATTTGTCAGGACTACTGCAGATTTTAGAGCAGGATCATCAGAATTCAGCAAACATCAATGACCCCATTGTGCTGGGCTTCAGTGCGGATGTGGCAGCTGAGATAATCAAGATCAATAGCCACAATTTGAATGTACTACTGCAGGCCTCCCAGAATCCTCTAAGAACAGTGAGGAGTTTCTACACTGAGCTAAAGCTGCCCACAACACTGCCATCCTACAGCCATACTAGAGACAAACTGCAGGCTCTGAAGAGTTACCTCACACTCAAGAATGACAGCACAGTTACAAATGCAGGAGCTGCTTCTCACAGTCCCATACGTGGCTTCCTCCAGGCTGAATGGGATGATCTGATTGATTTGGTGTCCTTGTTCCTCTCACAGCTCCAACAGCCCCTTCAATACAGCACATCAAACGTCGCTTCTCTCCTCAAGATCACTGACTTGTCTCACTTAGAGAGGAGGGCAGAGTTGCTAAGTGCTTATCTCTGGCACCACACCACTTCAGATCCGCCTGGTGCCTACCGACTATCTGCTTTCAAAAATCCCAGAGGCTTTCTGGCAGCCATCATGAGAGAGGCTGCTCAATTAAATCGCAAATTTATCAGTGATATAGCCCTGCATTTTCAGGTAAAAATGGCTTTTCAGTTATGGAACCCCGTAGTTGGAAATATTTCCTACTATTGCTCCAACTATTTGCAGGCTCTACAGGGTGATTACTTATACTGTTATCTTCCCTCCAGGTTCTGAGTGATATTACATACCCCGCCTCACTTCCCCTGGACGCTGTGTATTTGTGTGGCCTTGAGCTGAGAGGGGCATCATGGGATACACAGCTAGGAGCCCTACAGAACACAGACTCCCTGCAGCCATGCTCACTGCCCCTTGTTTGTGTCAAGGCTCAAGTCAGGAGCACAAATACTGACCGAGATACCTTCCTTTGTAAAAGGTCACATTTAAAGGATGCCAGCAATGTTCAGGTCGCACATGCTTCTCCATCGATTGCCTCACAGTTACCACTCTATCACTGCCCCCTCTATCTCAGTGGAGAGCGGGAGAGTGGAAACTGGGGACTGGCAGATGTTAACATTATCACTATGGTTCCACTTCATGCCAAGCTAAATCCTGTTTTGTGCAGTTTGAGAAGGGTGAGGCTAGTGAGTGTGCTCTGACCTGCTGTGATTCATCAGACTGGCGCTCAGATGCTTTTACTGAATAAACAACTCTAGATTGATAAGAGTCCTTACTCGTACTACATGAAAAATCTTGTGTATGTATTTGTCATTAGAACTGTTCACATAAATGTATGTGCCTTTCTGTTGCTGTATACAGCATGTTATGTTTTGAAATGTTTTGAATATTTGTTTTTCATTAAAAGCTTTACACAATGTCATAATGGCATATAGCATTTTGTGTTATCCACCTGGCATCACTGGTGGGTGTGGTCAGAGGTGTAGACTTGTTCACCTGTAACAACACCGAACAGTGATGTCATGATGTACTGACCCAACTGACTCACCCTTTAGTAGTACACCTCTGCATCAGCTGGTTTTCAGTTGTTTTTAAAGCTGATTGAAATGCATGTGATTTTGCACCAACAAGTAGAAACGCACATAAAATACCCTCAAATATATTTGCAGTTATACTCTGTTCTCAGTTTTTGTGTATTGTATCATGTTGTAATTTTGAAATATTTTTTATAAATAACTGTCTAGATTTATGTAGCAAAAACATTGCACATATTTATAATCAATATACACTCACAAATGTGTAAACATTACAAAGCCATTTATGTATTTAGTTTTAGGAATTTAGCACACAAAGTTTGCATAACTTGTAAACAGTAAAATAAGTAGCACTTTTTATTACTTAAATATGATTTGACGTGCTTGTTAGAGAAAAAAATCTATTTTCAACTGAATGTTTGATAAATACTTAAGTATGCACCGTATATTTACAGCAGAAACCTCTAGGAAGGAGGTGTGAACTTTGTTGACAATTTTTTTCCCCCTTTAGGTAACATGGACAGGCACCATTATGAAACTTTTGAGAAGTTTGGCAACAATACTTTCCTACTACACCTTGACAATGGGAGAGCGTGAGTATTTCACGAACTGTGTTAGTTTGTATCTATGTTAATGTACGTTAACATAGTGGTTGCTGGGGTTGAAACTGCAATGTGGCTTCACCGACTCTGAGTCTGTTTTCATTGTAGATTCGGGCGTCACTCCAAAGATGAGCCTTCTATCCTAACTCCTCTAGAACAGTGTTGCAGGTAAGAATGAGAATGTGATTAAATGTGATGAAATGTTTTTATAATTGTCCTTATGTTGTCAGGAAAATAAATCACAGACAAGAAGTTGGTTTCAAGAAATGCAAGGAAACACCTATAGTACAAAGTACAAAACTCTGCTGTAACCATCTGTCGCTGTGTCCCACTTTTTTTTTTTTTTTTTTTACAAATTTCTTCTGTTATTTTTTCCTTCCTTTCTCTCCATCACCTCTCCCTGTCATTTCACTCTTTCTCTAGAATCCGTCGTTCCACCTGGCTACGCCTCCGTCTACTTTCTCTGCCTCAGTATCGTCTCAGTGATGTAATGAAGGCCTCGCTCTCCCATGATCCCCTTCACAGTGTGGCTGCACTGCTGTCAGATCCCCACCTCGCTGCTCTCGATCGGCGATTGAAAACTGTGCTGGAGACTGTGAGCCGTTGCCAAAAGAGACGGAGTGAAGATGGCGGTGATGATGTCATTTATGATGACATTATCAACATGAAAGATATAGTCACACCTGCTGGGTAGGGTGGCCTGAACCTCTGATAACTGGTGACAAACAGTCTGATTTTAGTTTTTGTAATTTATTGTTTGCTGTGACAATAGTAATTTCCCTCTATGTTAAAATACTGCTTTGACCGTCTTGAACTGAGTTGCTACATTTCAAAGTCGGCTTACAAATAATGTTATATACATGTTTCAGTAAAATCCCACAATTTGAGCCATCGTGCTACTCTTAAAAATTCTATAACTTGGTGTTGTCCTTACTTGTTTCCTTGTTTTTTCAGTAAATATTTCCCAGTTGTTTTTTCAATATTTGAAATATAAATATTTAAAAACTTGTTATTGACATTGACTGTAACATTCAGACTGATAGGCAATAATTTATCACACTAAAACACAAACTGACTGACAAAACAAACTGAAAAACTTTGCTTGAAGACAAAAAAATTCAGCTTGTTAAGGAATAATAAATAAATAGTCCTCAGATTCGGCAACATTAGCAAAATTGTTACTATTTGGATTTCTTCTACATAACACACAAGCTTCGAGTGGAGTGGACTTCTAGTGTGGTTCAACTGCAGTACAAAACACCAGAAGCACCTTTTAAATTTTGAATTGCACCTTCTGATTCTTTAACGTGAATTATTTCAAGACCTATCTTCATCTTGCCCTCTGTGACTGACAACTAGAGTCAGGGATCGTAGCTTTCATCTCGATTCAGTATGTTGATGGACAGAGAAGGTGATCCTTATATTATGTTCATGTATGTGACAATACACCATAAAAGTGAGTGTTATGAAGCAGATGCACCTGTATGTGTGATTAAGTACTATTCTCGCAGAATTTAAAGCGTTCAAGAGCAAGTGTCCCTGGTAGTTTGTGGTGCAATGCCTTGTATCTATCTGTATATGAGAACTTAATATCCACCTTTTTAAAGTAGTAGTTTATTTCACATTAAGTTTCTCCTGTAGGTGTGAGTGTACGTCACAGCTAGTTGGGCAGCTGGCTGTCCTCCTCCTTTCCTTTCAGTGCTTCAATCAATAATTTACCTGGCTCGGTCATATCGATTGCACCTACTCCCTTTTCTATTGCCCTCGTGCGCTCACTCGTTCTTTCCACGAAAACTGTTGATGACGAGGAGGTGAAGGAGCACTTTAACAAATGACAGAAAAAGGGAGAGAGGGAGGAATGCACTATCATTCTGTCAGACAGGTGTTATCGGTCTTTGGAACAACAGCAGGAACAGTGGGATTTTAGTGAAGGTGACTTTCACTGCCTTAAGACGCTGATACACAAAGGACAAGAAACACCTGAGGAAAGTTCTTCAGAAGTTTGAATGGGAATACAGACTCTTCACAAGAGTTTGTTCTGTCTCTGACATTCATTTTTAAGGCCTTTTCTTTGTTTCACATTATATTGTCTTTGAAATTGGTCACTATGTCGGGAGCCACCAGTGACCAGCTGCACAGATCAACTTTAACTGTCTATTTGGTGAGTTTAGGTTGTCGTCTTCTTTACTTGTCATTGAGACACATGAACTGTAATGCAGTATTTCAAATGGCATTAAGAAATATGATGTATATTTAAACATGGCTTGGCCATGGCAATCTTATCAGATTTAAATTTTTACCGTGTTATAGTTATAGCTGTAGTAACAACTGTTTCTTTTGGTGTGTTGGTTTGCATGTATTTCTGTGTGTGTGTGTGTGTTACTGTAGAATCTGATGGAGCACTTCAATCCTGGCCTCCAGAAGCTTGTTGCTCTAGGAAACAGCTATGTCAAAGCTTTCCAAGGTGAGTGTGTTGTGTGTATAAGACAGACAGACATTTTCTAATTATGATTATCTTAATTTACACTTTTAATTTTAGATTGCCAATTTACACAGAAATATAAAAATGTCATATAAGTATATAGAAGTACATATAATATAGCTATTCTTTTCTTTTGATTTTGCTTATGTGTTACAAGAAAATGCATGTTGTACTTTTTGATTTTCAATAAATAACAGTAATGCCATGTAGGATTGTCCAAATGTTTGGCATGACGCAGAAATACAAACTAAATGAACTTAAAGGTGCACTGTAAAAGATATGGCTTTAATTTTAGTTTAAAACATTCAAAAAACAGAATCTGAAGAAGAGGTTCTTCTGGTGTCGAAGTAAAGTTAACTAGCTAACCCTGGCCCACCCTGTCTTGTAATACTAATTTGTGCCTCAAGAGGTGATAGTCTGATAGCATAGTTTAGACCTCCTGTAGTTTAAGCTAGGACATTTGTGCTAGACGCATGTAAACTACATTACACAAGCTGTCTTATCCCCTTAGATCAATAAATAAACAAAACAAACTCTCAAAATGTCAAGAAAGGAAATATTCTTATACATATTTTCCTGACCAAACAGCAAAATACAACAGTAGCCTACATCTTCTCAATTTAAATTTCTCTTAACTAATTTCCTTGTTAACTCATTGTAAACACAAATCTTTCAAACCAAAAAGAAACAAAATAAAACTCACAAAAACTGTCTTGGTTAATCTTTCCACTGTTCCAAAGCCCTTTTGGTCGAAATAAACCCTTAAATGATGATGAGAAAATATTCTGGCTGTACAGTGTCTGACCCCCCACCTCCCTCTTGCTCCTCTCCCGCTTGACATCTCTCCTGTCCCCACCTGAACCCGCAGTGTCTTCTTTGTCCCGGAGTCAGAGTCCTGTTCGGAGCTGCTGTAAATCACCTCAGTATTTTATTCCCTGTCATCAGACAGGCCTCCTTTGGTCTCGGAGGCTGTGTTCAGTCCGAGTCTGCCTGTGATCACTGGGAGGCTGCTGAGCTCAGTTCCATTGCTCGCCCCGCTTTAGTTCTGGGCCCTCATTTATAAAACAGTGTGTATGGTCCAAAAAATCTGCATACTCACACCTGCAGGTAACTTTTGCTTTTCCCTTTATAAATTAAGTCTGCGTGAAAATGTGCGCCTGTAGATCAGCCTCATACCCAGTCCTCCACACGCCCACATTCAACCCTGAATAGTTAATGCAAAGCTCCTTGTTAATATTGATGCATAGAAATGAGCCTGCTTATGGTGAATCATGGCAACAACAACCGAGAAGAAGACAGAAGAATCTTCTGACACAGACAGGTGTTTGTGGGATGGAGGTTAGAGAGCACATATAGTTTGATGGCCGCAGCAGCAGGATCACAAACAAAAGAAGATGTAGCGCGTTTAACAGAATTATATTATTCCCAAAAAGTCATTTAGGCAGAAAGGTAAACATTATATACAGCATATTGTTGCTCATATCAAACACACGCCTGTCGACTAATTCATGTTGGTAAATGCCGGTTTCTAGAAATCCCAGAGTGGTTTATAGCCTACTGTATTTGTACCAGGATGGTGAGACTCCATATGGTAGGTTTGTCTAATGCTGGACCCATGTCACACATAGATGAGAGAACACAGCTTTTGGGAATCTATATCTGCATATTACTCAGTAATCATCATGGGCCAGAAAATATTTCGTTCCCTCCTAATCCTTCCATTTGGGTTGTTTTCTGCAGTGCCAGTGGATCAATCATGCAGCATTATACAAGAGTGTCACACACTATTTGTGTTTATAGCAATCATACTGATTACTTCACATCCTTCCAAAATGATCACATCGGTCAGTGGTATCCAACCATCTGGGATATCATTTGAAGATTTAAGTTTGACTGATGGACATACTTTTTATGTCCGTTTTGTTATTTTTGGCTTGCATTACGATTATGACTGATGATGAGGAAATGGAAAGTAGTTACTGTGCGAGAGATGACACCAGCTTTATTTCCAAGATGTACCGGCTGAGTTGAGGTGAGAATGCAGAGTGTGTGTGCCCTACAGTGGTGTCTTCAGTGTGCTCTGGGCAACTGACAGCACAGTAGTGTTCACTGCAGCAATTTTACACACAAAAACTATATGAAAGCTAAAATTGTATGCACACTTACAAGATATTATTAAAAGCTGAATTCGGAAGTTATTTAATGGTATTTGATATAACCTTGGATTTCTGCAACCATTGATCATTTCATTACAGTTACAGTTAAGCCAAGATTTAATTTGGCTTATATATTTTCAAATTAAATGGTGCAATGGTTATACAATTGTTAATTCACCAACTCACCATCTGCATTGCCAATTTCCGCCATCCAAAATATTTGTACGCAAAGGTCAAAAGGTTTGTATGGGACGTTGGCTTCATACAGTCATACCGTAAAGTGAGACGTTGAGTAGCAAGCCAAAATTAAGTTCATACTTAAAATATGTAATATGAAGTTTATATTTCAGTACTGACAGCAATATGGAGCAGAATTTAAGCCTGTTTTTTGAAAATATAAGTTTAGAACAGAAGCTTTTGTGCATCCATTTTCTAGTTGCCTGACCTCACTAATCCTTCCTGCCTACGTTTCATTATCGTGTGTTACACTGGTAATTGGGTGAGCAGCATGTATCATTAATGCACCTCTCTGCCTGATAAAACTAAAGAACAGGCCGTCAGTCACAGGACAACAAGGCAGCGTGGTAAAACTATACCCTTTGACATGGGGCTATTCCTAGACCAAAAACACCTATCACATGTCAGCAGTGCGAGGGTTGTGTTTATAATGAATGAAGGCAGAATTGTTTGACCCAATTAGGAGTAGTTTAACCAGCTGTGTTCCTCCAAAGCCTGCATGTTTATAATGTTTATAATGTATGTGTAAAATGTTTGCTGTTGTGCAATTTTGTGTGCGTGTGCCCTGCAGCCTTAGCTGTTTGCAGTGAGGCCTACTTCAGCGCAGTGGCAAAGATGGGTGACCAGGCCCTTCACACACTTTCATCTCGCTCTCTTGGTAGGTGTGTGTGTGTATGTATTTGTATATGTGATTGATTAGTCAGTCTTTCTATTACAGGTTTCACCCTTAATTTGTTGCATTCATTATAGAAACAGATTTGTCTTCTGGAGATGACCAAGTGCTCCATCAAGTTAATGTTGAGTCCAATCATACTGACACATCTCATATTACGACACATACTTAGTAACCTTAAAATTACTTCCCTTCACTGCTCTTTTTTATCCTCTCTTGTAAGTCTGTATTTGTGTATTTATGCAGTTCTCAGTGCGTACATGAGTGTATATTTTCCACAGACTTCACTTTCAATCTTACCCTGGGTATGTTTAAAAGCATTATTAGTGGTAATTAGCATTAAGTTAACGTATTACCACATACACATACCAGAGTGTGTGGGCCCATACACCAGTGCTAGCACTTCATGAACACATGTGGTTCTGCTAGGTTGGCTCACTGAGAAGGTCGGGGAGCCACAGCATGACCAGGGACCCTATTGAGTGACGGCCCCTAAATTATAGATGGGGACAGTCTTTCAGCTGCACTGAATTCATTAGCACTACCACAAACCATAACAATAGAAAAGACTAGAGGCACCCATAATATAAAAGGCTTGGCTAACTTTCCACCATCATAGCAGTCCAGCTAGTTAGAGCAAAATAATCTCTAAATGACTTGAGTGGTGTTGAATTGTGTTAAAGTCATATATCAAGTTACTGATATCCCTTCTAAAATACTTTGCCTTTCTTTTGTAGGACAAAAATTCACACAAAATGAGTGATAGGAATAGATAACTGGTAAATTATTGGTAATATTTTGTTGCAAGTACAAATAAAAAATATAAAATATATTATAATGTAACATGTAACATATATAATATAGTTCAAAACTTTGAACGCATCACAGGCTTATTTGTTTATTTATTTATTGTTACTGCAGGTATTTGATGTGTGTGTTGATTGGGTCCAGTGTTCCAAGTCTTTTGTTTTAAACAGGGGATGTCCTGATTCAGATATCGGAAACACAGAGGAGACTCACCGCAGAGATGGAGGGAGTGGTCAGTATATGTCTTTAGTCATCACTCATGTTATTCAAACCAATCCACTTGTTTGCTAGCTAAACCTTAGAGCTGAAGTGTCTTAAAAAAGTGTCTCAAACACGTATGTCCTGATCGCCACCAAGCATTTTAACTTGGTGGCGATCAGGACATATTTGAATAAATAAAATAATTTGTGTGTGTGTGGGTATATAATATATATATATACACACACAACATATTTCCTTTGTTAGTTAAGAAATATGTGTAGGGATGGTAATGGAATAGAATAATAGAATTTTGACATTGTTACAAACTGGTGGCTCAAAGCTGAGCTTTGAGCTTCTGAGAGAAAAGATCCTGCTTGTTTAAAATTCACAGTGCCACGTGAACACTTGCAATTGATTGCTGTGGCTTATAGTAATGTGAATAAGCTGAACATGGCCTCTGATTAAAAAGTTGGCCTGAGGATCGACCACATTTGCATATAGATATAGTCAAACAAAATAATCAATCTGGTAATGAAAACTACTGTTTGAACAACGAGACCGTTCCATAATGACCTGGCTGCATCACAGGGACATTGTTTTTCTTCTTGCTACAGTTTCGATGGTTCCAGATAGAGGTGTTACAAGCCATGGAGAAGAATGTAAAGTTGGATGAGGAGTACATTGATGTGAGTTTACAGAGGGGAAAAGCATGTGTTTTTTATAACTACCCTTCTGAGGACTGGGTTAAGTTGAGGAGATGTTTGGGAGAAGTGACTTGTATAACCCCACATATCTGGTCATTTTTGGATGGCTTTCGGGGTGGTGCAATGGATAAGACTATGCCTTTGGTGTGAGAGACCCGGGTTCAATCCCCCACTGTGACCCATCCACCATTGTGTCCTTGAGCAAGACACTTAACCCTTAGTTGCTCCAGAGGTGTGCGACCTCTGACATGTATAGCAATTGTAAGTCGCTTTGGATAAAAAATGTCAGATAAATGTAGATTTTTATCTACATTAATTGCATTTTCATCTATATGAACCTCAAACTCGCTTCCTTATCTGCAGAACAGTTACAATATCAGAAAGTGATTTAGATACAGCACCATCCATAATCCAAATGAAGCAAATGTGCAGATTTAAAACTTTCTGAGAATGTCAAACACCTATCTGAGTCTAAATTCTTCTGTTTGGTTAAGTCAGTCAAGACCAGATTCTTTTTTTTAGTAGTTAGCCTATAACTGTCTCTAAAGTGAGATGTCTGTAGAAAGTCTTGTCAACAATTTCAGGAAAACTTTTCATTATTACATCAGTGTTTGTTGTGCTACAGGGTAGTCGCAGAGTGTATGAGCTGGAGGTAAGGAATCAGGCAGAGGCTTTGGAGAAACAACTCAGACGAGGAGCCTACAGAGACTCTCTGGTAGTTACACAAACATACATACACATAAACACGCAGGTTTACTTACTCTGAGATGTACTATAGACAATGAACATCCACGCACACACATATGGTCCAATAGCAGTTCCCCTGTACCATTGTATACGTGTCATTTCTCACTCATGTTTGTATGTGAGTATGCTTCTGTGTGTGTGTGTTTTTTAGGAGAACAGTGAGTACATGCTGTACCTGAGGCAGAGCCAGCAGGAGATCCTGAAGGAGGAGGAGAGGAGGTATCGCTTTTTGGCAGAGAAACACTGTGGCCTCGCCCAGTCACTGCTCTTCCTTATAAACAAGGTATTAAACACACACATACCAGCCCCACACAATAACTGGACAGAGCAAAGCAACTAGCCCGCTCCTGTGGCATGTCTTAAAAAGTGAGTTGAGCACCTTAGTGAGCTAATTTTGGTCCTCTTAAAAGCTTGCTTAGTTTTAAATGGTTACCTGTGTTGCACAAGGGTTGGCAAAATCCAGGATGCTTGATCAAAAAGTAAGCAAACAGTTACTCAAAATTGCAAACTAATGAGCAGAATATGAATGAGAAATTTACTACAAACGTCTACCTCTTGGTTAATGTGCATTATCTATCGTATCCTTTCGGAGACTTTACCTCCAATACAGGCACTGCAGTTTGCAAGCATTCAGTCGATTAAAGCTGATGGACCAGTACTCTTCGAATAATTATGGGAATTGTAGATGTTTTGTAAAAAAATATGATCTGAATATTAATAGCTAAAGCTACCTTTTACAATAATATAAAAAAACATAACATCATGTTATGATTATGAAATATTACTTTTGACAGTCCATTGCCAGGTGAAGCTGTGGGTTAGCTGACAGCATACTTACCCACATCGACATTGTTTCTGTAACACTTACATGTTTTCTGTCAGCCACCAGTGCCAAGACATTGGACTGCACTGCATTTTTATTCCACCCATGTGATAACATGTTAATTGCTTGATTATCTGATGAAATTCACGTCCCAGTGTCTCACTTACTGAAGCGTTTCTATTTGTTTTGTTTCTGCCTGATCAGATTTAATGAGATGCTCACCTCTCATCTGTTTTCAGACTGGTACGTCTCTCCAGCTAAAAGCAGATGGGTGGAAGGAGAAAGTGAATGACACCAGAGGGTCCAGACCTCTTACTCCCACCCATTTGGACCAGGAGGCACAGGTACCAACGTGTTAGGTGGATTATTTTTATTTAATGGAATCATTATACTAAATTAATTCATATTCTGAGCACCAGACATCCTGCAAAGACGCTGTACCTGCTTGGGATGCAGCATCAGCGTCTGTATGTGGCCTCAGTAACATGATTAGTAAAAAAAACTGCACACCCTGTGCTGTGTTAAATAATCAAACAGGGGCCAGGGCCTTTGTTCTTATTAACTTGAGAGAACAAGCCTTTATTTGAGCACAGTCTTTTCATTAACCACAGTCTTTTACATCCATTTCCCATGTTCACTTCTTTTATCAGTACACTTTTGTGTTATATTTTAGTAAGAAGCATTTACTTAATGACTGATACAATTATTTTAGTTATAACACTGAGACAGCAAGTTAGTTTGGTGGTTTACTTTAAGAGAGAATTTATGTTGTTTCTGACCAGCTGCGAGGTTCTGTAAGCTCACTGCTGCAGACAGTAGCCCGAGATGAAGATATGTCCTGGGCCAGGAGGGAGCAGCTGGCACTGGGCAGAGTACCCTCTAGAGGTGGGAGGAAGGCTGAACGTTGTGAAAGAGATAACTTTTGTAAATGAATGTGGTTACATTCTAACATTTGAAGCTAAACAAGATCAGCAGTATTTTTCCTGTACAGCATCAGAATCAGACACAGCCAGAAGATATTGTTCAGTACATTTGCATTAAGTTAACATAATATAGTTCTTGGTTTAATGTCTAATAATGATAATAATAAAGAGCAAATGAGTTATTATTTGCCTGGGATATGGATTAAATTATGAATACCCAAAATAGTCCCTTCTCCCACACTTGTCTTTGTAATTGTTTTTTAATATTGTGTTAAGCATAAGGCATCTCTCTCTCTGTCTCTCTCTCTCTCACCATACTATTCCTCTTGTACGCTCTCTGTTCGTCCTCCACTTTATCTCCCCCCTCCAGCGCCGTCTCCCCTCCCCAGCCGCTCTCGCTCCAGCTCAGTGGGGGAATCTTTGGGTCTGGGTGGAGGGAGAGCCATGAGAGCCTTGGTGTCTCACCCGTCCTCATCCAACCCAAAGCTTCTACCTTTCAACAGAGGAGAGACTGTCACTGTACTGGTCCAGGAGCCACGCAACGGCTGGCTGTATGGACGCACTGATAGTAGCCTACGGTGGGTAGCTGAGATTAAAGTCTGTGTATACATGCAGGTTCAGGAGCAAAAGACGAATGCTTTTAAACTGTTTTCACATGGAAATTAAACAATCTGTGACTATTTCTGTCAGCAGCCAGATTGATAAATCTCTTAAATTCTTAGTCCTTAATTTCTTAGTTAGAAAGCTATCTTCTTATTATAGATACAAAAGAAAATCATTTATGATTGAAGAACAATTATCAGATGGCCTTGGAATATTGAATAGGTGGTTTTCAAAGAATAGGAGTGTTTTGAAAAGAGAAATCCCTACAACTTTAATGTAAAGTAAAAGATGTACAAGCTATTAATTTCCTAAGAGCACAAAAGATTACTGTAAAATAAAATACTAGTATGATGTAGAATAATTTCAAGTCTGAATAATACAGTGCAATTAAAGTATACTCCTGGTACAAGCACATGATAACTTACAGAGATGTAATTGTTTTGTGTGCTGTTCTCATTCGTCTTATCTCCTGCAGTCAGGGCTGGTTCCCTGCTGCTTATGTGGCCCCTATTGAAGACTTCTCCAACACTTTAGCAACAAGGTAAGAATTGCTGCTGTTCTGCACAGTAAATTTCAACAGAGAAGATTAGATGTAGGCCAACATTTCTGCCTGTCACAGCCTAGACAAACTGGACCTACTCCCAGTTGTTGACCAGCATAAAAAAGTGTCCTCAAACAAGAGACCAAATGCCTAAAATTTTTAGGATCACTCTTTTGCAACGCCTGAACTTTGGCTTGATGCTGAACACCAAGAGAAAAAAGAGGGAAGGCATCACGACACAGTATCTGTACTAATGTTGTTCTTGTACCAAAAATGGATATTTAGACTGCTGCTCATACAGTAAATGCTCGTGGAACATATCCAGCCCAGAAGTGAGAAAGGATTATCTTTCACCAAAATATTCCAGGTCACTGAGCTGTTGTAAATCACTAAAAGTGCCTGTATGTGTGCCTTTGACCTCTCAGTGGTGGTTCTTTAAGAAGCCACAGTATGAACAATCTGCTGGACCCCACTGACACCTACACTGACCAATCGGAGAGCAAGAGCTATGGAGATGTCCCGCCACCAGCCACACCTAACCGCAGAGCCTCTGTAGACATCCGGCCGATCTCTCCTCTACCTGAGAAGAAGCTGGACCCAGCTGTGGAGACAAAGCCCAGTCAGACAAAGAGCTACAATGAACACCCACCTCCACCTCCTCCCCCGCCGCCTCCTCCTCTCCCAAGTCAGAATCCTAGAAGCGCCTCTGCAGATTTTCGACCAATCTCTCCCCTCCCTGACAGGAACGGCGAATCTGCATCTGATGTCCAGGTACCAGAGGTTTAATTATGAAAATAATTTACTCTCAAAGCTGGCAAAACTTTTTTTTTTCTTCTGTTCAATTTACTGTAAAGTAAACCTGGTACACTAATCCTACTTCACATGTTTTGGTTGTTCATATTGGCAATCCTTTCTGTTCTTAGGCATTATCCCCCCATGGGCCACCCGAAAACCCACTGTTTCCCAGGTAATATTTAGTGTGCATAGGTTGACAGAAAAAGACGTTTGGTGTCTGAATTCCAGTACCTTTATGACATTGTATTAAGGATTATCTATCAGCTATTTGGTGTTGTATCTGGAAATCATTTGTCTGAAATGATCCTAATTCAACACAACATGATCATGTGTCAGGAATATGAAGAGTAGAGGATCTGTGCTCATAGCAGTTGTCGGGGTTTCAGTGGACATGTATGTGCTGTTTGAGAGGATATTCCTTCTAAACAAAAATACAGTTTTCTAAAAACATACATTTTTTAGATTGACATGGACAGATCCTAGATATTGGATCATTAACACAAATGTAAAGTGATCATGTTTAAAGTGCAGGTGCATGTATTGTTTAATTGTTTTGTGGTTGTTTGCATATGGGAAATTTTTCATCTGAGTTTAGCAACATGTTGTACTGCAGACTGAAGCATGACTCCAAAAAAAATCAGCAGTGTCAGCCTCAAAAAATGGGATGAGCCCTTATTACAACCACAAATGGTTTAACCAATAAGCCATAGTCAAATTTGAGTTTCAGAAAAATAATGTCAAAATTTACCATCCTCTGCCTGGGGTATGGTGTTAGTTTGCCGATCTAGGATGTGTGCATGGTGTCTATGTGGTTCGTTTGTGTTGTCAGAAAACAGTTGAGCATGTGAGGTATTGAGTTACATTTTTTGTCATCCTCTTGTTTCAGAGGCACAAACCCCTTCGCCACTGTAAAGCTTCGCCCCACAACGACCAATGACAGATCTGCTCCCTCGTATCCCCTGATCCGTCAGCACTCATGCAGTAACTGAGGCTGCCAGATCAGGTTGTGGAGACAGGATATATATTTTTGTTTTAGGATAATGTAATGTCATCTCTGAAATTGAAGGCTTTGAGACAGAGATTCAGAGGAAGGTTTGGTGAATTATTTTGTACATTGTTAGTTAAGTTAAGTTATTTCTTGTACCAAAACCAAAGTGATACTGTAGTACATCAATAATACAATAATTTCATATCAAAACCATACACTTTTACAATAGTTCTTTTATCAACTCTTTGTACAGTATTTAAGTTTGTATATAGATAGGTCTGTTTGTCTCTTATAGTAAAATATTAAATGAATAGTTAGATTTTGTAAAATATGAGAGTCAAATGAGAGGATTGATACCACTCATCTGTCTGCTACTTACTTAGCTTAGCATAAAGACTGGAAAAAAGGGTTAACACCCAGATGTCAGCACCTTTTTGTTTGTTTGTTTTTTCCTCTGGACAGAGCCATTCTTGCTGTTTTCCCCTATTTCCACTCTTTAATCTAAACTACCTGTTTGCTCACACCAGCAGCATAAACAACAGACCATGCAGGTGGTATTGATCTTCTCATCTAATTCAAGGCAAGCAAAGCAAGTAACCATATTTCCCAAATTGTCAAACTATTCCTTTAAGCTGATAATAGTATGTGTTTATTTCGCTTAAGCTGTATGTGTCTTGCTCTCATGCTGTGCTCATTTTATTTAGTGTCAGAACTGAGCTGAATTTATTTTTTATTTAAGCAAGCAGAATCTTTTGTTCATGTGACACAGATCAGAAAAAATGTAAGTCTTTCAAATATGACTTGGGCCACTTTTATGTTTGATCCTAAATACACCATGATGCTCATCAGCCGTCCCATATGACAATAATAGTTTTTCATCAAGACAACAGCTTTTCACTACACCCCGTCTTAATCATCTTCACTGTGGTTGACATGTTTTGCAATGTTTGGCACATTTTGTTTTGTGAGTTTAATGTTTTGTGTCCGCTGTGAGTAACAATAAGTAAAGAGACAGTTATTACTCAAGTTGTTTTTATTATCATTTCTTATTCAGATCTTTTCTATCTTCACAGCTCTCCTTATATATTATTTTATTTACTACATCATCTGATTGGAGGGAGGGAGTGAGGAGGAGGGATAGTGGAGAGGAGGTGAGGTGAGGGAAGGTGGACTAGGAAGAGGAGTGGGAGGAAAGTGCACTGATATGTGAACATCTAGAAGTAAAACCAATGAGACAAAATGCACAACCTGAAATACGCAAAGGAAGGAAATTAAGATTTAAGAAGTCTTTATAACATCTACACCATCTACAACACTGGTACCACCTGTTTTGAGACCACAAACTATCTCCATGAAATCAAGAAGCAGTCTGAAACTCATACAGCATGTGTGATTAAATATATATAAAAATGAAAAATGAAACTGGTGCCTGTTATGCCCGTATTTTCCTCCTCATGGTTACTCCCTGTTTGCCTGCGTTAGTAATGTTTTGTAGAGAGCAGGCCTGGTCTGACTCCACGTGTGGTGTCCCAAGGAAGGTGAGAGGAGTTTTAAGGTGGCAGTTACAAAATATGAATGCAGGGACGAAGAGGAGGAGGAAGAAGATGGGGGGGTGTTCAGCTGTCCCCTACTCATGCACCAAGCCCTCAAACTCTGAAAAAGAAAAATCAAAAAAATTGCACAAATGATGAGACAAAGTCTACTGGCCTACAGCTTAAAGGATAAGGCTGGCAGTAGTCTAAATTTCCATGTTTTCAACCAATCCAATGAAAAGACCAACAATGAGTACTGTCTGTGTAATCATAATTTTTTCCTCTCTGCCATATAGCTACATTATTCAAAAACTGAGTGAGACACACAATTCCATTGGATGAAATGTTCCTTCATTACCATGACCACACTCATATGTTTATGTTGAACCCACATTCACCATACTACTGCAGTAAATACTCACTAAAACAAAGAAACTATTGAGTGACGGACTTATGGTTGTTGCTTTTGTTATATTAGACATGAAAACTACAGAATAATGTACGTCTAATAACTTAAAACAAGAATGAGGTCATATACCTAGCCTTAATCCTTGACCTACTTGAGCTAACTGTGCCAACATACACAATGGTAATTTTTTAAATCCAAAAATTATTAGCACATTTATTTTGAAACATGAGCCTGAAAAAAACATAAACTAATGAGTCAGCTTTGACTTTTAGGTTACGTAAAATATATCCCACCTTCCACTGTTTTAACTTGAAAAACAAAACAAAAAACAAGCAGCAACATCAGCTCTGCCAACAGGAATCAATAGTGATGATATTATAATGTGAAAATCCCCACATATAGCAACTAAAATCCAGGTCAGATTTCTCACAAAGGTTACATGTGCTACAGCAACCCGCCTTTGGTCTTTACAAATCTGGATGTTGCTGATAAAGAGTGCAATGGCTCTGTCATGTTTCCCCAGAGGGATTGTGAAAATCTCCCTGTTGCAGTACCCTGTGGATGCCAATAGGTGTCAGAACTGAGCTGAGGGTCCTTGTTTATCTGTTTAGAGTACTGGGAACAAATGTTGAGGTGTCAGCAGATATGTCTGATGAATGTGCTTTGTTGGTATAATTTTGTGAAAAATCCTACGCGTAGCACCTAACATCTAGGTCACATTTCTCGCTGAGGTTGGATGTGCAACGCTGCAGCAACCCACCTTTAGCCTACATGCTAAACTGTATACTCCCCACGCTCTACCTACTCTTCTTTCTTTATAATAAACTTTGTTATACTTTGCAATGTTGCTCCATTCTCTCACCGTCAATGCCGATCTTGCCATCTCCATCTTTGTCTGCGGCTTTGAGGAATGCTTTTGTCTCAGCGTCAGTCAGATCTCTGCCTTCCTTGGAAAAGCCCTTCAGTACAAACCTGAGAACAGTACAGGGTGTTGCAGAAAAAGGATCACTGTGAGACAGCTCTAATGAACACATGTCAGTGTGCAAGATATAGACTTTATACAGTATGCAGTTTATTGAGAATATATAGTTAGTCTGTGAGTGTTCCTCACTTGAGCTCTTCCTCCTCTATGAAGCCGCTACCATCCACATCCAGAACCTGGAAGACCTTCTTGACATTTTCAGCTGACATGGCCTTCATTCCAACCATTTCAAAGAACTTTTTAGGGTCGAATGTTTCCGCTACAACAGACAAGACAGAAGGTACAGACTAAACCATCAAAAAGTTCTGAGTTACATTAGCCAGTTGGAACTGTTTCGGAAATTAAAATTGTATAATCAGCCTAAGAGGGCATACACAATTCTATCCCTGCCAGTTATTCAATAGCTTGTGAAAATGTGAACTGTTAACAACACAATAGTTTGAAAAGATGAAAGTGTGTGCAGACTCCACAACTGGGACAGACCTGCAAAGGCATCAAGAGCTTTCTTGATCTCCTCAGCTTTCAACAGATCTGTCATCGCCATTTTGTCAGCTGGGTAGAGGGACAAAGAGGACAGAAAGGTAGAAATTGAGGAATGAAAGAACATTATGTCAAAGAGTTAAGTACAGACAACAGCTGAAATGGAAGTACAAGAGTGGAGAGGATTCGGTACAAAAGCTAAAAGCCTAATTTAAACTGTTAGCATTATGTGTGCATGTGTCCAAGAATGTATTGGCTTTTAGAAAATTAACTACATTTCTGTGCTGGAGATGTTTAAGGACTAGAGGATAGGAAGTTAATATAGTCTGTTGGTTTGAAATGACATACACAAACATATTGTAAACAAAGAGGATTTTGACCCTGGTGGACCTGGTAGAATTACATCCAGGCATTCAAAGACGGCCTCTGTGGAACTTGGCACAGGAGGGGAGATGATCCAAGGCCATAATTCAGAATTTAAGATGTGCACATAAATACAGTGGGACATAAATACACTCACTGGCCACTTTATTAGGTACACCTTGCTAGTGCTAGATTGGACCCCCTTTTGCTTTTAGAACTTAATCCTTCATGGCATACTTTCAACAAGGTGTTGGAAACATTCCTGAAAGACTTTGGTCCATATTGACATGATAGCATCACGCAGTTTGACTGCTGCACATCCATGATGCAAATCTCCCGTTCCACCACATCTCAAAGGTGCTTTAATGGATTGAGATCTGGTGACTGCGGATACTGTATTGGAGTACAGTGAACTCATTGTCATGTTCAAGAAACCAGTTTTGAGGTGATTTGAGCTTTGTGACATGGTGCATTATCCTGCTGGAAGTTGCCATCAGAAGATGGGTACGCTGGGGTCATAAAGGCATGGACATGGTCAGCAACAGTTTTATAATGGTCAGATCTCAATTTTGCTCCTGCATCCTTTGCACTCTTCTCATTGCACTATTGTCTCAATCTGTCTATATTGTTTTTGTTTATAGTATGTTTAAATGTGTTCTGTATGCCGTAGCCTGTGTTTTTATTGTTGCATTATTGTATTATTATTGTTCTGTAAGTAAGCACATCATGAGCAATGTGCTATCCTGGCTAAAATTCCTTCTGATTCTGAACAATACTCATGTAGGCTGTCACATTTAAACAATGCTTAATTGGTACTAAGGGGCCAAAAGTGTGCTGAAAAAAATATCCCCCTCTCCATTATACCACAACCAGGAGCCTGAACCGTTGATGCAAGGCAAGATGGATCCATGCTTTCATGTTGTTTATGCCAAATTCTGACTCCACCATCTGAATGTACACAACTACTCATAAAGACAGGCAATGTTTTTCCAATCTTCTATAATCCAATTTTAGTGAGCCTGTGTCAATGGTAGCCTCAGTTTCCTGTTCTTTGCTGACAGGAGTGGCACCTGGTGTGGTCTTTTGCTGTTGTAGCCCGTCTGCTTCAAAGTTAGACATGTCATTCGACATACTATGGTTGTAAAGAGTAGTTATTTGAGTTACTGTTGCTTTTCTGTCATCTCAAACCAGTCTGCCCATTCTCCTCTGACATCAACAAGGCATTTTCATCCACACTACTGCCACTCACTGGATATTTTCCAATTTTCGAACCATTCTCCGTAAACCCCTAGAGATGATTGTGCATGGAAATCCCAGTAGACCAGCAGTTTCTGAAATACTCAGACCAGCTCGCCTGGCACCAGTAACCATGGTACATTCAAAGTAACTTAAATCAAATCTCCCGGTTGCAGTACACTTTTACTACCCTGAGGATATCAATAGGTGTCAGAACTGAGCTGAATGCTCTCAGGGTCCTTGTTCATCTGAGCACAGGGAACACATGTTGAGTTGTCAGCACAGATGTTTGATGAATATGTTTGTGTCTACAAGAGAACTGAGCTCCCTTGTGTAAGTTATCGTGAGAGTGTTGGTGTCAGTATGTTTCTTATGCCACATAGTGACCTTGTGATGATATGAAACTTGCAGAGCCCCAGCAGAATAGTTTTGATAGTCCCTCTGCAGGTTGCACTGTCTTGACCCTAACAAAATATTTGCCCTCCCTGACCAAAGGACACAGTGACTGATAAAAACAGATACATAGTCATCCTCTTGCTTTCAGTCCAATCTACTCAAATTTCTCTCCACCTGTTAGGTGTCTGCATTTTTGGCAGCAAAATCTAATTAGTTAGTATCTATTTGTGGTTTTTGAGATGTCTTAAGGTGTGCAAATGTATTCCCATTTATGAGATAATGTCTTACAACTAAAAAAAACCCTTGATGTCACCAGCTAGAGATGTGTCAGGTTATCATCTTTTGGTTTGTTTAAGACCGAAAAGTCATTTGGATACATAATTTCACCTCTTATCTGTCAACAACAAACCTTGACAGACACTTCTGGTCTGCCTAGTTGTTCTGGAACTTAATATCATGTCAGTGTTATTCACATAGTAGTAAAAACTCACATACATCATGACATATGCATCTCAGTCATCCCTGGGAGTCATATGTGACAGCATTCCTTCCACCTATTGTGAAGTTCAGAGCTTCTTTCAGAACATCTTTGACTTTGAAGATTGCAGATTATAGTTAGGGGTGACAGAAACTGTCTTGTAATCAAAAGGCCAAAGCTTCTATCACCATTTGCAACAACTGAGTCTAAAGTGTCCTTGAGCCCATCCCTTCCTCAGGATAGCCTAAAATGTAAAAACAAATTGCAATGTAGAAACAATGACTGCTATCAATCCCGCAGAGAACAAATATAAATGCTGTGACGGATAAGTGAGGTTATGTTTCAGCAACATAGTCTGTCTATTTATCAAATGACAGACTTTCAAAGTCAGTTCCTGGCTGTCAGTGTGCTATAAATAAACAAAAGGAATTGCATGTCAAACCTTTAGTTCTCCATTCGCAACTTTTTTTTCCCCAGAGGGAGGTAGAAGTTTAATAATCTGAAGAGCAGGCCGACATTGGTTGAAAAATCAGTTTACAGCACAGAAGACTGAAATTCTGTTGACAACACAGTCAGCAGAGAATCATACAGAAAGTGTGTTATTGTGTGTTATTTCTAAAGGACATTTTATTAAAACATTATGCTTCTGGGTCTGGTCAAAATAGCAACAATAATGAAAAACATCTAGAATATGCATTACTATTAACTACTGTACTTAACATCAGGGCTACTGTGACATAGCACCGTGCATGGACACCTGTTCATGGTGACACATGAGCCAAGAAAGCACCCATTAGACGAACACCTGCTCCTAACATTACCCTTTATTTGATACAGACTACTGAGAAGAAAAAAATCAAAAAGAAACAATACATTGCAACATGCCAGGGATGTTAAAAGTGAAGGATCAAGATTAAACTGAACAAACTTTCTTCAATAAGCTGACCTCTGTTTTAAAGGACTGAGAGCCAGGTTAACCTAAAAAAGAACAAAGTGTGACAAAGTGTTGTCGAAAAATCAAAAGTGTTTATAGTTGTTCCACGCAGAAACTGTTTTGAATTGATATCAGTGAATATTTAGGTTCCATTATTGATGATTTTGGAAGTTGTCACATTCATTTTGACGCCCTATTTACAGTGATTTTAATATATGAAATATTTTCACTGCAGGTGCTTAGTTTCTACCTTTTATTATTATTATTTTAAATTTGGAATTTAAAGAAACTGTCTAAATCAAAAATAAGAAAATGTTGGCACTCCAATTTTCTGTGATGTTTTTATTAATTGATAAAGGCCTCACTGTGTTTATTAATTACACCAAATTCTATTTTATTCAACATATGTTTTTTCATTATCCTGGATGACCTTATATCCATGAGTCCAGTGATTTTCAGAGTCAGTTTAGTTTCTAGCAGAGCAAAAAAATATTTTATCGTGTTTCACACTAACTTAATTATTGATACAACTAGCAAAGGTATTTCATTCAATTGCAGCACATCTGCTTATCAGAGATAACTCCAGAAATCATCAGTCTTCTGTTCACAATACCATAGAGCTCATTCTGGTCGCTGACCAAAGCAACTGAAAGACCTTTGAATTCTATTGTGTTTTTTTTCTTCCAAAAAACTATTCTCTGCTACATTTAATATTTATTTTCTGTCTTACCTGAATGAAGGGGTGGATGAGTGCACCTGAGAGGAGTGAAAGAGGAAAGGTGATTGAGAGAGAATGGAGTAGAGAGAAGAAAGATGGGTTGGAAATGGAGGTAAGTTGAGCAAGTTGGGTGGGAGGACACAATAAGACTTTTATAGCTGCATCCGAACACATACAAACTTACCCCATATACCCCCACTCACGCACCACATCCCCACCTCTCAGTATTCTCTCTATTTTGAGGAAGGTGGGGTGGTTGTCAAGACATGACGCACACACCATTGGCCCTGGAGTGCAATCGCTTTCTCTGCAGCACTAACAAATCACACACAGGCCTATTAATAATACCACTTTTTCTGACTGCACTCAGACCTTATCTCCTTCTTGTGTGACCCTCTTCTTTTGTTTATACACACATCCACCCCTTTTACCCTGGTCTGCTTTTATTCATTCTGTCATCTTCATGTTATGAAGCTTGTGCCTTCTTATTGCCAAAATTGCCTCTATTATGTCAAAAGTATGAAGATGGGTTTAAGATAATGGGGGATGGGAAAAGGGGGGGAACTGCAGTCTTTTCCTGCATACTTACTAAGTACAGACTAAACATGTTGGCTGTAAAAATTTTACTTGAATTTATTTTATTTTTTCACATCAAAAAATATTGTATTGTACAGATTCACATACAGATCCACCACATACATATATAGCCAGATAAAAGCTTGAACAAGACATCTCTAAATTAAATAAATTAAATTAATTGTAATTAATTAAAATAGAAAGGAAATTTAAAAAAAAGAAATGTGAAACTGCAATTATTGCTTATTCTAGCATTCATCAATTAAGACATTTAAGAAGATATTTTTGTTGAATAAATCAACTAATGATTTTTTTAACATTAACAATAGATCATGCGAAAGGTGTCACCTTGGACCTTCACTTTTTGATAGTGATAAACTCTCAGAGAGTTATCACCAGACTCTGCAGTTCCCCTGAGTTCTACAGTGTCTGAACATCTTTCAGCTCATTGTTTTGGTTTTACAGCTGCAACTCTACTGTTTTGGTTCAGTCTGCTCTCATCAAGCTCAATTCTAGCAGCAAAAAGGTCTAAGAAAAAAAGCCCTCTGATACCCCCTGAATGCTACCTGCAAGCACCAAATAGACAGACAAAGTAATCACTTAGCCAGTGGGCATATTGGAGCATTTAGCTGCTAAAGAGCCAGGTGTTTTCCCGAGGAGCTGGTGGAGACTAAAGAGCTAAAAGCATAGTGACTTTTAGACATGCAGTACAATAATAACTCCAAGTGGATTACGGTTGTTTCGTGTTGCTGAATGTGTAAACATGTAAATTATGTAAATTACAATTGTACAAGCCCATAAAATAAAAGTGTGACTTTTAGCCTGTTCTGGAGTGACCCTTAAGTGGTCAAAAAAGTGATGCCTTTAAAGATACCATCCTGTAACCACAAAAGCAAAAATTCCAAAAACCTAACATGCATATCTTTGGACCTTCTTTAAAATAAAGTCAGATTTCTTACTGACTTGAACTAATGTTGAAGTTGTATGCACTCATCCTTTCTTTTTTACCTGAAACAACCTATGTCACCTTTTTTTCTTTTGCTCAAACTTTGTCCATTACTTTCCTAATCTCTTGTTCACGTCTCCTCCCTTTCAACTTTCTTCTCTTCACATCAAAGAACAAATTTGCCCCTCTTTCTCCGCATCCATATCTTTTTTGTGCCGCTTCCTTTATAACTTATCAATCTTCATCATATCAGGACCCCGACAGCTTGTTTAACTCTCTGTCTCTCTACACCCCCCCTCATTTGCTTATCTTTTGCTATGCTTCTCTTTATGCTTGTCAAGGCCAAGAGAGGAATTAATTTATGGTAGGTGCATGTGTGAGAGATAGAAAGAAGACTACTATACCCCTTTAATCATCCCTTAACATCGACCATTCATCAGCACACACACACCTTAATGCGAATAAAGCCTTTTGAATTTAATTGAAATTGAAAGAAAGAGGGAGCCACATGAGCTGTAACAAGGCTGCTGAAATAAAAGGACATGAGGCATTTCCCCCCAAAGTAGACTGTTTTGTTTTTTGATGTTATTTGAAGCTTTTCAGTTGCTGTTGGATAATAATTCACTGTTTTGGGTTTTTGTTTAGGTGTTACTGAACTCCAGGACTAATTCAGCATGAAGGTTTCACCTGCGTCACACAAATCTTGGGTGCCTTGCAACACTTCCAGCCAAATGTGTTATGTGTTATATGCCCTCATCATTAGAATAATGGAGGCCCCCACACACAAAAAATTAATTGCATTTAGAGATCATGTCCCTGACATACAGTCTTAAAACTGTTTTACTCAACTTCTTTAGGCCTAAAAAATACTGCTTGTCTTCATGTCCTCTGTTGACCCTCTGTTCTCTCAGTGTCCGTCCTGCCCTGATACTCTAAGCTTTCTCTTCTCTATTGAATTACACCTCATCAGCACTTTCCAGCATTGTAGAAGGACGAGGGAGGGTGGGGCAGGTGGCGAGGACAACACACTGGAAGGATTAGTAGTAGGGAGAAATGGTCAGGAGAGGGAGATGCAGAAATGCATATGGATTAGTTAATGTAAATGAAATGTGGCAATATAAGAGGAGAGGCAGGTCAGGGGTTTGTCAAGGACAAGAGAGGCAGATGAATAATAGAGATAATGAAGGAGTAGCAATGTTATAGAATAAAGATGGACAGATAGATACATAAATAGGTTTCAGAGAGCTGCACATTTCATATTAAAAATAGAGACAATGGGGAAAAACAGACAGAGAAAGAGGTAAATGAAATGTGTTTTTAATGACCAACTTGCTATTCAGAAACAGGTGGTGCATGGAGTCATGGCAGGGGTAGATACAAGCCACAGCTGTGTCACCGGGATATCCCTTGTTTACTCTCACCCAAAGATGAGCAGATATGAGCACTAAGAATAAACATTGGGGAACCCAGTGACTGTACTGATAGGGGGCTCTGTGGAACAAGAGCAACTACTTGTACAGTGAGGAGTAAGAAGGAGGGTTCACAACGTTTCAGAGCAACCCTTAATTTGTACCTAATGATGTGGTTTATTAACAGTATAAATTCACATGCATACAACACTATCATTTTTTCTTTAAAACAACACAACTATTGATGAAAAAGGTGTATTTGGGATTCACACATGTTCATTTTTGCTCTAGAATCGGAAATGAAAACCAATGGCAAATTTAATAAAGCAGTTTTTGATGTGTCATGTAAATCTTTTTGATCAAGCATGAATCCTCTAAGAAACAGAAGATGTGATGTGTAGGTGTGGAAGCTTGTTGGAGTGTTTTCAAGGAACCTTTGGTGGAGCTACACTCAAAGTAACGTGACAATCAATGTAACTGCTTAGGTAATGCATTTCTTCTGCTATTGAGTGATTAGCAAAGTAATGTGGCTACTAAGTAATATGTAATGAAAAATTGATTAAAACGTCTCAAGTAACTTGCCTAATGCTGCTCAGAAATGGTTTCAATTTTTAATATTAAGGAGTTTGCAAGAGTTTGTTACACCCTCACAACCTCATGAGTTCAGTTCAAGCTGATATGTACAGTAGAGTGGGAGAAGGAAGCCCCGCTCTTTGCCAAATCTGCCTGACTGCACTGCAGGCACTGGTTATATTTGTATTTTTAGTGCTAAAGTTACGGCACCACACACACACCAGTGTGGGGGTGTGTGTGGGAGATGGTGAGTTTTAAAAGGAATGCACCAAGTTGTTGGAAGTTTGGCTGGTTACACAGCCAAGCTGTTAAGTAATGAGACACTGGACCTTCCACATTTCCCTGGTAGATTCCAGTTAGTCATACTGATTGTTTAGTGTGCACTATGTTTAGGGACAGTGCATGACTAGCATTATCTCTGCAGTGAGAAAATTAGAACTTAATTAATTTAAATATTTTATTTAAACCCTAATGCTGTTCCATGATAACGTTTTTAGTCGAAAAAGGTATTGTATTAACTACATTGAATGATTATGAAGTCAAAACAGTACATTCATGTTTTCCAGGCAGAGAGAAAGAGGGTAGATGGAAGGGAAGTGAAAAGACTAACAATGTAGCACCAAAAAAGTTTGAGTTATTTCTTGCAGGTAATGATAATGTTCTTCGGTTCATAGTTATGTTGGACTGCACACCACAGGAGTCGAAGAACAAACATGTTATTCTCAATTTACAAACTCTACAAAACTTTTCTTATGCATTTTTTATACCTTCTTTTTCAATTCCTTAAATATGGCAAGCGACTTGGATCACTGTTACAGAGAATACATTTATCCCAATACTATATCAAAATTACTGTCTTACAGTAAGTTTGCCAACCATGCTTGTATATGAACTACTGTCATTTAAAACAAACGTGTAAAATATAACCACATGTTTTTGGAGAGTTGATGTCACATTTTTGATAAAAACATTTTAGTTGTAGGTACCAAGAGTATTATAGTAACAGTGACATTATACTTTGACAAAAAGTCTTAGTCTATATAGATTCGCCCTGCACTCAGTTTCACCTCTTCCTCTTTCTACTTCCCTTATGATGTTTCTATGGTAACCAACTGTCAACATGGTAAACACAAGCCGTGCGTTTGTTGAGACTTTCTGTCAGTCTCACTTCTTCTGTTTCGCTGCGTGTGTATATATATGTGTGTCTGTTTTGGAACCTGTTTGTCTGTCAACTTAATGGCTTATTATATTTCATCAGCAGACGTTTTGCTGTGTACTTCTGTTTCAAAGTTATATTCCAAGCCTAGCATGCAACAAACCAAATATACAGTACACTCTGCTAAACAGACACGAACACAAATCTTCTTTCACACATATACACTTTCCCAATCCACACATTCTCTCTTACACATACACACACACACACACTAGGACAACAGACTCTAGCAGCTGGCCTGACCTTGAACATAAATGCACCCTTGAAAAATGTTTCTGCAATTCATGGCTGGCAATGATCTGTTATATGAGCAGCGTTTCAAAGGATCCATCTCATGCTGCATTAAAATAGATATGGAGTCAATATGTGCTGCACACAGACACACACACACTCCTCTGTGCACATCACACCCTATTGCATTCTGTTTCTGTCTTTCTTTCACTTACACTCTGTTTCTTAGTTTTGTATAACAAACACAAGCAAATATTCACACCTACACAGTTTTTCCTCATACACGCTCCTACATTCTCTCTCTGCATCTATCTTGTCTTGCAGTCAACTGTGTTTTTATTGTTTGCACACTAATAAGTTAACGTTAAAGCTTTTATCTTAGTCAAGTCAGGGAACGTAACCAAGGGAAAACACCTTCAACACACCTTATTTAATCTACAAGAGCATGCAACTGCTCTTGTAAAATAAACTTTCAGCTCTGTCAGTCTGTGTATGTAGTGATTCAGGTATTGTAGTTACAAAGCAAACAATTGGCTGCGGGGCAGTATTGGCCATGGATTTTCTGTCTTTGTGTGGAAATTGTGACTATAAGTGAGTGGTTAACTTAATCTATGATATTCTGTTTGATATGTTGGCATATGACAGAAAGTCTGAAGAACTGTCGTCACAAAAAGAGTTCATGGATCAAGATTTAAATTTGAACCAAAATCAGTAACCTACATTTCATCTTGAGCTCTCTCTCTCTGGCACAGACACAAACCTCCAGCACAGCAACAACTTTGCTGACATCTAGTGTTAAAAGCTTTAATCACCTAAGATGTTGGAACTCCCCATGTTGTTGGAGTCTTCCCAGACTTTATTCCAATTATTTCCCCTCACATTAATTTCAACAATCACTAGCCCTTGTCTACTCGCAAAGAAAGGTGTGTCATGAAGTATTTGTGTAAGACAAAAGTAACTTGTAGATTGTGTACTTTCTCCTTCATAAAAAGTGAAAACACTGAAAGTAAGTAAAGAGCAGAAGAATGTCAGAGCATGCTGCAAGAAAGTAGCTGACATTGACTGAGTGGTGGAGGAGTAAGGTTATCTCCTGAGCACAGCTTAAAGGTTAATGCACATTAAAGTGCAATCTCACCAATGTCCTGAAAGTCAGAAACTTGATAACAGCCTTTATTTAGCAAAAGTGCAGGCAATGTTAACACATGTATGCATTGAATTGATTTTAGTATAAATTATATTCTATTATAATTTGTGCAGTTTACATGAAACACATATCTGTAGTTTGACATCTCAACAGCTGAGGCATAAAGTTGCCACGGTGAACTCAGCTGAGTTGGACAAACTGACGAGACAAGAAAAAACACTGAATTCATGCACAGACGTTTTCAGAATTTTCTGGATTTCATCTATGCATTTATCAGTTTTAGTTCCACTAAATCGGAATTAATTTTGGTTTCAATTTAAATTATAGTTTTGTACAATCACTCACATTTCTCTTTATGAGTTCACTTTTCAAAACTTTTCACACAGGGTTAACCATACATCCAAAACATACTAATGCAACCAAAACTAACAATCAACTTTTGTATCCGAACAATGACAACATTTATCACCAGAAACAATTATTAATCATTATATAATAACTATAAAAATCACTAACCGATAGCATTACAATATGTATCACTATTGTAAATAGTCTGTAAAAGTATCTTTATTTATTAAGCATTAACAAAGAATCCATTACAACAAAAAGGAGATCACTTCATTATTGTATGGATTGTGCTTCTTTATGGTGTATGTCGCAGAAAAGAATGAGAAATGCTGCAAAATGCTTCAGATGGCTTACAGTAAGTAAATCTGTGTGCACAAAATGAAACTAAAGTAATTCTAGTTATGCAATATAAAACTATACATACTTGTAGAGGAGAGCTCCAGATATAGAAATACTACAGTGCTAGTTAACCCTGTTTTCTGCATTTTGCCAAAAGTTCTCATTCACACCACACCTTATGATCTCTCTTGCGATATACCTGGTGAATAATCTTTTTGCATGCCTGATCCATCCCTGGCAATCTTCTGCAGAAATGTCCAGTCAACCAGCGTTCATTGTGTTCAAGGAGGACTTCAGATCATGTGGATGGTGATGATAAACATTCTACCGCCATGAGGAAGATATTTCCTCTGAGGTTGAAGAATGGAAAGTAGGTGGAAGGACAGGTGACACCTTCCTGAACGCTAACAAACATAGTCATCACCAAAATCCGGACATACAGTGTTGCTAGCTAGTGAACATACAGTAGTGGAACATTTGGCAACTAAAGGGCCAGACATTTCCCTGAAATTTTGGTTGAAACCAATGCAGAGCTAACACATTTGCCACAACAACTTTATTAGGCAAATTAATGCCTGCATTTAAAATGTTTAAGTGCTTCACAGTTTTGCCTCACATACACCCATTCACACACACTCACACCCCAATAACAGCGAGCTACCATGCAAGACGCTGACCTAACCATCAGGACAAAGGACGCTTTGACAGATGGGCAGGAGGAGCAGTGTTGAGGTGTCCTTGGTCCGCAAAAGTGGGGGATCAAACAGCCACTCTTGTGATTAGTGGAAATTCGAGCTACCTATATGTTTGTGTTGTGTTTACAACTTGTTTTACTGCCATCAAGTTGCATTTATAATCCATATGGCTCTGGACTGCAGGGACTCAGTGTAAGTGAGCTACATGAAGATAAAAAGAAAAATAGGTGTGCTGCTCACTGACACTCTTTAAACTTGTATGCTTCATATCTCAGATGATAACCAACATTTACTGGTTTTCTTTAAGATTGAATTCACGTGACCTTGCCAATTGAAAGGAGAACAGCAACAGCAAATAGTTCAGACTTCGAGGTCTGGTGCAGTGTCTGGCCAGAGCACAGACAGAAGAGATGTTGAGAGTGATGCTGAATGATGGTGCTGGTTAACGCCCCATTCTTCCAGACATGTAATGGAATCAGAGCTGATAAAGAAGCTCTCAGGTTCGAGTGTAAAGTCATCACTTACTGCTATGCTTTAAGCAGTTAGTTTCACACTAATCTTGCCATTTTGTTTAGACGTACCATCTCCACAACCTAACTAAGTCAATGGCAAAACTGTGTGATCACGTGCCAACTATAGCATGATATAGCGGCATGTTTGTCTGTTACCTTTTCAATAATTTAACCATTATTAATAATATTTTCGGTTCTACTTTGTGTTTTACTAGGGTGAGGATGGCTGTATCACATAATAAAAATGATAAAAACATCAACAAACGTCTCTGTAAAACTTCCCTCTGTGTGAAAAGACAGCAACTTAGTAGTTACTGGTGCCAGCGCATTTCCCATCTGAAATGACTGCAGCATAAAAACACTTTTGCCCTTGTCTAATCCAAGTAACTGTCAATATCATCATAAATGTGAAAGTATTCAACTTGGTTTTCTATAATTAGTCTCTCCGATCTTTCTAACTGTTCCACTGTGACAACAGAAATAACTTATACCTACTTGGGGGAGGTGTAAGCATTTAGCTATTTCTTAACTCCACGTTGCTACAACTAACTTGTATGGTGCAAACTTGTTGCTACATGCAAAATTATAGCGTAACTCCTTCTCTACATTCAAACCACTGCTATGTTTGATCTTACACATAGCTGGTACAACCACCTGCTGGGGAATGTCATAGAATGTAAACAAACTATTCTGCATGAGAAGCTGGTGAACTTAATCCAGTGTAATATTTGTCTGCACTCAGATATTTTATTCTGCTAAGACTAGACTTTTATTTTTTTGTCTAATTTGTATGTAGAAACATTTATACCTTCCTGACTACTTATCTCAATGAATAAAAAAGTCAAAAGGGAGCTCTACAGTATTTGTCATAACCCGGCTCACAGGCCATGACAAATGCAGAGGACAAGGAGGACTGACTAAAGTAAAGATATTTACTGTAACAACTTAAACAATTAAACTAATAGTCAACAATGTAGAGTGTGTGGATGAATGACAAGTCTGGAGCAGGTGCTCCCAATCTGACTTGTGGGCGCCGATACCTTCAGGGACAAAAGGAGAACAGTAAACTGCCCAACACCACACACTTAAACACCCAACTAGGCAGGGCCGTCACAGATGTATGCAAGCTAATACCACGTGCAAAACAGAATGGTTAAACTGAATTAAGGTTGCGCTTTTTTATTTGTGTGACGTAAACTGACAGTCCTTCATTGTGTAAGACAGTGTGGGAAGCAGGAAGAGGCTGCCAAGCCATCTTGCTTGTTCACAGTATTTACACTAATCAGTCAAATTTAATGTGGGAGTGATTTATTGATGTTTAAGATAGTGCATGTGGCACCCCTGGTGTGCACAGGATGAGACTGCTCTGGAAGAGTGACAATGAACTCTCAAATAAAACAGAAGGCCTGTAAAAAATAATCAGTGACAGGCCACTTTCTGAGAAGTGCTTGGGGAGTCCCAGGGCATGATGTGACCCAAAGGTTTCTATTTTTAAATCAGCTTTTAAAAACCAATTTACAGTAGGTTATTTTTGTATGGCTTCTAAAACAAGGTAGAAAAATGCAAACACAAGCACAATATCAAACTTAATAACTCATTCGTATCCAATGATTTATCACACAAATAGCCTAATATTGTGGTACTTGCATACTGGTACACAATAGAGATTGGAGATTTATTGCATGATATATTTTGTCGCTTAGTTTGCAAATCCAGCTACTTAGTACATTTTTAACTGTTTTGTGTTTAATAATTCCAGGTAAATCTGGACCAGGCTGAAAGTGAAGAAGCATTTTGAGTTTGACATGCTATTATCAAAAGTAATACCTTTGCAACTATCATTAAACATGTTCAACTATCATTCAGACCAGAATCCTATTTGGAAAGCTTGTAAGTGCCTGCAAAGTAGAATGACCAATGAATTTGAATTCAGCTACGCTAAGCCTTTAAAAAACTGTTAACCATCTGCCATGTTTACGTTGCTCATGGTAAATGTGGCTTTTTGTTTACTTGCCACACAGGCTGTGACTGGGCATACGCAGCATGTTGTGTGCCATATTTAAAGAGAGTAAAAACCACACAAGTCTGATACAATCTGCCAGTCTGCTAGTTTTGGAAAGCACACGGTTCACTGGGTTTACCAACAGGTGTGTCCACATAAAAGGTATCAAAAAAGGAAGATGCTAAAATCAGTCCTGTCAATATGATCATTCTTCTTTGTGTCTTGACATTAAGTTTCTGTTTCTGTTTCTTCAGGATATTTAAAAGAAATCTGTTCATGTGTTCTGTGGATTATCCTGAGTCACAAGGACACTGTTGAAATACAAGTTGATTTGTAGTTTGTCAAGTGTAGCAGTGTTTTGACTATCACAAAACAAACAAACGCCCATATTTTTGCAGGGACACAGCATGTAAACCCACACAATGCTCATGCAAAATTACGTGAGAAAATGTCTTACTGGTTGTGATTTGGGTGAACTGACCCTATAACACAATCCCTACCGTTTTCATACGTAGCATAAACTTTATTTCAACTAATCATTAACCAGAACTGTTACCACGTTGTGTAACTTGCTCTGCTGTTTTTTTTTTATCAAAATCATCATCATCATATACCTGCCACCTCGTCAGCCTGCACATTCTACATACTTTCCCCGCCCTCCCCATAACTTTAGCACGCCTAAATCAACATACAGTCCTCTGGTCTTTAGGGAGCTCGCGCTTCCTGTTGCCTGTTTCCGCACAGTAACGTCCGCAGACAGTTTCTGCCGCAGCCATTGCAGTTTGCTGCGAGGGAGTGAAGACTTTAACGAACACCTCTGTTAAGCGCCGCTTGTCTGCAATCAATACTGTGCTCAACACCATGACGATGCAGCAGTTACGAGGCGAGAGGTGAGTTTGTCTGTCGGATTAAATGTGAAAAATCACAACCACTAATGTTAGCTCTTTATTAATGACTTTATGCGTCTGTTCGGCTCGATAGCGCAGTTTTATAGCACTTTAACTTTCAATTAAATGGGTAATAAAATATCAGTGCACCGATATGTTATTGCCTATTGGCGTAGGACTATAATATCACAATATAAAACCAGGTTATGATTAGGTTACATCTCAGTTCACTTTTCTTTGATTCCTACATCTAAAATATAATAGGGTAATGAAACTAGAGGCTGTCAAACAGCTGCCAAGCACATACCATAATATTGAAAATTAACATATAGCCTCAGATGAACTGTACAGGCATATCTGACTAAGTCTGTTTTGGAAATGTTTAATATAGGTTTAACATTTAATATTCTAAACGCCAACCTGTAAAATCAGATAAATTGAAAATGAAAATAAGCATTTACTTTCCAGCTGCATACCATCATGAAATAGGACTACAGGGAAAGGTTGGGGCTTAAGTGTCTAAAATATTCTGACCAGATTATTTCTCTTATTCAGTGACTTTGATCAGCTCCCTCATAACATCCCTATCAGTGCCACCATCGCTGATATTGAGGAGAAGAAAGGCTTCATTGACTACTTTGTAAGTTTAGAAAACTACTACAAATGTTTAACTGAACCTGTATAACAACAATTGACAACAGCACAAATGAGTTTCTCTCTCTCATCTCTTTTTGTGTATCTCCCCCAGGTATTTGTGATTGAGGTGAAGACTAAAGGGGGCAGCAAGTATCTCATCTACAGGAGATATAGAGAATTTTTCAATCTCCACCAGATCCTCGAGTCCAAATACTCTCCTGAAGGCACAGAGAAACCTGGTCCCAACACCTACATCCTGCCTTCTATTCCAGGTGGGTGTGCATGTGTTCACAGCACTGATAACTGCAGCGGCATGCAGACACATCACGACACAATACTCAACAGTGTCAAGTTTTCACATTATTCAAATACATGTCTGTTAGGAGCCTGCACCTTAACAGACAGTTCATTATGCTCCTTGATTCTGATATTGATTTTTTGAGGTCTCACAAAATCTCTGCCCCAAAATACTGTGTGTAAACAGTCACCATGTCTGATTTCCAATTTTGTTAAGTTGCTTTCCTGGCAAGATGAATTTTGCCTTGGGCTACCATGTTGGACTTTGTCCACATAAAAGGCTTTAGCGAGCCAAACATTAAAAGCTGCTAAATACATTTCTGAGAAACATTTGAATATTTTTCTTAGAAATTCAGATACCATCGACCGAAGGACCAAAATACATCTGGTTCTGATTTGAACCAAATGCAGGTTTAGCTTTATGTGTTCAGAGAACACTTCCCTCATGAAAACCTGAGGTTTTCATGAGGGAAGCTGGTGTAAGACCATAAGTAAATATAAAATGTTAAAAACATTATATGTCTTGATCCTGACATACATTAAGTACATTTTCACAGCTAATATCCCGGAAAGCTGTTTTCATACAGACAGCAGCAATGCAAAATAACAACAACAAAAACTGATTAATTTCAATGAGACAACTGATGGCTCCAGCTAAGAAAATCTGTCTGCCAAATTATTTGAACCTGACTTATATTCTGCTGCAACACAGTGTGATTTCATCTATCAAAGTGTTGGTCAATCACTGCAAATGCACCTTACTGCTGGATTACTTTATACTGTACTAAAAATACCAACGTCACTGAACCAACTTTTTTTTTCAATGATTGATAAATGATTAATAAATATCAGTTTACCTAATTTGTTGTGCTAATATATTAGTGTATGGTGGAATCAGCACACAGTAAATCATATTCATCATATAGTTGTGTTAAAAAAACAACTGTATGAAGTATTTGGTATATAAGGCAGTAGCAAGCAACTGGTCAGAATTTCTACTGTTTATATATTTTTAGCTATTGTATGTCTAGTTATTTGACAACTTTCCAACAATTAGACGACCTGTCACTGCCATGACGTATGTATGCCCATAGTGTGGCAAAACTACAGCAAATGATTTTGATCTGAATTCTAGTGTCTATTATCAATTTTTATTTTACACTGTAGGCATGCAATAGTAAAGTAAGCTTAAAAATTACCAATTAGCCACCAAAACAAAACAATAACATTTTCTAGTATGAGCACAATAACAGCAAAGTGCTTAGAAAGAAAGTGTTTTAGAGGATTATGATTCTGAGAATTTAGGTTCTTAATTTTATTGCTCCTTTTGCTTGATATCTTCCCATAGTTACAGTTCTACTTCAGGTTGAATTGCCAAAACAATATTCAATTGGATGTGTCACTATAATGAGATCTTTAATTTTAATAATAAGGGTTGCATTTTTCTTGTTTGGTGAGAACAGAACGTGCAGTCGGCAGGGCTTCTGTAATTTTCCAGTTTCACATTGATTTTGCTGTGTTGGGGCTTTGCTGCTGAATACAGAGGGAACACTGTACTTTACTGCACCATTTCTGCCTTGTCACTTCATAACCTTCACCTTCAAATGCACACTCATTCTGCTCTACTTCATGCATATGGAGAGGAACAGACTGGGGTTGTGGAAACAGCTGGCTAAATTTTCTCCCTGTGGCTAGCAAAACTGACACGCATTAGCAACATGTTTTTTTAAAAGTGAAGATCTGCTACACGTGTTGGACATAGATTTGTCATGTCAGATTTCATGAATCAAAAAAGTGTGTCCCATGTGTCAACATTAGCAAGACTAACTAGAGCTGTTTTACAAGTGAACCCCGCTTTCTTATGGACTTATTTTTCATAAATCCAATTCTATTAAAGCCACAAGGGTAGAGTAACAGCATATTTCAGGCACATTTTACTGCATAATAATGTGAAGTCAAGCACTAGTTCTCCAGTGAGATATCTGCTGTCTGAAGGGTAAAGGCCTGGACATACTTGTTTTTAACTACACGTTTGCGTACACAAGATGGCTGTCACGTGTATCCTGCGTTCCTTTGGAGCGTAGGTTGTGCACGTCTCCAGAAATTAACGCTACGCATCTGTGAAATCCAATTCCGCACCTGAACGTGGAGGCAGTATGTCGATCTGATCAGGTCAGGTCAGCAGCAATCTACTGTTCAACACACCAGCCAATGTGGTGGTGGTATGCAGTTGGTTTGCCAACCGCCATTAAACGCAAAAGAAGAAGAAAGTCAGCTGCAGGCTTAAAAAAAGGACATTTATGGCAGAATATTTACAATAAAACTCCCGGAGCTAGTCCGCAATTACTGAGATTGTTATAATGTCTCATTAAAATCACAACCTGCTCGAGTGTTGCTATGTTTAGTTTGTTTACGATGTGCAAATTGCAAAGAGTTTGTCAAGGAAGAAAATCTGGTGTCAGTGAGGGATGATCCTACCCTATTCTGCCCCCTAGTGGATTCATGTTTAATCCTCCAGGTACACACAATGTATGCAGGCAAGTATGTGAACAATGCCGTTTGCGTCACCGGTGCCTGTTTATGCCTATAAAAAGCAAGTATGTCTGGGGCTTACACCTACTCTCAAAAAAGTTATTTAATAAAATTAAATTTGTTCAGAGTACTTTGTAAAACTTAATGAGTAGAAATGTCCCAATCAAGATTTTGGGTCCTAACCTTATCAGATGTTTTATACCACTTAAATATGTTTCTATCACATGGAAATAAAACGTGTAGCCCTCTAGATTTGGACCTCTAGACCTTTTTCCCACAGGTTTCTTGATCCAAATACTGAAGGATCTTGTTCAAAACTAAGATTGTACAGTGAAATTATTGATACGATTGACATTTTACTGAGAGAATCTGACTACTTAAACTGACGTTCAGCTGAAATCACTTTGTTGTGGGAACTACAGAAATATAGTCCAGTTGTGGTTGTGCAGTGATATTACAGAATGAATTACTCACAAATATTTTTTGGCTGAGTACAGAGTAGAAACAGTAGTCAAATTTCATTTTGTTCTGAAAGAGGAGAGAGAACGAACATGAGCGTCAGAGTTTAGCGACAACCTCTTTGTCTGAAATCAGAGTCAGTCACACTTACTTGCCCAAATAATATTTTACATTCACACACGTTTTTGACTTGGATATGCAGCGAATTGTACATGTAGCCTTTCAAAATCCATAGGATCAGCTCAGGATATCTCCAATAATGAGTAGCTAATTAAAGCCTCAGACAGACAAAATGTTAGTACCTTTTCAAACTTCCTTCTGTTTAACTCAGTCAACCTAATGTAAATCCTCTGCATAGTTCATAAATCTCTTTATATATGTCTGTGTTCAAGTGTCATATCGTCAGGTTAATGTCAAAAACTGCATTGCCATCAGTCATGACAGTGCCACTGAGGAGTATATCCTTTAAAGCCTTATATCAGTAGAATGTAATAACTAAGTATAATCCACAGTGACATTCAGAAAAGAGCAGATGGATAGAAGGACAGATGAATGCCACAAGGGAGATACAGAGACAAACTGCAAGGAAAAACAGTCATGTTAAAGGTTAAGAGTGATGAAGAGAGAGATCCATCTATCATCTTTCAATTTCCTTTTCCTTTACCAAGTACGTGATGCAATAGCATGAGCAGAGAACCCAAACAACCTATTTCTGCAGTAACTTCTAACTTTCTCTAGTTTGATGTAGTGCTCTGAGGCCAAAGCTTTCATCCCAAGCACTTTACAAACACGCTGTGATTAATAAACGATCCACTCTACCTCCTGAGTAACAGGCGCCTGAGTAGCTGCACCTGGATATCAAGCTTTCCTTACTCATCCATGTAGAAACACACCAGCCAACCTGCAGATAAGACTTATCTTGGCTGCCAGTGCCCAGTGTATTTTTCCCCCAAGCACCTACTTAAAGTTCATAATACATGTAGTACATAAAAACACGTCATGAGATATTTGGTTTGTGGCTATGATGGTAGTGTTTGATTTTTGAAGGAGATGTTGTGGTTCCATGGAAGTCTATCATGACCTTTCCTCCACAATTATTATCTTTACTGGAGCACAGAAGATAACCAGACTTTAAATTTGCTTTACATAAATGTGAATTGAGACCAGGGGTATATTGGTGCCTCTACCAACTACTCGTGCAAAGTATACACAGGCAAATACTATAGGTGTGACCAACATAATCATACCTCCTTCATAGGATGTGTTAATTCAAATAGTTTTAGAAAGCTGTCATTTAATGTATTTCTCTCTGCATTTTTATAGTCCCTCCTCCCCTAATGTCATGGCCTCTAATAAGCTACACCTAAAGATTTAAGGATAAGGAAATTTGTAGACAGAAATGCAGCTTTGACCGCCTATTTTTGCTCAAGATAAAGCATGATCATTGATCAGCATTAATAGCCACAGTTGATGCAGATAACAATGCTGACTGCTAAATAAAAAGGAGAAATCTCAAAGGGAAATAAAGATAATAAAATACACCCAACAGAACATTTGTAGTCGAAATAAAGGGTTTACAGAAAGTCCAAAGAAGGAATGTCATTGGCCCATGCAAGTGACCTGTTGTGTAAGAAGACGGTGCTGGGAAGAAGTAGCCGGACTAGCCACAATCAAACAGAAGAGTCAGCCAGTGCAAGAGCGTTTATAATGCGCTTTTAATGAACTGATGAGTGCTGTTTAATGCTACAAGTCAGGCTGAACAGACAGAGTCCTGCAAATATGAGACCAAACTCTAGTCACAAATTCATGTAATAATACATTAATTATACAAGTTTTTCTATGTGCAGAACAGTTGAACTGGACCATACGATTTTAAATATATATAGTGTTTTTTATGATTTCTTTCAGAGTCTGCAGACCATAAAGTCGTTTAAATTAAGATCAAATAGAAGCCATTACAACTGTACATACAAGATTTTTTATCTCACAAAATATATTAAGCCCTCAGTCATTGACTGTGCTGCAGTATGTCTGTGTTTGTTCTTGTGTCCTCATCTGCCTGGTGGCTCCAGTCTTTGTTCTGCAGCTCATTGTTTTCCCATAAGTCAGTCTGTCTGGGAGCCGCCGTCAGTGTCTGTATTGATTATTGTAGGCTGGAAACCAACATCTGCACCAATAAAAGCCTCAAGGCTTTGAATGGGTGGCTCAGACCATTGATTTTAGTTAAGATGAGGACAGAGCGAGGTGAGTTGAATGTGTGTGTGTGTGTGTGTGTCTGCACTGTAATCACACACAATTCTCATTCAGATTTATTCCTGTTCAAACTCAAACGGCTATTGACTTGTGAACAGTGTTTAATAAATTAAACATTTAGTGTCAGTTTAATGTCCAATGTTACATTTACTATGTGTTGTACAGCAAAAGCAGCAGCAGGTTTTTTTGCCTCCGAGTCATTTGATTTTGAGTATCTACAGATACCGAGTCCCGATACGATACTTCTATAATACTTAAAAAACAGATCCAGGATGTTCCTTATTTTTTATTTAATTCACCTTATTTTAACATTCAACAACTCTGTTAACAAACAGAGCACTTCTGTGAGGTAGCTTGAACAAACAAGTAATAAATAACATAAATTCTTCATTTTGGACTTTAGTGCAACAGTAAATAAAAATATGAGAATATATATACATTTATATTCGAGTCCTGATCGGGAGGTAACGTCCGAATTCGATCGAGTCTGAAACAACGTGATCGCGCCCGATTTCCGATCTCGTGATCGGATCTGGACATCCCTAGCAGAGATTATCTGACGTAATCATACGACCACATGATGACTCTACACTGCATCTACTACCTTTGTTACAGATACAAAAGAAAAGAAAAATAATTGAAATGCATTTAAATCATAACATTTTCACATGCATTTTTACTGTTACACACCTCAGACAGAACAGATAGGATACACATGCATTTTAAATCTGTTAAATATTCTTGCAACAACAGCTATATTCTAAACATGTGCTGTATAAACTAGCATTATAGCATGACTGTAGTTTGATTATGAAAAATTTCTATGGATTTTTGTATACTGGAAGAAAAAGAGTCCAAAAGTGTAACTCAACTCCCCTCAAGAGCCCTGAAGTTGCGTGTCATCAACCCCACATTAGGAACCAGGGGACAATATTACTGGTGTAATATTTCTAGAAAAAGAAAAGAAAATTCATTTGATCTTCATGGTGCACCTGTGGTGTTGTGTTATGGCTGGAGCTCTGCCAGAACTGCATCCAATCCAAACTGTTAAAACAAGGCCTCTGCTGTTTTCTGATCCCCTTACCAATCTTTCAGACCCTCTCTGTCCTCCCCTAAGTGTTTCTTCCTACCCTTGATGTTTACAGTATGTGTTGTGTGCCAAACATGGGGTAAAGGTACAAATGATTCTTATTCTTGGCATTTGTTTCAACCTGCTTAGAGCAGCAGTTGAGTGCTGTTTGCCACATAGTGTTCAGTGTGAGTTTCAGCCACCGTAGAAATGCATTTCAAAGTCAAGGTCAAAATGTAAAATGATGTTTTAAGATTGTGAGCTGTTTGTCCTTATAGTAGTGTTTCTTTAATGGCAGGTTACAGTAGTTTTGTCTCAGATACAGCCTGGCCTGATTTCATGATAGAGGTTGTTGGAGCCATATGGAGACTAAAGGGAAGAGCTGCAGACACTACTCAGGGCTTTTCTACATGTTTTTTTGGGTGTGTTTGGGTGTCTTTATTTTTTATTTACAGTTAATATTCTCCTAAAAAGATGCTAAAATTGAACCACAGTCAAAGATAAGACAGAAAACACAGGGCTCTTTGTAGTTAAGATGCTTTTTTATGCACCAGTATTAAATGTGGATCTGTTAAACTATGAATTCAGTCACCTTTCACAATTTTTATATTCACATGTTTGATTTTTATTCTATGACAGCAATAATTTACCCATAGAAGACGTACCCAAGCACCAAAGCCTTTTGAGACATTTTTAACATTAGACTTAAAGGCAGTAACTCTCATTGTCACTTTCTATATAGGGAAAGTTCTACTTTTCTACAAACTCTGATTTAGCATCTGCCACTGAGGAGTCTGCTGGATAATATTAGATCTGATGGGTTTAATTGCACTGCCAGATCTCATCAGGATGGAAAGGGAATAAGACAGACAGGGGAGATAGAGGAGGGAGTGGTGGGAGGATGGGGGATGGGTAGGAGCAAAAAAAAATAATGGGAAAGGATAGAGGTCTGTGTGGTCAAAGTGGAATTGTTTTGTTAATGAAAATTGATTAATGCAATGATATAAAATATCTTAATACCACACTCTGTTTTGTTCATTTTCTCTCTCTTTTCTTTTAAAATCCCTTTTATTTTCAATTTTATGAAGTAAATCTGTATACAAGATGTAATGGACATGTAAATCAATTTAGTCTCTTTCCACCGTATCAATCTAAATATATATCAGCCACTTTGAAGTCAAACAAATTTTTCTTCTCCTATTTTCTTGTTTTATCACAGGCTCAGACTTTGGCCTGAATGCAACATAGATATTATTACAGAAAATAGAAATAAGAACTACTCTGCAATAGAGTCAAGGTCACAGCAAATGGTGAGAGTTAACAGATTAGTGAATGATTCATCGAGTGAGTAAAAGAGTGAATTTGTGTCTGAGAGTGATTGAGTGAGTTATCATGCTCAAGTGAATGAGATGAAAGAAATTGGGAGAGGAGAGAGGGCTGAGTATTGTGGCTGAGGGTCATTAAGACTGTGCTAAATTTGATTTAACAGCAGTGTTAGATGGCCTTGGATGAATTGTTGGGGGGCCTGATTTAGAGCATTAGGAGTATGCACTGTGCCTCGTAATTTCTGACTGGACTTGGTGTTGTATTAGGGATAAATGGTAACATGTCCATAGTCATAGCATTTGTGTACAGTAGTTTGGACAAAATGTGGTTTTGATTTAAAAAAAATGCTAATAATGATATGTAAACAACTTAAAACAACTGACTCTTAGGGCCAGATGCAAACATCTGTGTAGATGCAAAACACTGCAAATGCAAAAATATGCCTTCATACTCTCTTCATCAGATTTGTAAAGCCATTTGTAATGATGATTATGTTTTATGAATCTCAATCAAGATTAAATTCCACACTAAGATGTTCTGACATGGTCATATGATGCTATAGTGTCAGTAATTCATTTAATCATCAAACATGTCCCTGTAAACCACATTGGCAATGATGCTATTTCTCAATCTTCAAGTTTCACGCAAGTCATAAATCATGATTTAGAATAGCTTCAATTAGTTAAAAAATACAGCTTAAGTGAAGCTTCATTTCCTCAGGACTAAGTTGTGAAAATCTACAAAATATCAACCATAATACAAGAATAATTAAAGTCTTATGGTGCATTATATCACGTATTAATTTAGATGTAGAACATAAATTTTAAATAACATCTATCCGACTACCTAATCGTCCCAGAGAGGCCGCTGAGTCTGTGTGTGCTGCCATGTTTCTTTGCTTCACAGGTAAGCTAAAAAGGACATTAACAAGGAATGATAAAATAATGTAAAACACTTCAGGCAGAATAAATAAAAATAATACAATTGACCATATAACTATCATAAAATGTATATTGCAAATTCACTGTGATTTAGAAGTTTTATTGTAAATAAAAATTATCTTTACTATCAGTGTTTCTTACCAACAATGCACTACTTCTTTGTGGTGTGGCCAATACAAACATGGCCATGTTTGCTTGCTAGTAGATTTTTACTTCACTGCCTTTGTTTGTGCAAAGCTAAGCCTCTTTCCTTGTTACGGCCATTGTCAATAAGTTGAATAGTGCAGGAATGTATATCATGTTGGCTGGGTGCAGGTGCATCTTTGTGCTCATAACAAAAACTCCACAGGGTATCTTTATATTTATTGGTGGGCAGACTGCAAAATAATCATATGCAGTCAGTGAAATTGGCATGAAGCCTAAAAGATTAACATTGCATTTTAGATTTAGCCTATCACCTTATTGTTTTTTGTTTCTACTTTACAATGGCACGCTGAGCTTGCTGTAGAAAAACGTCTGTTCGCCTGTTCTGAAGCACAGTGTGTGTGAAGTGTGCACATTCTTCCATAAATTCTAATTTACAGTATGTGTGTGAAATTATGTAGCCCTTGATTATACATCTGAACCCTGGTAATTTTAGTGCTGCACCTTTTTATTGTGATTATTTTTCTGTTTAGGAAAAGTCTTCATTGGCAACAAGCAGGAGATTGCAGAGAGCAGAATCCCTGAACTCAACACCTACATGAAGGTAATAACATTTAATTTTTATGCAAGTTGCAGTCTTTTCTTATGTACAAAGGTTGTTGAGTTGTTGGCATGCTTGGTATCTTCTGCCGCATGCAGTGCAGAAGCCTACAACTTAGTGGGCTGAACGATGCAGTAGGTGGATAAGCACTGACTCGGATATTTCGGCAGTAGTTTGCAGATCAAGCTCAACATGTAGGCGTTGCTGCTCTCTTCTCTTTGCTCTGCCCTGTGCCCACATCACGTCTGACTGACTATAGTTGTGGGACTTTTGACATGTTTCAGTGTTGCTCCATCGCTAAAAACACGATCAGGTTCTCTTTCTCCCACTCACTCACTTCTCTTTTCTGCTGTACTCTTTTTTTTTTCCTCAACCTACGTGGTTCCCACTTTGCCACACTCTCTCGCCTTCGCTCGCCTTGCACTTGTAATCTTCCTCGCTTCATCTCCTCTCTTTCATCCACTCCTTTCACCCTTCTCACACAAATCTCCCACCACCCTACTTCTCCTTCTCCTCTTCCATTAAACTCCCACTCTCCTTACTCCCCTCTTGTCTCCGCAGACCTCTGTAACCAGTCACCAGATTTCCCTCTTTTTCCATCTCTCTTCTTTATCCACTTATCTTCCCCATCTTCCACCTCAAACATGGCCTCATTGTCTGTCTTTCGATCCTTCTTTACTCCTTACTCCTTTCCTTTCTTTCTTGTTATCTAACTCCTTTCCATCCGTCTTGCCTCATTCTCCATCTCTCTCTTCTCTCCCAGAGGTTGCTGAGTCTGCCAACATGGTTGTTGCTTGACGAAGCTCCCAGGATGTTTTTCTACCAGACGGACCAGGACAGCCAGCATAAACCACGAGCCCTCAGGCGTCTTCGCCCACCCACCCGCAAAGTGTAAGCCCCCCCTGCACACAATGCTAACAAGCACAAAAAGATTGATTAGGAGTAATGCTAGGCAGTTACCTAAACCCTATGAGCACCAGGCCAGATGTGACTATGTGAGGAATCTCAATGAATTTTTATCAGTGCTAAAGAGATAAAAAGTGAAAGAGTGGACTTTTTTTCCCAAATGCGTAAACCCTGAAATGCTTAGACTGTTTGATTTATATAAATAATTAAACTGGTAATTTTGTTGTTAGAATTTCAATGTCAGTTTTTCCCCAGGTACGTTTAGAAATTGGAAGACGATGAGCAAAAATGACTGAGGCCCTAGAGTGACATTGTCTGAAAACATTATTTACAATTCCTCTAATTAACTGATGATCACTGACTTAAAAAATAAATTGTTGTAATCTTATGTACTAATCTATAGTACTTTGATATTGAATTTAACTCCTTTATTTATATATGTTGGCTCTATACCCTATACATTGCTGACTTCTGCTGAACTCTAGAACTCTTGACTCTTGAAAGTTTTTACGCTAAAAGAAAACTTTGGCAAGCTTACACCAAGGCAGCTTCCGTTACAGAGCTTTCCATCAACAGCAGATGAGTGCTATTAGGTCTGTATATTGACCACGGGAGGTCATTTTGACTGAAAATCCAGATACACAAAAGAAATCAGATGGAAGCAAAATCTGTTTGTTTTTTTAAAATCATTGTTTAAACTGTCCTTAATAAATAGCAGTTTGTGGCGTATGAGTGGATCTAGAGATACAGCATTAAGTGTTACATTTTCATGGTAAAACCACAACCTAAAATACATAAAAAATCAGCTTCTAGCCCAGTGACAGGTGATACAGCTGTGCAAAAAGTCAAATATTTTCATTTAAATCAAAACATAGCTGTCCTGAGTTGATGATGATGTCCCATTTGGCAAATAAGCACTGTCTTGAGTCCTCCCATCTTATCTCTGCATCTCTCCCTCACATCACATCATAAATGGATGCAGTTAAGCAGCAAGGAAGTAGTGGAGCTAAGGACATAAATTTGGTATTGAGAAAACTCAACAGAGGCTTGTTACCGTTTTTACGGTCTATTTCCTCATTCAAAACGGCTATTTGGGCTTCTGATTGGCCCATTTCCCCGTGGTCAGATTACACCAGCTGGATATGTGGTAAAGAGGGACTCTCTCAACAGGAAATTGTGCAAAGGTAGACCCCCATGACTTCCTCTTGCACCTGACCTGCCTTTATTTATACAGACACATTATTGGTGTTTTGTGTTGGAACATTACAAGGAACTGTGACATTTCCTCTTTCCAGTGTTACCACATATTTGATTCTCGGTATCCTACACATGGTATCACATGGTTCCAATATTTTACAGTAAAATAAATAAATAAATACAATACTTTTTATGACTTGCTTTGTTCAAGCTTGGCATTCTTGCACTATTATACTACTTGCTATAGAGGGTACGCACATGATGTCACAGAACGCAGTTACGCTCACTGAGCAGCAGTATTAATTTGAATCAGCTAAAACACAGACAACACATCTAAAATGGGAAAGAACAGGACCACTGGTTTTTTGGTAAGCAGAAAGGATCACTGTCAAGTCCGACTGCCTTTAATTTGAGCAAATAATCACTTGTTTTACTCCCAGTTTGCTAAACGCAGCCATGGTAACAGATGTTTTGCCACTCAGTCCAGCGTGTTCTGGAAGGGGAAGTGACATCAACGCATACCCTCTATATTTTCTTGCTGTGTCAAGTAGTATGTTAATTTTCCATATTCTTTACAAAACTATTTAAAAATGTAAAAATAACATTGATTGGAGTAACAGAGTCTTAAACTTAAATGTAGTATCTTAGACACCACTACACTTATTTTGCACTTAAACAAGACTCAATTGCCATGCTAGTGGCTTTGTGAGGCTGGACCTCAGACCTGGTGCTTTGAGCTAAATGCATGCTAATAGGCTAAAGTTTAATTCCATGTAAATCCAGTTAAAAGTTGTCAAAACGTTTCACACTGAACCAAATATGTCAACAATATGGTGGTGCTACAACAAAAGTCAGAGGATCACCAATGTCAGGAGTCGTCCTCTAGGGAACATGAATGTCTGTTTGGTTTTCATGGCAATCCAATGAATAATTGTTGAGACATTTCAGTCTGCCCAAATTGATAGATGGACTATGCTATCTCTAGAGCTGGTATGGGTATGAATACAGAGATTTGATGTGGCAGTAAATAATAAGAGGTTAAAATTTCACACTTTAAAAGGCCTTAAATGATAAGATGTTGATCTTACATTAAGGATGCCTGGTACCAGACCTTTGAATCCTCCCACTCCACCAAGTTGTTTGATTCTGGTCTGGCATCATGACATGGATGTGATTTTAAAAAAGCGATTGATCCACTGAGGGGGGACTAATGCTGTTGTCAAGCTGTTTTCAAGCTGTGCACCGCAACCAAAGAGGAGTAATAACAACAGTTGTGACTGCTAAAGACAAGATATACGCTGCTATTTAGTCTCTGCTAAATCCATTAAAAGTAAGTTACTTGTTTGTACCAAGTTAAAACCCCAACAAACCCAGTATGTTGGCATGGCTACTGAGCATCTGTGTAAGCTTAACATGGCGTTAGATTTGGGTGGATAAATTGGTCTCTAGTGATTGGTTAGGGAAAATCAAATCCCCCTTGGAAATCAGTTTGAGTAGCAATGTCTGACTGAAGATGGAAATGGGGTGAAACGAGTTGACAGTTCTGTTTGATATCAGGCAGGCATTCTTTTATTGATTACACCTGCAGCATTTGGTGGAAATGGTCTGTTCACTTATAGTGTAACTGTCAACTTTTCTTTTTTTCTGTATTGTCTTTTAGGAAGACAGTCAAACCAAAGATGGACATGTTCTCCTCCCCCAGGGCCGAGGTATGTATTGTTACATTGTTTTTTGTTGTTGTTGCTTTGGTTACGATCTCCATCGCCACCCACAAAGCAACATTTTAGTCAACAGCCATGCAGAATGCATTACATCACCCTGAGAAATAACATGTGATCCTGTCAGCTCCCTTGACTTAAACATAACATTACTCAGCCCTGCCCATGGCACCGCATTAATTTGTGACCCTCACCAACAAGGCACAAAAAACACACACTAAAAAGAAACATTCACAATGATTTGACTGATGTGATCAAATCAAAAAGGATGTCTTCACTTGTCAAGAGTTGTTTCACACTTTTTCTCCTCTTTCCTGCTTGTGACTCAGTTGACCTCATCAATAGATTCTGCTTTGCTTCACTTCCTTTTTTAATTTCTGTATCCATCTCTCAGTCGAATTAGCCTCCCTCTCCTTCTTCTCCTCCTCCCATTCCTTCCCTTCCCCTTAAACAACTCTTAAATGTGTCCTTTCCTTTTCCTCTCCCCTCCCTATATCTTTTTTCAAGGTTGTGACCATCCCTCATCCATCTCACACCCTTATTCTTCTTTCCCTTCACATCCCCTCATTTTTATTCTGTTCACATCCTCTGCTCCATAGAAAAGGGAAAAGAACCAGTATTTATATTCTCTGGACGTTTTACTTAGAAAGTGTGTGTTTGTGAGGTTGTGTAGCTAGTATGGTTCAGATGCAGGTGTGCAAGGCAGAGGTTAACGTGGTAATGACCAATTAAATTCTCCAAGGAGGTAAAAATGGCTTTTATTCTTTGTGCAATCAGCACAATCCCAATGAACACACACACATACTTCTGTTCCTTTGAGGACCCTTTTAGACATAGCTTCAATTGGTCCACAGAAAGAAAGAAATGCAAGAACACACATGACACATGCACAAGCATGCTCAATTACAAATATATATATATAAATGCCTTTTTTAAATAAACCAATAGAGCCTTGTAGTAACTGTGACTCTAATGCAGTAGTCTTACTTATTATTTTATTAATCTCTAAAAAAATGTCGAACAAGTATGATACAGATTGAAATAAAGCTAATCCTTTTGTTGACTGTCAGAAAATTAAATATTTTGATAACCATCAAATCAATTGTTTATGTCATTTTGGAAGCAAAACAAATGCTGCTTTTCTCTTTTTTATCCTAGTAAGCAGAACATTGTTTGATTTTGGACTTAAACTGAGAGGGACATTTTTCACTACTGTCTGAACAATTAATTGATTGATATCAAGAAAACTAGAAGAGTACGATCAGCATGAGTTTGGGGTGGATGGATGGGTCAAACACTTGACTTTCACTCAGATGAAACCCATGTGAAACCAAAAGTCACATGGCACACATGTACAGGCCGCATGTCCAGCGTGTATGCTTGACAATAGTTGTATGGAGGGGAGACCATATGCAGGTTAACTTATCAAGGTGTAAACAGAGTAGACGGGCTATATGGAGACAAATCTATGAAATTTCAAAAGCACTGTCAATTTCAAAGTGAAAATGCTAACAAAGGAAACTGCCAGCACTACCATGTATGTTGTCCCACTTGCAGCCCCTGAGTAGTGAGGAGAGTCAGTGGTGGTGTAAAATAGAGCAGTCAATAATATTTTAAGTAATTAATTAATTAAGTTATTGCAGTTGTTATGATTATTATTATTATTTTGAAAGTCCGTTTCTCATTGGCTCTGAATACACATACAGTCAAACTACGAGTCACAGGAGGGTGGCATGTTCAGCCTGCAAATTACCCATCCGAACAAGAAGTGGAGGAAGGCTTCAGCAGACTACGTTGGATAGCAGCGTGTGGGAGAAGTAGATAGGGGATATTTGTATGTATAGATATTTGTGGATATGATCTCTTTCCATCCATGAAAATATCTATCAATAAGGAAAGAGAGATGTCTTTTCGTCTAAATCATGATCTATCATGGATTAATATTCAAATGGATGGAGGGATGGATAGATAGTAACACAGTGTTACAACTAACCCCGCTCTGGTGAGTTTGTCTTTAAGCCTGGTTAACACTTGTAGTGGTCTGGTGTTTTAAAACTACTTTGTTTTAGGCAAAAAGACAGTTATTAAGGTAATACATGATTGGATTTAGTGACTTACACACTCACAGCTCATTAATCGAAAAATAAGTATGATAAAGAAATTTGCTCATGGGCTGTGAAAACACTCTTCCGTATGTATCTTGACAAAATAAGTCCAATCTCTTTAAAATTGGTGTCTGCTGGCTCTAAAAATAAAATGTGTATGTTACATCTTACCCTGCGCATCGCGTACAAAAAGTCAAGGCAATTCAACTTCGGCAGCAGGCGTACGTGCGCATGAGGCGACCACTTCACCTCACTCTAACAGGGACACTTGCTACTGAACTTAGACTGTTTCTGCTGCTCCCTGATAAAAGAAAAATGTTTCTGCTGATACCTGTTCAGAAAAAATCCCAAGAAAACTGGTTTATATATGTTAACCTGTTGCTCAGAAGGTGCCTGTTATGATGTTATGATCGTAGCTCTTTATATTTGATTTTTTTACATTGATGTTTAAGTTTAGATTTAGTCAACATAAACATACTTCTAGTAAACGTCTAGTAATACTTCAATTAAAAGTGCGCAATATACTACTTTAGAATTCATTATTCAATGTTACGCATAACAATGCGATTAATCGCAGAAAACCATGGGATTAATCACCATTAAAATTTTTAATCGTTGCTCAGCAATATTTTTTAAAAAAATGTTATTGTAAATCACCACAACCACGATTGGTCCTTGAGCATAGAATATGTGCACAAAAAAATATTAGGCTTGATGAGTGCATTAGTATGCGAGAGTAGCTGGGGACAAAAGCATGATCCCCTCCAGGTTTACACCTGACAGAGATTATTATTATTATTTTCTGACTTGTACTAGGAGTATAAGGTTTTTAGGATTCATCTATAGACAGACATTCTCAAGATAAGCTGGAGATTTTCTTGCAGTGTGAGTGTTTGTGTGTTTGATGCACCTTTGCTCAGCTTTGTGAGTGGCTGCACTGTACACAGCCTGTAATGTCAGTTTATGTCTGCAGGTGAAGAGTATGGGTTTCTGCAGCTCTTGAACTCTGTGTGCTTCATCCCCTTGGAAAAGCATTTAACTTTTCCTTTCACTACAAAGAAAAAAATGAAACAGCTCTACACACGCACACACACACTGTATTTCTGCACACTTCAGAGTTTTTTTATTGCCAGACTAACAGCAACATCTCCATTTTACTCTCTTCACTCTCTGTCCCTCTCTCTATGTCTTTGCCGCCTCTTTCTCCCACACAGAAGTAAAACATTGGTGTACTCTACTCACGAAGCAGCCAGCCTACTCAACATTTATTTTAGCTTTCTGTCTTTCTCTCTGAGAAAAAATGAGTGCTCCTCTGTGTGTTTGTGTGTGTCCTGCCATGTGTTTTTTCAGTGCAGGGAAATGGCTGTAAAAATCCATCCAAACAATGATCAATGGCTGGGCTGAGGCTGATGGATAAGAGGAGAGTGGGGTATTTGTCACAGTAGAGCTGGTGCAAGTATAAGCGTTTACGCTACAACACTTCATTCCACTCCACTTAGTATTAGCTCAGGCTTAGCCCCAAACAGTGTAATGAGTAATTGTTGTTGTCTGTGTCACTACTGAGCTCCAAACAAGGTCAATGGGACTCTCAATTAGCATGATTTTATGCAGTCCACAAGACTGGCTGGTTTGTCTGATGTGGCAAAATTGATGATTGACTGACAAAGAAGCAGGGAGAGATAAGGGATAAAGGTGAGATAAAGGAGAGAATAGAGGTAGACAGTATCTTAGAGAGTCAAAAAGATGAAAATTGAAAATCAAGCAGGTCTTAATCGACCGAGGCTCAGCCCTTCTTCTTTCGCAGAGAGCCATTAGAGCAGAAATTAGATCCTATTTTAGATAAAGACCTGCCCGAGCCAAAAAAGCTGATATCCAGGTGCGCTTAGTTCTCGTCAGGAAGAAATATGACCATACATCTCATGGATATGAGCCATTGTGATGAAATAACTGTCAGGTTTAATACTTGTTTAGTTTAGAAATCATTCAAGACCAGTTTACCTCAGTGGGTATGTTTATATGTATATAGTTTAAACAATGAATGTAAAGTACTCCACTACTTTATTTTGTATAAATTAACAATAGATCTAATGGTTGTCTAATGTAAAAAGTGAATCACAGGGGTGAAATTGCAGATAATTATACCTTAACTCTGCAGCTCTACTGAATATTTTAGCTGTTGTATCTCACTGTTTTAGTCTCACAGCAAATTAACTGTTTCGTGCACTCTCACCACTCCCATTAGCCTCGTATCCAGCAGTAGCGGCAAGCTGTCTTCAGCAGCATACCTGTTACAAACCCACTGGATGTCACCTGCCTGACACTACACAGCAGAAAGACAAAGTTAGAGACTAGCTGGTGAAAATAGGCCCAAACAAAATACATAAATTGCCATAACATCTACATTTACAAACTACTGATAAAGAACACAACATACCATACATTTCAAATAGATATCCAATGTACCCAAGGACAAAGTCAAATCAAGGGCAACTGGACTTGATTGAAGATACACTCATCCTAGAGATGTAACCCTCCTTGGATAACTGTGAACTGTAGAATTTATGAAATGTACATCATAGCAATAATCACGTTTGCTGAGTGTAAAGTTTCTATCCAACTCTTAACGATCTTGCACTGAAAAATGAGGACATAGAAGCAGTAAGACAATACAGTCACTCAGCTGGAGCTGGGTCAAAATATATAAAGTAGGCTACATCACAGCAATAATCAAATTTGCTTAGTGCAATGTGATCCTGCTCGAACAGGATATGGGACCTCCCAGATTGGGACCGGCACCGACTATTTGGTTGCATCCAGCACCTCCTTTGTCACTATCAAAATCTGCAAGCCCCACATATATGCTACCAGTAAATGCACTGTGTATGCAAGTGGTTTAATGCTTTCTGGTGTCTAAATATTTTGGCATATGATTACTATAAGCCCCAAAGCTAAGAAAATGGGTGTGTGTGCTGTGAAATACTGAAATGAGTCTAGCTAATTTAGGGATTGTGTGTGTAGGTGCGATGCTGTCCACAGTACTGAAACAGTGTGGAGGAGATTGTCAGACCAACAGAGAAACAGAAAACTTAGTTCAGTCAGACAGAGTGCAATTTTTGCAATGAGAGGCCTCTTTTTCCAGTTGTTTTCTATATGCAGCACTTCTGGGGTCCTGAACACTTGGAGCACATCTTGTGTTTGTAGGAGCTCTGTGAAAGCCTCGAGATGGAAAAACTTCAACTCAGAGCAGAAAATTGCCTCACGTCATTTGTGTTTTTTTCCCATTGTCCAATCAGATCAGATTTGTGAGTTAAATGTGCTCTGTCTGATCGCCGTGTTTGCTTTTCGAGGTTGTAAATAGAACTGTCAGCCCTAATTCCATTTTCTCTCTATTGAAGCAGCAATCCACAGACAGAAGGAAAACGATGGGGATTTCTGATGCTTTCTGTCACTTTTTCTCTCCCCCTGACTGCATGAACAGCAGCCTCAGTTCTCCTGATCTCCTGATTAGGAAATTAAGCACGGCATAGCATTGTTATGCATTTTACTTAAGTCTAGTCCCTTAGTTTAGTGTACCCACTGATGTTTTCATCTAACTAACATGTACAATTTCACAATTTGAAGGCAGGTTTTGAAATCAAATATATACACATTAAATGTTCTTGATTAATGCAGAACATGGGATTTGCTGATGCATACTGTTTCTGTGTGTGGCAGCTGAGAAGCACAAGTGACCTTCACAGATATAGAAACACAACCTCTGCAACCCGTGCTCTTTTTTTATACGCATATATACATGAATATCTTCCTATGATCCTTCACTCCAGGCCTTCTAGGAAGTGGGCCATCTACTTAAAAAAATACACTTTTATTAGACATCAGGGAGAGAGAAAAAAAATGTCACCTTCCCATTGCCAGACTAACGAGCTCAGGGTTTAACAAGCTCATTAAGGCAGGGTCGGCGCGAGTCTAATTGTACCAGATGATTGCTCCCAAGGCTGGCTGAACCCAAGGGTTGTGTGGCTACATTTAGAGGCCGACCCTTTACTGGGGAGAGCAGGTATTGTAAATCATAGAATCAAGCTCTTTGCCTTTGATTCATAGGGAGTGCCTTTGCATGAGAATTGCGTTTGAGAGAATTGAGTTTTAAAGGCTCTGTAACCGTAACTAAAAACATTTCTGGCTGTGGGGATGTGCAGGGCCTTTGTTGAAATCCATTTGGTCCCGCTGTTTCCCCAGCTGATTAAACAGTCCACCAATCAAAGTTTTGCTGCCGGTATTAAAATCAGGACATCATTTTCCTACATACAGTAGCTAGCCAACTACTTAGCTACATCCATGAACATGAGTACAGAAAAATGAGAGTCGATGCATCTGTACAGATTGTTGAAAGTTGACATACAGAACTAACTCCTCTTAAATCTGCATGTTTCTTTTGCTGTCATGACAAATGTCAATTCAGACTCTCAACGACTACTATGTGTAGAAAAGTTGGCAGGATGGATATATCACTTGCTACTAATTGATGAGGGCAAAACAAGACAAAATACATCACCCTTACAATCAAAAATTGGCTAACAGTAGGCTATTAATGTATTTTGTATTTATGTATCCTTGTCTGCTGTCTATCATCTATATAAAATGGGTCACTGTTGGGATTATTTTTCCTTTTTACCCTTTTTTAACATTTACTCCCAAATCAAAGTTGTTTTTGCTAGCTAGATCCTGAAAATATGTATTTTATTTAAACACTGATGCACAATTATTTCCTTTTATTCAGCTGTTTACAGTAAATTGTGTACACTAACTACATTACAGTAGTTGACTGTATTACACACAGTTGTTACAGTTCACTCATCATGTCAATGGTTTTTAATGGTTTAGTTAGCTAAACCATTAATGGAGAGACAGAGGAAGACAGTGAGGAAAAAAAGAACAAATTGGATGAAAGAAACAGACTGAAATAGAGACAAGGAGAAATTATGTGATAATGAAGAAAGAGAGCGAGATGAAAGGAGGTATAGAGAGAGGGGGAATTGCTTTGTCACATCATATTTGGTGTTTGTGTTGGAGATAGTAGCTTATCGCCTCCAACACATTTTTACATCATCTATAAATTACAGCTAGCGGCCGGTCAACACTATACTAAAACAGCGTCTGGAATAATGCAATAAAAATAGCAGCCCTAAATTCAAAGAGTGTGTATGTGTGAAGGTGTATGTGTGTGTGTGTGTGTCTCCTCAGGGTCAGGGTAATCTCAATGGATTGTTAATCCAGCTAGCTCCCTCTTTCCCCAGCTTCATTAATCTGCCATCAGCCTCTGTCTCATTTTCTGTAGACACACATATACACACACATATACACACACACACACACACACACACGCACACATATTCTTGTACATTAAATCTATTCACACGCAGACACATACGCACTTTAACATATACTTCAAAGGAATGAACCTTAAGATTTTCAACATGTCAAACTATGTCCTTTAATATATTTCCATTTAATTGTCTCTATAGTACTTCAGATTGTTAATGACTGAGTCTGACTTTTCTGCACAGTATTCAAATCATGTAACCCTGCACAAGGGAAAAGATTTATACAGGAACTGGATGTGATGTGAAAGACAAACGCTAATGCTGATTGTTCTGAAGAGGAAAAGTAGCTGTTCTCCACTGTCTTTTTTGTTCTTTGTTACAACATCATGACATGATGGTCCTCTCAACCATGATAATGAGTTGTAAATGGATACCTGAGTTGCTCTTCCTCTATTGCATTTCTGACATTTCCTGTAGCTGTTCAAAGTGTTTGTTGAAATTGAAATTAGAAAAGTCATGGGCCTAAAACCAAAAAAATGAGCCAAATCCCTCTAAAACACTTTGTAGAGCTGAGGAGAACTGCAAAGTCCATGATTTTATGTGGGTTCACTGGCTACAAGCCACAATTTTCACATTACACATGGTCATTTGACCTCTTGTTAATGTAAAAATAGTGATTAGTCAGCATTACTACTGTAAGTTTGTCTTACTTATTCTCTCTACACCCATGACACAATAGAGTAGTGTTAGGCCCGAATAATCCGTTGGCCGATTATTCGGGCAATATCTGGCATTTTGAGATAGTCGGTATCGGCTGATGCCTGTATTCACAAGGCTGAAAATATCTGCGGACACGTCTGAAGGCAGCTAAGTCAGTGTGGCTGATGTGGAAATATGTTAAGGCTCCCTCTTGAAAGGAAACACACAGTCTCTTGAGTTTTGGGAAGGTGTTGAAAAAGTTTCAAGCCCTAAATTTCCTGTCATTACAACACATTCTCACTCCTCACTTCTTATCACATATTTACGCTTGGTCAATACCCTTTAGCGTCGCTTGTTAACCCGCTGGGTACCCCTTTAGCGTTGTTTTTCAACATTTAGTTGCAACGGTTAGGGTCTTGACCATGTGTCCCATGAGTTGGGAGTGAGATCGGGTTGGTCATTGTCTTTTCAAAATGTTAACACGCTTCCATCCTAAATTACAGCAAATGTAATCTAAAAAACATTTCTGGCAAGTATTGAATATAAGTTTTTATACAGTAGAGAATAATGCTGTTGAATTACATCACTCACATCAGACAAACTGTACCCCACTCTCCCTTACATGTTCTGAAATCTTCAGCATAGCCCAATTTATTTTTATATTCTAATCTAAAACAGCACTTTAATGGCTAAGCTAACCCTGTATACCAACCACTATAAGACGGTATAGGGTCTCACTCACTCACTCACTCACTCACTCACTCACTCACTCACTCACTCACTCACTCACTCACTCACTCACTCACTCACTCACTCACTCACTCACTCACTCACTCACTCACTCACTCACTCACTCACTCACTCACTCACTCAAGGGCATCACTGTGTTGAAAAGGGATGTGGACATAAGGGCTCAGATTAGGGATGTGATGCTACATTTGGGTTGGACATGTGACATGCATGACATGTGACATGCATGAGAACAAGACGAAGATTTTTTGCACTCTTTTGAATTATAATTTGATGCTGAAATATAAGAGTGGGGCTCTGGGGTTGCTTACCCAGAAGATTGTGATCATTGAATTTGTAATTTCCCTCATTCTGGAGACATTTTTTTGCTCCAATTTACGGTGGAAGTGTATTTTTTTATACAAAGGAAAACTATATTTAAATTGCAATGCATATTTTCTTAATGTGCAAATAAACTGTTCTCAAAGCATTTTCATTTGTTAGTTAACATTTCTTGGTGCAAGCTATTTTCAAGAAGATTTTTAACAAATGCTTTGGAAAAGTGATGGGGACAAAATCAGCCATTACAAAATGTGTCGGGGACATGTCCCCAGTGTCTCCAGCGTAAATGACACCTGGCACTCACTGTCCTGCGAGGATGCCGCGAGGACACAGAGTCACTCGCTATGAAACAACCACAAGAAGACAGATACCAGCCCTCTACAGTCCTGCACCTCTGTTTAACTTTTCTTTTCTCCTCCTCCTCCTCCTCCTCCTCCTCCTCCTCCTCCTCCTCCTCCTCCTCCTCCCCCCTCCTCCTCTTCTTCTTCACCTCCCTCCCACTGCTTTAACCGCTCCTTGTTCTTTTTTTGGTCTCACTGTACCTCTGATTCTCCATCTCTCTTTTTGTTTTACCATCTCTAGTGATTGCTCTCCTATTATGGCTGTAATAGGCTCCCCAATTTCTTAGTGTAATATAATTTTTCTTTCTTTCTTTGTCTCTTTTTGAGTGTACACTTACTTTTGGTCCAAAGTTTTTTGTTATTACATAGTGAAAATATTATTGTATTGCATTTGGGGAAGGCTTTTGTGCTTGTATATGTGTGTATATGTGTCTACTTTATCACCTGTCTGTTTGAGAAGTGTCTTTGCAAAAGGACAGTAAAAGGTTTAAAGCATTGGTAATGACTCTACTGAGTTCTACTTCAAATGCAAATTCAACTCTGGCATGCTTTTATTCCAGCCACACTGATTCTAACCAGGGCGGTCGAGCATCAAACCTCCCCACTCACACACGCACACACACATACACACATACACTCGTATTGCAGCGTGGCATCTCCTTAGGCTGTACCAGTTTTGCAAACTCCTCTACATGTTTTTTTACTTCATCGCCCACAGACATACACTCACACACAACCACACACACACTCACAGATGCAAAAATACTTAACTATTCCTAGCAAGTACAGTAGATTTTGTGTGAACACATAGAAGTTCTACATGCATGAACGTAGTGCTGAAATGGTCAATCAGTAATCGATGAGTCAAGAGTGATTGACAAGTTAGATAACCTATCAATCACTTAAGTCATTAATCAAGCAAAAATGCTAAACATTTGCTGGTTGCAGCTTCTCAAATGTGAGGATTTGCTGCTTTTCTCTGTTTTATATTGTTGTAAATTTAACATCTTTGGGTTTTGGACTGCTGGTTGGGCAAAACAAGACATTGAAGACGGCACACTGGGTAATTGTGATAGACATTTTTCACTCATTTCTGACATTTCAGAAAATAATCTACATGATAATACAAACAATCATGACTTACACACACTTTCAAACACTTAAGACGGGTTTACCAATTCTGTTAAACATATTGCTAGTAAATATGTTATTAATTCCACACAAACACAGATATAAAACATCTGCATAACTGAACACATGATCCTTCTCTTACATCCCGTGTTTCTTGCTTTTTTTCACTCTCTCTAACTCTCTCTCTGCATCTCTCTCTCTCTCTCTCTCTCTCTCTGTTTGTCTTTCTCTCTTTGTACACTTACATCTCACAGGTTCGTTCCTTTTCGTACCAGCACACTTTCTTCCTCACAAATCTTTACTTCTTCAAGCAGATAAATTTATCCTTGTGTTCTCCCACATCCCTTCACTCTCTGTCTCTCTCTCAATAACACCCTCGTACATGCACATGCACACACACAGTTCTTCTTACGCTCCAAACTTCACTCCTTTTGTGTATAAATTTGATAATTTTCTCACAAATGTTAATGTTTTTCCAAACTGAAAAAGAAATTGCATCTCCTCTGCCTCACTCTTTGTCTCACTTATTAACTCACACTAATAGAGAACAATGTTCTCTATTAGAGAACAATGTTCTCTATTAGCATAAAGTCTTACCTTTCCGCTCTCACCGTCTCTTCTCTCTTTGTTGAGTGTGTCCGTCTCTCTCCTCTCGTTCCTCACTCCTCTCACTGACTTGTGTGTGTGTGTGTGTGTGTGTGGGTCCCAGGTGATGTTTGACTTTCACGGCAACAGCAAGACGGAGTTGAACCTGAAGAGGGGAGAGGTGATCTTTCTGCTGCAACGAGTCAACGCAGACTGGCTGGAGGTAAGACCGAAGAGAGAGAGAATGGGAGAGTGAGAGAGGGAGGGGGAGAGAGGTAGAGAAGGAGAAAGGGAGGGAAAGAGTGGGAGAGTGGAAGGCAGTGAAAGACAGATGAGAATGAGAGGGAGGGATGGAAAAGAAATAGAGGAGGCGGAGGGGGAGAGGATACCAAAGCCAAGAAGAGAGAAAAAGAGAGAAAACATTAAAAGAGAAAGTGAGAAGAAAGCATTTTGATTGGGAGGGGAGGATTAAGGAGAAAGAGGAAAGAAGAGTGTGGAGGAAGGGACAGGGCAAGAGTTGGATAAAATTATGGGGAAAGAGAGAGCAATTTTTATGACAGGGGCTTATAGAAATGAGATTAGGACTTTTTTAAGGATCAGGATAACAGATGTGTAATGAAATGACATTGTTGTTTTAGTTATTTGTGTTTTTTGCTGGGGAAATTATTTTTTATTTCTTAAATTGCAGTGATGTTCCTTGTGATTTCAGGATTGAGTTGTTTAGTTTTTTATGTTTTATTAAGAATGTCTTGTGCCTCATTGGGTTTCCGTTGTTCTAACATTCAGGACCATGTTGGAAATATTTTTTTTCAGTTTTTTTCCCTCCTGTGTTTGATAATCTATAAATAAAATCAATCAATCAAGCAGAGAGGGACAACAGAGAGAGGCAGAGAGGAGAGTGAGAGAGAGATAGAGGGAAAGAGATGAAAAGTGAGGTGGTGAGTTCATAGTGAATGAAAACAGAATGAGGAGAATCGAGTGAGATTGTGTTGATACCTGAATGAGTGGCTGCACGACCACGTCCTCTTCATCTCTTCCAAAAGATGGCCTGAAGTATATGGACAACAATATCTTGAGTTCAGTTTATAGTTTCTGCATCTGTGTGGCCACGAGGGTATGCATGTCTAGAAGAGACCACGCAGACCACCTTTGGCCTGCACAGAAACATGACTTTGTCCTATGGGATGAACTGGAACGCCACCTTTCAAGAGCGTCTGTTCATTCGACATCAGTGGTCGACCTCACTAATACTGAGCAGATCCCTGCTGCCAGACCACAACATATTGTAGAAAGGCTGGAGGCTGTTACAGCAGTAGATCACTGTCATTTGTGTTAGGTTGACAATGAAGCGTATATTTCCATTTTGCTTTATTTAATGATTTTTTTGATGATCTTTCATATTATTATCTTTACCTTGCCAAATGATTAAAATATGCAGGAAAGGAAAGGAAACACACAAAACAGTCTCGTCACAAGTTGCATCCTTCAAAATGTTAATTTTAATTTAAATTAAAAATAACTAATAAAAATCATAACATCCCTACATTGCAACAGCTGATTGCAGTGACCACAACGTAGCTCCACCGTTGTGATTTGAGGTGCCCTGCTCCCGTTTCCTTTAGAGGAACAATTACTTAATGAACAAAATGTCCTGATTATACACTGCAACTGTCACGTGTAAGTCATCTTCATCGTCCAAAAACGGGATGTGGGACATTTTAATTAGCTGCTCAACATAAAAATGTAACACTGGAACATTGGTGCCTTCAAATTGTTGTCATAGACATTCTGCTTTGTCACAAAAGACTTAAAGAAAGGTCAGGGAATGAGTTGAATAAAAATATGTAAGGTGTTGAGATAGTGTGAGAGAGAAGCCGGGAGTGGGTGAGTGGGAGAGAGGGAGGAGGTGGAAGCTGATGTGGTGGAAGAGAGTAAGAGTGGAAATCAACATGGAGGAGGAGGACAATGCACTCATACTGCCCCTGGCTTTCTAGAGAGATCTAAAAATTGTAACAGAAAAGACTGATAATGATAACCTTGTTCAACACTGCAAAACTCTTATGTTGTTGTTCTTTTTTGGCAACTTTGCATCCATGCTAGCGTAAGCGTTTTGTTTTTTGGGGTGAGTGAGGTTAATGCAACACTTACAACTTGTGAAAAGTTGACTGAGTGCCTTTGATTTAGTCAGTAGACAGAGCGGCTGTGGGTGGAAAACGTGACAAATCCAACTGGCAGACTGGTGCATCAAGGTAAATGTTTTAAACACACCAGTGGAGAGAAACCTGAACAGTTTTTAAGGTTCCCAGAGAAAAAGGTGTAATTTTAAACTCAGACCTTATTGAATTGATGCACTGTGCATAGGATAACCTTAACTGATGAATCTGTAGAAAGAAGAAACTAACCCCTCTGCTGCAGCTCCACTTCACAGGAAGGTTTTTGTATGCTCAAACATTTCTTTCAAATTTTCATTTATTTTACCCCTGCCTGATCACAGGGCTGTTTTATACAAAACTGCCTTGTGCTGCCCTATGTTTGTTTTTGCAGATTCACACATACGAGCAAGACACCAGGGGTGTAGTAAAAAGGCTTTGTTGTTGTGTTGAGTGCTTGTAACATCAGCAGGATATTAAGAACAGGCTAATTAGTCTGGAAAATGTCTCTCTAGATGCACGTCCATGCTGCTTTCTTGTGTTTCTCTTCTTTAAATCATCAACCCTTCTCATCCTCACATCAGTCCCTTATCACACCATCCTCTGGAATGACACCCATATGCTATATCTCATGACCTCTTTATCCTTCTTTTATCTTCCTCTTCCCTCTTCTGTCCTCCTGTCTTCTCTTTTAGGGCACAGTGAACAATCAAACAGGTATTTTCCCACAATCCTTTGTAAAAATCATCAAACCCCTCCCAGAGAGTGACGCAGAAGTTGAGGGTGAAGGCAACACCTACAGCTGTCTGCACTGCTCCCTGCTCACCCCCTCTGGAGTCGACACCAGGTCTGTTCAGAAGGGTCGCTGAGTATGTGTGTGTATATGAGAGTAATTAATAACTTGATATTGACGAGTTAAACAGGATGTCTATTGTTAGATGGATCTGATTCTTTTTTGTAATTTAATTGTAATGCAGAATTTTGACATTCTGTTTTAAAGAGGCAAAAAGTGTTTTGAGTGTCAGGTTCACATAATATATCTGACTCTTTTATAATGATAAGTTGAATATGTGAATGTGAAAAGATGAGGGATTTAATGCTTGTGTTTTGGGTCACCACGCATCACTTGAACTTTCTACTGTATAGACGTCATTAGTAACAGGATAGGACTGTGGCAAAAAGTAAGTTAAGGGTAACGCAGCACCCCAGACTTCAGACTTCACGATCTGCTGTACAGTTCTGTAGTCAAACCAGCACTAAAGGGCCTTTTTTAGACTGTAATTTGTGGTAATATGTAAAAGTTTGAATACTTTTTTGTTTCCCTCTTAAATTAAGGATTTTTGAGTCAACAAAATCAAAAGTGAATCACTCCACAGCAGGGGTACTTATATTCCTCAATAGCTCATGTTAATAAAACTAAGCAAAAAATAACTGTGCAGCAGTGTTATTATGAATGCTGTGCATAAAGCAGTTTGACTGTGTGGAGGGATTTTCATAATCTTAATTGCTTTCAGTCAGATATTATTTGGATTTTCTTAATTCAAACAGTAAACCTTTTATTGAGTGTACTTGTTATACTTATTGCTACATAACTGGTAATTACACCTTTAGAATTTTTCAGGCCGGTCTAAATTTTGTAAATCTGCTTTAAGGAGATGACTATTGTTCCTTCTTACAGAGATGTGTGTGTGCAAGAGGACCTCAATATCCAGCCGACATACAAAGATCTACTGTCTCGTATGAGGTAGGTATATACCAACATCTAGACCTTAACCTTAAACCTAAATGAGTTCACTTTTTTCAGTAGCACTAGAGCTCATTTTAGGGAGAAACAAAGGATGTGATGGCCATTTGAAGTGTGTGTTGTATGTCCTGTTTTTATTTCACTTACACCCATGTGGGAATCTGTGATTGAGATAAATGTGAGGATCCATTTTATGGGTGTTAAGAGCTCACTGTTGTTTGGCTGTGGAGGGGGAAATGATTATATGCAACCTCACACCTGTGAGTGAATTACAACACCTTCCAAAAATGTGATAATGGAACATAAAACTGACATGTAATATTAAATGAAGGCAGGGGGCCATGTGACAGTTACGCTATTTTCGTGATGAAAACCTTCATAATTTTGCATCATAAAGATGTTAACAATGTTATGTAAGCCTTTTCCCAGTTTCCTAATTCTTGTTTTTTGCGTCAAAATTACGTCAATGAAAAAGCAGAAAGTGGGACTGGTGATGTTTGACCTAGGTTTTGTAAAGCATTTGTGGCATGTTTTATGAAAGTTATTTTAATAAATTAGACTTTAAGAGAAGGTCATTTAAATTACAAATGAAAGCATGTTCTACAATCTTTGCACAGCAGAGCAGATTTCCATATTTAGTGTTTCTTCTGGAGATGCACAGATGACCTTTGTCACCATGCTTTCAGCATTTCACTCCTTCAGTTTTTTTGTGTTAATACCAGGATACGGATGAGTAAAAGTCCATTAATTCACTGGCCTGCCCTGAGGGGCAGCATATTTAGATGCTGTGCACTGCAAACCTGCACATTGCCAGTTGCCAATCATCACTGCTCGTCAAATTAGTTTTCTGCAGGACCTCCGGCTCCCTCCCCACCCCCTTCCCACAGCACCAGCAACACAGAATGCATCATTACACTATCATATCTGTTCTTCTGGCTTTTTCTCTTTCATTCTCCCTCTCCCTCTATCTCTCATTATCTGGTAATTTAGATAGGTGAGCGCTATGGTGATTAGCCATCCCCATTCATAATCAGTTAATTTCTTCCGCGTATCTGCTCATTATTGTTTTTCTGTGTTCAGGCCTATTGTGCCCTGGAGTAGATGGATGAGACCCTGGTCTTGAGTTTTAATATGACTTTGCACAGATAAAGGGAGGGGGGATGAAGAGAATGGTGGAGGAGAGGGTGATGGTGTAGGTATGAGGACATAGTTAGTAGGAAGAGAGAAGAGAGACGATTGGTGATACTACCCTCACCACCATCAAATATTTGCAAAACTGAATAACACTATTTTTATATTTTAGCATGTATAGTATGTAATTGTATACATTGTGACCATACTACTACTAAAATGTGTTTCTACATGACTCAGATTGGAAATGTATGTCCTCTAAAGAGAAATTGCCATCTGTCCTTTGATTGCTGGTGGCAGGAACCGACTTTGAATATTTCTTGCATGTCCTTCATCAGATGTATTACGTCCTCATATTGTGCCTCCAGGAATCCTGTAGAAAACCTCACAAACTGTATGTTTCTCTGTTTCTGTTTTTTTCCCATGTCTCTCTCTTAATTCCTGGGGACAAACATTACTGTCTGTTTATGCAAAACATAATGTGAATAGAGAAGGTGGTAAGGTTGTCAAACTTCATATCTGCACTAATTACCCATTCCCTTTGGTCCAGCACATGTTTTTCTTGGTGATAATTCTCACAGCTAAATTTTAATTACACTGTAACATATCAACAAAGGCCTTGTGGGGACAGTCATTTCCTTTGCTAAATGTATGGTGCAGCCTTATAATGTCTTCATTAAATATCTTCATTGCTGTGAAAATAAAGTTAAAAACACTCAATATAAGAGAAACACACAGTATTAAAGCATATTTATTTTAATAGAACAGTTTGAATATGTACCCCTACACAATAATAATAAAATACCAATAACACTAAAATACAAATCCTTATAAAACAAATAAAAGTAAGACCAAATAAAATAGGAATAGAAACAATTTAGACCAAATACGATAGAGGTTTAATTTAATTTGTTCTTTGCTTTGTGTTGAATTCATAAGAAAATAATACCAAGGCAAACTTCTTTGCAAAAATGAAAAAGCCCTTAATAAATGGGCTTAACTCAAAGTCCTCTTCAGGCCATCTAAAAACAAATCACACCTCACAGATATATCAAGGATGGTGTCAGCTACCAGGCAATCAGAATAGCAGTAGATAATTGTCACAGGTGCAGTCAAGAAAGTCGATGTGTGCATAATTAGGTAGATTCTAACAAGGCATCAATATCTTTAATGTTAGCCATCATACCCAATCAATAGCATCAGGTATTCACAACTTAACACAAGGTATTCACCACTTAATATAACTTTCATGTAAAAATGTTGATTTCATAGAAAAATACCCATATTAAAATAAAATAATGCTAGCTATGGTCTCAGAGCCGAACAATAGACATATAATGGTACAATATAGATGAATTCTCAGTGTAGGTTCCAATACTTCACCACAACAAGTTGGTTACCTGCAGTGAGGAGAGAGATGACTAGGGAGTGTAAAGGGATTTAAGGGAAGGGGGTGACTTGCTTTTAGTTTTCTTTTTGTTCTTCCCACATAAAAATAACCACATGGGCATTGTAGGTGGTATGCTACACGATTTCTGTTGAATTTAATGAATCATTTTATATTATAAGTTTATTTGAGTGTACATCCTTGAAGTTGTCAGTTTGTTGCATTGTGTCACAGTGGTTACATCTACCACACTTGAAAAAGCCTTGTGCTCTGCGATGCGGTGCCTTTTTTGTCTCCCGGTAGATGGCTATGGACCACCTTGTCTCTTTATAGTAGGTGCTCCTCTGAAACTGACAGCTAGTGCAGATAGAAAGTGTCTATGACTTTCCAATAGTTGTTAACGATTTGCTTCATTTTCTTTGGTCTGTACTGTGTCATGAACTTTTGTTAGCCTTTATATATAAACTGGTTGCATTTGTTTATTTGTCTTAGCTTTATGGTGGTTGTGGATTTAACTGGATTCTGATGATACCATGCTTGTTGGTGCATACTGTGGTAGGAATGGAAAATGTCTGTTATTTTTTTGAACAGGTCAGATTGGTGAGTAGGTGCAAAGTCATTTTGACAATATAGAGACACATTCATCTGACAGGGGGTGATGTTAACAACTGTGTGCGGGTCTAAAGACTCCAGGTGATTGGTCGGTAGGGTCTGTCCACTCTTTCTCCTCTGCCCCCTCCTCATTTTCTTCTGTTTGGGTTGGTTTGTGGCTCTGCATTTGCTGAAAAACGGTGATATGCTTTGGTGTGTTTTGCCATCATTTTTGCTAGTGAGATTAAATTAAGTCCTAGGTTTTGCATCTTCAATTGTCCTCAGAGGACTGAATAAGCTTCTCACTCACAAATACTGTACTTGTTGTTTCATGTAGTGATTTTGGTGCACTTGTGCCATAAACAACTGATATTGCAGTTGTAACATTTTCAAACCTCCATCTAAATGAGCATTATTAGTAGCATGAATGTTTTTTTCAAAAACACAGAGGTTATGGCTGCTTATCCCTTTCTGTCTTTTGGTCTACATGTGTTTGTAAAGATATAGATATTTAAAATGTTGAAAACTGCTTTTCAATAGGTCTCTCATGCTTTTCTCTTCCTAGCAGAACAAGTTAAAATAATGTAATTCTAATTTATTTACTAAAATCTTTTAACCTGATTCTGACTGCTGTGATTTATTATTCTCAAATAATTAAAATAAAAAAGGGACACATGTCATGGGAGTTAAAATGTCTGAATACACCAAGAGTCTGAAGTCATTTTGTCTTTGTCTCTCTTCAGGAACATCTTCAAGAAGGACGACATCGCCCTGAACTATCGTGACCCTGACGGCGACCTCATCCGTATCCTCGACGACGAGGACGTCCAGCTGATGATTAAGGAGAGCAGAGGTCAGCAGGGCAAAGTCAAGAGGCCTGTCAATCAGTTTCCATGGGAACTGCACGTGACTTTGGCCTCTGACCTTTCTGTTTATAACACTGAGGCCTGAGAGAGTGGAACTTAAGGGAAGTAGAGAAGATATTTATCAATGAACTTCACCAAGTAAATATTGTTTCTCTTATTGCCTGTGTGCGTTTTTTCTTTTCTGTTCAATCACAGCCTCATTCATGTTAAAAATGTCACTATTTCAGTTAATGTCTAATGCGTTTCACTTAGTAATAAACTAATTTAATAAAATGTTTATATTTAGCATGCTTTAGTGTTTTTTTTCTACCGTACGCTGGAGTAGCAGAGCAGTACACAGTCTCACATACGCAGTGTTAGCCAGGGAGTCTCAGTTCAGGACAAAGAAAATAGGTCACCTCACACATTTGCAGGTCTCAGAGATGACCTGAGGTGAACTTGAACAATGAAATGTATGAAATATATATACTTACAAATATCTAATAATAATACTAATACTACTGATAATACTACTACTACTACTACTACTACTAATAATAATAATAATAATAATAATAATAATAATAATAATAAATCATTCTTTGAGTATGCATATGTACAATTCATTTGTACTAATATGACTTCACACTTCCAGATTTAGACATAGTTTCACAACTCCACAGAAACATTAGCAAATTGCATCTAAATCATGTAAATCAGCTGCAATAAGAGCCTGGTTTGGATTGTTCACGTGAGTCATGGTTCCTCAAACTATTCTCCATTTCAACTGCAGCCTCTTCTCTTTTTTGGATCATTCTGCTCTCCTTTCAAGAGGTGAATGGGGATCAAAATCTGAATTTTCACAAACAAAATAATTATTAACTATTGATCAACCCTGTCAGCCAACTACAGCTATTTAGTGTTAATTTAGTGCTACAGCGAAAATTAAAGTTAGACCCTTAAGTCTATCCTCCAAGGCTCTGTTTCGCTCTCACACCCTGCATTCGCATTTTATATGTGTCTGCATTTCATTCACACTCACCTCAGGGAATTTAAATACTGTTTTGCCTTCGCTAGCAGGACAGTTTTTCCTCATCTCTAATGCAAAGTTATTCCCCTCATATTCCTTTTTAACCACCTCTCCCAGGCACTGAGAAAGTTATGCATCTTTAAAAGTTGATTATCTCACCAGCGTTGACTGATACTTGCCCGTACTTAAGTGTAAACACCCATATTCTATTCAGATGTGTATTTTTCTAGGCGTAAGCATTATTGGAAATATGACAAATCCGGAAGAAATATATGCATGTTGCTTCTTTGATGGATTGGATTAAATGTAAATGTATATATTTTTATGCTTTTAATACTGAGAAGAGACATTTCATTGTCACTTTGGGGAAGATTCAAAATAACAGTAAGCTGGATAGATGATTGCAGAATAGCTAAATCACGATTAATTCTCATGTTAGTGTAAATGGTGGTTTTCAGGAGTTAATAGTGTGTGGTGATGAGCTGATCCTGTGAGACTCTGTCAGGTTTTCAGACAGAGAAGACCCAAACGCAGATCTGAGTAAAGACAGTTTATTCAAAAGAGAATGAGCAGGGGAAGTCAGAGGTTCGAGGCAGACGTTCTCTCCCAGAACCAGGATAGGGGGGAAATCCGAGAGCGAGGAAGTGTCCAGGCTGCGGCCAGAACCAAGAGCTTACAGGCTGGCGGTTTGCTGAGGCGGTGGAGGTCTTGCATGAAGATTCAACAATCCGGTGGGGACTGGATGTCTGAGCCTCCTATTTAGGCAGTGGCTGATTGTGGAACACAGGTCAGGTGCGCTGATTGAGGATGAGTCTCAGGTGAGTGCAGAGCCCGCAGCAGACACGCCCCCAGCTCCCAGACTGGAGAGAGAGAGAGCCAAGCAGAGACAAACAAAAACAACATGCTCACCACACGCACTCCACACAAACATCCAGTACACTCACACAAGCTCACAGCCGGGGCCTCGTGACAGACTCGGCACATTGGCCTGCCTTGCACAGACCTGGGTGCACATCACTATAATTTATTCTCACACAAATATGCATTAGAAACTCAGAAGAAGCAAATCCAAAGGTAAGCAACAGACACTGCACACACACAAATGCACTCATGTAAAGGCAGTAAACACACAAGTACAGGGGGAATTAAATGGATAAAGGTGACATGCCCCTGAAAACCAGTTTGTTTATGTGATAATGTTATATACTATATTACTCTGTTTCCAATTACATCTATTGCCTTTTTTCATTTCTAAAGAGCAAGTGAGACTTCCCTATTTCCAGTGATTGATAAGCACCGTGACATTGGTTTGAACTTGGCAGAGCTGGAGTTAAAAAACATTGTGTGGTAGCCTTAACAGATGACCACAATCACTTTTTTCTGCATATGTTAATAACTGCATGAGGTTTTGTGATTGCTTTCAGTCACTGCTTTGTTTTTGTTTGCAATAAAAGAAAGAGCTCATCGCTGCCTCTATAGAGGTAACCTGCTGTCACATTTTCCACTTACATTTAGCTGATGCTTTCATCCTGGGCAACTTAACGCTGAGTGAGCATGCGAGGCTTCAGGTTCTGTTCAAGGACACTGCTTAATAATGGACAATGTTGCAGATCAGAGTTGATGTCGTAGGGTTTGTAATGTAAGGAGAAATAATATCCTTGTTTAGGTTAGCCTTAATTTTAAGACTTTTCAATTGTTTATTGAAACGTAATATAAATATTATTATTAATGAAGCCGAGCACAGCTTGTTGCCGGTTAGTAGTGTGTTCTGGCATCAATGTACTCTGATGGGTCTGACTGAAAAGCTTTAATCAAACACACAACTGCAAGAATGTCAGTCAGGTTTTGGTGAAATGGCACCATTCTGACACTTCTAGATTCAGTCCTCCATTGAGATCTCAACGGAGCCCTGTAAAGTAGATGGATGTATATTTGCTGCTCTGGTACTGGGCCAGCAGTAAAGCAGATGGGATGCTAGCTGGTTGAGGTGCTAGCAAGGGAAAAAACGAAATGGATGTAAAGATAGAGGGCTAGGGAAAACAATGAGAATCACCAGCCGGAATTGGAAGAAAACCGAACAAAGATATAAGACCTGGAGCAATGCACTGACCTAGCTGCAGGACTTAACTGTCAGTCAAAATCTCTGCCAGCCCAGGAAACACAAAACCGTGTTGAGCGAACACCAGCCAGTGGCCAGTGCTGAATAAATACTGGAAACAGACTGGACTTCAATGCAGACAAGAGGTCTCATCAAGCTTAACAGACAATTAGCTCAAATGTCCTGTTCAAAAAACAGGCTAATAGTCCACATCAGGGGGCAATAACTGTTGACCTTGAGCTACTTGTGTGTCAGGATGAATTTGAAATTGAGCATACTGGCACTTGTACTCAGTAACTTTTCCTTTGTCCTTCTTGGATTTTAGCTCATTTGTACCTCCCTTTGAACAAAAGCCTAGTGAACAAAGGTTTCAGCAACATAACAGGCTATTAGGTAATAGACAACAGCAATGAAGAATATGCTCAAATGCTTAGATAGAAAAGCGACATAGATAATCACAGTTACTGACATTGTTAAAACCCAATGACCCCGAAGGGGGGAATTCATCTTACTGCCCTTTAGCGTTGTGAAGTTATTAAGGGAGTAGGGTCAACTAGAAAACATCTTCAAGCAGTTGCTATTGGAGATGCAATTAGTGCAGATACTGGGTTTCAAAGAGATCGTGCTTCAAAACTGTCATTGGTCACCTTCCTGAGTGACTGGTGAAATAGACAGACTCAGCCTAAATTTACCAACATGTGGTTGGTGGGTGGTGTTCATTTCACCACACTGGTTCTTGTGTGACTTCCAGTTCCCTCCATTTTGTCCCCCTCTCCTTTACCTCCCTGACCTTCCTTTCACCTTCTCCTCTTCTCTCTCTCTTGTTATTTCTCCCATTTGGCAACTCCAGTATAAATCTTCACTTAGTGGAATAACAGTTACCACTAACCACTAACAGTAGGTACCCACTCAGAAAAGACGTAGTCACATCCCCATAAGTTTACTGCTCCTGCTCTGGCTGTTATTCACTGCAGCTGTTTTGTGGAGATTGCTTTTTTCAAAATTACATTACTCCACGATCCAAATTGCTTTTGGAAGAGCTTTGCAGTGAAGAGGATATGCATTAAAAGTTTCCTGATAAGGTACATCTTGCCATTAGCTGTAGTTATGTAGCTTTCCTAAATCATTTTCATTGAATGTGTAAGCATTGGTTGAACATGTGCCTTTACAAAATGCTCTGATAAGTGTATAACTTTGTCCCATACGAATTCTGCATATCTGCTTATTTAAACTATGTGTTTGTATTGTATTGCATTCACATTGGGGGAAAGGGCAAAATTATGTCTACTTAAAAAGCAAAAGTGCCTGGAGAATTGCTTAAATTTTAATCCACTGTTAATGGATTGGAATAATAATATGAACTCTTATTCCATGGTGCACAATACTATCCACCTTTAGGATGGTGGAATGAATGCTCCAGCAGAAGCTCTGAAAATGAATAAGCTAAAAAGCTAAAAGCTAATGAATCCAGAGGGGGTTATTTTTGTTTGATATTTGTAATGGTTTACAGTTACACTAAGATCTTAAGCTGTGTCTAAAATCACTCCCTCATTTACTCACTCACTACTCCCTATGTAAATAGACACTCATTGGATTAATATAAACTATAGTGAGCAGTGAATTGAGATTTATATAAAGAATCAATATCATTAATGTCATCACTGACAGCTGTTCAGTTGCACATTGGTAATTTGGTATCTATAAAATCTTCTTATACTACCTTTTATTGCTCTTCTATTGTGGTAATTTTTGAGGACCCCATGCAGTGAATAAATCTCCCTAAATAGGGAGTGAATTTGGATACAACCACAATTTCATTAATGTCTTTGGGTGCATCATTTCCTGTTAGCGCAAATTTATACATTGACACTTTCACTGTCAAAATAGTGCCCTGTCTACAATAATACCGTTCATGATATTATATGTTATATATTATATAATATGAAGCAGTTACTAACTAAAGGATTTTTTTCATTATCAAATTTGTCAAGACAGATACAGCCTGTAAACATCATAAGGTTCACTTTACTCATAATGTAGAGTGCTGCTACATCATGTTGTACATTATATTTACATTATGTGTTCTGTCCTTCTGGAGGTTTCAAAAGTCTGAGAAAATAAGCCTGGCGATGAGACTTTTAAAATTTTGAGATAAAGCATCAGTCTTATATCAGTCTAGAAACTGATATGGTATCAGCATGAGTATTGGTGTTGCCCAGAGTATTACATATGCATATATATGTTCATGTTGAATTATATCAAAGGACATCTCCTTACACTGAGAACACAATTATCAGTGTTGAATTTAGAACTTCATCTTTATCTTTCATCTCAGAAGTCTCCTCTCACAGAGCTGCTGTAGTACTCTGTAGTGCTGAGGTGCTGCCTCTCATTGGACTTTCCAAGATACTGCAGAGCCAGGTGATGGTGCAGAGTGTAATTGTTGCTGTTAATTGCTGCTGTAACCTTTGCTGATTCACAGTTTACATGATGTTATGTTGGTGAGATTTTACAGGTCACATGAGAGAGCAAAGTTTTGTGCTGTATTTCTGCTGATGAAAAACAGTGATGAATAATAGCTAATGCTGATATTGTCAAACAAAGATAAATAAATAGATGTCTGAATGCTTTTTGTTTATATGTGCTTTCTCTTTTAATTTTGGAAATGTACAGTATAACCACAAACGCGCACGCACACACACACACACACACACACACACACACACACACACGGTTGGTAGAAGATGGATCGTCCCGTCTGCTCCTGGTTTTTGGCGATGAGTTCAATCCATCTTTATCTCATTCTGTTCCACCAGCAGACATTCATTCACATTTATGATCATGTAGAGATCTGTCATACTGCAGCACACTTGCACACACATACACACACACACACACACACACACACACACACACACACACACACACACACACACACACACACACACACACACAATCACATGTTGACAGCCTTATAAACATTTGGATAAAATAAGAGTGCATTTGACATTTGTTGTGCGCAGAAAGGGCAATATATATGTAACAAAACATAAAAAGCTCAACGACAGTTTATTTTTTAATCCTTCCATCAAATCCTACTAATATATGGTGGGTTATTTTCACTGGTGAGCTTAACTCAAGTGATTAATACGACTTGATTCTGTGAACTTGGCTTCGTGTTTACTTTTTATGACTCAGATGCACTGTGTAACTGCTTTCGGTATTGTGTGACAATTATGGGTTGCATTGTTGCCATTGCCATCATCATCTTTGGTGCATTTATCATTAAATATATTAAATTACAGGAAATAAAACATGACTCATGGTATCTTATTTGATAACAAAAGCTACCCTTAGATCAATATCAAGGTTTTACAGAAAAAGCCTTTAAAAGCTCTTTCTTTGGTTTAAAAAATGTATTAATGGTAGCCTTTTGAAAACATAATTTAGCATATAACTAGACATTAATTGGTTAGCAACACAATGTAATTAAAAAAAAGTTCCTGAAAACTGACCTGAGACTATAGATTAATTGATTTTTTTTTTAATCAGTGGATTAAAATGAAAATGTCATAAAAATGCTTAAATGACAACTTTCAGTATAACAAATCTAATTTTCCATAAATCCAAAACATCTGTGTGTAGTGCTCTGTTTGTTTAAAAAAAAAAAATGACAACAGGAAAACATGTAAGAAAATTGTGCTCAGCCTATATGTGAATCCTGCTTTAAACATGATTTTCTCTCAGCTTGACTTTTTGGTCCTCGCCACAGAGGGGCGCTGTTGGTCTACTCTGTGCAGATGTCTGATGACTATGTGCTGCAGAGGCACAGTACATCTTCATCAACATAATCATTATCATCAAGGTCGTCAGCATCAGGACCATTATCATCATCAACATTAGCAGCTTCCTGCAGATTAAATTCTAAGAGAAGTAAACAAAATTACCCTTTACCGCTATTCATGGCTTTGTATTTGTGTCTGGGAGTTTTGGTAAGTACAGTCAGAGCGACACTGAGGCCTCCATGCTTGATGACTATTAGTAATGTTGTGTTTGTTATAAAGAAAGATATTTTCTTTTGATATTCCAGTTTTTGGCCCTATTAAATGAAAAAGATATATACAGTATATTGTAGTCAGAACAGAAACATGGCAGAGTAAAACTGCATGTCACTGCAGTGAATTTTTCCATCAGAGGAGAGAGAGCAGATTTTTACTGTTGGAGAAATTGGTCGATACTGTCATCTCCGTTTAGGCCTGTAGGGTTTGAAAATATAAGCAGACAGAAAAGGAGAAAGAGAGGGCAAAGAAAATAAGTGGAGATGGATCAGTGAGCGGCAGTCACAGTGAACATGTTCAAACAGGGGGACTGGAGTCACACAGATGGCCAGACACACACAGAAGGTCAATTATGAAGCTGTGGAGGAGGCAGAGACTGCTGGGAGTCTGTTGTCAAGAACTTGGCCTGAGATGTTGGTGTGAGGATAATGTGTGTGTTTGTGTGTGTGGGTTTAGTGTCAGGGGGTGTGTTTTTGTCTGTGCGTGAATCTTAAATCTGTCTCTCTTAGATATGAAAGGGGAAAGACAAGTTGGTAAGTGACTGAGACAGGTGGGTGTAAGGAGATAAAGAAAAAGAAGATTTATACAGCAACAGAGAGACTTTTGATGTACAAGACAACAATAAAAGAGGCTATGCCAGGAGATTTACAGTAACAAATCTGTTTTCCTGGATTACAGTAAGTCAGGCAAATTGTTCAGTGTGTGTGTGTGTGTGTTGTGTGTGTGGGTTTGTGCATGAGGTGGGGATTTTCATAGAAAGATCCCAGATCAACTTCTGATGAGAAACAATGAAACAAAAAAATAGGAACAATGATTGAAGTCTAAAATCCAGGAATAAATAAATTCTCTCCTTTTTTGTGGCTGTTTTCTTCCTTCCATGATGATGACAAGTATATAGTTTAAGGACACTGCGTCTGTGAACTCTGACCTCTTACTAGCTAAGGATTTTTCAAGTTTATGGCTGACTTGTAGCATGCAAAACAGAAGCAGTTCAAATCTTGGAATAAGTACCAATAACAAATCAGATTTGATGTTTTTAGATTATTTTGTCTAATTTTGTAATAAATGTCAGTCAAAGCACAACAATGAGACAGACATTCGTCATCCTTCTCTCAACCGTTGAATGTCCATTCTTGGAGACAAAACAGAGACAAATTTGGAGGCAAAGTACAAAGGCAGAAGCGGATATTATGTGGGAGAAAAGCGACACATATACAGAAACACACCCACATAAATACACAGACTTGTCTTAAAATACACTGACACACATACATCCTCACCTGCACAGGATCTGCAGTATAAACTGTCTGTCCAATCTACTGACAAACAGGAACACACACACACAAGCCAACTTTCTTTGTCACACACGAATGAGCATAAACTGTTATCATCATCACATACCATCACTGTCATCAGAATAACGGACCGAAAAATATCCAACACTCTCTCTCTCTCTCTCTCTCTCTCTCTCTCTCTCTCTCTCTCTCTCTCTCTCTCTCCTCTCCCTCTCCTCTCTCTCTCCTCTCACACACACACACACACATACACTCTGGAAAGTGCACAGACATGGGTGTGGGTGTGTCAGTCTCCTGTCCACGACAACATAGAATAGACCATTGTTAACTTTAACTGACAGAGAAAGGAAAACACTTTTCAAGTCCCCTCAAAATTATACACTTACAGTACATACACACTGCATGACTGATATAATCCGCTAAAGTGGAAACTGGGAGAATTAACTTGTGAAGTTTCTGAATTATCTCTATTTGTCTCATTTTTCTGATCTGCTTCATCACCGCTTCATCCACATCCAAACTTAATGGCATTTCCACTGGTCTGATGAGTGAGACTGTGGTTCTTTCTCTCAATATCCATCATCCTTATCATGTTTCCATTTTTTGTTCATTTTTGTCCGTCTCCTTGTCTCGCTGTGCCATTTTTGTCTCCACTATTGTCTCTGTCCAATTCTCTCTCTCTGCCAGCTCTTTCTAAATCCTGTTATCTTTATGTCGTTTCCTCCTCGGTCCTCCGCTCCTTCTGCTGTGCTGGCATCTGAAACAAAGGAAAAAATGAAAGCCTTTGTACCAAAATGACTTTGTATTTGATGTCAGAACGGAAGCTTTTTCATGACGGTCCAAACTGTAATTAGGGTTGGCCCATACAAAGAGCTGCTGCCCTTGATGGGCCTTGTGTGGATAAACTACTAAAGAACTCACACCTCCAGAGTTGTTAAGTATCTGCGCCCCCTGACTGAGATGTGTTTAAGTTTGGTTTCTGCGGTTTGCCTCACAGTGACACAGCTGAATCCACAAATTCTTTTATCAGGATACGATGGAGCTCTTTGGTGTGTAAACTGCCAAACGCCGTACTTATCATGCAATATTGTAAACTTGGTTTATGCAGTCTCCTTCAACAAAGTCATTTTCAGATAATAAAAGCCACATATATAGCCACATAAGAAGAAATAAAGAAAAGCAGAAGAAAATCATCAAGTAAAATCATGTACCAACAAAGCATCGACACTGTACTTGCACTAGATAATTACTTTTGTAATCTTTATGTTCATTAAAATAATCTCATTGTTAGAATATAGTCTGATTTTCAGGAAGGAATAAACTGCACACTGAAGTGATTCTGCCATAATACTAAAGACTAAATTGATTTAACAGATTAAATGTTCTAGCTTCGTGACCACTCAGTTTCCCGATTTCCACTGATAACATTTATGGATGTTGGTATTCAAATTTCTGCTCAACGTTTAGATCTTTTTTTTCTCTCTCATAAATTGAGTAATTGTATTTTTTTAGGTCCTCACTCTATACAACTAAATGTCAAAGATACCGTGGGCCTTCATGCACAGATGCCCATTACATTTGATTCAATAAATGCCCTCCCATTAATAACCTAACTGACCTTTTTCTGTCACTCCTACATGGCCTTTCATTTAAATCACTATCCTTTCGGTTCAGTGGGCAGAGCCAGAGGTTCACTTTACAAAAGCATCACAACGACTAATGCTCTAAGACAATTTGCATAAACAGCTTATATCATGTTCTATGGCATTTGACCTTGGCTCACAGGCCATGGCTTGAGTTGTGTGATGCAATTGCACGGTCAAGAGAATTACTGCTTCACAGAGGATCTGAATGTGCTGATGTGAGTGTTCATGAATCACTGTAATTAAACATTAGATGATGATTTAAAACCAAGATAAAAATGGTCTGTGAATCAAGAAACTATTGGCATTGCTAGATGCCAATGCAAATATCTCACATATAAAAGTATTACAAGCTCTTTAAAGATGTCAGTTATGGTTGAGGGAGGAGAGTCTCCAATCTCACCTTTATGTCTGTTTTGTGTTGTGTCATCTACGACAACCCTGAACACGCAGCTGTGCTTGCACCATCTTAACATTTTCACTTTAAGAGGCGAGAGTTGCAGGTAAGGATGCTGGTGTGTTTGTGTGTATCTGAGTGTATGTAAACCCGTATACACATGAGGAAATATGACAGAAAAGGCTTTCACTTTCAAAACATCCTGAAGATGTTTCTTAAGTGATACCCTCAGTAGGCTATATGTAAGGGATAGAAGTTAGCCAAAGTGCATTCGTCCCCTATCAACAACTTCACTTGATGGGAGAAGGATCCTCTTTCACTCACAAACCTCTTTCACTCACAAACCACTTCCACTACCACCACAGCTTTTATCACTTTAAAGAGGAAACACTGACATGTTGGCCCCGTATGTACAGGGCTGACAAAACTGGTCTTACTTTTCACCTGAACAGGTGCTTCAGAAATGGATTGACAGCAGTTGTTCAATGTTGGTTAGTGACTTATTCTATATTGTAAACCTTATCATATACCAAAGTACATTTGTCAACTACCGGTTTTGTGGGCATTGCTTAACCATAGTGCATGTATTTTTTGTATTACATTTTCTAACCTTTAATTTGTGAGCTTCTTGAAAGCAGATCAATCATACTGTCACATTGTAGACCACAAATGACACAGATGGACTCCATCTAAATGGAATTGTACTTCAGCAGTCAAATTTAAGCTGCAATAGGTGTTTATACATTAAAATACCAAAATATGTATATATGATAAATATTTATGTGTGAGTTTTCACTGCACCAAGATTTTCAGCCCCATTTCAAGTCAAAGTGTTTTTAATTAGAATTTTGACCTCTTGCCTGCCCATCCCTTGCCACCTGTGATCCTCTTGTACTCCTGGCAAGTGGTTCAGCACCTCTCAGTGAAAATAAATGTCAAGCTGTACTGTGCTGGTGTACCACTGAAGGCTCCTCCACCTTTACGCCCCTTTAAGGCATCACAATTTATCCTGTCTAACCACACAACCTGCTGCACTGCAAACCAATGCCTTTTTTCTTACCTTAACTTTACACTTTTTAATGTGATGAGCCTTTTTATTTATAGTCATTTACTGAAACTGTGTTGACTAAAGCACAGGATGATTATTCTCTCAAAGGCAATCTTGCCAACACTTGAAAATAAAAACTATGAAGGCATTTACTTTTTCATGTTTGACTTGCGCTTATTTTCTTTACTGTAAGTTTATACACTTTCACTTACTAGACTAAAAGATGAGCTTTTGATGCAACATAGTGGTACAGTGACAAGATGAGTAATTTGTTCCTTTTGGTGTCAGACCTTAAGTGGATATGCCTTGTTAGAGCTGTGTGTTTGTTCCAACAGTTGCTGTCATGAAAGAGAACAGAGCTTTGTTTCTTCAAAAGAACCAGCAGATACGCTGAGTTGGAAGAAGAGAGCTGAAGTCAATACACTGTGCACCACTCAACTTATAAACATATACTTTTTTGTGGCAAATAGTTACTTAAAACGTTAGAATTAAGATAGTTGTGCATTGTGTCTCAAAGCAATGGTTGATAACACAATATTAAACACACTAAGGATCACTAAGGATTGTTTTTAGTTAGTGTGTAATGGAAAATTTATCTAATGCAGTATTTGTGCAGCTTACACACTCAAAACTAAAGGGAAGCATGCTCCACTGTCCAAGACTTTGTGATACATAGGAATGTGGGGACAGCACAACATAGTAGGATCTTATTCAAGGATAAGTAAGAAACTAAGCTCTAAAATGACACATTATGGCTAATAGTCTGTGCTGCATTTCTAACATCAAAATGTGCATCTGCTTCCTTTCCAAGTTGTTTTCCATGATATGCTGTCTAATATTTGAATAACTTAAAATACTAAGACTGCAACTTATTTTTCAGGTTAACAATAATTTAACAAAGTAAATTATTAAATTATTTAAAATACTTTCCCAAAAATTGTTAAAGCAAAGCTTTGTTGTTTTGAATTTTAATTGTTACTTGATAGTCCTAGTTTCTAGTACTATTGAGAAAAGTAAAAAGTACCAATATACTTAAAGTTATCCCAAAGAGTTTTGACAGTAAAAAGTAAAGCAGATTATTTAAAATATATTGAAATTTGCATTGTTTATGTACATCTGTGTTTTCTTTGTGGCATTCTTCTTATCCAACTTTTGCTGGTGCATTGTTGTATTTCTCTCAACTGTCTCCTTTTCTCCACAAACATCTGGCATGGAGCTGTCTTCAGGAAGGTGTATTGCGGGGCGCCTGGCTGGACTATGGGTTAAACCGTTGACCATGAAGGTCCCCATTTGTTTCCAGCCAGTGATCTTTCTGAATTTATCTCTCCCCTCATTTATTATGATTTTTGTACTGTGAGCTCTTATAAAGGCATAACATACCCCAAAATAATTTAAATGAAAGAATGCCCTTACATGTGGCTCGTCTTGTTCACGCTAATACTATGGAAGCCCTGAGAGGCAAGTGAGGGGAAAATCTGCAAGTTATGTAATATTACTGTCATGTCTTTCTTTTGGCTAGAAATGTATTATAATCAGCTCGTTTAAGTTACATAACCTGCTAATGGGACGGCTGTGGCTCAGGAGGTAGAGGGGGTCGTCACCTTGCCTGTTAGCTACTGCCACCAGTGTATGTATGTGTGTGAATGGGGTAGTGTAAAACACTTTGAGGGGTCAGAAGAATAACACTGTAAACATACAGTCCACTTACCTTAATACACACTATATGTACCTGGTGTTTAGAGCATAGAGAAATTAAAACTCATCTGAAAGATAACGTGAATGCATTTAGTCCATTTTTAGAAGATGTGGCAGTGATGCATTTTAGCCACTTGAGGTCCAAATATGTTTTCACAGACAAAAAAAACACTAAGGAACTCAGAAATATTATCCTTTTTTTACCTGTTAAGTCATGAACACAAAAGAAAAAGCTATTTAGATCAGATTTTTCTCACTTGCCTCTCAGGGATTCTGCATAATACAGCATGGTATATAAAACGTGGCCCTGCTAATCAAAAACCATATCACCACTAAATAGTCAAAAACTCTACTATCTTCAGTACATAGAGACTATCATCAATACTCGTCCAGTTTTAATTCTCAGCAAGTTAACATGCTTAAGTAAATGAAAATCAGAGATTGCACTTGCTTGTGTCTGTCCTGCCAGCAGTCTCTCTGAGCGCTTACTGTATGTTACAGCCTATGTTGGTGTCTCCAACATTATTACTGCACTGCGGAAGAAGAGCTTGTTCATTGATTTCAAAGCTGTTTCTGATGCTCTCAATGAATCCTAACACCATCTGTAGTGTGTCTCTGTGTCTTTTTGTATGCATGTGTGCTACTCTCCTGTCTTTGATGTGTACAGTATAGGTCTGTGCATGTCTCTCTCCCTCTCTGTGTTACTGTCTCTCTCTTTCTCTACTGACATCTGGAAGGGTGTGAAACAGCTGTGTCTGCTGCAGTCCCCCTTGGGATTTATTGCTCCTTTCTCATGTAACCCTTCATCCGTTATCTTTCCACAACATCCCACCTCACTCTACACCCACTTGGAACTTGCCCACCACCTCTTTCAACTTGTTTAAAGGAAAGCTTTTGCAGATTTTAAGATACCTCTGCACATGACATCTTAACACGGTGTGCATGCTGTAATATTGATTGGACAGTGCATGTAAGCGTCCAAGTTTCTGTATCTGTGCATTTGGCAAATGGTGCAGTTGCATTTATGTAATTGCATCACAAATTGTATGCCTGTTTATGGGTACATGTATGTGCAAGCATATGCATGTGGACATTCATAGTTTCATGTGTGTTTAGTGCTCGTGCTCTCCCATGGCCAACATTCCTTAGCCTCTGATCTTCGACTCTTCTCCTCTTTTCATCCCTCCCTTTCTCTCCTCCTCCTCTTCTCTTCCTCCTCGGGGCAGCCATTCATAATCATGATCATTCTGTAAGAAAGAGAGTCTGTTGGGGGGAAAAACACACGCTATTCTTTCATCTTTTACCCAGTTCTGCTTGTGTAATTTGGATTAATATGTGCTCCAGTACTCCCATCATATGCTGCAGAAGGATTTATGGCATGAAATTGGCCTGATGTCTTGATGGATATAGTGGGATTCCCAACAGTGAGTGTACAATGAGATATCCAGTAACTGAAAAATTAAAAGAAAAATATTTTTGATTAAAAAAAGCCAAATACAGTACATTTGAAATAGCAGGTAGGGCAGATCTTGGTGCGGTCTTGACACAAATTTGGAATGAATTTCTGCAGTTTAACATTTCTGCAGTGCTGAAATAAATTACATTGATAGGTTTTTTAAAACCAAACCCAAGATATATTAATGCATCCTTGCTGTTACAGTATGTACAAACAAGTAGTCAGTTTATTTGGCACACTTAACTTGTATCTGGTATAGTGTGCCTTCTTTGGGCTTCAGAGCAGCATGAATATGTCTGGGCATAGATTCACAAGCTGCCAGATGCAAAATGTAGGCATTATTGCAAATTGGATGGCTGCTCAGTCTTGCTGTAAAACCTTTTCACCTCATCCAATGGATGCTCAATTGGGTTGCAATCCTGGCACAGTAAAAATCACTGAAGTAATAGCAATACAGTACCAATAAAAATGTTGTGGTGTTCCTGGAACCATTTGGAGACTAATCAAGTGTTATCAAGTGTGCCAGAAAACATTACCCAAACTATCAGACTGCCTCTACTGCTGACACTCATGCTTTCTGATCTTTCTATCCACATAATGCAAAGATATAGATTCCAAAGCAGACCTGTTTTGATGCTCCTGTACAAATTAGAGACTTACTTTCTTGTAGCTAGCTGAGTATTGGCACCTGGCAATACTCAGGAATTACTTGGTTGTAATTCATTTAAGATAAAGCCTGTTAAGGCTGTAGCTTGGCATCACCAGACTTAGTCACAAATGTGTATTAGTCTAGAATCGCTCATTTCATGTTTGATTCTCAAGGGGCATTATTAACAAGTGCAGACCAAATTCTGACGCAATTGGATAGACCTACAATCAGTCACAGCAATGAAATATGTGGCGTAGTGCTGTTTGTGTTTGTTTGTGTAGTGTTTTTAAGTAGGAAAAAAATGACGGTCTCGTCACAAACATTCTCAAATTACAGCTAAACAGTACACTAAACTGTGTTTCTGAAACATTTGAGACAGGAAATGCAGTAATGGAATCTTTATTCATATTTGATCAGCACTGCAAGGCATCTGACTTTTCATATCTGGACGAGTAACTGTATCAAACCCGCCTCATATTAGATAAATGGTGGAAATCTGTCTGAATGGGAGGGCGGCCAGATGTATTTGCCAGAGCAAATGAAGCATGAGCTCTTTAAATTTGTCTGGCTCCTAAGCTACTTAAGCTAGGGACTGATCTCACAAATATCAAAACCTAGACTAAACTATAAATAACTATCTCTACAAATATACTCAGAGTTTTAGTCATGGACTTGGTCCAACTTGGTCCACTCAGTTGTGATGCCCACTTCATAACTATGATTGGCCCAAAAATTATAATGATTTCCCCACCTTGAGTGGTTTGTTCTCATGTTTTGAACACTTATGCTAAATCTGAATGTATTTACCTGGTTGTGGCCAGACTGCTTGCATGAATCTCAGCATTCGCTTTTTGCCTCCTTTAATCTAGAAGCATGTTTGCCCATCTCTTAAAATGACAACATCACTGTAAGTTGTTTGCTTTTCTCATTATTCTTGGAAAATCCACAGTCATCTTCAATGTCTCAAAGGTCACATGTTTTACCTGTTTCAATTGTTAACTGAACACTAATGCTGCAAAACCTTGTCTGCTTGACTTATACCACACACCACGGTAATGTAACATATAACTTGTTGGAATGCACATTTTGTGTGAAGGTAGGGGGTTTACCTGACAAATTGCATCTGCTTGTCTGCATCAGTTATTTATAATAGCCTCATCTGTATGTGCTAAATTTTTATTTTATGATTTATGTGAACACATTGTACTGAGGGAGAGAATGAGGGAGTAACAGACTAATTGGAAACAGTTCCTGCATGTGTGTCTTTGTGTGTGTATGGTTAGTGCCTGATGGACTGCAGCTCCCGTTATAGCCCCAGAGCAGTGATTAGACTTGTCTGTGAGCTGATTAATATTCCCCAGAGATGCCGGGCGAGGTGAGGGAAACGATTATGGGATGGACAGATAATGGAAAGATAATGCCTCCATGAATCACACTGTCAGAATGGGAAAGGAAGACAGGGGAGAGGGATGCAGGTACAGGGAGCTGGCCAAGTAGAAAAACTAAAATGAGATATAAGAATACAGAAAGTAGCCAAGAGGTATGGTGTTAGTGAGGGAGAATAAAGGTAAAACAAATACTATATGGCCAAAAGTATGTGGACACTGATGCTGTCCACAAATTTTGGTTTTGTGGAAGAAGTTGTCTGGCCCTGACCTCAACCCATCCAAGACCTGCAACACGGACTGTGAGCCAGCCCTTATTGCCCAACATTAGGGCCCAACCTCATTAATGCTCTTGTGGCTGAAAGTGATTACACACCCGATACATTTTTGTAATACCTGAAGACCTTTTGGAGATAGGAAACCCTTCAAGATAGTCCTGTTGGGAAAACATCCCCAAGATACTATTAGTCCAAAGAGAAGCGCATCCCCACCCTTTAAGAGTTTTTCTTTTGAAAAAGTGAAAAGTGGCAATGTTCCCATTATAGAGCGTAAATGCCACATTTGTGTGGCTTGTCTATTAGCTACATACTCTCTTGCCAGGCTTTTGGAAGCAATCAGAGCGACTTTTGCTGGATGTTTTTGGAAATCTTGACATTTTGTGATACTGCAAATTCTTGGTAGCTTGACAGATGATTCTCTGTCCCTGGTCCGTCTCTGCAATAAAGACGATTTCCACTCATTTCCACACATCAGGAATTTATTTCCTTCATGACAGCAAAATATATTACACGAGAAACCACTTTAGGTTAAACTGGGCTAACTAAAGTGATCTGATGTTGTGAATACATATTTGTCTAATCCTCAAATGTAACATGATCCCTACTTTTAAATGTTATTTCCAAAAAAACATGGTCATATTTCATTACACATTATTTGCAATTAGATGTTCAACAATCACCTATGGGTGTAATAGTTGGGTGTTCACATACTTTAAGCCCTGTTGTGCAGAAAGGGATGAAAATGGAAGGAGAGAGGAAGAATGGAAAAAGAGATGGGGAAGTGGGAGAGGTGAAATATGTTATGGGCAGTCAAGGGAGATGAGGAGAGGGAGGGAGTCAGGAGAGTGGGAGGAAAGAAGAAAAAGAAAAACAGGTAGAGAGGAGGTCAAGAGGAGACAGGGAGGTGAGGTAATGAAAAGAAGGAATGCTGAAGAGACAGGGAAGGTGAAAATCAGGAAAGTCTATATAATAGTAGGGAGGAAGACAAGGAGAGAAAAAGAGATATAAAAGCACGGGGAGTAAGGCAAAGAGGGATGTAGAGGAAGGAAAGGAGAGAGCTCAGAAAGAGAGGAAGGATAAGAATGGAGAAAGGGAGGGGAGAGGCTGCAGCAGAGGAGTAAATCCAGTCAGTGTTCGGCCCGCCATAATCTATGCCAACATAATAACGTCACCCGCAAGCCTGTCTGACAAACACACAGGCTGAGTGAGCAGAGAGAGGAGGACAGAAAGAGTGATGGATGGAGTCAGAGACAGAAGAAGGAAAGAGGCAATACAAGACCACATGGAGGAGGGGGACACGGCACTTAGTGAAAAAGAGGGAGAACAAGAGGACTTGAAGGGGAATAGTGCTGTTTTTTTGGAAGGTTAGCATGCCAGTCAGCTTACTGGTTAAATGAACACAGTCACTGTACAGGCCTGCCATAAATATCTGTCTTGTATGATCTGATCATACCAAACAGCTAAAAATACATTTGTAAATGGATCAAAGACTTATTGAGAATCTAATCACCCAAACCACACTTTGAAGTGGACAAAAAAGCATCTGACCACTTTGAAGTGTAGCGTGTGAACGCATGAGTTCCCTGAAACACTGGACCACACCACTGCACAAGAAGAAATGCTTGCATGCAAAATTAAAATGAAAAGATTCTGATCAACACATTTAATAAATGATATAATTAAATCTAATTAATAAATTATATTCATGGATGGAAACGTTAAGCTGATTTGCAAATATGTTTATTAAAATGTAGATAAAATTATATATGTCAAGGTTTGTGGTGCAGGGTTCATGTGGTAAGCAGGTTGTAGGACCCAAATGCAGGACACACAGGGCGGAGAAGGTAAAGTTTAAAAAGGTTTATTTAGCAAACAAAAGGCGAGCACACTTACTAACAGAGTGGCTGATAAACTGAGTCCAAAAACAAGGTAATCCAAACAGAAGTCCAAACGAAACCAGTGATCCAAAACAGAACTCAAAAAGCAAACTCCAACTAACCATAGAACTGGCGGGGCAGGATGGGACATGGCAGGGCACGAGATGAGATGAGACGGAGCAACAAACTGCAACACACTGTAGAACACTGGACTCACTGTGCACACTGTAATGACAGGACCACCAGGGGCCTTTTTCAATCTGTGTTGTTGTCTGTACTTGTGTTCTTATGTTCTTGTGAAACGTCATCTTTTATGGCCCCAAGTACTGTCCCAGTACACAAGTTTGCATTTTAGCAAGAACGGTTAAAAATCCGGAAGTGTTCTTGACACGCCCATTTTACCGAGGATGCATCGGGTGGTAACTTGTGCGAACCATAGGTGTGAACTTGACGGCAGAGATATCCCAGCATTCATTTCGGCATTCAAGCGAGCGGCGGAAAGAAGCTGAGAGAGAGGCCGACAACAGAAGGTTTCTTACCATTTTCACATGTTATTTCATCACTAAATGTACTTCTGAAAAGTTTTGAGGCGAGAAATCAGCTGTGTAGATGTCGAATATCGGCAGTTTTACTATAAATGATGGCGAATGGAAAATGTGCTCTAACGTTTTCGGAGTTGTGACGCTCCGCAACCGTCAGCGGGGGGAGCTAGCGAACCAGCCCGCGGGAGAAGCTTACGAGCCGGCCGGTCAGTCAGCGCACAGAGCCCTCAGACACGCAGACCACTGCAGCCAGCACGGCAGAGTGAAGACCCACAGCTGGAAGATAGTTTTAACGTTCGTACCGCTGTTATTCTGTCATTACATTCTGAGTAATTTTGTAAGGTTTTAACTTAAATCAAGAGACATCTGGATCATGTACAGAAAAATAGTGAGAGAAAATCTGGTCTTGTGAAACTTCAGAAAAAATAAACAAATAGAATGAAAGGGGACTGTCTTTGCTTAATAATAATTAATAATATTATATTAGACATTACATTGTTAGTGTACAGTATAGTTGTTGTCACAGTATTTGCCTTTTATTTGCTTTTATTTTATATTTTTTTATGTATGAGCAAATATACCTTAAGTTAAAAACCTGCAATTAATCCGATTCTGAGCTTTTTGTTCTGGGGGATAAAACCTGGCCGTTATAATAATTAGAGCAATTTAGAGAAATGCAAGCAACCTTGGCACTTGTGCAATACCAGCAAGAACGCATCGTCTCAAATCGTCAGCATCGTTCTGTGTGCTCGTGACTTTTCAAGTTCATTCTTCCAAGAACGTCTAGCAAGAATGTTCTCCGGAAAAACACAAGTCCGTTCTTTGCATTCTTGGTTTTGAGAAACACCGCAGGTATATATACACACACGGGATTAACGAGCAGGGCGGGAGCAACACAGGTGACAGGGATCAAGGTAACGAGGCAGGCAGAGAGAGAGCAGGCAGGCAGAGGCAACAGGAGGCAACAGAGAGGCAGGCAGGCAGAGACAACAAAGGGGAACAAAGAGGCAAACAGGCAGTGCGTTAACTGGGGGAACAGACGGAACACTTGACAGGCAGACATGGGGCAAACTTAATAACCAACACAGACAGAATACGTAACAAAATACCAGACAAGGATCTAACTTCAGACAGTAACAGAAACCCATGTAAACAGACAAACACCGACCAACTGTAACACAGGGATCATAACCGACAAAACCTAAGTGAGAACACAGGACTAGAACACAGAGTACCGAGCAGACTAAACCCAAACGATGCAGAGAAAGAACTAGAAGCAAATACTACAACAAGAACTAAGGCACAGGACAAGGAACAAAGACATGGAACAAAAACCCAGACTCCCCTCCCAACAAGACACACAGATAGGACTGATACCCAGACACAGAGAATACCAAAATCAAAATACAGAAGGCACGGCCAAAATAATGTAAGACAGACGAGCTCAGGACAGGATTGTGACAATATAATTGAAATTTGCAATTTTGAGGTTGCAAATTTGAAATATATAAATGTATTTTCAGGGAGACACGATTGTGTGGATGTGTGTTGCATCCATACTTAAAAAGAAAGTAATTGTTCTTTTTGTACCACAGGAACCATGGGGGGTTGATAAGGAAGACGCTTATCGAAATGAGCCCCCACTTGGTGGCAGTGACAAAGAAAAACTCCCTTTAAACAGGCAGACATCTTCACTCAAGCTGACCATCTGAGCAAAGTTCCTGAAAATGTGTTGCATTTGTCAAAGGATGGAAAGTTACTTCTATTGAAGTAGAAAAATCTTTGGTTTTCCTTATGTAGCAATGGTTAGTCTACAACTATGTACAAATACAGCAGTATTACAATCTTTTGTTTGCATTGGGTTTGTGATGCAATAAGAAATGTTGATCTGCTCAAAATTCCAGCAGATAGTTTGCTTTGGCCTGGGCTTGAAGTCTTAGGATTTCTATTTGAATTTTAGGCACACTTGGGTGTGTCTATATTATATGGGGTTATTATTGCTCTGAAGCAGAAATTGCATTCCTGCTGCGACTATTTCTGGACATAATATGTGTGTATTCGCCCATGACGGTCATAATTGTCTTTTCTTTCCACAGCTTCATAATTGACCTTTTGTGTGTGTCTAGCCATTTGTGTGATTCTCAGTTTGAACATTTGTCTCTGTGTGCTGCTCATTGTTCTCTCTCTGGTTCTGGCTCCCGTTCCATCAGTGGTGTAAGAAAACGGTGGAATTCAAGGAACGCAGTTTGTACTTCCTATGTTTTCCTCATGTTGCTAAGGTAGCACTTCCTGTCTCTGGAGCTGGAAATTACTGCTCCGATGCAAAACACATATGTGAGCCCAAACACACACACACCCACCTATGCTCACTTTGTATAAACATACTGTAGCTATGCAAGTATCAATGCAGTAAATTTAACTGGCATACACGTGCGAAACAATATTTCTTTATGTGGTGAGCAAAAATGTCCTTTCCTGAATTTCCTGAAACTAGTACAAAAATCACACCACTGCGAAACACTGTCTTAAAAACTATTTGGAGAACCGATAACTTAGTGAAAAAAAGTTCTTTAAAACCTGCTGTAGATAGTTTGATCATTTAGTCATGCACGTGTGCTCTCTCCCCGCTATGTGTTCTGCCTGCCACTTACACTGTCACTGTCACATAAAGGTAAAGATGCTACAAAAATGATCTACAAACAGAATGGTGTTGTCTTTGGTGTTAAAAAAAGACCAGTGCCTTCACATGAAAATGCATTTAATAAGGTCAGTATTCAGGCTGATCCTGATCCAACAGATCCAATTGGCTGGTTATTGGTCAATATTTTTAGATTAACCATAATTCAAATGACAGTGAAATGTGAAAGTGGTGTTTGTACTGACAAACCTAGAGAGATTTACCACCCAACCCAGCAGTTCCCTTCAGCTCTATGGAGCATTTGACTTTTTATTCCTCAAGTGGACAGAAACGCAACTCCAAAATAATAGCAATGATGTTCTGTGTCTGTTGGATGTGTAAATAGGCAACTGTTTGTTAACACATTCATTATAACATATTCATAACTTGATAATGTGTCAGGTTGTTCTGCTACCACATGGCAATTAAAAATAGCAGCTTTAATGTGACAACAATGCAATTCACTGGACACTGGAAAATCAAGACCACTTACCTTGAAACATTTAAAAAATCTGATACAAATGGTGCTTGTCAAGATAATTTATCCTGATAGGAAAAAATAAATTTTATTAGGGCTATAAAATAAGATATTATTAATATTAAGTGATCTTACTCACCCACTTACACATTTCAATTGGCCGTGCTTTGTTTCTTCTCTCTGACTCTCCCTTTCTTTCCTTCTCACACCACACACCAGGTTCATGACCCCAACTTGGTCACAATGGGAGACTGAAATACAGTCCTGCTGTCATTTTGTCAGACTCATCTCTCTCTCTCTCTCTGGCCCTGACAGCCTGTGACAGTACGGAGGGACACACATACAAAGTCGCTCACAGACTCACATTCTTTGAGTCTTAGTCACTTGCTCACAGAAAATGCCATTGTCAACATCCAGAGAAACAGACGGACTGGGGAGCGGTGGTACCGCTGTAGGGGGGGTCAAAAAAAGAGAGGATGTTGAGTGTTGACTTGTGACTTTTTGAAAGTCTGCCCTCGTATTTCTCAGCTGTCAGCGAGGGAGAGAGGCAGAGAGATGACGAGTAAAAGGGAGAAGGACTGATAAATCTAGTGCTGCTAAAGTTAATTGGCTGATCTATTTGAAGTGAGGCATTTGTTCCTCTTTCAGTTTATGTTTGTATGAGAAACATTTACGTGATGATTGAACAACAATCAACGCAGTAAATGGTCCTTGGTAAAAAAAAAATGAATCGGCCTATTACACATTTATTATAATTTCACTTTAATTCCACGCGTTATACCCCTGTGGTGATAATACCTAATAGCAAGTAAAAAAATGAGCTGATGATAACTGAGAAAAATCTTTTGTTTACATATTCAAATAATTTTTTACACATTTTATCATAGCAACATTCTTTGATTGTTATTTTATTTGATAATTTGCTTTCTGATACTTCATTCAGCAAGTCAAAAAGTCATCTGTTTATAGGGCAACAGTCATTCACCAAATGTGGCCTGTGTGATCGCCCAGATTGTGTTAATCCCATTAATGTTTATGTGTGTTTGTGCCTTGTGCATGTGTAAAAAACAGATACACCTGGCTTCTTACATAAGCTAAAGCCTCCAAGGCTGTGGCACACCTCTGCTGTCAGTATTTCCACTGCACTGACCTCACACTGATGATATGCAGGTACATGTATATACGCACACAGGCAGATGAACAAACACACAGTATATAGTACACCGAGACACAAACACATGCCCAAAAAACTAAACAAAGTAGTCACAAAATCATGCACAGATCCAAACACACACCCACACACAGACATCAAGTGCGGTTTGAGTGTTTGCACTTCGATACAAAATGCACAACACCATAATCATCTTTACATCTATACAATATCTACATTTACATGTATGTTTTGTTTTTTTTACACACTGTGTATACACACACTTTGTATATCGTAAACAGAGCTACAGCGTTGTGTTTTTGGCACCTGAGTTTAAATTCACATTTTTACTATCGTGTATGACTTGATTGTTGATGATTTAACCAACTGGACATGCTGAATCAGCACTGAGCACTCTTTCATCAAAGAGAAAACACTAAAAGAAAATGGGACACCACATGCGCACGCACGTCCTATAAGGAAAGGGAATGACGGGGCAGCTGAGCTACAGCATAATAACCACTGGGCCAGTGAGGACAACATCGGATTAGAGAGTGACAGCGTGTGAGAGAGAGAGATCGGGGTCATTTCAGAGTGAGAGTGCTGAGTGATAGGACTGATAACAAAACCAAAGAGTGATTGATGAGGAGGTGAGTGGGTAAAAAAGATGGCAAGGAAGTCAATCTGTAGAATAATTATTTAGCTCTGATAAAATATTCTTAATTCCCTTTCTGTTCTTGGCCCAATCTATTTGACATCTGATCAAGATGACTGATAGAGATAACATACAGTAATGAAGCCAAAATTATGGGGACTTGCAATCATTACACCCATATGTGTTTGTTGAACACGTCATTACAAAACCATGGACGCTAATGTCCTTCAATAACAGCTCCTCTCTTCTGGGAAGCTTTCCACCAGATTTGAGAACCTGGTTGTAGGGATTTGCTCCCAACTCAGTGGTGGACAAAAGGATTATGTGAATGTATGTACAGTGTTGATGTTTGGAATCCAGGCTCTGACATCATCACTCCCTACAAGGAAGTGCTCAGCACAACAGGGAGTGATAATGTCAACATAGAGCATACAGGTTGATGCAGGGTTATAGCTAATTAATGGTAAATATCTACATTTATTTGCTCATTCACACACACTCCCACACCGACGGCAGCAATGCTACGCAGGGTGCCTGCCCACCATTGGGAGCTATTTGGGGTTCAGGGACTCTTTGGGGGACAGGAGGAGGTGGGGATCAAATCGCAAACGGTGGACAACCAACTCTACTTCTTGAGCCACAGCTGCCGTTAGCTTATGAAATGCTATAAGAACAGCAGCACCAGGGCAACAATTGACAGCATAGCGTTCAAGTGCAAGCGGAAGCAGACAAAAGCAAAAGAGTGCGCTGAGCCCCGATGACTTCAGTACACCACCATGACCATAGCTATCTGGCTTTCAGATATTAGTGAGGTTGAGCACTTGTGTTGAGCAGTGAGGGCTTACTATATGTGTTCAATATGAATAGACCAGTCAGTGTCTACACCAAACTCGGAAAATGATTTCTTGATTGCCTTGGCTTTGTGCACATGGACATTTTTATGTTGAAACAGGAAAGGGCCCTCCCCAAACTGTAATGCAAAGTTGAAAACACACTATTGTCTAAAAAAGCATTGTATGTTGTAGCATTGAAAATTGCCCTTATTGGGACTGAGGGCTTTAGCTCAAACCATGAAAATCAAAAGTTGTACAAAATTACAAAAAGTATGTGAAGGGGGTGTTGACATACTTTTGGCCATACTGTATATAATTCTGCAAATCCCAGGTCTAAGATTTCAGAGGACATAAGTAGGCCTACTATTTATTGTTCAAAATACATTGTCTTAGTTTGTTTAAATTAGTAGGTCACTGCAAAAACAGCCGCACGTCTCAGTCTAACTAGTCAGCTGGGTTCAGTGAAGGAACAACCAAATTTATAATTAATACATACAGCCTCATCCAAATTTATGAATTCATGAATCTTCACTTGAACATTTCAGAGATGTCAAAATGTGCCGATTTCCCGGATAGAACCAGTAACATTTTTACTGTCTTTTTATTTGTAACCATTGTGTTTTTCTTTTTTACATTTTACATGTATTTATTATTCATGTTATTATTTTTCAGATTTTCAGGTTTTTAAAATGCAAACTCACAAAAATAGATACTAAATTTCTATATAGAGAAAACAAACAAAATGACTATGCCACAAATTAAGGTTATTTTCGGTTATTTAGTCACAAAAATGTTCAATGATGAGACTTCTGCGTAATAAATGATCAGGGAAACGTGTGTGTGTTTTGAGGATGTGAGTACATGCAAAATGTTGCAATATGGGGGCCACATTACAACACATCCCCTAAGAAACCAGAAACAAATATAGTTCTACTTAGAAAGAAAGAACAGTTCCTCTTTCTATGTTGCTTCCCTCATGTTTTCATGTGAAGGAAAATTGCAGAGCAGCGCGATAAGAAGAGCATGGTGAAAAAAAGAGGGAATACATGAGGGAAAAATGGATCTTAGCACTTCTTTGTGAAAAACAAAGAACGGGGAGAAGAAATTGACGAGCATGCACTTCTCGTTTCACTTCTGTAAACCTCACTAGATATCTGGAAATGAGCGAATGCCTAGTTACTGTAACCAAGAGCCCTGGGACAAATAAACTCATTCTTAAAATACGCCTAGCTGTCCTGGGGATCTGCTGGCTCTAGTGCCACTCCAGCTTTTTTTTCCAAGGACTGAAATCAGGGTTAATGAACAACTGACTTAGGGTCCCAGAGCAAATAAACTCTCCTCAAGTATTTTCAGACCAAGCATGAGGGCATGGCCAAAACCTTGTTTTCAAAACCCTTTGAACTGAGCTACCAGTGGAAGAAAAGTTAATTTCCCTGTGGGCAAAGAACATATTCATTATGTGGCCATTATATAGACAGGTAGAAAAAAAAATTAAATGTCTTTAATGTCACAGTATGATGACATCCAACAATGTGCATAAATGGTGCAAGAAAGTATGACTTGTGTTTGTGGGTGTGAAAATTGATTCTCAGTGTTACAGATAGTTGCAAGTGAAAATGATCATCCTTTCTATTGATTTTCTATCACACACACATTTTCTATCATACACACACACTCCAGTAATTGTGACTTGAGCTCCCTGTAAGATAATAACAGGAAATAACAGGACGATGTGCTGGAAGACTGAGCAAGAAGCTATTGTGTGTGGAACTAGAATGATGACAAATATGGAGCAATAGTGACAGCTGAAGTACTTTGTGTGATTTTGTTATGTACTTCTTTGGGAGGACCTGCTAATTTGATTGTGGACATTTTTGGGAAGTGAGGTCATTTTGGGTGGCGTTTTGGGAAAGTTTGATGAGTTGAGACATGGTTTTAGAGTAAAGGTTGGCATTAGACTTGAGTATTGGATTTTCATCAAATATCAGTCATATGCTGTAAATTGTATTGATTTGAGACTTGTATTGGACTCTCATGACCTGAAAGCAAAATAGTTACAAGTTTTGGCCTCATAAAACATCGGACCACACATCTAATTTTAAAGACATTACTTTGTAAAAAATAGGTCTCAACAATGTATAAAATCACTGACATGTTATATTATTGGTCAGCATTCAGAGCCCCAAATGATTTGCAAATGACTCGCAATTTGATAACCTACTTTTCTATGTGAAAACAGGATAAGATCCTTTCTATTATTTCAGAAAAAGTCACCATTTCTGTATTTTTTGTTTTAAAGGTCTATCTCTGTAGGGATCCTTTCCATAATGTTGTCAGACTTTTATAATAACAATCTGAGCCTGTCAGTGGCAAAGACAAGCACTTTAGTGGGTGCACTTTGACAGGGCACAATTGATCGCAGGGATTACATTCAGCCCTGTCCCGTTGCTGCCAAGTGCAATTTAGACGTAGACACATAAACATGGGAAAATAGGGTCCAGGCTGAAAAATACCAAAGTTACCAGGGGCTTTTCCAGCTTCTCAGCCATTGTGCATAGCAAAGCCAGAATGTGTTGTCTAGTTGACTTGATGTTTCTTTGTGTTTGATAGACAATCTTGTACAGATTAATGTGCACATGGGTGTACATGTGTGTGTCCTGTGACAGAGGGCGGACTGATGACAAAGCCTAGGGGGTCAGACAAGGCCGTACATGGAGCCACAACACCCACACAGCAAACAACAGGGAGACCAAACCACTAGCCCTGCCCACACAAACACACTCTCATCACATGACAACACTATTGTGGTAGAGGGAGACTGTGTCTCTGTGTATGAGTGTGTTGTCGGTGGGGTGGGGTGGTTTTCTGGGTTTCCTCTAGAGAGTGAAACAAATGTAGTGAGGGAGATTCACTTCCCCGTTGGGACAGACATATAATATTGACACAGTCTGTTACAATAAGAGGCAGGCTGAGCTAAATTTTCTAACCCGCCAGGACGAAAGGTTTACCGAATGTCTGTCTAAAAAATGAACTAAATCTGAGTCCTTTGACTGACTTTCACTCACAAGATGTGTTTTTATTTTAATTGAAAAACAAATATGCAGACAGACGTTTTGGTGTATTCAGTATTGGATGTTGGCATTCGTGGACACATTTATCTGCAGTAGCCATGCTTGGATGGGTGTACAGTCCGCACTGTCAAAAGTTTGTGGCATGTACAGATGTCCAAATGGATGCCCACAGACATGAGCAGCTGACAAAATTAACCTCATGCTGATACAGAATGTTTAATTTTCCTTCACGCAAACTTAAATAGAATTGTACAGCACAATAGGAATTGGTCTGACTTAATCAGGAAAAGTCAAACATCCCATAAAAAAATTCATATTGTTTTTTTAAGTTCCACAATCTGATTCAGATTAAACTAACTTGAGACCTGAGAATAAATAACTTTGATTAAATAAAATGATTCATGTCACTATTAATCTAAATAGACTGTATACAAATAGCCTTCCTGATGTGTTGTTTGGCCTTACCTTTTTATCATTTATTCTTTCAACATATTTTTATTGAAAGACTGATTTTTGTCATTATCGCTGATCTGTGTTTTAATCTCTTTGCTTTAACTCGCTGTCTCCTTGCTATAGTCTTTTTTTACTCCTGCAAATTGCTGTTCAAACGTCAGATATTTATGTTAATTTTGCAGGAATGTGTGAGATGTATTTCAAGAAATGTGAGTAAGAAAATCCAGAACAGCGTGTATGTGTGTGTGTTTGTGTGGCAAATGCATGTTCAGCTAGAGTCAGCTCATGGGGGAGTCATATCACGGCTCCCCTCAGGTGAAAAGGATGATATCTCACACACATAAACATACACAAAAGGTGGCTGAGTCAGGAAGGTGTGTCCCTGTGTGTGTGGATTTATATATGCATGTAAGCATCTGTGTGTACTTATCTGCTAAAACTGTGTCCTAACCACTATGACCTCTCCACTATGTGTGTGTGTGCATCTTGTCAGGTGTACGTCAAATGTAGGCGGGACGACCACAGCGTTTACACACGACGCCATGGTGTGACCTCGGAGGTTGCAGTTGACCATGATGGCTGCCAGCAACCAGCTCATTAAGCCACTAGGATGGGGACAGCGTGCCAGAAGACACACTCTCCATTTGTTTCACAACACACGGACACAGTCACACGCACACGCCAGAGGGACACCACAGGTATGGCAGGCAGCCACATACACATGCCCACGCCTGCATGAGCACACACATGCACACACACACACATATCACGGTTCATCAGTAGCAGAGAGTATGTCTGGCCTTGGTGACCTGGCTGAACTTTGGCTCACCCTCATTGGGTCTTTACACCACATAACCTCACACCTTGATGCCTATTGGCTGGTTGACCAACTTCAGGGTCATGACTTACAGGAGAAGCAAAGAGAAGAAAAAAAAGAAGAGAAAGGAGGCAGATGGACATTTTTTGAGCAAATAGGAGAAGAAAAAAGGAGACAGAAGAAGAACAGAGAAGGACAAACAATACACTTACAATAAGGAAAATAGTGGGATAAGTGAGATGAAAGAAAGAAAATGCACGCTGCTCTGAAAGAGTTTTGTCAGCAATACTGGTTAGAGAATCTTCTCAACCCACAAAAGTTCATTTCAGGACAGGAGAGAGATGGAGCAGCAAGTCAATGATAGTTAAAGTAAAATTCATACTAATAATACCATTATACACACCAAGTAAATTGACCAACTTTGAAAACATTGCAACATTATTGCTTTATTTACAACCTGCTTTTGTTTCTAGCACCAATGGACTGTAGAAACAATGCTTCAGTGTTCCCAGAACAAACCAATAACTTCTGTGAGTATATCATTTTGAGAGATAGAAATGACCAGAGCTAGAAAAAAAGTTATCCTTCAAGCAAAGAGTAAATATTTGTGTCCTCATAGCAATATGACTACTGTAAGTGGTGACCATAAGTAATACAGTGATACTCTGTGGCAGAAGAAGTTTTCTTTAAGTAGAAGTAGAAATACCACACTATAGAAATACAGCTTACTGATGCCTGAATTGTCACAGGGATCAATAAAGTCTTATCTTTTAGCTCCTTAACCTATGGTTTGACCTGGATCTGCAAAGTAACTATATATATATATATATATATATATATATATAAATTGCACTAGTGTCCATGTTTTGTCCGTTCATTATTTAAACCTTGTGTAGACCACATAAAGCAGAATCTATCATTTGAAATTCATTCTAGCTTACAAAGTGAGTGATTCCTGGACTGTTTATTGTTTTTTTTAATTTGATGGCTTGATATTTGGACATTATAGATGGCAGGAAGAAAAAGAACACACAGAAGCCCAACACAAGTTCCACATAGAGGTGTAAAATATTTATAGTTTTAATTACAGTAATTGTAGTGACAATTCAACTGAGAAAGCACAAAACTACGGGAGAGGGAAGATGCTGAGTTAGTAACGTGTTCATGGGAAAAGAATGCATACTCATGGAAAGGGAGAGAAGGAGAGAAGGGAAGAAGAGCTCAATGCATTATGGGAAGTCCCCTGGCAGTCTTGGCCTATAGCAACATAGCTAAGTTATGGTTCAGGACTCACCTGAGCCAGCCCTAACAATAAGCTTTATCAAAGAGGAAAATCCTCAGCATGGGACATGAATGGAGATCCATTCATGTCCCATGCTTTGTGGAGATGGTGTTTACCTCCCGAACCCAAACTGGGACCTTAATCCTCGAAGAGGAGCTTGAGAGCTGAAGCCTCTGGCTCCCATTTGTTTTGGAGACTCTAGGAACCACAAGTAACCCTGTATTCTGGGAATGCAGTGTTATAGTAGCAAAATAAGGTACTATGAGCTCTTAAAGATATGATAGTGCCTGATGGTGCTTTGTGGATGAACAGAGGGATTTTTATTCTGTAAATTCTACAATGTACACTTAACGACTGTGCTCACTCGTTTTGGAAGATCATCCAATCAGCTTGCACATATTCACCTCTTCATTCAAACTCATCATGGGTTGCTCAATAACAATAATTTCTCCATCTAGTTTCCTCTTTTCATTTGAGGAACAAACATAACAGTGCCTCCTCTAAGTCATCAACGTCTATATTTCATCTTCTTCTACGTTATTTCTTTCTACGCCTTATTAATAACCATAACTTAGTACAACTTGTGCTATCTTTCTTTTAAATTTCATAACTAAGACTTATTCTGGTGGCCTCTATTTCACTGTGATTCATAACTACATCCCTTCTATCCCTTCAAATTAATTCATGAATCTCACCAAAATCTCAGGTTTGAATTTTTCAAGTGTCAGCCCTGTTGATGGATTGAAAATCCACCTTGTGATACATCTTAATGGCAAATTTCCCATATCCAGTCTGAAAGGATTTGTGTAATGTACCTTGAGGCCTGGTAAAGTACATGCTGAGTCATCATTCTTAAAGAAGAGAATCTGCTGACCAAAATTAACTTTGAAGGGGAAACCCCTTCACACAACAGATTGACATTTAAGCTGTCTCTCTTTCTTAAATGATCTCTCTGACAGGCCTCTGACTTGTGGTCTATTTTTATAGCCTGATTATTTTAATAGCATTATTTCCATTTTTTCTGCCCTTGCTGCCTTTCTCAGCTTCTCACTTCGCTGTGATGTTTCAGCTCACTCCACCCCTAACCTTTACCCCCTCTTTCTCCCTCTCTGTCGTTCATCTTCTGTCCATTCCTGGACTGACACCCCCCCTCCCTCGTCTCTCTTTCACCATACGATACTTTTCTGTTGACGTGTCCGTTGGCGAGTTCCTATAGCAACCAGACATTTCTGCTGACCCCTGCCTTGCTTGCGTGACAGAGCTGCATGATGTTCAAAGACCAGCAGAGAAGTCTTCTGTAGGAGTGCATGTACACGCAAACACACATGCACACACACTTTATATGCATATATATGAATGCATTTACGTCCATTTAGCACTTCAACACACATGCATGCACACTCAAACACGTACATTAAATCTGAAGCACAAGTAAACAACAATAAACAAACTGATATATTGAATGTTTGTTGAATATTTGTATTTTTTATTAAAAATAACATTCATAACAGTAAGAGTTGTACAACCAATAATTATAATCTGAAACATGTCTGCAACAATAATTACACTTGGACTTGAACTGGAGGACTTCATATCCTCCTTTTTTAAATAAGTTAAGAAATAAAGCCCCCCCTCCCCAAAATCATTTTCTAAAAGCATTTATACATACAGTGTTGGCTATAACTGGCTCACAGCGATCTCTAAAAGCCAGGTCTTTAAGACTTGCTTTAATGTGGATATTCATAGCATGTTATCTAGGCAGGCATTTTGTTGTTATTCCATTTTGATCTGGCAGTAGGCTAGTACAAAATGAGCATGTTACTGATATTCTCCAGTATATTAAGCTACAGTACACAGTAGAGCACTTCTCTATTCAATGTAGTATGATCAGTGTACGGCTACTCCAGTGTTAGATAAAGTTAGATTCAAACATTGTAGGATAACAGTAATGTTTGGCATTGAGGCCTGAGCTGCACTCTCCAGTTTCCAGTTATTGTCCCAGTGTAGAAATCCAGTTCTCCACATCTCCAGTTCTTGAGCTCCACATTTAGCCCCCACTAATGACTTTTTAGTCCAAGTCATAGTCAAGTCCTTCATTTGTGGACCAATCAGTAGTTGAGCTAGAAGTCAGAAGTGTTTCAGCAGCCAATCAATGGCTCTGATAAGCTTCCATCGCTCCACATTAATAATGGGATGTGTAGGTCACACAATTGAAATCCAGTGTTTAGTGTGACAAATGTACTCCATTCCAAAGAGTTCATAAGATTGCACTTTTATTATATCCATGAAGCTGGACGCTCTGCGGCAGCTCTGGAGCGGGAACAGTGACTTAGAGTCCATGACCTCTGTCCACACAGTCGATCATCCCAAATTCAAGAATCCCATGTTCCTTGCCTCTACATTTTCCTTTGGTGCAACGTCTCTGACCTAAAGATTTTGGTTAGCTTTATTGTTTCCTGTAAAGGAAAGAGAAAATATAAATTATGTTCTACACAAATAAATTAACCTTACATACATGACTGCTGTCACTGTATTATTCTCCCTCCTCACTCTCTTTTGACTTTGACCAACCTTAAATATTTTATCAGCCTCAGTGTATTACCTATAATGTGTTATTACAAAGCCCACATTGAGTGATTTAATGGCAAATAATGTATATTGCTATGTAATTTCACCTCTTCCTCCATCCCTCACGCTCATTCTCTCACCTGTAGCTCTACATGATCATGGCTCTGATTGCTGCTTTGCTGATGCGTTTGCGGTGTTTCCTCCTGCGGCGAGGCGAGGCTGGCCGAAACGGGGCCTGACGGGCTGAGGGCAAGATGGAAGCCACAGTAGAGAGAGCTGGAAGAAACCAAGAGAAGGTAGAGGAAATGGTAAATACAAAAGTTAACACCAAACAGCCAGTTTTGAGCTGTATTTGTAGCTTTTAACACATCTTTCCTAAATGTACTTTGAAATCTGATAAGTACAGTCAAATATGTCATGTGTGACAGATTAGCAAAAAACAATAACACTGTCCTCCAACCAGAAAAATCACATTACATCGCAATCCAAGAAGAAATATGACACAGTGGATGGATAAAACAAATCATCTGACTTTAACACTCGAGGCTGAGGTTTGTGCCCCATTGCGTAGCCATAGTCAGTGTTGGCTTCTTTATTGATTATGAAAGCAATCTTTGTTAATTAAATACATAAATATATTTACTTGGCAAAAGTTTTGAAAGCAAGTAATGCTGGTTTGTCTTTGTCTACCAACTGGGGTACTAAATCAGCAAAATACATATTTTAGAGAAACAACCTATTTTGTCATTTAGGTATTGGACTTGGATACTCTGTCACTGGAGGATCATAAACAAACAACAAACACAGAGGAGAAAAAAACAACAGAAAAACACCAAGTAACAAATAAATCACATGAACAACATTTTCATCTTGGTTTCAATAGCAGTATATAGCACCAGAGAAGAATGAACTCAGGGGGTGTTGCTCCTGTAGTGGCTTTAACTGCACTCTGAAGGGCAGCTAATAACCTTGAAGTCTGCGTAACAAAGCCTGTGACTGCCTGCAGGTTTAAGTCAAATATGTAGCAGTGGGAAGTCCAGCTCTCTGACTACAGAGCTCTCAGGGGGTTGAGGAAGAATAGCAGGACACATGTGACCATGTTGCTTAGTCATACATGTACAGTGGGCTGCTTCCTGCCTGGTAAACTCTGCCATTGATTCTCTAGAACTTGATTAAAATCTACATTTAGAAGACATGCTCTAACACAGAGACAATGGCTGCTGGAGTGTTGCAGTAGTGGTTACCCCTTCCTCTGTCTTGCATTACATTTGACAGCCAGAGGCAGCAAACATAATTGATATCTTCCATGAACAAAATTATGAAATTACAAAATATTGAGTCGCATTATGGGAAATGTAGGATCCAGTTTTTATGGAGCTTGATCCATACTACGGACTAAAAAGTCAGAATATGTCAGCATCTGTTGCTTCAGTGTTAACCCATGCCATTAAGTTTGGGAAAAGTGCAAAGCTAAATCATTGCACTGACACTTTTGCAACTTAAAGGCCAAATCTGTGAAGTACATAAAAACTGTAGGTATACTAGCATTCTTGCATATTTAATTTGTATACATATATAATGAGTTTGGCTAAATGGTGGAAAGTACAAATCTTGTTTGTTTGCTAACTAATTACAACCAAAACTATATACCTGATTGTGGTTCGAATGTGTTCTGCTGAAATACATTTTTAATTATTATTAAAATCAAAATTGTGGTATTTTGCAAATATTAATTTAGTCAGCAGCATGTATTGTTTGTGCGGATAAAATGCTTTTATTTAAAAAAAAAAAAAAAAAGCTAAACTGAAAAACAACTCACATCCCCACTAACACACTTTCTCACACAGTACCTTTTTTAAATGTGGTTGGTTTTGGTCGTTGCTGAGGATGATGTGGATGAACATAAGTCTCTCGATCCAGTTCCCTCTGTACTGTCTCCAGAGTTTTACGTCTCCTCTCCTCCTCTGTTAAATGAGCATCCCCAGTGGTCAGTTTTGAGTCTTTTTCAGTCCTCGGATTGGACAACTCTGCCCCAGCCGTGTCCCCACTATTGGCTGACCCACTTTCCTCCATCACATTCCTTTCTTTTGGACTGGCTATTTCAGTCTCAGTCTGTTTGTGATTTGTGACCTCTGTATTTTTTTGGCTGGTCACTGAGTCTTTCTGATTGGTGGTCAGAGGAGGGGTTGAGTATTGTTTTACTTTGGGTGGCTCGGTTGGGCTGCCAGGTGGAGAGGCGCTGTCTGATTGGGGAGTGTTGAGTCGATGTTGTGTCCTCAGCTCTTGGTCCTCTGCTCCTCCATGGTTGTATTGCTGTGGATAATGTGGCTGATGACGATACTGATGTTGCTGCTGAAGCTGCTGTCTTTGCTGATGCTGTAGCAACTGCTGCTGCCTCTGCATGTGATCTGGATGATGCGCTTCCCCACCACTGTTAGTAACATGCGCACTGCTTTCCTCCTTGCTCCCATCATACCCGCTCCCGTGCCCAACTGGCTGTGTACTTCCCATGATACTATGCTCCGCCCTCGCTTCAGATGGCCAGCTGCTGACCTGACTAAGTGCCCCAACAATCGGCTGGTGCACCCCTGGTTGCACATGTGTTGCACCCTGGTGAACCCTGGGCTGCGTCCAGTGCACCAGTTGAGTGTAACTGCCCTGCTGCCACTGTCTCGTCACTGGTTCACGCTCTTCAGGGTGGTGGTGCTGCTGGTTGTGCTTCAGGTCATCATGGCGATGCAAGTCAGCCTTGGAAGCGTGAGTCTTTGGCGGAGCGGGGATGGACAGGCCGTGGGAGGACCATGGGAAGGTGGGAGGATGGTGGAGGCTGCTGCGGTGGAGGTGGGTGGGAATTGGGATTACTCTGAATGGAGGAGCGAGGGATGGGAACAGATGAGGAGGATGAGGAGGATGAGGAGGGAGATGTTGGAGATTGGCACCTGCAGCTGACGTGGTCTTCTACTGAGATGATGGCTTTGTCATAGTGGGCTTTCCTGTTTATGTACTGGATCTTTATAACCTGGAAAAGAGGCAGAAAGAGCAAAAACATCAGCACACAAAATCTGGCATGTTTCTAGTCTACTGACCACTTAGAGCATTTTACACTACGAGCCATTCAAAAACCACTCCATACACCCTCTCCTTGCCCACTTCAACTCCATTTGAAGGAGTTGGAGTGGGAATTAATGGGTAAACAGCTCTACCTTTATGCCACAGCTGCCCCTAGACATAACAGAAAATCAAACAGAAACTACGCAAACAAATCAGTATGATTGTTTCGTAGCAAGCATTTCCAGACAAGCTAATAATTCCATGGCATCTAATTCTAAATATATTTAGAATCAGGTTTTCAGGTTATCTTGCAGTATTTACACTTGAAACAATAGTATTTAAATGGAAACCAGAGTTGTTTAAAGCTTCTGAGTCTTTGTGTTGCTTTGACCTGACAATCTAAATGGCTAAAATCTGTGTGACACTATTTATGTTGAAATAGTATCCAAATCGAAGTTTTACCAGCATTTGGTATTTGGTGCAGCATAAAGTGCTCATTGTCATGGTGAGACATTTCCCTACTGATGCCTGTTTTAAATCATGTTTTCATGGCAGCTGTGTGTACCTGCAGGTATCTGCTGGAGGTAACAGTGGGGACACATTGCAGAAGCCTGGTGTTGCAGCACCCCGAACATCGCTGCACCTCTACACATGGTGGCCATAACAGGAAGTTTGCGTTGCGGCGGTCCAACATGGACCTCGTGACCTCCATCACCTCCGTCCGAACTTTACACGCTGCCTGCTGGGCCGGCTGTGCCTCTACTGGTAGGGGAGGAGAGTGAGAAAGAGAATAAGAGGGGGATTTTTGGTAGAAATGAGAAATAGAAAAAAGAAGTGTTGAGAGACAGATGGCAGAAACAGACGGATAGAAAAGACACAAAATGCAGACAGGAAAGGACAAAAATAGATGGGGAAACCTACCAAGACTTCTAGTGTATCGGCCATGGGTGTTATTGAGAATATCATGCTCATCTTCTTCGTCTTCTACAGAAAATGACGAGGGAAGAGGGAAAATTGGGGTGAGAGATAAGGGGACAGAATGAGACAAACACAATCAGAGAGTTAAAAAAATCAACATAACATTTTTCAACTATTATCTGAAAACCAGGCAACACTGGGCCAGTACTTTCAAAAGCAATGCATGCAAGGCTGCTCGGGCAGTTTTTAGCACATTGTTCACTGCACACAGGAAGCCATTTTTTTCTCCTCCCGCTAAAACAATTAGGCTATTTCTACTGTAATTTGTCCCCACGCTGTCAAGAATACTGTTGAGGAGAGATATGAGGTGTTAAATATAGCTCATGTGTAGATCTGTGAGTGTGTGTTTGCACATATGTCGTCATTTCATACTCTAGCCCCTTAGTCCTAATTATATCCCTGGTGTAGGTTGCTTTTGGTCACTGTGTGTGTGTGTGTGTCTATGTGTGTGCATAAGTGTGTGCAACACACAGATGCAGAAAGTATTATTTAGTTGCCTGTTAGCTCTAATTAACTGGCTGGTGCAGAAAGAGAACAGTTTCTTATTGTTCTCAGAAGTACTTTCTAATTTTATCCGTGCATGTATCTGTATCTAAATGTTTTTTACACGACTGATTCTTTTCTGCCTCTTCATGTATTAACATGTGACCAATTTAATTCTGTTGAAGCCAATCAGCAAATAAATGTAATAGCAACTTAAAATAAATCTTATTAAAACTTTTTTAAAGTTAATAGAAATAGAATGAACTTCAAAACTGAAGGCAGAGAAAAGCCAAAAGTTAAAGTAACAAGAGTTGACAGCCATCCTAGTAACACTGTGAGGATATACAAAGGAGTACGGGTGCTTTGAGCTAAAACCTATCAGGTTTTAAATGAATGAAGCTAAGCAGGTATATCATCTTTACCATCTTTATTTAGTGTATTAGAAGGCTACTATTTGTACACAGAGTACAGCTGAGGGTGATGGAAATGTTATTTAATAGTATGTATACTGATGATGGTAGTAAATTAAAAGTTGACAGTATGTGTGTGTGGACCAAATGTCAATCCATCCGATATATTGGTGAGATAAAACCAGAATTGTCAACCAAATGGTGGCACTAGAGGAAAGGTTAGGGGATCCCCAAAGTCATTAGAATTCATCCTTTGGGGCCCATGGTCAATATCTGTCCCAAATTTAATAGTTGCTAGTTGTTGGGGAGATATTTCAGTCTGAAGTAGTGGGTCGACCAACGTACTGTAAGCATGGCACACAGATGCTGTCAAGAAACACAATCTGAGCAGAAACAGAACACAGAATCTAATAAAACACAATAATGACAACAAAAAAAGATTAATTCATTTACTGCCTGAACTCAGACTTTCAAAAACATAAGCCAAAAAAAATCTTGATAGAAACATACACTTTGAGTCATTTCCTCGTGCCCTGTTTCTGAGCATCCTTCCCCCTGTTTGTTCCTCTCTGTGGTCGCTGTTATGTCACTGTGTTATTTATGCATTATAGAATGATCAAAGGGCTGTCTATTAATATATGTATGTGTGACTTGGTTCCTCAGAAGGATAAAGATTAATGTTTATTTTAATCACCCGCCAAGCTGCGTGCGCATGTGTTGAGTTTGTTTTGACTCTGTTCAGGGGTGGAGGCGTAGAGGGGGACGGTGGTCTCTTTCTGTCGCACAAACACACACATCCATATTTCAAAACCTGGGAAGGAATCCAGAGCAGGAAAACAATGCAGTGACCTTGTGCTGGAAGTTTCTCTCTCTCTGTCTCAGTTTGTCCAATGCACCTCCAGGTCACAGCAATTCATTCTCTCTCTCTCTCTCTCTCTCATCAAGGCGGTTCATCATTCTTGTTCCTGTCTCGGGTAAATATTGCCTTAACATGAAGCTTGGCATGTGCGCATCTTACTGCATTCCTATCTCATCGGGCCTCTGTAGACACACCCAGAGGCTTACCTCCTCCACGACTGTGTTATTAGTGTATGTGTGTGTGTGTGTGTGTGTGTGTGTGTGTGTGGTGGTCATTGGTACCTATGGCATTGGTTTCCTGCTGCAGCAGCAGTTTCAGGTCATCCACAGAGGAGATGGGAGAGTCCCTCACCAGGTTGACCAGCGATGGAGGGAGCGGATCACCCTGTTTAGACAGATAGACAAAGAGTTGGAATGCATTTACACTTATTATTGTAGTATATATATTAAGTTTTGGGTGTTAATACAGTAAACCAAATCAGAAGCTGTGTCCCAATATAGGAGTTCAACAATTTAAATCTGCACTTCTGGAACAAATAAGTCAAAAGTGAGTATCCCGTTATCTATTGTGCACGATCTTTTGTTTAAAGGGGCACTCAGGTGGTCTCCATTATCAGCCTGGAAATTTTCACATATATTTACCACTGAAATTTAAAGTTTGTTGGATATTTAAGGACAATATCCTGGTGATAAACTTGGAAATAGTTGCACCTTGATGGGGAGCACTCATAATTAGTTTCAGTCTCTTTGAGGCTAGATTGAGGCTGTTTCAAGTCCCCTGAAGGGCAGATCCTTAAGAAGATCCAGACCGTGAATGATCACACAGTTGTTATTTCACACAGAGACCAGGAGTAGCCCTGTTGAAGGGGAAAGAATGTACTTATGGGAAAAAAAAACATTGAAGTTCACATGATACTACAGCATATACTCAATATAAAGCTTTGGCTCCCTATGCTGTTTTGGTAATTAGCACTGACAACTAATGTTGTTAATTATTTCATAATGATGCCAAAACATTAGTAGGATCTACCTGCAACAGAACCACACAAAAACAAGTAGAAAAATGCAAAAAGCTCTTAGTTACATATGGTAGTCTTTGGAAGACTTTTGCTGAACTCTCGTGAAAACATTTTTATCATTCTGAAAAATAAAAAGAGAATGTAAGAGAGAGAGAGAGAGAGGGAGATGGCTGATAATATCTCATTCCTCCAGTCAACACTTGCTCCAGTTTCACTTCCTCTTGCAGAGGAAATGATGGTTGTGATTGGTGTTTGTTGCTGCTGTTGTCACTCTCTCCCTGTCTGTTTACCCACAAACACTACTGTTGCTCCCAGTGTAACACAGGAAATTAGCCTCTCTCTTCTTTCAGTTCAGTTTAACATCTTTAGCAGCAGACATCAAAAAACGCTCAATATTGTCCATTAAATTCCAGAGTTGGTAAAGATTGTTTCAAAGAAAAAACGCATTTAGCCTACTGTGAAATCATCAACATGTTCAAAGAACACAAAACCTAATTTATTATTACTCAACAAGTTATGCAAGTAATTTAATTATCAATCAAGAAAAGAAGAGGAATGTGGTATTTAATGAACTTTTAATGAACACCATTGCAGGAATTAATTATGGATTCAGTGTGGTTGTTTTTAAGGAAAGGCTCATGTGGTTTCTTTGTCGAGATCAAAGGCAGATTACTGGGTTCTGTGTCACATTTTGCTTTGGTTGGCTATATGAAGATAGTATCTCAGAGCAGCTGGAACATCATTTGATACAGTCACATGTCAGAAAGATGCCAAAATGAATTAAGAAGTGTAAAGAATGTGAAAAGAAAATATTTTGGATAACTCTCTGAGATGCCAGGAGAGAAAATTAAAGACATCATCTTCTCATGATACAAAATTTATGACTATGCATATAACGTGTTTACAGTATTTTATGAGTAAACATCTGTCTCCTCTAATGATGTAGACAGGGCTAATTCCCCAAAGATTTATTTTAATGGTAATGATCATTACTAATGTAGTGTGATGTGCCACATTGCATTCACTCGAGTTTTCTGGTACATGACATGTGATTTGTTTGATGGAACATCCAACTTTTTATTTCTGATCATATTTATTTTTGATCTTTATAAAAAAAATCTATAATGTTAACCTATACAATAACTCTACCAAACTCAACCTACTTTCTTCTGACATTCAAAGCAGGTTTTCACTGCAGGCACTCACCCCTGCTCTGATAGGACAAAATGTAGTTACTGTTTATCCAGAGTGGTTTGCACTTCATGTTAACCTCACCTGAACTCTACGTAGCCACCTGTTGAAGCTGATGTTATTATTTGAGAGGAAAAATCAAGAAATTCAGAGAAAAGAGTGGCTATTGGACGTACAAATACAAATACGGCTTTGTCAATGGTGCACAGTGATACCAAAAAGGTAATGAGGATAAGGTAAAAAAGGATGGTTGGGAACACCTGCATTAACCCTGCATCAAATTCCATTAACAAGCTGCTCATGAATCTAAAAAGAAAACATCTTAGTACAATATTTACAGGACAAGTTAATGTCACATGGTGTTAGTCAAGTGTCATCCAAATTTAGCACACATCTTGACAGAATTTCCACCAGAAAATGTTCAAAAGAAATGCAAATTATTGTGCATTTTCCATTCAATACTTGAAAGAGTTGAGTGCAGTAAAACTCTTGTAAAAGAAGGAGCGTCAGCTAAACATCATATATGGAAAATGGGAAACTATTGATATTTCTAAAGTTACCGTATCATTTTGTTTCCTAAGGGTGATCACAAACTGGAGGTCCACCCTATCAGATCTAATATGATTTAAAAAATGTATTTTATCATCATGTAATATCCCTCTCTAAGTTCATTTTTCATCTAGTGTTCTCCTTCTCCCTCTTGTTCTCTCTCTCTGTGTATCTTTCTGTGTGTCTGCTTTGTGGGCGGCGTCGGCTCAGGACACCTGGATGACTTTCACGAGCCATTGGCTGACCTAGTTAGGCAAACACAGACGCACACACTCGCCCCCTCTTTTCCAGTTCACATACAGATGCTTAACCACTTAACTGTCCGCCCAATTTGTCCAGAGAGACTCACACACACTCACACATATGCACACGGACAGTTTTCACTCTGTTACAAGCTATCATTACAGTGACAGTGTTAATCACACATACATGTACAAACACATACACAGAAATTAGAGAGTGGAACATGGACAGGAAATACTTATTCATATGGACAAACAACAAACCGCTGGTTGAAAAAACTTACAACAAGCTAATAATAGTGGTTTGAGCATAGGAGCTAAATTACCCAGAAAGGATCTGACACTAAGTTCCTTATTTGCTATCTTTTTTAGTCTATGTGAAACCTGTAAATATAATTTCCACTCGATGATGTTATGGAAGGTTTGGCATTTTTAATATCTTACCACTGCGTGAGTGTGTGTAGCTAAGCTCTTGGGTTGAGAGGACTGTGGGGTAGGATGTCATGATCTACAAGCAGGTCATTAACACACACACACACACGCACAAACACACACTGCAAGGGGCCTTGGAGGAAGCCTGGAAGGCAAAGAGATTGTATGGAATGTTTGAGGAGAAAGGTGAAGTGTAATGGAATGTAATTATGGTGCCAGCTGACGGTACACACACACACACACACACACACACACATGCACACACACAATTGTACATATACAAACATGCAATGAAAAACAAAAAGACTTGAACAAGTAAACCCACATAAAAACACAGCATCCAAGCGTATAACAAGTGATTCACAATCACAACGAGCTGTCACAACAGATGCCTTATTTTTTTTAGAGAAATGGCAGATGGCCAGCATTCTGTCGCATAAACTAATTGAGGTCCACTAAAATGCTTTAACCTATGGGAGTTCTGTACAGGTATATAACATAATAATATGAAATGATTGGGCAAGTTGCATTACTTTGATAATATAATAATAATTTAAGTCCCTTTTCAAGCAAAAACATTAACTAACTCCATCTTACTTCCATTGCTGGTCAAACCAAAGAAGCAATTTGATGGCATTACTTTGGGCTTTAGGAAATCATGATGGGGATTTGTCACTTTTTATAGACCAAACCAATTAACCAGTTAATCAAGAGAAGTTATTAACTGATTAACCGATCATAAAGAATCATTATTTACAGCATTACAAAGAGTTGCATTACTAGAACAGTGAAAGTTCAGATTAACACCAGCCATTTTAATAGTTAGCATTCCAGGCTAGCTGACAGTGTTAGTTGCATGCCTGCAGCTGCTTCAACGTAAAAGCCTTCCAGCTGCTGGTAGTCTAATTGGGACTATAAAGCATTGAGTTAATCTAGAGTGTTGTCTCGCTGCTTGATTAAAGTTGGTCTGAATGTATTTTATGTTTGCAATGTTTTATGTGTTTTTTCCCAGTAAAATATACTTATTACCTGTAGAAGAATTTATATTGTTACAGCGGTAATTATATTTTTAGCTCTATTTGTGCATAATTTCTCCACCTTGACAGCCCTGATTCTAACAAACTTTTTTATATCTGTAACCTTTTTACCTCGTGTTGTTATTTTTTAAATCATTTTTATTAAAACAAGGTGTAACTGTGATTAAAAAAATCCATATTACTTTCATCATTTATGTTATTCCTCTAATTTTGAACTGTCCACGGGACTCTCCGACTCAAATTTTCCTCTAATACTGCACCACACAGGCTTACAAATAAATACTCTTATGTGCCACTGCGCTTTTCTATCTGACACACATGCACGCACAGAGGCACAACCCCCCCCACATACAAAAACACAAGCACATATGTCCACTAACACATACACAACTACAACCGGCAATGCCCCCAGATGTGTGCACACACACAAATACACACACTACTACATGGCACACAGCTTCTGTGAAATCCCTGGCAGATTAGTTGTTGTTCTTATGTAAAATGGATCAAGCTGGGCAGCAGCAAATCATCCAAGCTCGCCGGCAGAGACAATAGTCAGACAACAACCTGTTCTAAAGCCACCAATCAGCTGTGTGTATGTCACTGTGAGTGTGTGTCCAGTTCTGTTTAAATGGATTTAAAAATGAACCAGTGTGTAACAACCCTCAGTGTGTGCGTGTGTGTGTGTGTGTGTGTGCATTTCTAAACATTTTTTGTATAAACAGTGAGGTTTGACTGGATTGCATATTTGTATAACAGCTGCATAGTAAATTAGTAGTAAATGATCTTTACCTTGTAAATTATGTTTTCTGGATGTACTTACGTCAGCCTTTGTGAACCTGTTGCGACTTTGCTGAATAATCAATGTGCGAGTGAGTGTGTGTGTGACTGTGCCAAGTGAAGTCTTTTCTGAAGACAGATGTGGCAGAACTAAGACGTCAAAGATGTCTACATTTTTTCCATCACTGGACTAAACATTGTGACAAGAAAAGGATTAGTGTCACAAAGTCCCAGTTGGACTCACACACACACATCAACTTGAGGCTGTCCCACTCTCAGGTCACATGACAGGTCAGCAGTTGTTTAAATATAAAAATTATGCCCAAGAGCTGCCTGCTACAGCTCAATGTTCCTAAAGCAACCGTAATCATCTGAATGTCAAGGAGTTCTCCAATCATTGGTTTCAACAGTTTTAGGATGAGGTGACTTTGAGGAAGAGATGCTGTAAAATTGTAGTAAGAAACAACAATACAACAAAGCTAAATAGACGTGTCCAAAAATTTGAACAAAGCGAGAAAGATTCAGCCTGTTCACATTCGCGTCACCTCAAAGAGATAAAAGAGGTAAACACAGCTAAACAGATAGGATGCTGAAGAAAGAGACTGTCCTCACAGCAAAAACAACAGCATCAGCTGTTCAATCAAACACTCCAGTGTTCAAAGTAGCAAAGAAGAATCAGCGTGATGTTGTTTACCTATCTCAAAAGTATTAAGTTGGAGTGGATGGTTGGATGTACAAAATATGAGACACCAGAAACCATTGATCATATCCTATGATGTTACTGAATTAAACTTAACTAAACCATAACTGTAGCGGTGGAACAACAGAAAATCCTCATTTGGGTAGTGTTGGAGATGGGACCACTTGAGGGTGTGAATGGCAGGACTTGAGAGACACTTGACCACCCTATGTCAAAAGTTACAGCTTTTAGTTTAGGCTATGCATGTCAAGATGAGGTGCTCTAGTAGATAAACCCAAGCAAAATCCAATAAGTTGTACATCCATACAGTGCCGTTGGGAAATTTGACCAATTTGAGCGTAGGAAAGATGCTAGTTGAAGTTATGTGCAGACATTTTTCTTAATGTTCATTGAGTCCCCTGGACATTTCTGTTTGCTGACTCCCAGCTACAGAAACAAATGAAAGAATACATCCCAGAGAGTAAAATTCAGTGGTGGAGTGACAACAGACTTCAATGTGGAGTTCTGTGTTCTGGTGTGGCAGTGAAAACAGCAGCTGGTCTTGCGGATGGATTTTGGCTGCAGCTTCATAGGTTAACTCCTGCTGCTGGGCCACCAGCCAAGGCCCTGCCTCACCCTCTCTCCTTCTGACAGTATGACTCTTATTTGTAACACTGTAACACTTCTGGAGAATCATGAAAAGGAACTCCTGAGAGAAACAGATCCCTCATATGACACAAGCTGCAGAGTCACAATGGGGAAACTGGATAGACTGCTGTACTGGCTGTCTCACACACACATACACACACACATATATGCACACAGAAAACCATGCTTTTCTTTTACCCTGCAGTTAAAATGTTACACAAAACATCCATACCACAGTTTGTGGAATAAATTCAGGGGACAATGTATGTGAATGCTTATGGGTGAAGAAAATTCTCACCAGTCACATAACTGTCACTGTCTACTTGACATATGTGATTCAGAACATGTTTTTTTTCCTGCTATGTTCTTTACAAATCATTTTAAAGATTTTTAGAGCTACTCATTATTGCTAGTTCAGTAGGCTAAAAGATCAGTGAAGAAATCCAGGCCCGAGAATATAAGACAGGTTGAGCTCAACCACAATCCATTAAGAGTATTTGGGTGGTCTAAAAATAATGATCTCTTCAAGCTTTGTCTCACACACACACAGAAATCATCCTTCCAACTTAGCCAGTGATGTAGATGCCCAACCCTTATATTTTAGAGATGAAAAACACATGGATATTTGAAGCTGCAAATCAAACTTGACTAAATTTAGCATCGCATTTGGTCTTAAGAACACACGTGTTTTTTCCAATACTGAACTATTAAGACTGGCCTTATACTGATTACAACCTTTTTATTACACTACACCATCAATGCTTTAATCCGCAAACCAATAGTTTGTAGACTGTCATTCAGTATCAACTGTGAATTTTAATCCATGTCTGCTAGTTTACCCTCACTTATTAGAGGTCATTACCAGGCTTACCTCAGCGCTGCCGAGCCGCAGACGGGCCGCTGAAAGCGCAGCCAGCAGCAGCAGCAGGACCCAGGACCTCATGTTGCCGCCCAGCCTGAGGAGCCGCAAGCGACCGGCTGGGCATTTAGCACCTCGGCGTCCAATCCAACGGCTTCGTCCCGGTGTCTTCTGCTGGCCGCTTGTGCAAGGCACGCACTAAAAATCTCCGAATGTGTAACTGCTTATAAGCTGCGCTTGTCCAAATGTTTGCTCACGGTGACTCACACGCAGGCTAGACGTCTGACTCTGTCCATACCGCTGTTTTGAAAACTCACAAGAGGAGACGTCAAGGGTACTGTGGGCCAGGTACGCAATGCTGGGTGTTAAGATACACGAAGACTACAACCAGACAATACCAATTATATCAGTCTGCAGTGTCAGAGAGAGTCCCAAGAAGACACTAAGAATGTCTCCAAATGTGTGCTTTTTAAAAATTATACGTCAACATATGCCAAATTGCTTCACTTTCCGCTCGAAACACCAGTCGAAAATGATCAGATTATGAGTTTTCGTTCCAAAATCGCAGTTAAATGTAACAATAATGCAGCATTCTTAACTCATAACTGAAACCACACATCTCCAAAGGTCCGTGCGTAAAAGTTGGTTCACATTGGAATGGAGCGTTCGTGCGTAAATCTCTGGACGCTCCGCTGCAAAAGTCATTTTATTCTCAATCCAGCGCGATCCACTCCACTGCAAATAGCATATCTGTCTTATCTAAGCGTCTCTCTTATCGATGGCTTCTTCATGCACATATCTCTCTAACTGCCTCTGTTCCCTCTCCCGGTGTTCCTCAGCTAGATCAGGTTGTTCTCGCCCCCCGCGCTTCTCCTCTCTGGTTGCCTCTTGACCGGTGACCAGCTTTTCCACATAGAAACAGGGCCTCCCTCCTGAAGTTTTAACCGTCAAGTCAGAAAGAGACAAGAGGAATCATACCGGAAACTGGGCTAGTTTGCTTTCAAAGTAAGAGAATAGTTTGGACTTTGCATTAACATTTCAGGAGCTCTGTGCTGAAACTGAGCTGTCGCACTAACAAACAAATTCAATGTGTACGAAAAATTTATACTACTGAGGTTGACAGAAACAAGTAGTCATTATAACAGAATGACATAATTTTGAGAAGTTAAAAACTAATGGGACGCCAAACAGTTATATGAATTTACTTTAAATTTATGCTGTGGAAATATTATAGAATGAAGTTAAAATAGAAAGAAAACCTTCATTTATCCCTTTCAGCTTCTCAGATATTTCACTTTTTATTTCTGTTGGGGCAAGGACATGGCACTGTGGCATGTAAATCAATAAAAATTTTACTTTGAAAGTCCCTTACTGGAAGTCGAACTTCCCATGCAGAGGACTTGGCCCTGGTCCTTAAATTTATGCCAGGGCCCCGCTCCTCTCCTCTCCTCTTCAAGGTTTATCACCTCCTTATTAGGAGCAAGGAGACCTGAGCACCCACGGGTGCTCTTAAAGGGAAAGTTTAAAGCCATGATGCAGCTTGTTAACCTAGTGACATGTTTTTCTCTTTAAAGGAAAATAAAGTGTTTTCAAATGGTCATACTTTGAATGAATGGTCTAGTCTACTCAAGATGAAGTGAACAAACAGTTTACATAAACAGAAAACATTAAACATTTAGATTTATTTATATATAGTTATAAACACACTGTTGACTATACCAGAAAGACAGGAGTAATCTTTATTGGATCATAATATTAAGAGGAATGGCACAATGGATTTTGGTTTTGAAAACATATTTAGTCTGTTTCTCTACCTCTAATGTAAAATGCAGAAAGTGCATTACATCATCAGTAATTCCAACTAGTTTTTTTTTGACCTGGGGCAAATGGTTTCGCAAAAAACACTAGTGTTTGTAGTAATCTGCTTGGATTATTGTTCGGATTGAAGGGCGGGGGTTGGCAAACTGAAAAACAAACCTGAAAGTGTGGAAAATCGCATGATGGCATTTTGAAATAATTTTACCAGTCAGTGACCACTCTGCCGTTTGAATTGTGTAGATGGGGTCAACTCCACCCACAAAAATTATTTGTCTTTCAAACCTCAAACACATTAGGGTGCCATTCAGAACTAATATCAAAAGAGGATAGTGTTAAATATAAAACCAAGAATACACTTTGAAACTCATTAAAGATACCCCACAGATACATTTAAGATGTGGCAATACTCTGCATTGAATTACATTTTGTTAGCATGACCTGTTCTGTAAACAACAGAGCTGAGGAGCAGATCTCGTGCTTCAATGAGAATTTTAGAAAGTACAGTATGAATATTCAAATTGAGATGCCTTAAGCTGTAGCCACCACCACTGTTGTTATACTTAACATGATAACTATCTACAGATACACACATTGCAACAAGCTGATAATTATCATGTTTGTTTCATGCTCTGAAATAATTTGTATTGCAAAGGGTATGACTGATGTTGGAAGCAAATTGTGGTGATTGTGCTGTGTTGGAAAGGAGATAACTTAGATATACTTTGAATGTCTAATTGCACTGATGGTATAATTAGACTTTCTGGCATTGTATTATTAGAAATAGTTCTTTAGTACAGCATTTTATCCATGGCATCTCAAATGTAACATTACAACAAAGTATCTCTAACAAAATGAGCAAAGGAATGTGAACACAGCCTTCCTTTAAGTCACAAACTTTATGTATTAGTCTGTACATGCATTCTTTTATTTAGCAGGGGTTAAAAAGATATGGACAGACACATCTGATCTCATGCATACAAAATCTAAATATCTTTCATGTGTTTACGGTCCCTTGCTGTCTAAAGTTTCATCCCACTCTGCCTCAAAGTATCTCATAAATATGTTAAGTCTTGAATTGAGAATATCACTGACCAGAGGACAACTCTGCTTACATTTCCAAAGTGGACTTCAACTGTTTTCCAGTAAGCTCAGTATTTCATTTCAGGGTCATGGCTGGAAGGGTCGCCATGGAAGCTGGGGGTCATGGTAGATTCTTCCTCCCTGCAGAGGGAAGACAGAGGAAGCAGGCCTATTCCTGGAGTACACACACACACACAGTCATGTACCAATGTAAATGCTGACCTTTTACCTTCATACAGTGTACGTAGTGACTGCCAAACTGAAGGGACACACTGCTGTCACTGACAGGATGAAGTGCGACCCCTCATTTCAATAATGACTGCATGTACATGTACAGCATGTGTGTGTATTTGTGTGATAACCTGAAAGGGTATCAGGTTTACAGTGTTGCTTGCTGTCAGTCCTCAATGTACAATATGGAATTCCCAGTATGTTCAAGAGGAAGGAGATGTACTGAGCATGTGACTCTCTGTGTGTGTTTGTGTGTATCTGTACAGTTGAAACAATGTAGAGCCAATCCCCAGTTTGCAGAGCTATCTATGACACTGGAAATAGCAATTTTTGTTTTATTTATTTAGTTTTAGGGCCCAAGCATGAAACGTGCAAGGACCCTATTGAAACTGAAGCTAATTTAAAGGAATTCTTTCTTTCTTTCTTTCTTTCTTCTTTCTTTCTTTCTTTCTTTCTTTCTCTTTCTTAAACCCAACAGGAAGTTGTCCATTTAATGGTAATTTTTTTAACGATTCACAAATTACATATTTTAACAAACTTCTAGAAAATTTATCTCATCAACTTTTGGATTTTGGCTGTGCAATCTTAAGGCATTGACGATGAAAAGTTGTGCTGTGAGTTTTCGTCGATGGCCGTGTCTGTGGCATGGCGTCAAAAATCAATGATTCGCCATGAAACAAGATTTTGTGATGTCACTGTACATGATCACATCATTTACATGTATGAGAACACTCCCACCCTGAACACATCCATATGGCAACAAACACTCACTACCCACTGGCAACAGAAAATGACCTTTCAATCATGTTGCCATTGTGCCCAGTGAAGGAAAGTAACGAAGTATAAGTACTTTGTTTCTGTACTTTTTTTTTTTTTTTGGTATGTGTACTTTACTTAAGTATTTTTAGTTGTTGCAACTTTTTACTTTTACTTCGCTACATATCAAAGCCAAATATCCAACTTTTTACTCTGCTACATTCTGCACAAGACCTCGTTACATTGTTATTAGTCGCCTATGCAGCACACCTGATAAAGCCAATTTGGCGCGATTATGATCGCGCCCATCTGATGCGACACCGGCATGTACACAGTGATAGAAACCAGGTCAATCTCGCACAGAGCTGGACGGCCCCGCCTCACTCTCATGTCAAAGGTGAAGGCGAGTGTTTACAACTATTATGAGAAGATGAAGAAGAGACTATCCTCCTGGGAACAAGACAAGAAAAAACTCAATGATAGTGAACTGGTCAGGTAAACAGGTTTTCTTCTCCTAAAGTCTGAGGTCAGCAGATAACATGTAGCCTAATGTTAATGTGTAGCTGTAGTGAATCTGTCTGTCTGTCCTGCTAACCAGCTCAGCTCTTGTCTGTCTGTGTCTTGGTTGCTTGTCAGACTGTGACTGAACGATGTTGAGTGAAACATAACTATTACATTTGATAAACACCGACGGGCCACGGTGTTTATAAACTGTAGCTCGGAAAAGATGACTGTGTTGCACGTGGAAATGCGTTCACATGCACGTAATTAAACTTGCACATTCCAGCAAGACACATCTGTGGGACCAGTCCAGACAGGATGTGATGGCACTCCTCATACATCATTTTAAAAAGAGACAGTGAACTTTAGTTACAACTCTGGACTAATGCAAGATAGGAAGCAGTGGAATCACACTGAATATTAAACTACTGATTAGTTGGACAGACTTGGCAATATGGAAACACATATCTCAGTAAATAATAAGCATCACATATTCAGCCCAGTCATTTTATAAATATTATTTTATATTTGAAAATATATTGAAGGAAACTTGGAGGAGCCAGTTTTAATGGGCCTGATCCAGCTGATAACATTAATATATAGAAAATATCTATAATTTGCACATGCTGTGCTGAAGTTTGTCAGTAGAATAGATGCTGGATCATCAGCCAGTACAAAAACAGGCTCCAGCCAGTCAGCCAAGCACAGTTGATCCACTTCCAGCCTCAGACAGTACTAGCACAGACCCAGCCCACATGTGTTTAGCAGGTCCCACAGACCCAGGTCAAACACAGACATCCGCAGCCAGTACGAGCACATAGCACTCACCCAGCAGATTGGCCCCCAGTCTTAACAAGAATTCATGTTAGCCCGCACAGGTCTGGTCAAACCAGCACTGGATTTTTCTAGAAGAGGTTTCCAGTCAGGTTTATTAGAGGGAGGATTGTAGTGAGAGCATTGTGGTGTCAGGTGTGACTGTGCAGCAGCTCTGTTTTTGCACAGCCAGTTTGTAACCCAGTGGTAACGCAGCTGGTAGAGTTTTGGAATATAAACATTTGAAAACTGAAGCAAACTTTGCTCTGTTTGGGACTGTGAGGTGCTCTTTATGACAGGTGCTGCTGCAGTTGACGTGTTACGATTTTGGTGAGATTGTGAATTGAGAAGTGTTTCAGTTAGTTTGGTTTCTGCCTCCTTGTCTTATCTCAACAACACACCTGTGTCTGTCAGACGGTCTGAAGGGGATACTACCACACCAACAGATCAATAACGCAGACTTATCCTACTTGTGCTCTTGCGACTCAGTTTTCCTTATTGTGGTTCACTATAACTTATAATGCTGTATTCAAACCTGTCTTGAATGAATTTAAAAAGCTAGATTGCGTTTTGTAAGATCAATAGATTGATGGGTAGTGCTTTTACTTCTGATTACTTAAGTATTTTTAAAACCAGGTACTTTTTTACTTTTACTTGAGTAGGTTTATACTGGATGACTTTTACTTTTATTTGAGTAACATTTTTCATGTGGTATATGTACTTTTACTTTACTTTTCACCACTGCCTGCGCCCTGTTTCACCTAGAAGAACTCGTGAACAATGTTTATTTTTAGGAAACGTCTGATGAGCTTGCTGTTATTCCCTCCCTCCTTTACCTATAACCTGCCAACATAACCCGTAGTATCTGATCTGTGCGGCCACACAAGAGAAAGGACAACAAACATCAGCAACTGCTGAGCCATTCATCATAAACTTTGTCTTCATACAACAACGTCCAAACACAGAAGGGCTGAATGCAAAATAGATTAGAAACATGAGGTGAGTAAACATGCTTAGCTCAGCACTGGGCATCTAATGTTAGCTTGCTTCTTGCTTTAGCTGCAACCTACTGGAAGATAATTCGGACTGCTGTTCATTATGAAAAGATGAATGAGTGTTTGTGTACTTGCCAAACTTCTGGCAGTTGATAAACGTTATCATTTATGTCCTGCTGTCGGCCATCATGTTAATTATTAACGCTGACTGCAAACAGTGGTGCAAACAGTGGTTTATTGTTGATCAACATTACAGTTTTATTTAGTTAATGTTACACTGGTTTGAGAGTCTAGAGGGTGTGTTGACTTACAGTAGGCTATTTAATAATCTGTCATTAATTGCATTGCATAGGACTTTTAACTCCTTTGTGACTGTCTAAAAAGCATGATAATTTATAGCAGCATGTCCCGGGCCCCTTCCCTTCCACTGCAGCATTGACACGCCCCGAAACGCGTTACAGCAAGAGGGCCCCTCACATCGCTGCTTGCAGCTTTCATTTTTTTAAATTGAATTATAAAATGTACAATGATATTTGGCCTAGTGAAATATCACAGCGACATTGGTGCTTACAAGAAACGGAGCACACTGACTCTCAAAGTCGCAACAAAATTGTTATTTTCATCATGTACAAGTTTTCCCGTGATAATAGATCAGAAACAAAACGAAACAGGACATAACAAACACATAAAGAGCAATTGAGTACATTTGCAAATCTTTGGTTTTGCAAACAATTTTGGATGTTATGTGTCTTTGTTTATTTCTTAATTTAAGAATAATCTTTTAATTTTGTTTTCTTTCATTCTGCAAATGATGACTCATGTGAATGTACATACAGTATATTCAGTGTTAACAGGTTACCCAATCAAGATAAAGTAAGTTTAAACAGTTTATTGAAATACAGCAACTTCAGAATGGACAGAGCAGGTGCTGGGGAAATACTCCGTGTGACTGGTCAGTGAGGAGAGTTTGGCAAGGCAGGCAGGCAGAGGGACACACTTGGTACAGACTGTGGAAACCAGCTCCAGGAACCACCACAGGTCACGCCCACTGCTACAACCTGCCAGGAAGGAAAACAGAGGGAGCAGCAAGAGAGAGAGAAAGACAGAGCAACAGAAAAAACAAAACACAACAGCCAGCCACACACACACAAAATAAGAAAGCAAAAACACAATCACACTCACACTTACAATCCCAGCCATGTCACAGCGGGAGAATTGTGACAGGCTCACTTTATTTGTGGTTGGATAAAAGCAATGTTGTTGACTGAATTCTGCCAAATCAGGTAAATTAATTTATTTAGGTGCTATTCTATTCATAGGTGTCATTTACACTGGGGATGCATGGGACATGTCCTCACCACCTATTGAAATGGGTGATTCTGTCTCCATCACTTTTTGAATAATAAGAAAACATTCAATCCAATTTAAATATAGAAGAAACGAATAGTAACTTAAGCTAAAAAAAACAAGAAGCTGATCACAGCGTTGTATTCTGCTATATTTTAAATTTATAAATTGTCACCTGCTACCTGAATTTTTTGTTTCTCTTCATATAGATAGACATTTCCACCATAAATTGGAGCAGAAAATGTCGCCAGAATGCAGGAAATTAAGTATTAAATGCTCAAAATTTTCTGGGGGAGAACCCCCACACCCCCCACTCATATGTTTCAGCATTTCATATGTCTTCAAAATAGTGTTAAAAAATCTTATCTTGTTTTTGACCATCATCAAGTCTCGTGACACATGTAACTTTACGTCCTTAATCTGAGCTTTTATGTCCCTACCACTTTCAACACAAAGTGATGCCCTTGATTCTATTATACTTCACCATGCAATGTTGCAATAGGCTGCCTCTCTTCACACTAGAACAGTATTAGATGTTATGAGGTCATATTTATTGGAATTTTCATGAGCCTTGTTTTTACATTGTTATCTATAGCAGATTTATGAGAACTCGTGTAAAAGTTTTGATGTAAACATTAAAAGAAAGACTTCAGCTTTCACCATATTTGGCCCTGGGGCCACTAGTTGTTTACCACTGAAGTAGGCCCTTTGTCAGTGCCTTCCAAAATGACACATATGAAAGGAATGTGTTTTAGATCGCCTGCACGTAAAACAAATAGAATCAAGTTTGGTTTTATTCAAGAATTCATAAACTTGTGAAAAGTTGCAGTACAAGAGATAGATTGAAAAGAAAAACTTTCTATTTCTTAAATGTTTTTATGATAGGAAATTCGCTGTCAGTAAAAGGGGTGGGATGGCGCAATGGTTAAGATGCCCGCCTTTGGTGTGAGAGACCCGGGTTCAATCCCCACTGTGTCCCTGAGCAAGACACTTAACCCCTAATTGCTCCAGAGGCGTGCGACCTCTGACATAAATAGCAATTGTAAGTCGCTTTGGATAAAAGCGTCAGCTAAATGAATAAATGTACTTGTCTTTGCAAACTCACTTGCTTCAAATTATTTAATTATTAATATTAAAATGTCCTTCAATCAGACAACTTTTGCAGCAAACAAACACTGGAGTAAAGATTAAAATTTAAGAGGCCTAGGCCCCTAGTCTGCATCTGTAACATTGGCCACCCACAGTAAGCAAATAAAGGAGAGGGAGAAAATATCCAATACACTGGAGGAGGCTTTGCCCCCCTTCCCCCATTAAATGACAGACAAATATATCCATCTCCATGCCTTTGAATGTAAACAACTCGTTATTGTCCACATTCCCCTTTGTCCATTTGCAACATTGTTCCAGTCGACCAAGTTTCGGGTTAGAATTGATGCAATCTGGGCTGGTTGATTCATTGTCACAATCCATGCTCCTACAAGAGAGGACATTCTTGTAAGTTAAAACGGAAGTTTAGTTGTTGTCAAAGTTGTGCCACTGAGTAAATTAATGCTGGAGAACAGCACTCATGGTTATTGAATTAAGTGACATAACATTTTTTGAATAATCTTCCAAAGCATTTGCATCTTAGGTCTTCAAAACCTTTGGAGTTTGTCGACAGGAACTCTTGGAGGAGTGATCTCCAGCCTAGTTGTCAGTACACCAACAGTGTGTCCCAAGATGTTTACTGGGTAGGTCAAAAAACACATACTTCTGCACAAAATTATGTTTTGTTTTCAAAAACTTTTCTTTTTTCTTTTTTCTCTTTTTTGATTTTATAGTGACAAGGTACAATCACAATCACACTCTTGAGGCATTATTGAACTGTCTGAACGGACAACACAAAGAAAAAGATTCTTCTCCTGGCCTAACATGGATGTACTCTTAGTAAGTGAGTTAAGATGGAACAAACATAAAGTTGGTTTTAATGTGTTTCAGACTCACTTTATTTTGGTAGCTATAATGACTTTAGAGCAACAAAGACACATTTTTCCCCTGACCAGAAAACCAATACAGAAGTAATTAAAGGAGGTTTCACATTTAGTTAAAAGAGGTAAGTACTGCTTATATTGAGTTAGACTATCTGTCTGTTTTAGTTCCTTTGAAGGCTGCATTTTTCCAATCATTCCCATTCCACTTATTTGGTTCTGTCTCCTCTTCTTTTCCTATCCTCTCACTTCACTATTTCCCTTTTGAAACCTCACTGGGCATGTGTGTGAGAGTGTTAATTAACTTCCTGTCCAATATCCTGATCTAATTAATAGAGTGAATTTCTTTCCTCCTCTCCTCTTGCCAACTTCCTCTGTCACCACAGCCAGCTGCAGGATGAGGCAACAGCTGCTGTGTTCCCGCCAGAGTTCAAACTCGGGTCATAACCTCAACACACGACCTATGTAACATATTCTGTTTTCATTCTGGCCAATCTGTCAATATCAGGGCATATTAGATCTTGACTGAGTCGAGTATTCCTGATAAATCCCATTGGATCAATAGCAGAGATCATTTGGTTGTAGCTGCTAGGTTTATTTACACTACCAACTGCTTTGCTAGGGTAACTGTTCATCAACATTTAAGGCCAGTGATGCCATGATAAACAAAAACATGGGACTACTGCACCCAGCAACAAGCAATCATGCCGCAAATAACCACCAACTTGCAAAAATATCAATAATATTTTCAGAAAAGCATTGCTATTTGAAACGTGCAAAGGCTAAGAACTTCCCCGCTCCTAGCACCACCAGGTTTATACAAACACAGGTTACAATGCCTGGCTGCATGCTCCAAAAATGCAGGGGAAATCAACATTTTACAGACAAGTGTCTCGCTCAAGGACACTTCAACATGCAGAGATTGAACCAACCTTATTTTTAAAATGTGAACCCAATGCAAAAGTTAGTTAAGGTCAGTACTAACAACTGCCTGTCTTCAAAGGTGTCAGTGGTCAAACAGAACAGCTCAAAAGTCTCAAAAGTCAACTTGATGAGTGAGCAAGTGTTGAGCAGTTGCGAGTGTTAGTGTTAGCATATACAGTGTACTCTGCTTCTACCTACTTCTGCTTACTTCTGACCTAAAATACATGGTATCAACAAACTGGGCACAGTTGTAAAAGATGAGGATCTTGTGGTTCCAATAGGCCCAATTTCATTTGGTCATAACTACCACATTTGTGCATGCGAAGAAGAAATCGTCCCCTGCAAGGGTGCTTCTCTGCTTGCGGATTATAACTACTTTGTTTAATCTGTACAAAAACTAAAATGTAAAAATGCCACATGGCTTTCTGGTGGGGGATTATTTACTTTTGTACAAAGGCAACCATTACATTTAGATGAGTTTTAATGCCAAACTTCAACATCTTTCAAGTAAAAAAATAATGCATTCACGTCATCCTTGTTGGGAATCTGAAACAGCATTTAGACGATTACAAGACACTACACATTTCTCACTGAAACTCAGATTAATGAGATTCTTTGACGATTACCAGCTGCAAAATGCAGACACCCCCGTCGATTCAGCAATTGGAGACACAAACACTGAAAAGGCGGTGTCTGTGAGATACAGTTGGCCTTTACAGTGAAAGGGTAATAAGTTCATGAAGATTTAATTGTATGATAAAATGAACAGCTGGGCAAAGAAAGCACAATTTCATTCTGCATTGTCTAAACTTGCAGCTGTAGTTGTAAACTTGTAGCTGTAGGGAGAAAGTTTTTCATCATTATATCAGCAAAGGAAGAAACTGTCTGATTTATCTGAAGACATCAATAATTACATATCTGTCAATAAATCATGTATTCCATGAATTTATGTCACAAAGTTATGTAAGTGTCAGTTGGGTAAACATGGATCAAGGAAGTTTTACTTCCATTACATCCCTGGCAGGGGTATGATCAATCCCATATGGGTCATCTGGTAGAGGGTTTGTGATGTTGAGAAATCCAAAAAAACTCACTGATCCAACATCAGTCATTTATCTGAGCATATGCATCACCAAGTATAGAAACCCTTTCGAAAATAAAGTGAGCAGTAATCTTTGGAATTGACCATGGTGAAAAAACAAGCTGTTGTACCCTGAAGTAACAATGGAATAGTTACAATTGAACCAAGTATAGTAAAGTACAAGAAAGAAACTTCGCCAAATTCTCATTATGAGTCATATCTCGTGGTGTTTCCCTTCTGGTCTTGATTTTGATTTTACAAGCTCTTCGGGACCTCATTTTATATTTAAACTGGTGATTAATTAAATTCTAAGTGTGATCCGGAAAAACATGGCTGCCCATTGGCATTGTTGTGGCCCTGTGAATCACTTCACAGTTTTATTTTCAAAGAATGCTTTGATGAGACGGAAAGCGAATGAGGGAGCACTGAGTCAGGGGAAAGCATGAGGGAGGAAAAGGGGAGGAGGGGGAAGATGCTGAGAGGAGAGGAAAGGAACGGGAGGGAGGGAAGGCAGAATCATAGCCCAATTGTTGTGTGTTTTCCCACCGTCAACAGCAGAGGAAGTGGAATGGAGCAGCTAAATATACAAACAGCACAATGAGGCAGCGGGCATAGAGCAGCTGTGGAACAAGGCTGTCACCAGGTTCAGGAGTGTGAAACAGTGACGACCACCTTTTATTCATACAGGAAGGAGCGGAATGAGAGTACATGCTGGTTTTCAGATACACCCCCACATCCAGAGGCTCACATACGATCACACACCTCGGAGTTTCACGATCTGTCCATGTTATGATGAACATATCAACAGCTTTACGTGATTTAGACACGTATACTTTACATTACTGCCCACTAAGTTTTAGATTTCCTATATTGCAAGTAGCCATTGGTTTCCATCATTTTCAGTTATTTATAATTTACTTATCACAAAATGAAGCAAAAAACGTACTAATCATGTTCAGTTTCAGTTTAATTGAGACATAAGAAAACATCATAAAAAGAAGTCTATCTGTCTTCCAGTCATTCTGTTTCAATAATTGTTTTAGTTATTGTTGGAAAAACAACTTCATGATTGTATGTTCATGCAGGAAAAATATGTTCATTAAGGGACATTCAATTCCAAGATACAACAATTAGGAGACATCTCATGAAAATAGTTTGCATATTTGTTGATTGTGAAGAGAAGAATGTGTACCCGATTTGTAGTCACGGTAATGGGTTAAAGTATGTGAAAAAATTGTGGCAGTGCCTACCTTAGAGACAAAATAGCTCTGGCAATACCTGATAAATAAAGCAAGCTTGTTTTCTGGCAAGCTCTTGGCAAGATTTGGCTTTTGGAAAATGAGCTAGCTGCTGAAAGCCAGATAACTTGCTGGGCTTTTGTGGCTGGAGAGTGCAAGCATGGTAGTGATTGGCTCACAACACACAATACAGGCCATAATGGCCATAATGATTTGAATACCTTTTAATTTAAAGCTCTGAATTATTTTACTTTGAAAACCAATGTTCTGAATTAATGTGGTATGAATTACTTATAAGACAGATATAAGGTATTATTTGCATCCATACTTTTTTTTTGTACATGCACTTGAATATGTATATAAATTTAAAGAAGAAACCAAACTGTTGGTAAAAGGATGCCAGCACCTCAGAATAGCAGGAAATGTCTAGACTTTGTGTATAGTACCAGAGCCACATAGCACTGATATATTCTGCATGTATGTGTGTGTGTGTGTGTGTGTGTGTGTGTGTGTGTGTGTGTGTGTGTGTGTGTGTGTGTAAGCTTGACCACACAGGGCCCAGAAGATTTAAATATGTGCTATGCTGCTGGTAATGTCATGAAGTTGAGCTCTGCTCATGACCCATATTGCATTTCATTCCTATTTCTTTGTATTTCACATAGACTCTGTTGTCTTCTTCTTCAGTAACTGTGTGAAAATATACAATAAAGTGTCAGTTCACAATTGATGGAAAACACATTTTAAAATATCCATCTTTGAAATGACTGGATGAATTAATGAATGGAAGTTGGTTTGCAACGCACACAACATTTAAAAATGTACTTTCCAGTCCCCACTGCACAACATGTTGTCAACACTTTAATGACTATTTCTTCCGTAGAATGTAGTTACAAAGCAAAGTATAAAAGTCACTGGAGGTGAGTAAAAACAAATTGGGGTATTTTTTGTAATTCAGGTGAACCATTCCTTTAAGTACACTGTGTCAGTGAAAATGCTTCTTGGTCATAATGTGTCATCTTCCTTGCAGGAAAACAGATTTTAAAATAGAAATGTGCCTCAGTTTTCTCATGAAATACTGTACATTTAGTCACTCTTTGGGGGAAAAAACTAAACTAAACTAAACTAAACTAAAGCAGTTGCCAACATGGTAACTTTATCAACAATTCATTGGAAGTTTCTTTATTTTCCCTATGAGGAAAACCTCACTCTATAGTTATCATTGTAAGGAAGGGTCACAAAATAAGTGGTGTGGCATTTGCATGAGACAATGTATTAGACAGGAAAAAATATTGCTATCATACCATGTACAACCATCATACCATGAGCGTGTGTGTGTTTGTGTGTGTGTCTGTGTGTCTCTGGCTTTCCCAAGTCATGTGGGAATTGGGCCTCTTGGCCACGGGAAAAAACAGGAAGAAATGTAGCAGACGTTTTTTCCTCATTACTGTGGCAACAGCGGATGCAGTTGTTATGTTGTTATGACTTTAAATGGACCTGTACAGGAGCATGATTTGATTAGTGATAAACACATGACAGCATGACTGTACATAATCTTCATCTGTATTGACATATATGTGCCATTTAAAGGACAACTTTAGCCACAGCACCTGACTGCAGTATGAGTACAATTTCCAGAGCAGGAGGCTGAGCAGTACGGCTCCACATCATCATCATCATCATCATCATCATTATGGCTATCATCTTTCTCACCATCTCCATTTCATCCACATCCTCCCTTAACATCTTCTTGCTCTGCTCTTCTTCATATCCAAACCTTCCTCCTCTTCTTCCTTTTCTGCATCCCCATAATTCTCTCCATTAGTTTCTAGTCTTTCCAGATTACACATATTCAACTTTGTTGTCTTTCTAAATTCCATAACCTTTGCCACCGTTTTGACAGTACACTATATATAAAAATGGATGACAAGAAAGCTTCCTTGCTCCCTCTGCAGTATAGTTCATAAGCCCCTCAAAAGTGTTAAATCAAACACTGTTGTTGTGCACTTATCACAACATTTGACGACTACTTTGTCTTTTTCTTCTTCTTCGTCTTCTTCTTAATGGTGAATCGTGATTGGTCGGATCATCTTCATTTCAATTTTATCAAAGCATTTTTTTCCAGAAGTTTTAACTGCATCTACTCCAATATTGTTTGAAGCATATACAGTTCTTCACGGTGTGTAGCTCAGTTTAAATCTGGGTGCCCCTGCAGTTCCTTTTGTCATTATGGCCCGCTGTGCCCATTGGCCCTTCCGTTCAATAGAAACACAACTGAATACACAGGCAGCTTGTAGGGGTCTTGCTAAAAGACAAAGGCATCCAGTCCCAATGGTCTGTCCTGTACAATTAGTTGAAGTGATCTATCCAAAATCTACCTTTTGAGCATCAAACACTGACCACCACATAGACTAAAAGCTTTGCTGTAAATACACCGCAGTGTCGCTGCAGAGAACAGTAACTAGCATTCACTGTAACAGATTTACAACCATCCTTCTTTAAGACCCATGTTTGAAGGTACTTCTGGGGTCAGAGGTGTCATGTTATGATAAAGAGATGGCAAAGATTGCCATATCTTGCATTAAGCGGTACCCAGGTTTAAACAGAGGGCCTCTTCATCTGCAGTCAAATGCTCTACTACCGATCTACACCCCCTCATATGGAGAGTGGTTCTGCCTATTACAGAACCTAACAAACTGCTATACTTGTTTTTATCCAGCAACTGCCATCAGTATGCAAATACAGTGAGCCGGAAGTGCAAACATTTTTGTTCCTCCCTATAAAAAGCTTCTGATCTGTAATTTGAATCCAATATTTCAGTGAGTCTCATACCAAGACACTCCTTCCTTACCATCCCAATTCAAGCCCTAGGCTATATGGCATGCTATAACTTTTCCTGTGCACCCATTTGGTGGGAAAACAAGATCACTGCTGTTCAAGGTATATCTCATTGGTAGAGCATTTGACTGCAGATCAAGATTTTCAACTCTGCGTGTTCCTTGCCAACAAATAGTTTTGCATAAAAGATCCTGTTTTCACATGACACATGACATAAACAACTGAATACACAGGCAGCATGTAGGGTTCCTGGTAAAAGACAAAGGCATCCAGTCCCAGTGCATTGAACTGTCCTGTACAACTAGTTGAAGTTATCTATCCACAATCTACCTCTTCAGTATCAAACACACAACCCCATATAAACATAAAGCTGTGCTGTAAATAGGTCAAATGCCCCCTATCGCTGCAAGGCAACACAGACTGATTTGTCAGCTTTGATTCCTCTAGTCCAGAAAGTGACCTGAACAAGTAGAAATGTTTGTTTTACCAAATGGCATGATCGTTTTAATGGAATATGACTTGCATGATGAAAAGCTCTCAAGTTGTCATGCAATCTATCTAGGTCCACTGTGGATTCATGATTGATAAACAGTGATGAGGATATAACTCAGTGGTAGTGGCAGAAATAGTAACGTAACTTTTAAAACAAATGTTGTGCTGTTCTCTCCCTGAGCACGCAACATCTCAAAGCACTTTCACAGCATAAGCTTCTCTGCATGTTTATGTAGACTGGGACTGAAGCTTGATTGCTGGGATCACAGGGAGAGTTTAAAAAGGCAAAGACACAGTTTTGTCTTTACAGCAGTGGAGGGGGCACTCAGATTTGAACTGGGGACCTCTTGATCTGCAGTCAAATGCTCTACCACTTGATTGGGCAGCTACCTCCTGATAAAAATCCAGATCTGTGCCCCACATTCTGGTTCTCCATTTTTTTCAGTATCAAAAACTCCCCTTTTGTAGGCTGTAATTACATTGTGTATCCCATTTATTTAAAGAGTTGTTTAAATGTATTATTGGAGCAAGTATGATAATTTTACCCTTATTCTTTCAGCTGAAAAAACTATGTGTCAGCTTTTCCACGTGGGCACTGAATAATTGGTCATTCCAACTCACTTTCAAGAACTTCTCTTCACTTCCAAAATCAGAATCATTGAAGGAGCCATATTTAAGTTTTTTTTTTTTAAATAAAGTGCTTTTTTATTGACTGTGTCTGAAGGGGTACGCTCACATAAAAATGATCCACTTACCTCTGACACCTAATGACTTTTTTATTTCTTTTAATATAGTTTATTTACGATAATTTATACCAATGTTACACAACACAACCAAAGATATAGACTACTGTCACGCAAACTAATGATCTATAATGATATGCAAAGGGACCTGTTGGCAAAAAATACTTTTCTTTTAAAGCTGAATTTTGATGCTAGTCTATTGACGGATCGAAACTGTTGCACAACAGTAACTGGGGTCAGTGGACCTTCAGTGTAAGGATTACAGGTAGTGCTTTGAAGCATACAGACACAACATAGAGTCATGACCAATGTAGGGGGCACCCAGATTTGAACCACTGAGCTATACCCACCACTAAGTAAAAGGTGTTTTACGTGATATATGTACAGTATTGAAAGATATTTTTAAAACTATTGGTGCTCTGTAATTCTTTGATGTAATCTGGGATTTGTACAACCAATAATCAGTTACAGGCTGGCCCTTTGCTTTGGGCTCCAAAGGTGGGGAATGTGATGGTGAGACAGCTCTGATGAAATCTGGAGATAATCTAATGCCAGCATACAGGGCAAGCAGATTTGAAATGGGGACTTCTTGATCTGCAGTCAAATGCTATACTACTGAGATATACCAACTGATGCAAGAACATGTCTCATACTTATCGATCAGCAAATATTAAGAACACAATCTGGTAAAAATAGCAAAAGAGACAATGTAAACTCTACACCTGTGTAGCTGGGGACTTGATGTGAAGTTGAACACTCTACCACTGAGCTATACCCACAGGAGCAGAGATGCTGCTTTTCCACCAAATAGCTGTTTAGAAAGAAGTATAAAATACCAAAACTCAGACTTGCATGTCAGAGCATATTTGAACCATCTGAAGAAAACATTCCAACAGCCAATGTTATTGTCACTAGAAAAATTTATGATTCTCCACCATACTATGACTGTTGGAAGCGAGAATAAGAGAGACTGATTGCAAACATGTGTGTGAGTTGACTTTTGACCGTCTTTAGTGTCTCATAATATCTGACATGAAAGAGGAAAATGACTTGACACTCATTAGAAAGACAGCCACTTGCACAACCACCCACATATGCAAACACAGCCACATACAAGAGCACACATAAAAGACTACTAAGAAGTGTGTGTACTAAAAGATATATTTTAACTCAGCACTGTGCTGAGTTAAACTGCTTACACGGTGAGTTTGGGAGTGACAGTTTGGTGTGAATTCTTATAAGTCTGGTTAATGAGGTAAAGGTGGATGCTCACTGTTATTACGGGGTCAGAGAATCAGAGAAAAATATGCAACACAGAAATGTCAAAAGTTTCATTTTACAAGATGATAAATAAAGTACAACGTGATAGATTGGGATGCAGTAACAAAATGCTATTATGCATTTAAGTTTAATGTGATGCAATGTGATGTAATCTAATATAGTAAAAAATGATACAGTACATAATGACAATACATGGTATGGTGTGACACAATGTGATATGATAAAATAAGACAATATGATTTGTGATGCAACATGGTATGTATTGATACAAGGAGTTGCAAATAAATACAATGCAATGTGGTGCGACAAAATAATGATACATTACAATTCAACACGATACAACACAATGGTAAGTAACTTTCCCAATACACTTTAACACAATTACAGGAAGATGACAATGTATATTTTATAATATATAAACATATTAATATATAAAAACTAAAATACATATATTAACCCATACAGCTTTAGTGCTTATTTACCTAAATGTCTTAAATAAGGAAAATAAACCAGAACAATGTAGCAAATATATAATTAAATTGCAGGAGAGGGAAAATTACTAGGTTTCCAGTCTAGATTTAACTCAGTGGTTTGCTTCTCTGATCAGTTAAGCTAAATCAATCAATTGAGTCTATTTAAAGTGCAAAATCACCAAAAGACATGGTCCCAATACACTTTACAAAATGTATTTAAATTAAATTAACCATGAACCATAAAATACAGAATGCATGTAATAAATCACAAGATAATATACAATTAGAATAAAATCAGCAAACTTAAATGATAAAACAATTTAATAATTATGGTTTGCTAACCTTAAAGGGGCATTATGTAGTGTCCAGTAGCCACTAGCAGTGCAGTTTTAAGATTACAACCAGGTGTGTGCTTATACGCGTGCTTGCTTGAACTCAGCGATTTCAGCGAGTAAAATCCGAAACACCACCGCTTTCATACAGAAATCCTGCACTAAATACAGGAACACCAGCATGCAGGCTGTGGCTTTTCACTCAGACATGTTCAGGCTCGGTTACTTCAACGTTCCCGTCTCAGAGGCGGATTGACACTGCCGCCTTAACCTTACTTCATTCAGCGCAGTGAGACACCGGTATATAGGCACAGTACTCCCGAAAAAAGGCAAAGTGAGAGTGGCTATAGACAGGTGGGGAGCCAGCTTCACAGAACATGGTGGAAACTGAGGTAAACTTCCACTGCAACGTTACAGTAATGTTTTTATCAGCTCGATGTTGAACTAATCCATGGTCGCTACATGATAAAGTTACACTGCATTTAGTCAACGTCCTACATCGTTAGCTCGCCTGCTGCTTTTCAATAAAATGAAATGAAAGCCAACTCCGGGTCTGTTTTTATACCCAAAACAAAGCGAAGGTTTCTCTATGATTCAAAAGCCCTTCACACACAGGCAATAAAAAAAGGATTCATTTTAGTAGAAAAACTACATATAGCCCCTTTAAAAGTGGTGTTTCCCAAACCCAAGTTGCAACCTGGTTCTATAGTAGCGGCGCTTGATAACTAAATACTCTTGATCATAACCCGGCTCAAAGGCCATGACAAATGTGGAAAGGACACAGAGGATTGCCAAAAGTAAACATATTTATTGTAACAACTAAACAATAGTAACATTTAAACTAATAGTTAACAATGTAGAGTGTGTTAGTCAGTGTCATCAGTGGTGTTGATGTGGATGAGTAAATGTAAATGCTCTGTATTAGTATAGCGCCTTTCTAGTCTTTTCGACCACTCAAAGCGCTTTTACACACCCACATTCATACAATGAGCCTAAGTGCTCAAACAGAAACTAACATTCACACACATTCATACACTTTCACACACATTCATACACTGGCGGAACAGCCGCGGGGTTCTTGCCCAAGGACACTTCGACATGCAGCGTCTTGCCCAAGGACACTTTGACATGCAGCCTGGGGGGAGCCGGGGATTGAACCGCCAACCTTCCGATTAACGGCCAACCGAGATTTAAGATTAGATATAGGTCTATAATTATATAAAACTTCAAGGTCCACAGTGGGCTTTTTAAAAAGAGGTTTTATTACAGCTACCCAGCAGGATTCTTACATAGCCTGTTTGTAAAGAAAAAATTATCATGTCTAATAGGGTAGAGCTGACCGAGGGCAGAACCTCTATAAGCAGCCTAGTAGGGATGGGGTCAAGGAGGCAGGTTGAAGCTTTAAACTAGTAAATCATTGAAGTTAATTGCTGAAGATCAATGGGAGCAAAACAGTCTAGGTACATATTAGGTTTTACAGATGTTTATAAAGGTGTTGAATGATGAGATAAATCAGCTGGTTAAGGACAGCACTCAGGTAGGGCTGAGTGCAGTAGTAGGGAAACAGAGGTGTAGACCCAAATTGCAAACACTGACGAGGAGGATGCAGTTTATGATGATTTATTAACTGAACAAAAACAGGCTTGCATATGAGCATGAGGCAAGAGTCCAAATGCAGGTAATCTAACAAAAAGGTAAACCAAACACAAGGTAATAATCCAGAGAAACAAACCACAAGGCAGAACAGTCCAGTAGAAAGTCAAAGGTTATTAAGAAGTTGTCAGACAGAATAGGATTTTATGGAAATTTAACTGATTTAAGAACTAGACATGATACAAACTCTGCAAATTTAAGTAGAAATTAAGAATATGCAAAATTAATTTGCAGAATATTAATATTGGTGTGACTGGGAGGAGTAGATTCATCAAGGCTAACATATTCACATCCATTAGCGATGGATGTGGAGAGGAGGTGTGAGATATAAACAGTCAATCACATGGAGCACACTGCACAGTGTGCTGGATGTTAGCAGCCAGCACGTGGCTTCCTTCTCTGTTGGGGTGGTCCCCGTCAGCCCTAAAGTAGGATAAATATTCCAGAACAAAATAGAATAAAATAAAACAAAAACCGTGAATTCTGCAGACCGACTGGAGCCATGTGTGGAGGGAGAGAAGCCGTGAAAAACACCGCCAGAAATGAAAATGGACTTGGTACAACTCAAAGTTCAAAAGACTGAAAAGTTTGTTAAAGTCTTTTTTTGCCATTTCAGAGGCAACACAAACCACACTGTTTGTCCCAGTTTGCAGAACCACAAGGCGAATGGAAGCTGGAAGTGAGGATAAATGTTCTGGGAGTTTATTTAGAATGTCTAGAACTGTGGCTCAAGGGAAGCAATGTGTAGCTGCATGAAAGAATTGGATGTTCCAGATAATAGAGTCTCCAACAATGCGTTCAGTGAGAAGAAGGGATGAAGAGGTGTGGATTGTGTTTACTTATGTTTAGATGTTACATGATCCAGGCTGTCTGCATCAAGTGTTGGAGGCGACATGGGGCAACAGTGCAGTTCTGCCTCCCGCAGACTCTATGTTAAGCCAATGAGATCACAGAATGGAATGGAGGTCTATGAGAACCCCTTGTTGTTGGGACAGCCTTCCGATTGCTGTCAGCCACCAGTGGGGGGAAAGCAGCATCAATGAGTGAAGGGGGGGCTACAGCTTCACCTGCCGCAGAGGTCTAGTCCGGACCTGGAAGCATTCATCAGTGCAACAGTCATATTCATGAATTCATCAGGAATTCATATTTGTCAGTTCATCAGAAAGCCTTTGAACGTCCTCCTCATGGTCAGCAATTCTCTTGTATGCTTTCTCCAATTAAACATTGTCCTCACATGGCTCACAACCCATTATAGCTTAGCCTCAGAGCTAAAAACAATGCTAAAAACAATGTTAAAACAAGCCGGGTTAGCGTCCACAGATTGTGTGCCTTGGCAGTTGTTGTTTAAAAACTTTGTAATCTACTAAGTGGGGAGTTAGATCTGAATGTGCTAGTGAAAGGGCAGAAAGTCCTAAGTGTTATCTGGTGGTCAGTTTGAGGATGACAGGTCTGAGAACAGAGACAGGGACAGAGGGCAATGCAGAGGACGGACGCGAAAGTGCAGCTAAAGAGAGGGACTCAGGAGCAAATTGTGACAGCAGAATCATTTTTTAAAAGTTAATAAAAAAGCAAATACAAGGGTTCTACTCAGACTACCAACGAAAACCATAAAGTTTCTGTCATCAAGGCAGAAGGCAGTAGTTAACAAAGTGGATGAACACTTTTTAGCCAATTGATTATCATTTCTGTTTTGTCGTGGAGGACATCTTCTGACAGCCAAGATCTACACAGACACTTCAGCACTGAAGTACAGCCTGCTGTAACAAGTATATACAGTTATGAACATGTGTGTTATTATCAATATATAAATAGTGTTTGGGTCTGTTTGGTTATGCTGCAACATGGCAGTGTCATATTTCCAAGGAGTTTTTAATGCCTGCATTCTTCTCCTACCTTTGAGCTCCTCTTTTCCTTATCTCTTAAGGTGCAGGTGATTCACACACACACACACACACACACACACACACACACACACACACACACACACACACACACACACACACACACACACACACACACACACACACACACACTTTGATCTGAGGGGTGGCTTCTTCAATTGGTTGGAATTCCCCATTGAATTGCTGTAGGAGGTTCCCCTTCCTCTACCTTTCCAAAAAAGAAACAAACCTTCTATTTCTTCTTCCATCATGTCTTCTGAAGTTTCACAAGGGATGCCCTTTGGGGTTGGAAGCTTTGCATGCCCCTTCTCCTTTTCCTCACACCCTTTTTTCTTCCTCTCCTCCTCTCCCTCCTTCTCCTCCTATTCCAGCCACACTCAATCCTCCCGTTGTTCATTACCCTGTGATCCTTTCACAACCAGGCCGCCATGTGTTTTCCATAGGTCTTCTATAAGGTCTTGGTGTCATACATCAAACAGCCCCTTCATGCACTTTCATAACATGTTCACTGTGTTGCTGACAAATGCTTATAGAAAGGAGAGTTGCCAAGTGTGAATGAGGGTCCCTGTTTTTCTCATTCATCTTTCATGCAACCTTAAGAGTAAAAAGGGGGGAAAGGAAGTCATGACTGAAACATTCATTGTAGTGTGAAGTAGTGTTGTAGTCAAGACCACCCAAACCAAGACCAAGACCAGAGTTTATCGAGACCGAGACAAGACCAAGACTTTTAGGGGCTGAGAGCAGTCGAGACCAAGACCGAGGGAGGGCGAGACAGAGTCAAGACCAAGACCAGTTCTCTGCATTGCATGGCACGTAATAAAATGTGGAACAAGATCATAGGTACTTCACAAATTGATTTGAAAGATCCCCATTCCCATTATAACACCCACATACAAACACTAAGAGCTCCTCAATCAATGTAAACATCACAGGGAGGGGTGACAGTCATTAATTAGGGTTAGTGGTTGCATTTGAAGCAATATGTTTTACTTCCAATCAAAGTTAGGATGTTAACAAATGCAAAAGCAATTTATTGATATTCCCAAAGTTAAGATCTTGACTGGTCTTGAAATAATATCCCGAGTCCTCAATGTTCGAGACCAAGACAAGACCGAGACCGGTCTTGAGTACTACAACACTAGTGTGGAACAATGTTGAATGTTGTTAAATTAGCGCAGTGAAATTTTGATTAGATTTTCCACTGTAAAACAAACAAACTGAAACAGGGAATCACCTCCTTCACTCAGGCCATCCACCTCCCTTCTACACTCGGGGTGAAATTCTGAAATTTCTGCTCTGTGTTTTTTTCTCTTTCCTTTACTCCTTTATATGAACTGGAGAACAAACAAGGCAACAACAAAATTTGAATTAGAAAAATAAATTCCCTCAAAATTTTGCACACTTTCACTGAAGTTTCAAGGTAATTACATATGAAATGTACAACTAGAACCCAGTTTTCAAAAGAACATAATACCAACACATGTATCGAGAATCAGGGTTAAGTTAAGGTGACATTGTTGTGGTTAGAGAAACTGTAACAGAAATGTCACTTAAGCAGTATCTGCAGCAGCCATGTAGAGCTAAACTGTTCTGAAGAAGATGAAGAAGACACTGTACTGTACATCCACCTGAAAAATGCTGCAGTTAAGCTTCTTTCCTCTCCTTATTTTACTCATAAACACAATTTAAAATAAAAAAAGACTGCAGGCTCAGAGATCTGAAATAACTTGAAAACTTTCCTGCACCTGCGCTTCCCACCTCTCCGACTCCAGCAGTTAACCTTTTGAGATGAACGACTTTCAGTGAGGCACGACCACAGCTCTTTCCAGCCAGGGTTATTTTCCCGACACTACGGCAAACAAAAAACGAATTTGGACTCAAGTTCTTAATTTTGGAACAAAGCATCATAAGTGTCACAGAAAAGGAACAAGCTGATGTGAATAATGAACCTGCGCATTCACACACAACGATGGCTTCACAAGCACGTATGCCAGACGCAAATACACATATCACACATGCTTGAAGGAAAACCACTTCCCTAAACCTGCCATCTGGGGAAGTTTTGGTGTTTTTTTTCTGTGTAAATTTGCACAGTTGTGGTTTTTACAGAGCTGCTAAGAAAAGTCTGTACGGACTTGTGGAGCAGAGGAAATGCGTCAGCAGTTGAGGAATACTAACCTCTCAGGACAAACTCATCCATTGACACACAGACTACAGTATATTGGTTTTGTGTGTAAGCGTGTGTATGACCCCGTATAGTCAGGGTCATTGGCTTAACATTTTGAATGTACTGTGAAAACAGGTGAATACTAAAAAACTGTTGTCTTCCAAACATGCAATGCTCTTTTTACACATAAACATATGAATGGTCTGATTCCAGACTTGAGACATGACTCAGTTGAGACCTGACTCTTTAATGACTTGCTTTGAGACTTGAAAGCCAAAACATTCACATCTCAAGTTCTGATCTAAGAACAATAATAAATAAATTTAGGACAGCAACAGACAGGCCTTGCATTTTTAATAATCAGACTTTTGCACTAAAAACGCACCATCTAAGTTATTTAACAGCACTACTGCAGCTTTGAAAGAGGATTATTGAATATATAATTTCAGATTCAGACCTGCATTTTGATTTGAAAGTTTTTTTATGAGCATTTGAGATTTCATAAGTATTAAAGTAAAGTAGTAATTTTAACAAAAATGATGATTGTTAGTCACGACTGGTTGGCCGGTCAGTCCAGGCTGAAATATCTCAACAGATATTTTTATTAAAGGATTAAAGTCCTTAGAGAAAGAAGCCTAATAAATTTGGTTATACGCGTCTTTTGCTACATGACCACCAAGAGGCCCTGTAGCGGTTAGTTAACCTTTCTAATAAAACAAAGTTCTGTTAGCTCAGAATAATATTGTGGAATGATTCCTACTGCAATATACATAACTTACTTACTTATTGAGCAACATAAATCAGTATGGTAAACTTCAGTAATTAAAATATCAAAAATGCCAAAAATGTAGTGTGTATTGTAACTAAGGTTACAGATGTAAGAGGGGAGACAAAGGAAGGATGAAGGAGGGATAGGGAGGAAAACAAGAAAGAGAAACACTGAAGGAGAAAATGACTGCGAGGTAAAACTATTTTTGGAATGTGCCTTCACTTAAAGTCTAACCTGGCAACACACACACACACACACACCCACACACACACGGTGACAACCTCACCTGTTTCTACAGTATGTGATAAGGTAATAGGGGCATTGGGTTTCCACTCTTTCCCCACAACCACTATCAGATTTAGGGGACTTCCTGCTTTCTCTCCCCTCCCTGCTCCCTTCATTCTTTGATATTAATACATAGTGCATGCTGCTTCATGTGTGTGTACTCTTGCCAGACGCCACATACGCCTCAGTAATCCAGAATTAGGGCGAGTCTGTATTATTTGACATTTTGTTACCTGAAGTATATATAATGTTGTGAATGATGTGTTTTTGCATGCTTTCCATTAGTGTATTAGTATTATAAAGGAGGGCGTGAACTTTTGGTTCCTACTGTAATAATAATAATAATAATATTACAATATGGTAATTGTTTGACTCATGAAAAAGATACAGTCAACTTTACCCCTAGACCCCCTTCTTCCTGTAATGAAGGAAAACACAACACTGAGTTTGTCAGAGCTGCCAGTGACCCAGCAGGTGTTGAAATAACATGAACGAAAAGTAACATGTAGTGTTTGTGCAAACATTAGCTTAGCTAACTAGCTTCCACTTTCCAAGTGAAATACAAACATACAGAATGTTGTGTGTTCTGTTTGGATGAGTGTGAGTGTGTGTTTGATGTTGGATGTTGGATTGACTTCCACTCACCGCTGTCACATCCACTGTCCTCACTGTTTCCTGTTTACATAAGATGACCTCCTCTGACCATTAAAAAGATTTCAAACAGCCACAGACCTGGCCTCTCTCTCTCCAAGTCCATAAATAATACCAGAGGAAGAATAAATTAACACTGGCTTCTTTTCTGCTTTTTTGTCCCTCTGAAGGAATTGATCAATGGTGGAGAGTAATAGCAGGCAGCTGAACATTGAAGAGGCTCAAATGGCCAAATTTTCTTTCATCTCTGTTTCTTTTAAGATGGTTTAATACAGGTAAACACACACACAGAAACACAATATTCTAGGAGCTCTCTAATGTCCTGCCATGCAGGTGTGTACTAATCTTCTAAATCCAATAATAATGGCAACCCTGATCTTCATACGATCCCATCAAGATCAATGGAGCAGCTGCAGCACGTGTGTATGGATTAACGGACAGGAGTATAAACACACACAATGTAATACATACTGTAACTGTGCCAGTTAGGCCAGCAAGAGCTTTGTGGGCTGTTTTTGTCTCCATTTTCAAGTAATTTGTTTTTTTACTGTAAGGAGATGTTGCCACTCATCTTACTCTTGTGATGGTATTGACAGAGCCATTTTGCCTCCTGAAAAAAACATCCATCTTCCTTTTTCTCTACTGTCTTTATGATGTTGTCATTGCTTTTTAGTCGTGCTAGCAGATTGTATTTGTTATCATTAATGCCATTAGTTTTACTCTAATTTTCTCTTCTACACAAGTTTGGCTAAACTGGAGAGATTTGTTTAAAACCTGTGTAATCATCCACTACTTGTGTTTCTTTCTCCCGTTGGGCTTCTTATATTGTTGCATTCCCAGATCTCAGCAGTCAAAAGTATGGGGAGAGTGTGCAGTGATTTTGACCAGGTTGCATGCAACTAGAATGTTCTTTAAGACTCAAGGACAGCTTTGTTAACAGCTCAATTTTTCCAGGATCTTAATGGAAAGTTCCAGCGGAACACTTCTGATAGCCTCACAGGGAACTGTAATTGCATTTTAATATGAATATCTCATCTCTCAATTGCAACCATTTAAAACTATATGGCAAAGGGCAAGGTGAAAAACAAAAACAGAGACATAATTGTTAAGGGGGAGGGGTCCACAAAATATTCAGTGTCATGGGCATTTAACAAAGTTATAAAGAAATTTTCTCTCAAAGTCTCAATTGCTATCTGACAAACACACATGTACATGTTAAAATAGTATTTTCCCACTCACACACACACACACACACACACACACACACACACACACATACATACACTGTTTAATGGCCCATTGTAGATTATGGAAAAGACTATTCCACCATAACAGATGGGGGAATTTACAAAACTGAGACAATGGAATGATTCAAAGGCACTGACATCACTCATTAAACCCCTGAGAAGTGGGAAAGAGCTGGTAAAAAATAATTACATCACGAGTCTAGCAAGATAATTTCATAATTCCTTTAATTGGATTGGAGTGGTTGAGGTTAAGAAACATGACTGGTTTTGGAATTATGGAAAGAGGGAGGAGATAGATGGGAAAAACTGAGTGAACAAAGAAAGAAGGGAAAAGGGGTCAAGAGGGAAGAAGAAGGCAGAAAAAGAGGGAAGGGTTGATAATAAATAGAAGGGAATTAATAACTGGGCAAATGGTAGGGTGCAAAGAAAAACAAAGCAGGTAAGTAGGAGGAAGGAGATATGAAAAAGTGAAGAGATGAAGGAGATATGACACTATGGAAGATGGCAAAGGAACAAAACAAGGGAATGGAGCAGAAAAGAAAGACTGAGGTAAAAATAATGAAAGTATGGATGAAAGCATGGATGAGAAAGTAAAGAGGGAACAGTGAAAAGGGAAAGGAAAGAAAACGAGAGGAGAAAGGGAGAAAGAACGAGGGCACAAAGAAGGGAAGGGGGAAATCCATGTTCCATATTAAACCACAGTTGAGAAAGTAACACCGCAGCTTCTTCATCAACGGTTTGGTGTGTGTTCCTGTGTGTAAAAGTGTGAATGCAGCTCTGTAGCTGCATGCCTGCTGTGACGTATATGTATGTGTTTGGCTGTAGCCCGAGGGCATGACTGAGTGAGTGACTAATTGTGCCGTCTGCTCGCCATAACGCACACACACCGAGATTATGCAATCACCATTGGATAATCTTCTTGGCCCAGTATTTTTTTCCCCTTTAGAGGATGAATATCAACACGTCTAGATTACTCGCCCGTCTAGAAATCCTTCACTCTATTTACCTAATCCATGACCCCTTCTTACATTACACTATTCACTCCCTCACTCCATTCCCATGGTCACCCAGCACAGAATAACTAATCCCACACTTCTTGGAAAATTCCCATCTCTCCCGCCATCACAGAGCTGTTTGGTTTGAATCCAAATTACATTACAAAATTATTTGGTCGTTTGAAACTTTTTAAACCTGTCCCCACTTACATGTTGTCTGCTAAAGTTGGAAATTATGAAAATGGTGGGCAACCCCTTAGATCTTGTCAACTCACAGGCGTGTTATGACAGCAATCGTTTTATTGGAGAACTAGGCATACATTTGCACAAACCTATCATGTCGGGTTTTTGCTTTGGTTTCTCTCACACAGTTGGCTGTTGACCAAAAGCAAACTTGTCCAAGCAGTTTTGACCTTCAAGGCTATCTTTGAGGAAGTAGTCTTTAAGCAGATGTTGTTTCATTTCCTACTTCTCTTTAAAACTGCAATGCAAAAACCCAATGCTTGGCTGTCAGTCACTTGATTTAGTGGCCAAAATTGGTATAACTGTATGCTTTTCAGTGTTGTCTTTGTGGTCATCAAGGCAGCAAACTTGAAAGATGCTTTTGACAGCAGACATTTTAGCTTCTAGGAAAGGTACTGGTCCCAATAACATTAATAAAACTAAAAATGACAATCAGTTTTTTTTTCAAGTGTCCCAGCATGACAGCTTGACAGTGCCCAAGCATGCACAGTACCATGACCCTAAAACTGAAGCGACTAAATGGAATTCAGACATAAATGTTATTATTTACACCTGTGCTTTTCCTACTGTGGCATGTCAAAATGTCTTCCAAAGGCCTATGTTTTTGGGTTAATGTGTGTTTTTTTCTTATTTACTTTTGAAATCACTAAATGTACAAAAAAATCACATCTGCAGTATTTTTTGCATTCTTCAAACCACCGTACAGCCCTACAAAACCAAAGTGATGCCACTGCACGAGAGAAGTCCTCCACCCTTTTCTCCACTCTGTTCGAAAATTGTGTTAATAACAAGATAATTATTAGAGTACAGAATATATGCAAGTTACAAAATGATTTTAGAAATTCTCATTACAAATCTACATATACAGATAACCAATGTGGAAATTTGAAAGTGGAAAGTCAATCAGAGGGAATAAACTTCTTTTTTGGAGAATGAGAGCAAAAGCAAATCTCAATCTTTCTCTCTGTTATCTGCACTCTGAGGACATTTTCTATGAACAAACAGACACACACACACACACACACATACACACAGAGTTGCATTAACTGTATTTCAAGATTTAGAGATAATAAAACACGCACAGACATATACAGAGAAGCCTCAACTAACATTTATCCTATTCATGTTTCTTTTATGTGACGTGTCAGTGATGTTTATGATCGCTCGTAGCATTTTCACCTCCACATCTGTGTGTGTGTGTGCTGAGGTGTGCCGGATGAAAAGTGTGAGTGTCAGCCACAGTTCAGGTAGCACTGAAACACAGAGCAACAAGTGAAAATCAAAACATGGGACAGCTGGTCCCACACACAGAGTGGAAGAGTTAGCACAGACACGCACTCTGAAAATGAAAAGGAAAACAGATGAGGCAGATATGAAGAGGTCGCAGACAGGGCAGAAACGACCAGGAGAGGACGCAAAGAGAGGAAGAGTTCATAGCTACTGTAAACCTGATGTATTTCCATTGATCGGATGGAAGTAAAGCAGCCGTAGAATAACATGATTTTGTTTGTACAGTGTTGTAATACTGTTAATGAAACCTCTGCATAGATTTTTCACATTGAAATCTGTATCATGCTGCTGCATTGACACTTGAATTTCCCTTGGAATGAATACCTGCGTGCCTACAAGCTCGAAAGGCAGAATCTCTACATTTCCTCTTAGGCTTTTAATTTGAAACATCTGCAGGAAAAGTTGTGTTTCATTGTTAGGGATCAGCCTTTATTTTATGTACAACACAGAGTAGTTATTACAGTATTTGAGACTGTGCCATCATTTAAATACCAACTTTTAGTTCAAAGTTTAAATAATGATTTGATGTCATCTATGCTGTTGCATTCAAGTTGGTGGGTCAATTTCAAATAGTACTTGAGTCACAAAGTAATTTAAAGATGTTGACTTGCAACATGTCTATACTGAGCAGACTAGACTTGACTCTAAATTGCTTCTAATAATAAACAATAAGATTGTTTCAGAAACTGGTGAGATGCTGCAAACACTTCTGCTATAGCAAGTTTTTTGCAACTGTTACTAATAATCGAACAGTCTAAGCTTTCCAGCCTCTGGTGTATGATGCTGAATCAAGACACAACATGCTGTTTCCATGGGCTTCACCGTGATATTGGTCAGTGCACATGAATATACAAAGAATCAAAACGTTTGTTGTGCACTTGAGTATAAAAAACTGATTGACACTAAAGAAAAGTTAAAAGAGGGGTCAAGGGAAAGAAAGACAGTTAAATGTTTTTGCCAGCTGGAAAACATGCGTCTAATGTCTGCAGGTCATGGAAAAATCAAACTCAGAGGTCGTGACCCAGGCAAACATGAATGTCTGGAGCTTGCTTCACACTCTGGAGTGCACACTGCATCTGGAGGATTTGTTCTCGTAAATCTCTTCCTCTCACACACTCAGACGCACACTCACTAACACACTCAGACACTGATGGTCTCTCACACACTCCCTCCATCCATTGCTGCCTTTCATGTATCAATGGCTCCATTGATAGGCTTGCGTGAGTCTCTCTGGGTGGATCCTGCGTTTGGGGTTTAGTCCTCCGTTAGACATCTTTACTCTAAGTTTACCCACACACATACACATGAACGAATATAAAAATGTTCATAAATCAGTCATTGTAAGTTAATAAATTGCATTTCCCCTTTGTGGCCATTTTTAACCATTTAGGTGATGTGAGGTTTGTTTCTAGGCTAGACTATAATATTCCAGATGCTGTGCACATATCAAGAAGTAACAAACAATGGAGAGATTGATTATGTGTATTATTTTTCAAAATCATATGTTTGGAAGGGAATTGTTTTGCTTATGCCATGGTCAGCTATCCAAATATGTGGCACTTAATGTAAAACTTGTGTCAAGTCTCTGCTTGAGGGTAGCTTGATGCTACCAGCAGTGGTCAAGTGGCGGTGTGGGTAATGTAGCTTCTGCTTTTGACAAGAAAGAAAAATCTGTGGAAAAAAAGGCCCACATCTAATATCAGACGCTGAGGAAGGTTTTAAGATTAGCCTACTTTAAATAGAGTAGAATATTTAGCGAAACTGTGTTCCCTGACCTGATGCTAAATGGGAGGCTGTTCCAGGGACAAGGAGCCAGTAGATCAAAAGCATGATCACCCTTGGTTACTAACAACAGCTGAAAGGATCAAACTATCAGATCAGAGTGGTCTTGGAGGACAGTAAGGGGTTTAATGTTTTTTAAAGGGGCATTATGTAGTTTCCAGCGGCCACTAGCGGTGCGGCTCTAAGATTGCAACTAGGTGTGTGCTTATACGCGTGCTCGCTTGAACTCATGAGCTAGCAGAACCCGAAACACAACCGCTTTCATACAGAAATCCTGCAATAAATGCAGGAACAACAGCATGCAGGCTGTGGCTTTTCACTCAGACATGTTCAGGCTTTGCGAGACATATCGGCACAGTACTCCCGAAAAAAGGCAAAGTGAGAGGAGCTATAGGCAGGTGGGGAGCCAGCTTCACACAACATGGTGGAAACTCAGGTAAACTCCCACTGCAACGTTACAGTTATAGTTTTATCAGCTGCAGGTTGAACTAATCCACGCTCGTTACATGATCACGGTACATTTACTGCATTTAGCCATGCTACATCGTTAGCTCACCTGTTGCTTTTCAGTAACTATCTTTACTATCTGTCAATCTGTCACTGGAGGCTTAGAAATGTCAGCACACTGAGCACAGCTACATGTATTGAATGATAATGAAACGGGTAGTGAGCTGGACTGAATATTATAAGATTGCGTCACACTTTATAACAGACCACAGTAAGTACTATAACTAGTGTTAGTGGATGGCTCTTCCTTCCTCTGGGTTGTATATTGTGTGGGTCATGTTAGTTACAGCGACTGAGAGGTGGAGAAGCTGTGTACCCATCAGTAAAAGGCAATAAATCTCAATTGAACGTTACGAAGCAAACCACGGCGGGCCCGAGCTTCTGTAGCGTTAGCTAGCTGCTCGTGGCTGCATCACTATGGGATAGTAAACAAATCGTTCCACATTAGCTTTTTACCGTTACATCATTTCTTGCAGGCTTTGACAAGTTGAGTTTATGTTGGAGTCTGTGTTGTGCTGGGAGCAGGTCTTTCTTAGTGTTAGCAGACTCCATGTCGTAAGTTGCAGTGTCGTCGCTGCTGAGTTCAAAGTCAGTATAGACACAGCGAGAGGCTCGGGAGCGTGCATGCAGGTGTCAGCCACTGGATTTTGCGGAAAATCCGACCCGGAGCCTTCGAATAGGAATAGGAATACCTGCCTTCAGAGTTAATAGCCAAACCCGGCAGGTGGATCATTTTAATGTCAGATTACAACCCCTTCACACAAGGCAATAAAAAAGGATTAATTTTAGTAGAAAAACTACATACAGCCCCTTTAATCAAGTGACAAGTAATACCTTAAACTTTATTGTAAAATACATTGGGAACCATGGAAAGAGTTCACATAGCTAAACATTCATGTACTAAGTTAATTTTTTAATGTAGCAAGTTTATTAAGGAGATGCTGCCTTCATATAGAAATAAACAATGCTGTTGTTTTATCCTGTTTGAGACAGGAGGCGGGCAGAGCTTTAGACATGATCTCACAGGGAGACTCCCTTTGGTGTGGTCTGGGGGTGAGGTGTGAAGATTTGTGGTGTCTGCAGCACCCAGGTGGGGATGCGCGGTTTTGTAAATGACTATAGCATCATACCTGTACACAAATGCTCATAAACACACCGACCCACATTTATGCTTGCACACACTTGTACACGTGCATTCATCCTTGAAAAAACTTAATGTGCACACAAGTAACTCAGACGTGCAAAGGAACAATATGTGATCATTTGAGAGGCAGACATGTCACTGAACAGTAGACGATTAAGCATAAACAAGTGGAGCGGAGAAGTGAATGACAAGTGACCACCAGTTGCTCAAAGATTTGAGCCACGAAGCAACACATCAAATCCTGCAGCTGCCAAGTAACCAACAGCAGAAGACTGTGGTTTAACTAGTATAATTGTAATTAATCTGCTCCTTCAGGTCATTACTTTTAAAAAAAAAAGGAAAAAAAGTGTCTTCTCTTAGTCATCTTGTCTGTTTAAATGAAATACACACACGTTCACACATGCAAACAGCCGACATAATCATGTCACATTTTCCCTTCGTATTGTCTAAAATCACATTTTTACAACCCAGTGATATGTCTAAATCACTGTCTGTGTGTACGTCTATTGATGTGGCAGTATCCATCGTTACGGACTATACAGCCCTCATACTATTTATAGACTAAAAGACTCTTATTATGATGCATCTTGTGTTCACAGCATAGCATTGTCTGCACTCATTCCAATATAAATGATAAGATAAGATGACGATATATACAGCTGTCTCCTTTACTGTTTACAATGAGTGATAGCAAGGTCTCACACACATCTCACTCACTGGTTTCTTGCTCATACAGTTGTCTGTCTAACTTGACTTCTGGTTGTAGTTTAGGCAGCAAAAGAAATTTGGTTAAAGATTGTGATATTGGTTAAATGTGCTGATATTGTAGGAAAAACTAATAAAAATGTAGTTTGCAAGCATTTTGCAGATACATTAAGTGTTGTTCATTACCAATGTCTCCTCCATCTATCCATCGTCAACGGCTTATCCCGTTAACAGGGTCACGGGGGAGGGTTGAAGCAACTGACATCAGGCGAAAAGTGGGGTGCACCCTGGACAGATTGCCAATGTTTCCTAATTATAACAATAAAAATATTTCTCTCAAAATACATTTGCTGTTGTAAATTAGAAAAAAATAAATGTAGTTTCAATTTAAAACAAGAAAAACAGAGACCTTATCAGTTTAGTTCAAGTTCAGTTCAGATTAGAGAAATGGTCATTTTGCTCAGTTGAGCCAGGAGTATCATTTAGGAGTATCATTTTATTACTATTACCAAATTTAGTGAAGGAGATACAACTGTCAGAAAAACCCCACGCTTCAATAGTTGTTAAATAATCTTTGACATTGATGGTGTAATTAATTTAATGGGTACTATGCTTATTCAGTTTAGCTTGAGGATAAATGCATGTGTTGGCTTGTGAAGTCAAACCTCCACAGAAAACTTTGACACTGACTCATTCAGTAAAAAAATTAAAAAAAACTATTGAGGTGCATGTGGCTATGTCAGTGTTTTTGGAATAACACTGTGTTGACCGGTACTCACCTACCGGCCTACTTATCCTCAGGACAATCTGAGGAAGTGGAGATGATGTTGTTTGACGGCAGAGGACCGAAATGAAAAACAACACAGATCTCCTTTTAAGGAGTCTTTCCGCTGGTTGCCTGAAACCCCCGTGCCTCCTCCTCCTCTCTCGCTGTCTGTCTGTCCACTACCTGTGATGTCACTGATAAAGAATTCCTCACTGGCGAGACTGGTGGGAGGCTTTAGTTAATAAATGACAATATGTGACAAGGACATTGTCTGTCTTTCTCCTCAGTCTGTCTAACACACACACACACACACACACACACACACACACACACACACACTCATGAGTTTAAGTTTAATATTTACTTTTCTTTTAGATAGTTATTTTTCTCTGCCATCTCCTGAGGGAAACGCATGCTCTTTAGCTTTTAAATACTCCACTGTGTTTACCAGCTGGTTGTTGACTTTGTCTGTGTGCCACTTGGTGCTGGGTAGGTTGCATACTGTCAGTTTATCAGACCTTTTCTGCTGAAAACAGGTGCTTGTAGCTGCTGGAAATGAGGTTGATAAGAGCTGTGAGACAGACTCAGAGTAGTAAAGTAATCCAAAATGATTAGCTGAAAGACTCTAAAATGTACTATAGAAGAAACTGCAGAGTTGGATAATAATTTTCTGTGATCCCAGTAGCAACACCTTTCACTTTCACTTTGTCTTGTTTATATGAAACTATTTATGAGTTACCAAAAACACTCAGTCTCATGGTTTATCTTTTGGGTACCATCTTTCTGCCCCCAAAAAGTAATTTTGGTTGTGTAAACAGATTTACCGTATGTCTCCATATGATGATGAAACAAGTACACAAATGCCACAGGTGTATTTCTTCCATAATACTCCTCCTTCCAACCCTCACTCTCTCATAGATGTCTCTGACTCACCTTGATGACATCACTGCAGTGAGGTCATTGTCCTGTTAGACTGGGACCGGATTAAAGCTGCAGTATGCTGCTGTCCCACTGGTTTCAGGGTAGCTTAAGCTTGACCACACAGGGCCACTCTGTGTGACTCAGAAGATTTAAATGTGTGCTATGCTGCTGGTGATGTCATGAAGTTGAGCTCTGCTCATGACCCATATTGCATTTCATTCCTATTTCTTTGTATTTCACATAGACTCTGTGGTCTTCTTCTTCAGTAACTGTGTGAAAATATACATTAAAGTGTCAGTTCACAAATGATGGAAAAACACATTTTAAAATATCCATCTTTTAAATACAGACTACAATGGATGAATTAATGAAGTTGGTTTGCAATGCACACAGCATTTAAAAATGTACTGTCCAGACACAGAGTCCCCACTACACAACATGTTGTCAACACTTTAATAATGACTATTTCTTCCGTAGAATGTAGTTCCAAAGAAAACCATTCACAGCAAAGTATAAAAGTCACTGGTGGTGAGCAAAAACAAATTGGGGTATTTTTTGTCATTCAGGTGAACCGGTTCACTTAAAGGAATGGCAATTTCTTTAAGTACACTGTGTCAGTGAAAATGCTTGTTGGTCATCTTCCTTGCAGGAAAACAGATTTAGAAATAAAATACAATAGAAATGTCCCTCAGTTTTCTCATGAAATACTGTACATTTACTCAAACTAAACTAAAGCAGTTGCTAACATGGTAACTTTATCAACAATTCATTGGAAGTTTATTTATTTCCCCTATTAGGAAACTCACTTTATAGTAATCATTGTGAGGAAGGGTCATAAAATAAGTGGTGTGGCATAAGGCAATTGTGCCGAATTCTGCACTCGAAGTTCTCTGGACGCTACGTGACGCTTAGGCTACTTGTTCCCGTTCTCTCTGCCTGATAATGTCTGTCGGCAGAGAGAGACGAGGAAGAAGACAACCACGGGTGCCTTTCAAGCAGCCGTGTGTTCAATGTAGCAATGTCACTTGTCGTGAACCGACCAACCGCAGCCTGGATGGGGCGGGACATTTAAAAGAATTGACAGATAGGTGTCATTTACACCTTTTTATATACAGTCTATGATTTACACTAATGATGCTAGGGACAGGTCAGAATCAGAATGTCTCCATCACTTTTTCAAAACTTTTGTTAAAAAATTCTGAAAACAGCAGCTAGAAATGTTAAATAACAACTGAAACAATGCACAATAAGAACCATGTAATGCAATTTAAATACAGAAGAAACAAATTTGCATTGCCCAAAAGCTGATCACTGAATTATATTCCATTATATTTTGAGTTGTCACCTAGTTTCCCTTCATAAAAATAAAGACATTTCCTACATAACTTGGTGCAGACAATGTGTTGAGAATGCTGGAAATTAAGTGGTGTATGCTCAAAGTGGTTAATGTTATAATATTTAGTAGTTTGTAGGGGTGGGTATCACCAGAGGACCCACGATACAATATTATCACGATACTTATGTCACGATACGATATCTTTTCGATTTAAAACATATTGCAATTTATTACCTTTTTTCCAACTTCAAATTGTGTCCCCAAAATAAAACTCTTTTTCTCGTGGACTGAAAAAGCAACTGATTTTATTATTTTAGTACCAAAAAGTAAAATTATCATACAATTCATATAATGAAAGATCGATACTTGACCTCCATGTATTGATACAATATTGCCATGGAAAATATCACAATACTGTGCTGTATCGATTTTTCCCCCCACCCCTACTAGTTTCATCTTGTGGTTGAGGATAGTTGTGTGTGTTCAAGCACTGCAATCAACTCTCTTATCTTATTCTCTTATCCAGGTAGGTTGAAGGAACACTTCATGGCCAGCTGAAGTGATTGCTGTGGGAGGTATTTTGTCTGTAAACACTCGTCAGGTGGTTACCATCAATGTCTGGACTCCATCCCATATTTAACCATCTAAATTTAAGCTTCTCACCAGACTTGTGCCATAAAATATTTAGTGAATGTGACCTAGAATAAATGAAGCAAACCCTGCAAGCCACATCAGGCAGACAGTGAGCTTGAGTGAGCGGCACTCACACGACATGCTTTATTTGTTGCAATATATATCCGGCGCAATGCATAATCTGTTAATGATCTGCCTGCTCTGCTGTAACACTGCTGTAAATTTCTGCCGTTACTGTACCACTGCTACTGCAAAGCATTTTGTACGTCCTTCATGCTGGACAAACTCAGGGGCTCATCAAAGTCATTTGGACTCATATAGTTATAACCATGGATTTCTGTACTTTGACCTGCTTGTCCCAGTCAATTAGGGAGATGCTGAGATATTTTCTCTGAATTAGCAAAATCTGTGACCTGTTGGTGGCCTACAGGGAAAGTCAGGGGATCACCATGGTCAGTTTGTTTCACCCTATAGGGAACTAAAATGTCATGCAATCCATCCAGTAGTTGTTGAGATATTTCTGTCTGGACCAAAGTGTTGGACTGACCGACTGATCAATATTACTGTCCCTGGAGCGATGTCGCTAGCCTGGCTACAAACTTTAACAATGATACGATATGAAAGTATGAACTTAAGTTCCCCTCTATAATTCATCGTCACACGTCAGTTGATGAGTAAGAGCCTAGATGACAAAAAATACAAACTTTAAACATATTCGGTTATCACACAAAGAAATCTGTTCCACATGGCTGAATGAATTTTCTTGTTCATCCAGGAACAAAATAAACAAACTGGAGCCTTGTGAGATTTGTCATAAGTAAATGAAAGTTATCGTCTGTAAATAATCAGCATTGCATAATATCAAATTTCTACAGTAAGTATATACAGCAGCTTATACAGCAGTACAGTGTGTGCATATTGGCTGACTGGTGGATTTACTATGTGCTGCCTATTAGTCCTTGATAAAAGATGGCTGGTGATGACTCAGACTGTGTGTATGTGTATGTGTGTGTGTGTGTGTGTGTGTGTCTGTCGGTCAACAAGTGTGGGCAATGTGTCACCGTCTATAGGTGTGCCCCCATGTCTGTATAAAGATTTCCCCCACTCACCCTCCTCATCTGTCCCCATTTCCCCTCTTTCTCTGTGTCTCTTTTACCCACCTTCCTTCTGTCGCACTCTTGGTCTCAAAAACACATGGACCACTTAAACACATTTCACTCTCACTCTATTTTTGATCACATTCCAACCCAATGACTTCAGGCCAGAATTGAGAAAGCTTACGTGTGTGTGCGTGTGTGTGTGTGTGTGTGTGTGTGTGTGTGTGTGTGTTTGTGTGTGCCCATGACGTCAGCTGTTTGTTTGGTTCTGTGGCTGTGTCTGGGGCACCAGCTTGGTAGATAAGCAGGGTGGAAGTCTATGTGTGTGTTGTGCGTGTTGCAGTGAAGAGAGGAGGGAAATGCCAGACATGAAAGACTGCATAAAAAAATTCTGTTGAAAGTCAGTGGAATAGGCTCTAAGGAGTGATGAGCTTGTCAACTTTATAGACTCTTCATTGTTGAGCATCTGATGATTGAGTGTATTCCTTTTTTTCTGTGTCTCCCTCTCCCCAGCCGGAGGAAACTGCTGCATAATGATAACAGACTCTGAGACAATGGGTTCAACGGGCGTAAATACACACGCACAAACACATACATTCATGCACAACACATACACACACATTGTTCTGGTGAAGTTCAGGGTTCATGGGTTCTGCGTGTGCTGCTGATAGTCTCCAGACCTTCTGAAATTATTTATCAAATATGGAACAATCCGGACATACCAGCCACATTTCTGAGCTCTTTTTTCCCCTAAAATGAACCGTTAGAATAAAGAATTATCCTCCTCTCTCCTTCCCCCCCCTGCCTGGACCTTGTCTGCCCAGTGATAAGGTCAGATTGGGTTTATTTTGGGCTGTTTGCAATACTGCAAAGAGCACCAAAGCCCTGAGGGTTTCCCTTAAAAGCATTTTTTTGTGTTTTGGAGAGGTTTGGTCCCTTACATGTGGCTCTATAACCTGGTCTCACTTTCTGAGAGGTTTGACCTTAACTGGTTGCATTACCTGCAACTGGTTTCTTTCAATCAATCAAAACATATAAAATGATGTTATATTCATTTTTGGAAAACAATAAATAAGCATAGTTCCTCATAGTCTCTAATTTGACATCATTTGATGACATGACGTAAGAGGTCAATAACAGTAGAGAATAACTTAACTGACATGTGGTTTTGTCTTCTTGACAGTGTTACATTATTCGCAAAGCTTAATATCTAAATTTAAAAAGAAACATTTCATGAGTTTAATTTAACAGTACATAGGAAAGAAAAATGTTTTATGCAGTGAAGGTTTGGCGAGAACATAAACTTTATATAATCATTGCTCTGCTTCATATCAGATGCTTGTTTCATTCCTCCTGAGCTCTATTAGTAGTTGCTGGTAGTAGCTTAATATCACTCACCTCGTGTTTGAATGGATTTTCCCTCTGAAATTAGGTGACTGTGTCAGACAGTTTAGTTTGCTTATACATGGGCTATATTAAAACCACACAGTGTCTTTTGGAACAGCCTCATTTTAAGATTTCACAGAGAAATGTTTTGAGCTTATTAAATAGCTTCACTCACTGTACATGGCAATAGCTTTTGCTGACTTAATTGAAATATTGAGTTACATGTGGCATTCATTTATTCAGCTATCATTTGTAATTTTAATAATAATAGAGTTTTGAGTTTAAAACATCACAGAAAATAAGATAATGATTTTACGTTTACATGGTGATTTTGCAATGAACTGGAGCTTGAGAAGCTTTAATAATGTTTAACAGTACTGTTTGGCTGTTCAGGACTTGTTGACTTGTTGACTTGTTAAGTTAGTCACGGCAAGACGGCTCCACCGTGTGTCGGTCAGTAGGCTTGCATAGCTGTTGCAGGGGTAAGAGTTTCATGAAGAGCACACATATCCCCACTAGAGGGCGCCCCATGATTTGTTATTGTCCGATTCACGGTGCCATGAACCGGTGGAACGAGACCGGAAACAGTTTCAAAATGTACAGCATCATCTCTATGGTCGTGTACAAAGACAAAATAAATATATAAATTTTAAGGGGCGGGGGTGGGTATCTCTTTTGCTGTGTCTTTTTCCCCTATTAAATCATCTTTTGTTATTTGAATGAGATAACCATCCAGCATTCAGCTACGTGACAGGGAATTAAATTTAGTTTATTTACAACAACAACAACAACAACAACAACAACAATAATAATAATAATAATAATAATAATAATAATAATAATAATAATAATAATACGAAAAACACAACAAAAATGTATAAACACTGCATTTCGGAATCGCGATGCAAAATTTATTTTGTAAATCTTAACCGGAAGTCTTCGTCTTCTGGCTAACTTGACTCCGCTACTGTCAACGTTTGTAGCGGCGAAACCTCCAAGCTGTCACAGCAAGCGTCAGTCTCTCTCTCAGCCCACTATCACGCCTTCCATCTACATACTTTAACGTTACTTATTGAAATCCATCAATAATTAAGTTTCTGTTCTGGGACTTAGTGAGTGCTGAAGATGTTTCTTTAAACGGAACTTGGTGGTCGTGCGGGTTGAAGAGAGGATTATCATTTCCTGACAGAGAATCTGACACTTAACAGCCTGGCTTTTGGTTGGCGTGGTGTTTTGTTCAACTGCGACAGACTTCACAACACAACGAGGTAAGTTAAGGGCGCAGAGTTCAACAGTAGCCCAACTCATGTCGGCTGCACTCGCTTGGTAACTTTAGCTGTTAAACCAACATTTTTCGTCTTTGGAATGCTTTTGTCAGTTGATTAATTACCTACTGCGGTGATGACTAATTAACGGTTACAGTTAAACAGTGGTGTAGCGTTATAGCGTTAGCTGATAACGTAAACAAGTCACATTTAACAATTAGCTTAATGTTACATGTTAACATAGTGCTAAATTATAAACTAACGTTTTTTTATTACATAATTGGGCTGCTAAACATGTAACGTGACGTTAAATTGCTTCAACTAGTAATTACTACAGGCATTAACTGTAACGTTAGCTAGGTTTGGATTTTTGTTTATTTTCAAAGCAGGGTTAAACTAGACAAAATAACTGCCACTTTAAACACATTTACTAGCGTTAAAATAATTAAAGTAGGGTTTAACTTACCTGGTAGCTGACAGTGGTAGGATGTAACTAGGTAAGGTTACACTTACTTAAGTACTGTTCATAAGTACAATTTTATGGGACAAATATAATACAAAATATAATCCACTAATAAATTAGTGTATGTTGTAGTAGTACATGCAACTGTCATGTGACCAAAAAGGATGGAGTAAGTTAATTACGTAATTGCTGGATCTTTTGAAAGAAGAGAAAAACTAATAAAGCCCGTTTTCTCTCTAGATTAGCTATGTAGGTAGGGGATCCCAAAGGGCATGCAGTCTCTTGAAAAGGGATGTGTAACTTAGCTTAGGGTGACGTGGATTGTTTTGTTTTAAGCTTTAAGGCCTCCAATATTCAGTATAACACGTTTGTATTATTCAGCAGCAAAAGTTAATTAGGAACTAGGTTTTCTTAGTTTAAATCTTAACCATATGCATCTGATTGACCTTTGCGGTTAGAGGCCTGAATATTTGTATTTATTTATTTAATTTCTATGTAATAGACCATGTAAAACAGTAAACATAACCTTTTGAACTGTTGTATCAAACTTATCTTAAATATAATTTTCATTTTCAGTCCTTCAACAGTTAACTTTGGTAACTTTGTGCTTCATTTTCTTTGTTTGTAACAGTGTTGTTTTCAATTGAACTATATTTTGATATGCTGTTCTTTGTCTCATTTAAAGATTACAAGGTAAATAGTTGTTCAAATTTCTCCCAAAAGTAAAAATGGTTCTTACTATTTCATCTATTTTATTTTATTAAAAGATCAGTTCTGTATTTTTAAACTAGGTCTCTATTTTCACATATTTTGGTGTTGAAATGCTGTCGAATCTGTCCATCCGTACATCCACAACAATGCTTCTACAGGCTGCAGGTGTCTACAAACATAATGGAAAGGATCCCTACGAGTGACTGGAGGGTGACACCCCTCGCTCAAGAGCAATTCTCACTCTGAAATATCGTAAGAGGCGAATTGTTGCAGGAAACTACAGTGGAATTGAGGGAAAGGAGTTTGTTGCCTTCGCAGAGGAGATGCTAGCAAGATTTATTCCCTAATTTTACTCCAACTCAGCAAGCTCCTCTCCCCAGCTCTGACTCGCGTTTCCACCGTCGTCGTCTTCATTCATTTCAACACTAAATATATGAAAATAGGAAAGATTCTAAAAATACCGTAAATATCCTTTAACTCATTCATATTACTAAAAGAAGGATATAGCAGTAACAAACTGTAAACCGTTTATTAAAAAAAAAATTGTGAGAGAGTTAGGAGAAGGCTGTAGAGGGCATTTTGCCTGCCTAAGATAGTAATGCAGGGATGTTTAGCTGAAAGGCCCAGACAACAATGGCTCTGCAGCTGTGAACTTATTTGCAGAGGATTTCAGGCTTGTTCTTACTCCAGTCCTCCTGTAAGGCCTAATAAGCATGTGTAGCATGTAAGAGACAGAGAAAATACAGTAAGCATCTGGTTCACATTGAAATAAACAGACCTTATTATGTAGCTGCTTAGCTAAATAACTGTAGCTTGTGTTTCCCCTTCTACTTAACAAAAAGCTTGGGGTAATTTGTCTAAAGCCAGTACACACAGATGACTCATCTGCTCTGTATGCCTGAGTCATAATTCGCTGGCACTGTCCAAAAGTTAGCCACAGTATTCAACCGGTTGCCAGTCCACTTTGGATTGATGGGGATATTATTCTCTGCATTCCTTTCTTTGCCCGCTCTTTCCCACTGTATTTACTTTTTTTCTTTCCTTACCCTTTCATTCCTGTGCTTTTTTCCTCCCTTTTTTCTGCACTTTTCCACTCATTGAGTAAACTCCCTTGCTGGTTTTTAAACCCACAAGAGTGTTTTTACACATTTTCGCCCTTGTAAATTCAAACAAAAATTTGTCACACAATTCAGATTTCTCACATTCCCCTTTGTCATTTGATCCATTTGTCCACCATTCATCCTGTCATCTTTGTTGTGCTGCTGATCTTTCTCCACCCTCCCAGTGCCTTTGTCCTTGTCTGCTCTAGCTCTTTCTCTTTTTTTCCCCATTATCTTTCTGCTCTTGTCATTTTTTTCTTCTTTGTCAATGCCCTGCCAGTGTCAGTGGTCAAGATACTGGTCCAGTCACAGTCCCCCGCCCTGCCCAGCCCTAAGCAAACACCTCCACTGCATTGTGATCCTCTGCTCCATCAGATTTAGATCCAGTGTACATGCCTGCATGTGGCTTATTGTGCTCACACATGCTTGTACATGTGTGTTGGCCAGTTTTGCATTTACACTGCTGTTATCACCGGAGTGTGTCCAACCAGTACTCATTTGCCCAGAAAAAATTCACTTTCATTTGTTTATAAATCCTGTAAGGCATATGTGTCAAACTCAAGGCCTGCGGGCTGAATCCGCCCCGCCACATCATTTTATGTGACCTACGAAAGCTTTAAAGATTCATGATTGTCCTAAAATAAAAGTATATGCTGCCATAAACTACTATAAGTGACGGCATCCCGCCACTAGATTACGATGTTTCCACACCCACTACGGTAGTTTTCCGACAAGTGGAAATGAGAAATGTATACAGGCAATCCCTAAATGGCCAAGATGAGAAAAATTTATGCATAAGAAGGCAATTTCATGAATGGTGGGAAAGTGAATACATGTTTGTGCTTCAAGGAGAAAAACCGGTAGGCTAGGCCTATGTCTTTTGTGTTATGAGGCAGTATCAGTGATGAAGGATCAACGTTGGCTCGTGCAGACTACACGAGACGTTCAGCATCGGCTGATCGGCATGTTGTTCACACTACACAACTTGCCGTCTTGTGACGGGAGTCTCGTTCACACTGAGTAACTGATCGGTGACACACTACACGCGCTGACAATCCAAGCGGCAAATTGGGCTAAAAATCATGTAGTGTGAACTAGGCTTAGGCTACATTAGCCTATATGTTTGCATTTTTCCAGGTAATCAAACTATGTCATTAGTCGGATGTATGCCCTCTGCAAGGCTGTGTGCAGCTGGACTATGAAATGCCACATCTGTCCCTCATGTTATTAGTAGCTCACAATTATTTGTTTTACCATTGTTCTGCACCTCTGGGCTGGTAATAAGTGAAAAGTTACTATAAAAGCTTATGTTTGATGATATTTGTCTTTATTTACTTGAAATGTTTGATCTTTGATTGATGGAGTAATAAGAGTTTTTAAATCTGATGAATTCATTTATTTATAATAACACAGAATGTTTCTTACTAAGGCTTTATTTTAATATCTGATATGATCTTATGTGGCCCTTTGTGAAAATGAGTTTGACAACCCTGCAAGGGGGGATGTGAGATATAAAACGGTGGACTGTGGCAGCTCACTGGTGTTCAGGAGACAGTTTCACTCTCGAGTTTTGTTTCTAATTCACTTCCTGTGGACAAAGCAGGGAAAATACCTGGCATGCAGACTTTCATTTAGATAAATTCATCTTAAGTTAGCGCCAGATGTGACGTGCCTCTCAGGATCAGAATCAGTAGAATCAGAAGGAGCTTTATTGTCAAGTAGTGTTTTACACATATGAGGCATTTGCTTTGGTGATAAGGTGCTTGACATAAGTAAATCTAGAAATATATAAATATGAAATAAACAAGGCAAGTTATATAAGAATAGTAAAAAGAAAAGAGAAAAAAAACTATTTGCAGAGAAAGGACAATGTCGCAGATACTTACACGTGTATTATTCCATTATCATGACACCAGCAGAGAGCTGGTGTCATGATACTGGTTGATTCTCTCCAAGTGTAGCTGTAATGTCACAAGATTTAAATGCAATTTTAGCAGCTTGTGCTCTCTACTCAGAATGAACAGCACCTTTTGTGTCTTTCTGCACATGATTCCCACAGGAAATAAAACAGGTTTCCCAATCAGGAGATGTTCCTATCCCACCGACATTTACCTATTGACTTTACAGACCATACAGTCTCACAGAGCAGACACATAGAGTTCAATGCAAGAGTGACCTTGGTAAAAAAAAAACAACAACATATCCTTTCTATAATGCCCGTCCTTGGAAGAACAAGGCTCTTGAAATTGAAAGCCTCTTGAAATCTTTATAATGCCTTGCTACACTTTCCAGGACAAACAAAGGCTTTAGAGTATGAATGGGCAATCATAGAATATTATTTAGTTTTGAGATCAAGGGGATATCATGATTAGCCCGATACAAAGAGGATACAGCTACAGAAGAATGTAGGATGAGATCAAACATTTCTACAGTATTGTAGTGAAGAAACTGGTCAAGGATGATGACGTGAAATAAGAGAAAAATGGGGAGAAAAGGGATAAAATAGCTCTGCTTTTATAAGGAGGGGGTTGGTATGTTCAGCAGGGGAAAAGTGCTGAGCTAGGCTGTGCTGAGATGCCACTGGAAGGGGGATTTGAGGGAATTATCGTACAAACTGCTCCTTTCTCTACACTCTTAGCGAAAGCCTCTTGCCGTGCTATGAAGAAAGAAATTGTATTTGTGTGAAAGGAGGGACTGTATAGCAACCGTTGTTACCGTGGAGGAGTCAAAATATTTGTGACCCATGTTGCTGTTTGTTTGTTTTGTGTTCATGATAGGATCTGCATGTTGTAATAAAAAACGCTTTGGTCTATCTTTGAGAACTGAGGTTTGTGTCTGATAGCAGTGTTAAATATCTCATCCTTCACAGTTCAGTAGCCATATCCTTTTTTTTCAATCAAATGGCTGCTGGTAATGTCTGTGATGAAGGAATTTATGATAATTCTGCCAACACCCTTGTTGAAAAATCTCTCAGGATGTGAGCATCAGCAGCTAATATTCAAAATGAAAATGGAAGATCTCATTTACATAAACAGCCTGGTGGTTTTATAGACACGAGAGGGAGAGTTACAATAAAGACACACATTTACAGCTGAAAACGGCTGCTGCGTCGTGGTGTTATCACTGTACCAATGCTGCATTTTTGTCCTTTAAAGTTTAACTGATAAGGAGTTTGCTGTGGGAAAATGTTTCTTAAGACAAGTTGTGTAATATGCTGCTTCAGGGTTTAAGACATTTTTACACAAGTGTTTTGGAAAATAAGACCTCACTTATGGATTGTTTGCAGATGTTGAAGAAATATTCATTCCGATATGATGTTGTGCAGTCATTATTTACAGTGAACAGTCTGTCAGCTGGCAGTGGCAACCACAGCAGTGGACTGCTGTTATGCGTAAACACGTGTGATGTTGCTATTATTGGCTGTTTGCAACATCGACACAGTTCGGTGATGTTCCGACCTCTTTACTCTTTTCAGTCTGTCAGCTCAATTTTTTATGTAAGACTGGAAATCCTCCTCACTCTCTCTGTATACAAAAGTAGCATGCATAGAACCGGCGGAGGATGATGCAATTGAAAAAAAAGATGTAGCTAATTGATGTAGTAATGTTGAGCATGTATACTGAGAAAGGCTTTAGTGGAAAGACATCTCAGTTGTGCATGCGTGTTATAGTCTCCACTGAGCAAGATGATCAAATTTAGCTAAATTGAGCCTTCACACCCCTTTTTGGGAGTGGAGGTTTCTGTGTGCGTGTGTGCTGCTGACTTCCTGTCTCTATCTGTTGGGTACAAACAGCCACAGCTTCCCTTTCTGTCATGCTCTGCCGCTCTTTTCAGCAGCATTAGTTAGTCACTGCTCTGTTGTAGTCCTGTCCCTGGCTAATAATATCAGAAGGCTAATTAACCAGCTTAGTTCGTTTGAGACCAGAAGTCTCTTTTAATGGAGAGGAAGCACAGTATGATGTAGGATTTAAATACTGTAAAGTTACAAGACTGGATAAAAGAGATTCTAAAGGTTAGTAGATTTTTTTGATGCTTTGGAGTCAAATAAATGGACACTCTAACATAGGTGGTTGCTACAGAGCTGAATAACGCCCAATGGAGTGGACGTTTAGAACTTTTAAAACTAGGTTACTTTCCAACATCTCGCTCTTGATGGCCAGTTTGTCTTGCAAGTTATGTTGCATAAATGTCGCAGAAGTCAGCCAAAAAATCCAAGATGTCAAAATACGGCATTCTTTGTGATGATGAGTCTGTGTGTTCAATTATGTTACAATATCATGGCATCAACCTTATCTTACTAGCCACAACACTAGGATGTGCTTCAAACTACTGTATGTAACTAGCCTGTAACTGAAAAAAACTTGTTTAGATGAATGGTATTCAGCAGTAAAGACAGCTAATTTTGGAGTCAAATACTTGGACCCTCGTCTTAAAGCACTCTTGAAATAGTAATATACTGTAAAAATGGAACTGTTAAATGCAGATATTGCAACCTGTTTTTTTCTATCATCTGCATTTTTGTGGGGCAGCAGGTGATAGAAAAAATGGGTATAAATATTTGCAATCACATATAAGAGGCAACTCTTTACTATAAATGTAAAGACAGCAGTGCTTAGCAGGCTTTACGTAAATGCTCTGTGAATTTATAAGGAACATGGATCTTATAACAATAATACCAAAAGAGCAATATTTATCATATCTGATGGTCTATTTTGTTCAAATTATTTTAAGGGTTAACATGAAAGTTTGCTCGCCACAGGAGTCGACAGCAAGCAGTAAAGCTTGTGAGCTGCAGTTTAGGGTAGTCATTTACATTGTGAGAACACAACGCCCTAACCAATCAGATCGCTCACCCTAAGATGCCTGTTACGTAATGATTGTGATGGCAGCATTTCTGAAGGTTAAACTGCCGGATACTTTCTAACAAACGTGACCACAGTGTAGTGAAGCTGAAGTCAGGTCTCTGCTCTCAACAACTACATCAGCCGCTGTGAAACTGTAAGACTTTCTCAAGCTCTTTCCTCTCTTGAAGTATGGTAGGTCAGTTAAGGAGTGCTGCATTTGTGTGTGTTTTTGTCACTCTGCATTGTTGTTTTGTACGGTTTTGCGTACTCTGAATGTGTCTGGCAGTGTCTGTCTTTGTTCTTTAAGGTTTGTTTTTGTGTTTTATTTATGCTCTGTAAATCTCTGTGAGTGTTTGAGCAGCAGGGTAGCCCCTGTAGATTAGTTGGATTACAGACGGCCAAGATTAACCAAGAGAGCATCTGTCAGACTTTCTGCTAATATTACAACTACTACCACTGCTACTGTACCCTATTACTGCTACTGCATCTTTTACTGTACTGGTAACTACTTTTAACCTCTGCTACTAATACTCCTGCTTCTGCATCTGGTACCATTACCACTGCTACTGCTGTTACTATTGCTAAATGTTGGCACTGTTACTACCACAATGTTAAGTAGTACTGTAACCGCTATTGATCTTACAACTATTTCTGATGCTGCTACTACTTCAACACTTGCACTAATTGTGCTTCTTTTGCTATTGAGTTACTTACTGACTTTTAGTAGCAGTATAGCTACTATATCTACCATTGCAGCTACTGCTACAACTCTGCCTACCACTGCTAACTAACATGCTCTTTTTATTATGTAATAGGGATTGAACATTACATTGAACATCATTACTTTAAAATGATGTTCTACTCCATATGTGATATAAACATGAATGCACAATTCAAAACACAAGAGACTTCACTTTCTAAATTTTTTTTTACCACAATGGCCCACAATAGTATTGTGTTTTAAGCGTTACGGTATACTTTACATCATAGAAACCTGTATTAGGTCCTGTCTCCTTCATACAGCACCAAGTTGGGGCTGTGCTAGCCACAGCTCTCTGGGCAGAGGTTCCCTTGGCTGCATCGGTACATCAAATGGCAATACTGTGCTTAATCCCACAGGCCAAAATTATGTCTCACAACTTGTGTACTTGCGACTCTAAAACTTGAGTACACAAGGTGAGACTTGACAATAGATTTGATCATAGCTACCGCTCACATTCAGATTGATAAATGCCGATCTTGCGTTGAAATGAGTGTACGCCCACTTTCCTGTTGTGCGTTCATTTGATAAATAAGGGCTGATGTGTATGCACTGAACTGACCACCTCCTGCCAGCCTGTGCTGATCAAAGGCATTATGCAATTTAAAGAGCTATATAAAATATTGATTTATCATGTCTCATTATTTTTCTGTCTTTGTCTTTTAGTCATGTCTCGTAGGAGTTCTCGCCTGGTGTCCGGCGGCTACTATAATTCAGATGAAGAATCTGATTCAAGCAGCGTGACAAACATATCCTACCGTGAAAACCCTGTCAAGTACGTAACTCTGACTCTGTGTGTGTTTGTTTATATGAATTCCAAGCAAACTCTTTTTGCAAACTGTAATGTTAAGCAATGTTTGTCCTTTGTCCTATACCACTCCCCCTTCTGTGTCTGTGTCTGTGTGTGTGTGTTGTTTTGTTTATCATCATCAGGGTTTTCAAGAAGAAGGCAGGGACCCGCAAGGCCAGCTCTCGTACCCCCAGTAGAGCCAATAGCAATGCTATTTCTGCCAGTGCCAAGCCGCCCGTCACTGCAAGCCAGTGTGATGGTAAAAACAATACACCATCCCATTAGTGCAAGAGCAATAATGACATAATATCCTGTCAATACAAAAATAATAATAATTGCACAACGGATAAAACAGGGTTTCCTGCATTCAAATAGGGAGATATTTTAGAGCAGTGACGAAATAATTTGCCTTCAACAATGTTTTTGAGGGGGAAAAAAAATAAACATTCACTGTTCCAGCATCTCGCATGTGAGGCTTTGCTTCTTTTGGCTTTTTATATCAATGTAAACTAAATAATTTTGAGTATTGGACTGTTTTTCTGACAAAAAACAATGTGAAGATGTCACAATGAGCTAGCTAAAACTGAGATATGAAATGTTATTATCATTTTACAGTTAAAGAAAGTGGTTCCAAAACTGTTTAGTTCATGATCCCTTATAACAAACCAGTCGCTACTTACAACCCCTTGCCACTGGTTACATATAAGGCCTGACTCAAGAGGCCTGAAGAGGTAAAAATTAAGGGACATCTACAAAAAAGAAAAAAACATAAAAGAAAGTCTTGCAACAAGAAAACAAATTATTAATTATTATATAATTATTCACAGCTGACTGCTCTCTATTTTTGTCTCTCCCCATCTTCCTTCTGCCTCTCAGGCTTGAGTCCTTCTCTCGCAAGCAGTCAGACCGAGCCAACCATGAGGACCGTACCCTACACTTCCACCATGGCTACCCCTCGGCCTGCACTGACCCCATCATCAGCCCGGAGTCAGACGCCCACATGCTGCCCCTCAGTATCTCCAGAGAAGAGCCCCTACACGGGGATCTGCAGCTCCAGCAGACCTGAATCACACCTCCGTCCCAGTCTCAAGGAACAGAGCCACAGCACTGTGGACAGCTCAGGGTACTCATCCTCTGAGGGTACGCACAGGAAGCCCACACCCGCCGCCACCAGCAGCGCCAGAAGGATCAGCGGGGCTCCCAGTGCTGGATATGGCAGCAGAATCAGCAGTGCCTTCTTAAGTCTGATGGGTGGGTATGGAGTGTGTGTTTGTATATGTGTGTCTATGAATTACTATGTGATAATCACATTGTTTCCCTGTTTTGTGCAGACTCCATCTCCTTAATGGCCATTGCAATACAGTCAAAAATAATGCACCTGACAACTTTAGGTATGATGTTGGTGTACATGTTTGTCTTTATAAATATTTGCACATATATGAACAGTATGTACACACATGTGCTTGTGTTTCTAGTATTGTGAAGTGGATATATACAGCATGTGCACATTTCCATGAGTTAATTTTTATAGAGCTTTTACATGCCTGTAGGTTTATGTTTTCACAATCGATGCTTGTGATTTGACTCCAACTTATCAAAATCCCTGCAAATAACCTTTTCTTCTTGTGCCTGCAGCTAATACTTCATTCAGCAGTCACATGAAGAAGGCTTGTGGTCTGCTTATCCTCCTCCTCCTCATACTTATATGTAAGTGATAAAAACATTCAACATACATTTGCATGTCAACTGGCCAATTATTCAGTCACAACTTGGAGACACCTCATTATCCCCTGGGACATCTAGTTTGGTCATGCTGTGCCCTTAATGTTAAAGTCTTGTTTCCTTCTCTGTAGGAGACAATTTGAAGGAAGTATAACTTTAGGTTTTTATAATCACTTTGGAGAAGTCACTGAGAAGCACGCAGGTGCTAAATCAAAGATTTCTCAACTTTTCTTGATTGCTTGCATTATTTTGTTTAGATGTGTTTATATTTTTAAAAAAGTAGCACATGCATTTTTATAGCATGATAATGAAAATCCCTGACTTTGTGCAAATGAAGCTGGAAGAATTGATGCTATTTTGAAGACAAAGGGTGGTCACATCAAATATTTACTTGATTTAGATTGTTCTTCTATTCACTCATTTTCCGTTTTGTTAATCGATAAATATAATTTATAAACATGTCTATAGAGGGTATGCGTTGATGTCACTTCCTCTTCTGGAACACGCTGGACTGATTGGCAAAACATCTGTTACCATGGCTGCGTTTAGCAAACCAGGAGAAAAAAAAGTGATTATTTGCTCAAATTAAAGGCAGTCGGACTCAACAGTGATCCTTTCTGCTTACCAAAGCACCAGCGGTCCAGCTCTTTCCCATTTTAGATGTTTTGTTTGTGTTTTAGGTTATTCAAGTAAACACCGCTGCTCGTCTTTCTGCCACTCAGTGAGTGTAACTGTGTTCTGTGACATCATGCGCATACCCTCTATTTTTGAAAGCATTCTTGCTTTACAGCATTTTTCCACACTTGCCTAAAATGTTTGCACATTACTGTACTTTCCTGAAGACATTTTAGTACAAGTTACAAGGTAGATGTATTCATTATATGCAGTCCTAGTTTAGTGGTTAGTGGTTGGCAGAGGTGGTAACGTCCGCCCCATAATGTGTGTGTTTGACTTGCACAGCAACACTGCTTGGTCTCCTCTGCTTTTGTGTTGAGTTTTTCCTCATCTGTCCCCACCTCAGTGTGACTAAATGAGTCACCGTAAATGTCAGTCATTACAAGTTTCACATGCTAGGGTGATGTTTGCTTTGTGTTTCTCTGTTTCTAAGTGCTGTTCTTAAAGCTGGGGTAGGCACCGTTGGAGAAAGTAGCAAGAGACAGACAGTAGTGATGTGCGGCTCAATACTAAAGTATCAATATTTGTGATAGCAACGTTTCCTGCTCTAGGATCAATACTCATATAAAAGGATCAATTTCTAAACTCAGTCATTTGGAGTAAGTGTGTGTTTTATCATAAATATTTACATACTTTCACCGGGAATGTCTAATTATACTCTGTTGATAGGGACTACTTCTCCTTCCGCCTCCCTCACTAAACGTCCGAGATTAAGTCACAATAATATGATGATGTTATGAAGCGGCAGTTCTGAGCAGGATTATTTTTGGTATTGCACATCACTAACAGATTTTAAAAGCATCCATCCGAAAGAAATCCCCCCCTCAACTTCTCCAAAGCTACTCCCCCAAACACATTTTCGTGCACAGTGAGTGATCGGGCCTGCTCGGGTAGGCAGGGAGACAGGCAGGTAGGCCAACCAATTATTTAAGACTGTGCTTATTATATATATCAGCCACAGGTGCCTGGTTTTTCTCGTTTTTGTTTTGATTTATTAATTGCTGTCTGGATGTAAAGAGAATTACAATAAATATAACCATCTTCTGAAATAAATTGCCTACCCTATCTTTAAGACATCATTCCTCCTGTTTTCTCCAGGTGTTTGGTTCCTCCTTCCCTTACTGACCTATCTCATCTCCTGCATGATGGTCACAAAACCCCTGTCTCAGACAAAACCCGAGAGTCAGCCTGTTATCAGTGCCATTCCTTCACCTCAACTCAACACTGTGCATCCTACACCTGTGGTGGTAGGGCAGATTATCTTCAACTCACTGGTTATGTGTGTGGATTGATGAATTGATTACTATGGGTTAATGCAAATGTTTCTTACGCTGTCCCTCAGATTTCTTCCATGTTATGTAAAGTGTCAATATTTTTGTTTACATTTTGTATGCCTGTACATGAACAATGTAGTATTTAGTTCCTAGTCCTAATTTAATGAAGTGACATTAAAAAAGCAAAACTGTAAGATTGTGCCAGAATACCCAGCAGAATTGAGAGTACTGGCATCAAACATAATTCAATTAGAAGAGAAGGAGGTATAGATCCATTTGCTTGAGAGAATTCCTTTGTTACCTTGATGTATTAAGAGTCATGCTTTTTTTCCCTCTAGGATCCAGCCATTGTGTCTGCTGCTGTAGAAGCAAAGATTCAGCATCTTATGGTAAGACACAAATGGTCTGCAAATTATTAAAAAATATGAGAAAATTCTAAGGTGTGATGTATTAGATCAACTAGCTTCCCTTTGTAACAAAATTAAGTAATGAAAGGAAAGTGGTAAAACAACTTTGAAGCCACTTAAATCAAAGTCCTTGTTTTTGGAGTGTAAGCTGGATCTGTGTTTGATGCAGGAGGAGCTGCAGTTGAAGCAGAACGAGCTACAGCTGAAACAGGAACGCTTTCTCTCCCAGGTAACGGGCTCTCACTCTCTGATTCTGCCTGTTTCCTTCTTTTTTATTATCTGTGTCTTCTGCCATTCCTTTCATTTTAGTAGTTAACGAAGTTGCTCAGTGTGTGGTAAAAAGTCCTGCCTGGTGAGGCCAGGATAGAAGCCAGGTTGGGAGTAACAACAGGGTCAAAAGTAGAGTAGCATCTAGTGGTGATGATGGGGAACTGCAGAGACTCTGGCAGTGCAAACCTCCCAATCCTGAACCGTTATCAAAGACATCAAAACTATAATTCCTGTTTTAAATGAATTTTGTTACTTTTAAATGTTTGAAGTTTTAATCTGTTTTAGTTTTAGGGCAATGTGAAAAACGTATCCAAAGGTTTGATACAAAAGTTTTTAAAGTAAGTAAATATATCAATAGCTCCTGGGTCCAAGCTATATCAGCCATCTTTAAAAGATTTTAAAAGCTCACAAATACATGAAAAATTGATTAATTTAGGTGTCTGTAATGATATTGTCAGAATTTTACTACAATAAAGCACAAAATCATAAATAACTAAATGTTTCTTACATGGAGTTCCTTATGACAAACACCTATTTACTTGTGGATTGCTGGCATGAAAAGCTTGTCTTTTTTTGTTACTTCTATTTATGAAGAGTCTTTGTTTCTTCTAGCATCCCTCTGTTGTGTCTGCTGCTGTAGAAGCGAAGATGCAACGTGTTATGGTAAGATACAAATGGTCTGCAAATTACTGAACATGTAAAAAAAAAACCTATGGTGTGTTGTATTAGCTCCAGATGATTCACTTTGTTTGAGCCTGCTTAATATAACAGATTAAAGGAAGTGATGAAAGTAAGGGGCTAAAATAACTTTGATCACACAGATTTTGGGCTGCACCATATGGTAAAAAAAAATCATATTGTGATCGATTATTTTGACAGATATTACAATTTGCGATATGATTAAAGACTTGTGGGAAATATACTTTTTGCATTACAATTTTTATTTTAACTGAAAAAAGCCTAGTAAAATCATGATGTAACATTTGTTGGGGTACTTTACCAACAAACATGTTTTCTTATATCTAGAGAACAAGATTTGTTGCTGGGGGTATCTCTGCAGCACTACATTACTTCATTATGCTGTTTTGTTACACATTTGACATTTTATCAAAAAATTGCAGTTTCTCTGATTTGAGATTTGATTCTCTGATATTGCATTTGGCCATATTGCTGTTTTGATAATATTACAATTAGTTTTCATCCCAAATCATGTGAATCTAGGTTTGGGTGTTTAGAGAGTAACCTTTATCTGTTTATTGCAGGAGGAGCTGCAGCTGAAGCAGAACGAGCTACAGTTGAAACAGGAACGCCTTCTCTCCCAGGTAAAGGGCTCTCACTCTCTGTTTATGCCTATTTCTTTCTCTGGTATTATCCGTGTCTTGTGCCATTCCTGTCTTCTTGTAGTTAACAAAGTTGCTCAGTTTGTGGTGAAAAGTCCTACCTGCAGAGACAAGGATAGAAGCCAGGATGGAAGTAACTACAGGGTCAAAACCCAGCTGTGTAGAGTAACATCTAGTGGTGGTGATGGGGAACTGCAGAGACTTATAGGCAGATTTTCCGCATGATTTTGTGGCTCTCTTCTTTTTTATTGTTTAACTTATAAGTACTCTGGAAATGCAAAGCCCTACCAATCCTGAATGGTTATCTAGCTTGCTGTTGCAGACATCAACTGTTTGCAGACTGAGCATCTACTCTGTTTAGAAACCTGGCTTGTGAATGTGTATGAGAGTGAAACTTGGGCTACCAAGTGTTCACTCCCCATCACTTATGCAATGTTTAATTAGACCCGTGATGCACCTAGAAGACTCAACAATAACCTCTTTTACTCCAGAGCCTCATGACTGATCTATAGCTGTACTCAGATTCCCTAACACCACCCGACTCTTCACTCAACCACTCTTCCAATCTCACAATGAGTCCAATAATGACTGACTCTATCATATATTTGTCTCTCAGGTGAAGGAGAGATTTGAGCAGGACATTCAGGATATGAAAGCCAAGCTTGAGGTTGTGGACTCGGACAGTCGGCTACGTTTGGAGCAGGAGCTTGCTCGGTTAGGCATGCAGATGGTGGATTACCAGACAGACAGCCGCTCTGCAGCTGCCAGCCTCAGCTTCAGTCTCCAAGCTTTAGAGGCCCAGACCACCAAGGTAACAGTGTTGGTAGAACTGCACACAAAAGACATTTTTTAATCCGGTGTTTTGTTCATGTTATCTCCTATCCTGACCCGTCTCCTTTAGATTATGTGATTCTGCTCTAATGTGACTGCCTGTTTCTTGTAGCTGTCCCAGGAGTGGTCATCTATGAAGCTGATGCCTCCTGCAGCCCCCTGTCCTGATACCAGTGCCAACCTCATCCACAACCGTCTCACCCCAGAGCTCCAGCAGGCCATGGAGAAGTGGCTCACTGACCGCATCAAGGTTGTTAATGTGTGCATGTCTGCATCATGACGTATGTTAATACATTTGACTTGGTGCACACATACTTATGGTATGTACTGTATGTAAATGCAAATCAGGAGCAGGATGCAGTCAGGCTCAGTGACAAAGGAAGCTGCTCAGACTGTGGACGTCCAATGGCTGACAAAATGGCCGACTTTGCACTGGAGACGCAAGGTTGGGAACATCTCCATCTCACTGTCACTTGGTTTTATTTACCAATAATTTATTCTCTTTGCAGTCACTTACAAAAACAAACAAATTTAACAAAAAATACTTGGGCATTTTTAAGGCTGGGAAAACAAGGGGGAAAAAGTAATATCTTATTTGTCCATATATTTATTTATATCTATGTCTAAGTATATATGTTATCATTTAATTTTAATATGTTAATTCAATTGTCATAGCAATGGGGTCTTATCTTATGTTATATATTATCTTTCTGTGTGTGTGTGTGTGTGTGTGTGTGTGTAGGTGCCAGTGTGATCAGTACCAGGTGTTCAGAGACTTATCGCATTCGTTCAGCATGTGTGACCTTGTTTGGATTCCCTCTGTGGTACCCATCTGAAAGCCCACGCACTGTTATTCAGGTATTATGATATTCTCTGTGTTTTATTTCTATCTCACCTCCTCTGTGTTATTTATCCCCTCAAATCTGTTTTATTTTCCCTAAACAACTTATCGTCCATTATGTTGCACCCTCATCTGTTTCTTAAGACATTTGACCTTTCTCTTTTTTTCTCCTCTGCTCCTCTCTCTCATTGTTTCTTAGAATGAAAACAATTACATAGTTTTTACCACTATGGCAGGTGCTAACAGCTGTGTCTCTTCTTTTCATGACAGGGCTACCCAGTGCTACTCCCAGGGAAATGTTGGGCATTTCATGGTGTCCAGGGGACTCTTGTGATCTCTCTGTCTCACCCCATCACTATAACTCATGTGACACTGGACCACCTGCCGCGTTACAACTCCCCCACCGGCCGCATTGACTCTGCCCCCAAAGACTTTGAAGTCTATGTGAGTGTTGCCAACCCAGAAATGCAGCATGGCAGTCCATGAATGAATGAATGTTGTTTAAACAGTTATTTGCTGGATTGAATTTCTTGCACATTCTCTGCTCTAGTGTATTTTAACAAACATTATTAACAAATACAGACCTACCTAAACTGCCAGAATCCTCTTTAATTAATAGATATAAAGAAAAGTTCAAATAAAAAACATTATTAGACGGTAGCAGCTTTAAAAAGTATTTTGATGGATAAGATGGATAATTAGAAAATGCTGTGCCTGTTTGGCTCTTGCTTTTGTTAAAAGGTTGCTTTTGTTGCTGCTTTTGTTAAAAGGTTGCTTTTGTTGCTTGCTTTTGTTAAAAGGTTTCAGGTATTAGGCAATGAGGGTGGGGAAATGTTGGATATTAGCTTAAATAGGACACCGCCTGTAGTCTGCTTAATGAACCTGCATCTTACAGTGGTTATAAAAACTGAATCGTGTTTGAGGAAGCTTTCAGAGACTGCTTTTTGTTTAAATCATGACAATTCAGATTGTAAGATGTAAATCTGTTGGTCACCCTCCATTTTTCTTTCATGAGGCTTTAATAAATCGACGAAATATCGTTATTGCATCATGTTGCACAGTAAAATATCTAAAATGTTGCAGAAAGTATGTAATATAATGTTTATTTAGTGTAGAATGTATCTTTGGCCAGTTGCACTGTCACATGCAAGGGTCAGTGCATGATTCCACTGCACAAACTTACCCTTTGGAGCATACCACGTGATCTATGTGCATAATTCTACAGCATGAGTGAAGAGAGAAATAAAAGAAAAGCAAGTTGGAGAAGCTAAAGAAAAGAAAGGACAAAAGTAAGAAGATAGTGCAGCTCAGAGACAAAAAAACTACGGAGATCAAATGGGTAACTTATCAGAAACAGGGCTCATTAACTTGTGTTTTATATATGTTCAACAATATCGAAATGAATATTGCTATTGGAATATTCATGATCAATATCGCAATATCACACTAAGCCCTGTCACTTTCTTTACCGCTCTGACATAGATGACACTTTCTCTTTCTCAGGGAATGAGAGATGACACAGAAGAAGGAACACTGCTGGGGACATTCACTTATGATGAAAATGGAGAGCCAACACAGACGTTTAAGATGCCTGTGAGTTGAAACAGACAAAATATGAATACTTTACCTAACTACTTGCTGTTGTTGTGTGAACTGTGAAAAGGCAAACAATCTGACAACTTCTATTTTCTTTATCTCTTTTATTTTTTTATTTCTTCTGCACTGTTTTCCTCTACTCTCTTACATTTTCTTTCTGTCTCTTCTCTCTTTCTTCTCTCTTTTTTGTCTTTTCTTCTGCCCCCACCCCCACCTATCCCCCACCCCATGCAGAACCCCAGTGACATGGTGTATAGATTTGTGGAGCTGCGCGTCCTCACTAACTGGGGTCATGTGGAATATACATGTCTTTATCGCTTCCGTGTGCATGGACAGATTGCTTCCACATGAGACAACAGATTCACTGACCACAATGTGGCGACTCTTTTCAACATATCATAAAGTATATTTGCAACGTATGCTATTTAAAAAAGTTAAATTAAGTTTGGTGGTCTGAGGTGCGTTCAGGGCCAAATGCTACTGAAAAGTGTTTAGTGGTGAGTAATGTCTCTCCTGTGTGTCAGCTGGTTTTGCTTTGTTTTGGATTACTTTATGTTGACAGACATCATAGGAGGTTATTTTTCTGGTGTACACATTTAATAAATGTTAAGTGTTTCTAAAAACCCAAAATCTACCTAGTAAAACCATTTCAGAGCATAAAGTTCTAGAAACTTCTTTGCCATGTTCTTTGTCATATAAGAACATATAATATGTCATATAAGTGCTAGATAATATGTGTAACTTTTATTATTAATATTTCAGGTTTTTCCTACTTCACACAATCATACTTGAGCTTCCCAGTAAAATTACACTGGGCCACTTAAGTGTTGAACTTCTTGCTCAATGGTTCTCTGACAAGTGAAAAGAAATACAGTGTTTTCAAATTAACTTTAGGGACCCAGATTACCATAGATGGTCCTAGCATTTGAACTACCAACAACTTGTTTGCAAGCTTGCACCTCAAGGCTTCCTGCCACAAAACGTAAGTAAGTGACATTAATGAAGTTTTTTAAAAAGTATTTCTGACATGCTCTGTCCCTTTATTTGTACTAAATTTGTTTCATTATTTAATATCTTTCTAGTTTGTGAAGTTCTCAGTCAGGCATGTTAATTTCCAGTTATCTTTAATGGCTGGAATGCAATTTTTGACAGGTAACTCTCCCAATCTTTGGTTATTGCTGATGTTGTCACTAACAGGATTTACCATCCTATGAACAATGGGTAGATATTATACAGAGGGCAGCAGTGAATGTTTTGTAATCAGTATTGTTACTGTTAAGTTAAATTTAATTTAATGTTCCTATACAAGGTAAAATATGCAACTTTGTAACATTTATTTTGTATTCTCTTTTAGCAAGTTGTAACTCATCAGTTTTGATTTTGTAACTTAATTATGGTACTTAAATACTTGAAAACCTCTTTTTCTAACCTCTTTGAAAGACGTCATGTTGACTTCATGACATCTGTGTATCTACATCCTTGTACATAACACTTCATTTTTGTATGAGTATGTCCGTCAAGTTTACGATTCAGTATCTCTAAAATAGTACCTGTCCTGTTCACACCAATATTGACTGCATTGCATCAGAAGCGTGTACATCAGTATCATTCAGTCATTTCCCGTGTGTTCTTTGTTTGTTTGTTGGACAGTACATTTAGACAGGAGATGGTGGAGAAAATATTTGATAATTGTTCTTATTATGAAGTGCACTAGAGGTGAATTCAGGTAAAATAATTTCTTGCTAATTTTCTCTATTAAATATGTACTATAATAATAATACTAGTCATAAATGAGATGTAGCTAATGGGAGGCTGATGAGATAGAGAAGCTATTTTATAAGACATGCACTGGTGAAGATGTACTTTTTTTTGAGTGATGTGGGGTGGATATAAAATATTTTCAATATAATAAGTGTATTGCATTTTTGCATTTATTTAAATTGATGTAGTTAATACAAGGATTTTGGGACAGTTCTAATATTTTGAATTTTATTGAATTCATCAAGTACCTTTTTGTAAAACCAGTAATAATTATGAAAAAAAATCTTTAATTTGCAGTGCTTAAGAATGTCTTAAAATTCTTCATGGTACATGGAACATTTTGTATTTAATATGTTAAATTCAACTTTGACTGGCTTTTGAAATGCTGGTGATGACAAATGCTTTCTTATACACTGTACACAGTACAATGTATGTCATATTTCCTAAAATAGGTGAAACATTTGTTTTCATATTTGAAAGCTGTTGAATAGCCTGTACAGTCTGAAAGCAATCTTTGTGTATACATGCTCTTTCCTGAACACACACTAGAGGCGGTGTAATAATCTTAGGTTCTTGTTAGGGTAAAGCTGTACAAGTAAGACAGAGCACAATGTTTTAGTTTGCCTAGGTTCATCTTGTCTGTACACATCTGATAATGTATGTTTAATTTTTCTCAATTTAAATGTTTTAATTTAAAGCCTAAAGGACAACTTAAACAATAAATCAATATGTTAATTGCCATTGCTGACAATTGTTTGTGTTTTTTTAACCCTTTCGTGCAATGGACAAACATTTGGAAGCATTTAAGTTATAGTGGGATATCCCAACCACCCTGTGGCGGACCCCAAGCGTCCATTTGATTATTATCTTTGATTGAGATATTGCATCATAACTTCACCTCAGAAATAACTGTTAAATCTTTTTATTATTAGAAAACCAAACAGGTAAAATATGTTTGTGGTTTGTGTGTTTTTACATTTTGGTAAGTTACTGAAAATACATCCGTCCACTCCAGTGCACCAAAGGGTATATTCTGCGTACGGAGATTCTGCCTTATTTTTTTATATTAATTTTGATATATATACATACTTTTTGCACTTGAATATATTTATGTATAGTCATACCACTTACGCTTAGTAAATGTAAGGCACATAAAAAACAAGGTTTTTAAACATGTTGAGTTACAATGAAACACTTTTTATGCTGTCATGCATGGCATGCCATCAATACATTCAAATAAACTAAACAGGTGGTTGGGGGGTTATAGGTATAACTTTTCACTTGTTTAAAAGTAAATTAATCATATAAATACTTACTTTGGGATTTAATCATTCTTGCATGAAAGGGTTAATGAAACAGATTCATGCGTCAGATACTTTCTGAGTATTTTACTATCAATGCCTTTTTGTAAGCCAAAGTAGGATGTTTGTCTGATACATTGAATAAAACATGATTTATTTTTGCCATTGCATTTATTGTTTTATGAAGTTCTAATGTTGTATGTTGAATATTTTAAGAGAAAAAATGAAAACATGCTTATTACATAACATATTGAAAGGCAATATGACATAATTAATTTAAAAAAGATAGATACAAATAAAAACCTTAAGGAATTTCAGGTTTTCATACAAGTATTTAAAAGGCATACAATAACTACCGCCACAACTTTTTCACCATAACTGTCACCAGAGGTTATTCTCAAAAATATCTATATTGACTACAATATAGCATCTGTTTTATTAATATATATAATGTTAATATATGGCATCCCACCATCCAGGGCTGGTATTTACCAAGCTTCTCAAAGTCTCGTTTTAGTCTTAAGTGCTGAGAATTCTGACATTTACTTATCAAATTATCAAATCAAATCAAGTTATCAAATTTCTTAAAGTTAAGAATCACTCTTACTCTCACAGTTATTTAAGACAGCTCGAGAGGTCTCTCAAGCGGTTAGGAGTTTTCGGTAGGGGCACAGTGGAGACAGACATGCCCGAATATTTCAGGAAAAGTAATGTTTCTTAATACAGCCCTATATTGTAGTTCTGTGACTCTCCTATGCCAGCTTTGCATGATTCAAAGTTCAAAAAAGTACATTTTATCATGCAGGCTCTTATTTTAGCCTCTGTCTGAAACAAGCTGTAGATGCTTCTGGCTCTTTGAGACTCCCCTCTAAAGCCCACTTTCTTCTGATTGGCCATTGTCTTACTTGTCTACCAGGGGCGAGTTCAGTGCAGACAAAATGCAGCAAAACGTTTTTTTCAACGGACACGGTGGTCCCCTGAACACCCTGTTGTGTACGCAAGCACACTGAATTTTCCCACCTTTTTTAACGCCGTTGTGTTTACAAACTTGTGGCAGCTGACTGGGTAACACCTGAGACACACCCAGCAAATGGGAGAAAACACACCTTGAAGACCGTTGCAGAACATCGCACAACGTTGCAAGGAAACATGTCGTTCAATCAGGAAACGGTGCAAAACTTTTTGAGATTGAACTCGCCCCAGGTTGCTGCAGGGATGGGGCTGCATGTTCCTTTGTGAGTGTGGCCAGCATTCTCTGCATTCTCTCATTATTTGAAGCTTTGGCCATGTTTAACATGAACATCTGACGTAACATTTTTCATATTTTCTGCCATAGAAATGGCAGGCAGCGCAGGCATAGATTTTGTCAGTCTTTGTCAGCGAGTTGGTGAGAGAGGTCGTCTCACCACTAACTTTATGCAGCAATACGTTTTCAGCTAAACTAAAGGTTTGTTTATTGGCCACAGGAAAAATGCAGCAGTGCTGATGATTTTGGCCCTTCATGACAGTCAATAAGCCGAGTTGTCATGCAAACAATTTTGGCACTTACAGCTCCACACACTGTCACACATTTCATCAACTTCCCAACAACAGCCCTCGTAATCTGACAGAAGCAAACACAATTCATGCAAATATCCAGCTTCACATGAGCAGTAGGCGCAATTAATGGTGCTCATATAAAGATCAACTTTTTTATCTTTCATTTCCAATGTGTACATAGCCTATGATGGCATATTCTGTTTTATAAGGGTTTTATTTGGTTATTTATTATGTTTTATTGTATGCTGCTCTCTGTATCTGTACAGCACTTTGGGGCAGTAGTGACTGTTTGTAAATGTGCTATATAAATAAACTTGACCTTGACCTTGACCTATGATGTATTCTCTTAAAAATTCTTCATTGTCAAATGTCTGTTGAACGTAAACTCCTCTTAGGAATTTCACCATTCAATGTGAATTTATCTGAGAATATTCTTTAATAAGGAAATCTATTCAGTGATTTGTCCTTGCTTACATTGTCATTGTCAAAATCCTGTTTGCGGCAAGTCCTTTAGTCCTAGATTTAGTCCTACACTTTACTCAAATTAGGACTATGATGCTTGATAACTAAATTTATTTAACTAAAGAATTTTTTTACTCTTCAATTCTTAGCAGTGTTCTTATGAGAAAATCTGAGAAGCTTGATAAATACGGGCCCAGTTTACAGTCCAACTCAGCCCTTATATGTGGTTCTACATGAAGGTTGGGCTGCTCTTAAGTTTTTCCCTCAGCAGTTGAGCTGTGGTGAAATATCTTGGGCAGCTGTTTGGTCCGGACGAGATAAGTCAGAGGCTGAATGAAACTGCCCAGAGAGAGAGCTGTGTAGGACACACTGGTGACAACTGAGAAGGGCTTGAAATAACTGGGACCAAACTGCCTCAGCATGTACTCAGTGACAGGGGGGAGGTAGTGGACGTTGATGAGCACAAACGCAGTTAATACTATGTTGAATGCTCGCTTTTTCACTGGATGGACCTCCTTCCCGTTGGGCCCTGATTTCCGGAGGGACTTGAGAATTAGGATGTTGCAGGTTGATATGATCACTATGGCACTGCACAGGAGCGCCAGTATCACATTCCACTTGAACCCTGAGGCGGTCTTCACCAGACCACAACAAGCAGCAGTCACGGCACTCACAACCAAGCACAAAGACAGCCGCAGTTTAGGGTCCTTGAGCCGGAGGAAGACCAGCGGATGGCAGACGGCCACGTAGCTGTCCAAACCTGAAATGCAGAGCAACAGCGGCCCCCCTGCTTGATTCAAACCCCAAGCCAGGAAGTTAGCAGACTCCATTGTTGGACTGCACAGTAAACGGATGTACTCAACAAGGACCATGAAGCAGAACAGCATGTTGAATAGTGCCAGGTTAAGTGTGAAGATGTCTGAGGTAGAGCAGATCCCAGGTTTGCCCAGCAGAAGGCGAATCACCAGAGCATTGGTTGGCAGCCCCAGTGGTGGCACTATGACCACAGTGGGCATGAAGTACCAGACAACATCTTGGACATTCTCAAATATTTTGTTGGGATTGATGGTTCCGTTACCCATAGAGTTTTCCATCACTGTGGCTGAGTTAAGTTCAAGGTGTTGTCAATGTCGGATTTATTTATCTGTCAAAAGAGAGAATATTTTCACATTCTGCAACTTTTCATTTTAAAGCTTCTATGCTCAATATTATTATAGAACCTGCAATAATTGATTTTTTGGTTGCTTGGGGTCAGCAACAAGCTATACACGACACAGTGTTATCACCATAAAAATTATATGTTAGCACATGAACATGTTAGCAAACAGCTAACATGGAGCACAAACTACCCCCACTGACAGGGTAGGTTGTAACACCAACACAAAAGTAGCAAAAATGGATGCCACGCCATATGAAATGCTTCAAAAACAGGTATAGGGGGAAAAAAGACCAATGCTTCTTCTCTCTGTGTGTTACAGATTATGTCTGTTTAACGTGTTTGTGTGTATATCTGTCTACTAGAACAAACTTAACAGTAGCCTAAACTTAATAAACACTACTACAATGTACCTAATTAAATGAAATATTGGTACATCTTTAGGTCAAACATTTGTGTGTGTTGTGTGTGTGGAGCTGTGTGTGTCAGTGTGTCTATATTCTTAATTAGAGTGACAGTCAAGTGGGTCAAGTACTCTTTGGCGTACCGGGGCTTTTCTAGCGCACCGGCACTTATATCCACCAGTGGAGACTGAGTGGATTAACGACTGGGTGCCGATACCAAACCAACATGTGAATGGGGAGTGCTGGCACCACTTCAAGCACTGGTGGTCACAGTGGTGACAAATGAATGCTGATAACCCTGGAGAGCAGGCTCAGTGGGCCACGAGACTAGACAGGGCACTTTGTAAAAATCTAATATGTCATACAATTTTATCTGCAATAGTATAGATACTAAACAAAATATAGTCTCGGTCAAAAAAACATTTTCAAAATTATTTTTTCTCTATTTTATATGAACGTGACTGTTTCCTGCCTTGACCACCACCATGCCTGATCAGGGAGGAAGTAGGTAGGCGTAAATACTGAAATGACATACAACTCCAATTTCTTTATTTTGCATAAGTATTCAATTTATCTTATGCCAGGTGTTCTTTTGCCTGTCTAGCTTGTAAATATGATGCAAATCCACTCTGTTGCCACGCATTTACAGCGTTATTGTCATCATAGTTTTCTTTTCATAGTTATGGGAACGTTTCTGTTGTCAAACGTGCGGTTGTGCTACAGAATGTTTTGTCTTTGAGCACGCATTTAGTTTCTTTTGCTGAGGTTACAAAATCTCATGTGAGCTGCCCAATAAAACCACATTTGGTGTTGCCATTTACTTGGTTTCTCTGTCGGAGCAGATAAGGACTCATAGTGATGATGGGGACTCCCTTTAAACTTGGTATTTCACCTGGAGGCAGTGCCTGACATCCGTGGGTGTTGTGTGTCTGATGTGCATTCCCATCGGCTGTTTATAGGTTTGCATGGGGTCGTCTTATCACTTTTTGGATAAATAAGCAAAAACTATAACCTAAAAGGTTTATTAGGCTACACAATCTTTCCACTTACCACAAGATTAAACGTACAGGAAACCTCATGGCTAATTGTAGCCTAATTTCAAACAAAGATGATTTTTTGAAATCATGCATTTACAAAGATCTACCTGCTCCTTAGGCTTCAGTCGGCAGCAGCCGTAGCTAGATCCCTGCAGATTTTCAAATGACTTTCAGTGACTGTTCTAAGTGACCATAGATACAGACCATAGAGGCGACCATCGTAATACTATACCAGGCTACTGGAAAATATGTAGCCTAGCCTAGAACTATGCCTACATAGAGCTAAAATATAGGTTATTGACATTAGATGGACTAAGTGAAAAGTAGGCTAGTAACATACATTCTTTGTACAAAACATAGACTAACTCACCGTCCATCTTGGAAAAGTTATGCATTCAAAGCACAGGCTGAGGCATAGTCACAAAAGCGTTCACTGCTACATCCTACAAAACCACGCCCATCCAGTTGAAATGCCAAGTTTTTAACTTATAACTTTATGTCTCTCAGAATGCAACAAACCGACTTCATGGCAACAATCCCACTTCCTGAGTTCTGACATTGAGGACGCTGCCACCTATCAATTTTAATTCTAAACACTCAGTTTAGTTGGCCTATACCATACATTTTGAATATGCATGTGTTGGAGGTCCTAGTGATCATATAATGTAGAGCAAACTTGCTTCAACAATAATGTGGTTTTTTTTGTTTGTTTGTTTTAAATGTTTTCACATGACTTATGTTTTGTTGACAGATTGCATTGTACTGTAGATCTGTCTGTAACTTTCATTTTAAATGGATTTCTTTACCTGTGTTAAAAAACATCTCAAAGGCAAAATAGTAAACTGAAAAAATTACAGCACTCCTTTCATTCTTGGGAGAGAGAAAACACACTTATTTTTGTAATCCAAACAAAGTAGCTGTCAGACATTTGATTTTTGTTAATGTCAGTGGACAGCAATTAAGTACATTTACTCAAGTACTGTACTTTAGTACACATTTATTTTCCTTGAGTATTTTCTTTTCATGGCGCTTCATACTTCTACTTCAATACATCTCAGAGGAAGATAGTGTACATTTTACTTCACTATATTTATCTGACAGCTTTAGTTACTTTACAAAGTCCTACAACCTTTCATAAAAGTACAGCTGGCATGATTGTTAGATTGACATTGAAATTAACTGGCAACAACTTTGATCATTTGAGTCATTTTTCATCTAAAAACATTTCATGTTTACAAAAATGTGAATATTTGCTGCTTTTCCTTTGAATTATTTGAATTTATTTGTAATAATTTTCAGCTTAGTACTGTTGGTTAGACAAAGCAAACATTGTTAAGGTATCACTTTGGGCTCTGGGTAATTTGTGATGTCATTGCTTACTATTTTAAAAATTTTGAAATCTTATTCATGGATAAAATAATAAGCAGATTAATCCATAATGAAAATAATCATTAGTTGCACTACAATACAAAATAGTTAGAAATAAAATTAGTACTTTTTACTTTTGATACTTAAGTATTTTTAAAAGCAGGTACTTTTGTACTTTGACTCAAGTAGAAATGTAAATTGAAGACTAATTGAAGATATAATATTTAGCATGGGTATCTGTACTTTTACACAAGTACGGGATTTGTGTACTTTGTCCACCACTGGTTAATTAAGTCATTAGTGTATAGTTTTTAAGCAAAGCAACAGGAAGCACAGACATTTACAATGTAATCAGAAAAGATGCACAGGTCCGAATGTAGTTTTTTCTTTCCATAGTTTTTTCTTTCTCTTTGTGAAAAGTGACACATATTTTTCAAATTACAAAAAAAACTTCAAAGCTATATTATTTTGGATATAGATTATGATTTTTCATAATTGGCAAACTATTTTTTCAGCAAAATATTCAATGGTAATTCGTATTTAAGTGAATGGAAGAAACACTTCCTTCATAGCAACATTTACAATTACTTTACCTTTATCACAGTGTTCTTCACCACCAGGATTCAGGCAGAGATCAGTGCTGTGTCAGACAACCCCCTGGCAGAAACCAGACTCTTCAGGGAGATCTATTTCCTACATTTGAATATTCACAATCAAAACTGACAGATGATCCATCCCTACCACCTCCATGTTGAATATATTTGTAGATTGATGCATGTAAATACAATGTCTGTTTGTTTTTTAGGCCACTACAAGTGCACGTAAGTCAAAAGGACAGTGTCATCACCTAACTGAAGTCTTTCTGGTCTTAACAAGAGTCATTACATCTTGTCCATTTTTGTAACACACAATGTGATCTTCTGATAGGCAACTTGACTTTGATTTGACTTGCTGATAGTTGGTCTGGCTTCAAGTGTGCAGGCATCAATCAGCTTGTTGTTGAGACTTTCCTTTTTTATTGTTTTTCCCTGTTGCTTTTATGTTTTATGTAAAGCACTTGTTGTTGTTGAATTGCCTTGTTGTTGAAATGTGCTATATAAATAAACTTGCCTTGCCTTGCCTAAAGTATTTCACTGTTACATTTGACGTCTTTATTGAACATGTTAAAAAGACAACAGCAAAAACTGAATAATAAAAATAAATAAATAAACAAACAATCAACAACAAAAAAGATCATCTATTGATGGTCCAAATAACAGTCATGTTCAAAGGGGGTAGGAAGAAGTTAGAATAACTTTTCTTATCCTATCCCCACTTCACTGATATTTTAACTACTTAAACTCTCTAACTTACCTAAAGTTAACTTAATTAACATTAGCTATTAACATTCTGTTAATAGCTGAATGTTTTTAAAATTAATCATTATTATCTCCATCTGTAGCGAGGAGAGTTGTTAAATGTTCTTGGGTCACAACTAACTGTCTAATGATTTCATTTAATCCCTTTTCAGCATATGCAGTGGGCACGGGGGAATAGGGGACTGAGTATGCAGGGCCCTTATGTGAGGAGGGCCCACAGAGATGCTAGAAGGGATAGCCGTGGACCATGGAGGCGGTGAGTCAAATGTACAGGGTCCAGAATTTGGTGCTAAACCCATGTCCTTCAGTTCATCTTTACTGTTATTTGAACATGCAAGTATACAGGTTGCTGCTTTAGACTTGTTTATATGAACCTGTTTTCCTCCTGTTCTCATTATCTCACGTATTTGTTAACATTGCCTGACATATTGTCTTATGATATGTATGTATGTGTAAACCTGTGTACATTTATTAATGTGGCGTTCTAGTGCAACCACATATCCATCTAAAGTAAAGAGGTTCTGATTTTATGTTGCACTTACATAAAGGTGAGTAATTTAGGTGAGATTTTAAAAAGAATGATCAAAATTGAAGCACCAGAGGCTGAAATATCCTGACTTTTGTATTAGTAAGGATCCAAAAATTCTGTATCCTACATTTCCTATAGTGCAACTTGATAGCGTCCTTCACCAGATTCTGTATGTCCAGTAAATGCCCACATCTTTCAAACTGTAAACCCTCAGTTTGGTGGGCAAGCTTTCTGTTATAATTTCAACATCTGAAGCCCCATCGGAGGTAACTGTCAAAACATTGTCACAGATTATTTTCTTAGACTTGTGATTGTGCATAAAATGATTAAGGCTGCCTTTTTTACACCTGGCTGGGGGACTACCGATGAAAATTAGCACTTTTTAGCTAACTCGGGTACATTTACATTGTTTTAATGTTGATTAATGTACACTGTCCCCTTTCAAATAAATAAAGAAAGAAAAGATTGGTTGTGCAATTAAAATGTTATGAAACACACACAGCATCATTTATGTGAGTGGGTGTTTGTCTTGACTTTGTAAGCTTGTATTCCCAACAGGTGTTTTCTCAACACTTAACACAGTCTGGGCACATTAGTAACACCTTGCATTAGATTTCTCATTTCTGCTTACCTTGCATCACCTGTTTACTGAACAGTGTACCGTTACATCAGTGAGATCAAATGTTCAGCTGCAGCGCTACTGTAGATACAACTTACCCATATCAACAAACCTGGGATCAGATTACCCTTTTTCCTCCCAAACATGAAACATAAATGACAAAAATTTTAAAAAAAGCATCCACAGGCCAGTGGCTTGGGAAAACTATAAGAAAGATGTCTTTATAATGCAACATCTGGGGACATGCTTAATGCATATGAACTCAAACAGTCTCCTTGGCACACAAAAGGGCAATTTAAGAGACGGTATAAACAATGCACGGCAACTTTATTTGTTTCGCAGAATTCATGCAGTTCTTGCTCTTCACAGGGTATTAAAACATACAAAAAAGTATTTTCAGAGGTAAAATGTTTACAGTTTGAAAAAGTGCAAAAGTACAGAAAAATGTTATAAAAGATAAAATAAAATAATCTATAAATAAATGACAACAACACTAAGGCATGTTGTTCAACACTCATGGAGCCCTAAATGCAAATACAGAAACACTTAGACAAATAAGTAAAGGTCACACATTACTTTCTCAAAAAAAAAGTGAATATGATTTTAAAAAGGCATTAATATTTGACCTTGCAGCATGTATAAATCTACTTCTGCGTGGGCATACGCTATCTAACTCAAACTATACACGCCCTTTTCTATGTATCCAAACCCTCCAATCACTGAAGATGTCTCAGCAACTCTATTTTGCTTTACTGCCCAATCAGAGCTTCGGTTGGACACCACAGTGAGGAGAGATACCCATTGTCCCTCACACTGGCCCAATCCAACAATGGCATTAGTTCCTGTGGAGCGTGTTTATAAGCCCCTGGGCACGGTGATCTGGTGCTACATTCAAGAACATTCTGCAAAGTGAAGAAGACTGGGACTTAGGACACTGTGAACTCTGTTAAGGTGAGATACGTTGATGTGATGTCTGGTTCCACTGTTTCCTCTGTGAGATGTTCATAATCGAGCATTTATGCAAGACTGTATAGAATAAATAATACATTCTTGCATTTTGGTGCCTTGCACTTGGGAAATTACTTTTAGACACAACTGTGATTCTTTCGTGGTCAAATGAAATGAAATGTAGATAATCAAAACAAATCTTTACTCCCCTTTCTTTCTCATTGATTCCAGCCTGTCCTTCTTCCCCCACAATGTTCAACACCACTCTGAACACCACCACAAATGTCTACGTGAATTCCACTACCGCTGGTGGCCCCCGTGCACCTCCTCCATGGTACCAGTTCCCGGTATGCGCAGTGGCCCCTTACAGCTTCATTTTCTACTTCGGGGTCAAGGTGTTCAACCTGGCAGTGGGGACGCCATGTAACATCCTGGTCATCTGGCAGATCATCACCAAGAAAAGTGACGCGTCCACCTCTGACATCTTTATCTTCAACCTGGCCACCTTGGACGCATATTTCTGCCTAATGACGCCCATAGAGTTGGTCAACCGTCTGCTGCTGGATGACAGTCGCATTTGGTACTCTCAGAGGTTAGCGTATGGCATCAAGGACGTGGCACCACTCTTTCTGGTGAGCTTTTGTATGTAATACTGTACTCCAGCTCATATACATACAGGATCCTGTGAAACTCACAGGAGGCTCTAGTTTCAAGCCGCTGATTATGTGCAGTATTTATACACCAACCGCAATACACCATAAATATCTGTCACACTGCACCTTCACTTCACTTCTGATGCTTTTTGTTACATTAATAAATACCATACTGTGGTTGCTGCAAAATTGTACCATTATCCCAGAACCTCATCTCCTTATTCATCTCATTGATTTTATTTATATTTTGTAATGTAATGCTATTGTATATTAAATACATATAAATCTCATAAACCATTTTGACAGATTGCCTCAAGGCAGACCATGCAACACAATCTTTAGGTCCTGATCAACTTAGGTCTATGTGAAGTGTGAAGTCTCATTAGCACTTTCATGTGTTATTCTGTGGAAGAGACAATCAAAACTACACCTGTAAGAAGCTTACTTCAGATTTCCTACCTATTTGTGTTTATTTTAAAGGGAAAGTGCATGTCTGCCCATAAATATAAAAACAACCAGAGCGCTGACACTGTATTTTTTTAAAAAGTGAGCCTGAGCACTTTCTCCTCATGATATTCCTTCACTGGTCTGCTGTTCCAGGTATGTATCTGCCTAGACCGCTACATAGCTGTGGTCCACCCCATGCTATTCACTGGTATTCGAGACAATAAGATCCGCATTGGCCTTTCTGTGGTGGTCTGGGGCCTCATCCTGGCTTACGGCCTCACCAAGTGCATCTTGGGAGTCATTAGCGTCAACGATGTCTTCAGCGTCGTCATCCTCTTTGCCTTTGCAGTCATGGTCTTCTGCAACATCTCCGTAATCTGGGTCCTTAGACGTTCTGTGGTGGGAAAAGAGGAGATGCACCCGGTGAAGAAAAAGGCCTTCAAGATGGTGCTGATCATCCTGGCCATCATCGTGGGAAACTACCTGCCTGTCGTGGCTCTCATGCCCTTTGCGTCATATTACTCTTACGTGGCGTTCCGCTGCCAGATCAGCACTAGTGTGTTCTCCATCATGGATCTGAGCTGCAGCATTGAGCCTCTCCTCTACATCACGAAGATGGATCGTGTGGACGACAGGTGCTGTGGATGGAGTTTCTCCAAGAAGCCGCATGTTGTGAAGGTGTGATCAAGCTTCCAATCATAAATTAACTCCATTATCCCTATTCCCATTCTTACCATGGACCAACCAGACCAACGAACACTACATAGCCAAAAGGCAATAATTACATAGGTGGTCCATATATAGTTAGACTGGCATCAAAATTTTTGTATATGTTTATATCCTATTAAAAATTATTATACCACAAACATGTATTATTTCTGTGAGAACAGCACAGTACATTTACAACAAGAACAGAAAGGAGCTAAACTACTTAATTTGGACAAGAGATGCATTTTCCCATCAAATTCTTTTTAAATTTTTGGTATATAGTCAGTTCTAACACAATGATATTCAAGGTAAAATAATCAGGTCTATAGGTATTAGCTACAACCTTTTTCAAAATGAGACAGAAAGAAAAATTAGATTAAGAACATCTACTTTTCCCTAGTTAAATAAACAAAATGGATATAAATCATTTGAACCAAGATTATTGTTAAGAGTTTAGTTTATTCTCTCCATCTTCTATAGAAACCAGTATTACCCTTCTCATCAAAACACACACCTTGTTTTGTCCATTTTAATAGTAGTCTGGTGCAGAAACTGGTTTACAGAGCAGGAATTAAGCACTTAGCCAGTAATTAATTAAGCCTCATAATCAGAAACACACTGTGGGACCAATTAGCAACAGTGTAATGATTTTGCATGCAGATTATAATGGTTAACAAACTATGTAACACACTGTAATGAGTAAAGGAACACACATTGACAGTTTAATGACTGTATTACATGAACTGAGTAATAAGTCCACTGACTCTGAACAGGATAAATCATTTTTTAAAAAACCAGATGACTGAATTTTCAAAAAAATATAGGGTAATGTAACTTTGTCACTGTAACTAATGTATAGTTGACATTGTCTTTCTTCAGAATGGATATGTAGCAATTTTAAATACTAACTTTTGGATTGCATACAAATATAACTTGAAGTGTGTGTTTATCATCTTAAGTACATGTATGAAAGAAGAACTTTAAATTGCAGAATGGTTTGTCTTTGCATTTCCCATTTTGAGTTTTACACAAATACTTTCATTGAATGTATAAAAACAACTTTACATGTAACTAACGTGTCTTATTTGGTATATATTAAAATTCCAAATTAATGTATGAATGTATAATTTGAAGCAGACAGAAAGGAGAGTCCTCTTACAAAACATCTGCTGTAATTCACTTAGAATCTCTTCAAAAAAAAAATCAAAAATGTCCTTTTAGTCAGTTTATTACAGTTTAATGCAAGGCTTTAATGCTTCTGAACTTAAATCTTATTTCAAGTCCTTCATAACTGACAGAGGTACATTAATATTTACCAACATTAGAGCTGGTCTAATTTGTAGTTTATGCAGCCTTGACATGGTCTAATGTCTTATTAGATGTTAGATTTCTGAATCAAATGATTGTCTTTCAGAAATTTGTCACTTTTGGATTGTTAGATATCTGCAGCAGGAAATTAAGCATTTTCTGTTATTTTAAACACTCCGTGTTAATCACTAAGGCAGAGTGGAATTCCTTTTAGAGCTAAGAGTAACTATCAGGATTTTGTTACATGAGTAGGAATTCAATCTATAAGTAACAGCATCAAATCTGAGTAATTTTGATGTGTAGTTCCTTTAGATTTCCCAGGCTGGCTTCAGGTCCATCTTCTGAGGTCACATATCCAGGATAAATGGAGTAAAACTTGGAAGGTGGCGGTTCATTGGTGTCATCTTCTGTCCTCGACAATGAAGGTAGAAACAGTGGTATCAATTTGGCATGAGCGTAGTCAATCTCAAAACCCTCAAAAATAAGCCCCACCCCCCAAGCACCTAACCCCTCCTCTAGAAGCCTTGACACCTTCCAGGCTGCCAGCACCAGTTCCTCATAGTCTCTCTTTTCTAACCTGAATATATCAGAGGTCAAAGGTCGGCGTGGGACCAGCACAGTAAAGCCAGGGGAGTTGGGGAAAGGAGTCAGAAAGGCTACTTGACCCTCATCCTCCCACACCCGCCACTGCTGCTCCTCCCCACGAACAATGCGTGAAAATAGGCCAGGGTGAGCAGGATCGTCTCCAAGGAAAGTCAGATTAGGCGGGGCATCAGGTAACGGGAGCTTGGCTCGAATCTTTTCCTGGATTTCAGTCAGGCTGGAGTCACTCCATCGAGGAGCGTTCTTGGAAGTGCAGTACCCTGGATCATGGGCATTGTGCTCCTCTTCTTCTGCCAGGTGAGGGCGCCACTCTGCTTCCAGTCCGTGTAGGGGAAGGACACGCATCTGTGGAAAATAAAATAAATGTACTTTTAGTTACTGTCATCACTATATCATGACACAAATGCTTGACTAAAAAAACAAATACAATTCAGTCTGGGAAACACTTCACTTGAAAGTTGTTTAAATCCTAAAATATCACTTTCCATGCACTGGTTGTACTGTATCAGTCTATCCACTGGTCACACAAACTCTTACCTGGATAGGTCTGTCTCTGTGGGGTCTGCTGATCAGTGCACACCTTTGAACTGCCAGCCTGTCACACAGCAACTCCGCAACGGCTCTTGCCCCAAACAGCCAAGATAAATACTCCTGCTTCTCCAGGTGGAAGATGCTTCCTCCCAAACTGCCAGGAGTGCTACGCTCCAGGATAACTGAGCCAGGGGTCCAGGGCCTGGGATTCAGGTAGGCCACCAGCCCCTCTGACTCCCAGATGACATGACGGGGAAGACTGGAGGACATTCTGGCAAAAGGAAAAAGCATGACAAAATTTAAGTGAGGTAACGCTTTTTAAAGTAGTAAAAATCAAGTAGAACATTGTTATATTCCTATTTAATTGAAAACATTGACAGTAATAAATTTAAATTAACAATTAAAAAAGACAACAGAAAAGAAAGCAGAAGTCAATCCCTCAAATTATTTGGGGAAATAGTAACACATGGACTCTTTTGATTTGAACATCTCTACACAATCACAGAGGAGACCTTGAGGAGACCTTAAACCTTAAAGTGAGGAAAGGTTTTGTATTTTTCATAGGTCAAATTAATTTTTCATGAATGTGGCATATAAAAAGCAACCAACCACTGTGAACCAGACTCATAAGGAAAAAAGTTGAGAACTAAGCTATATTTGTTACCGTATAAAATAACATTTATTACAAAATATGCTGTCATTTATATACAAAAAGCTGCAGTTTGTCTGAAAAGAAAAGTAAGGGAGATACATTGTAGAGGGTATAGGTGGATGTACAGGTCTGGTTTTACTTCAGTGAGTAAGAATACCACAGACTGTCTTTGGCAGTTACAAAAAGTAACCCAGTAAAAGTACTGTAGCCTAGACGTTTTAGCTACTTGTAACCATGGGTAGCACATTACCTACTTTTACATTTGATGCTTTACATTTTTCAAAAAATATTTATTAAAATTATAAATTAAAAGTATTAAAATTAGAAAAAAATGAATGTCTAAAAATATTTATAAAAGCATTATAACCTAATTGTTTAAATTTCACTTTCAGTTTTTAAGTTGATTTTTCACGAAAAACCAGAAAGACTAAACCTAAAACCTAGCCTAAAGCAAGGCCTAAAGACTGTTGGTTTTAATAAGCCATTGTATGCAACTTCTGGATACTAAATTAATCCATGTGAACAGTTACATCAGCTCTAAAGCTATTCCAAAATCTTGTGACATATTACATCAGAACCATGTGACGTTGGTGAAAGGATATGCTGAATCTACCTTGTACTTTGTATAAAGTAACGTTAGGTAGTGGCAAAGACAAAGCATTTTAATGTCTGATTTATCATGGTTAGCTACAATACTGTGAAAGTTAGTCGCCAGATAGTCAGGACACCTGTTGTTAAGGTAACTTCGTTCCCTAATTTTGCTGGTGTTATAGCGACGTTAACAAAGGTCACATTGTACTGAAATCTGGGCTGCTAGAAAATGACATGTGCGCCGATTGTGCCCGTAAATCGATGTAAATCAGAAAAGAGCCTCAGTGATAGTGTAACTAATGTTTTTACGGTGTAAAATATTGCCCTACTATAAAATACATGTTTTTATTAAGTAGTTTGGTTTAACAAACTACTCGAGAGACCGTCAGGGTAGAGGGTATTATAACGTATATAATTCAAATAAGTCGAGCTGACCTACCTTCTAACAATGAATCTTGTAAACAGCATAAAGAAACGCAAGAAATTGGTCTAAAACCGACCTGTTTTCTGCTTCTCTCGGCTCGTAGTAAAACAACACGTAATAGGAAGAAACAGTTATCAGAATAGAGACAGCGGTTCCGCCCTGCCAAATCCGTCAGTGTTGAGACAAAGCAAACATTAAAATTACTGGCTGACAGAAATCCATACAGAAAACACTGCCGCCCCTGATTGATGATGCCAACGCCTTTAACTATCAGCAATTTTTTCATACATTTCTTCCTCCTCCTTCTTCTTTGTGGTTCAACTGCAGCTGGAATCCTTAGTGTAGCATTACTGCCATCTTCTGGAGTTAGTTAACTGCTACAGCGTGAAGAAAAATAAGTCTTCCACTTCCACCACGTCCTAGTATTCACTTTAATACTGTTCTGCTCCTGTTTGCCTGTTGGTCTGTTCACTTCTTCCTTCATGTCTGTGATATACAATTTATACAACACGCACAAGTTCTACATTTTCTGGTAGCCTACCTGACAATGTCCATTGTCCGCCTATTGCCTCCTCATTTCTGTTTTCTCTAGTCTTTCTCACAACACCCACTCTATTTTGAATTGAATAAATGGCTTTCCCTTATCTCTTTCCCAGTGCTGCCCCTTCCCTCAGATTCTGAAAGTTTAATATGGATGTGTTTAACAGCTTGTTTGGCTATTTTGTCCATTGTCTCATTACCCAGAATGCCTGTATGAGCAGGAACACTCAGTGCATTGTTTTAGCACTCATGACTGTAGTGTCATTATTTTGAATAATAAGTCCTGGCCGTTCCTGGATGCACTTGACTGGACAGAGCAGTGACTGAGTCACTACAGACTAGAACTTTGTTTGGTTTGATTTGTTCAACCCATTCAAAAGCCATCAAATTGACATACAACAGTATGGGGCAGCTGTAGGTCAGAGGGTAGAGAGATCATCCACTAAACGGCAGGTTGGTGGTTTGATCCCCAGCTCCCGCAGTCTGCATGTTGAAGTTGGACAAAACACTGAACCCCATCAGATGTGCAGTTTGCTCCTTAGCTTCTGCTTATCAATGTATAGGTGAATGTGACGTAGTGTGAAGTAATTTAAGTGGCTGCAAAGACTAGAAGGGCACTATACCGATCATTTACCATGTATGAACATAAAAAATTAGAGGTTCGTTTGCATATTTTAACTGCAGAACCTATGGATCCAAAAACTACTCTCCCATTAATTCAAATGTCTTTAAGTTGTTACCATACAGTTGCAAATATGTATGATTAGATTATTTTCTCTAATCATTTGTTGGCCGTCTGCTGTGGAACCCAAAATATTTCGGTTCACTTCAATCTTTATTGTCCCACTAGGGGAAACTGGATTTGCAATAGGGTTAAAGAACAGAAACACAAGCAAACCATACATGAGACATGAACAAAAACAAGAACAGACGTTACCGTGTAAAATATCTATTTGCTCGTCTGAAACTACCCAAACAGTTGAAATGGTAAGTAGCCTCAGTAGCTTGCAGTTTGAAGAAGTGACACCAGAGAGAGCCCTTGAGCTGCAGACAAATGAGTCAATTACTCACTATAAAACGTTTGGGAGACAATGTGGAACACAAAATTGTATGTAGTTACTAGGAAGGAGTGAAGAAGGAATGAGGAATGACCTGATAGTCGTTCCTGAATAAATGAGAATCAAGGACTGTAAAGCTGATAATGGAGAGTTAGACTTACTAAAGAACAGCCTGAGAGATACTATATTAGTCAATCATCATAAAATGATTACTTCATGAATATCTGTAAATCAACATACTTAACATTAAAGTGGTACAAGGTCTATGTACCACTTCAATGAGGGGGGCATAACAAATGAGGTTAGAGGGATTGATTACTTAGCAACTACTCAGTATATTGTATTTACTTGCACAGAAAGAGCAACTAATTATTAAGTATTAAGTTCTTACTAGTTTTGTACCACTCAGTGGCTAATTCAGAGTTAATCAAGAACTAAAGAGTGGTTAGTACCATATTGAATGTAACACCATTTCTGCAATGTAACCTTTTGACCGATTACAATTCGTCTAACACATATTTCATTTACACCAATTTATCAGATATTCCGTTTCAACAGAGTGTGAATTCCTCGTATTTTTGGCTTGTTCTCGAAAGTATAGTCACTTCCTTTTTCTGCAGAATGTACACAGAAAAAAACCCTCAAAGTTACTACCCCGTGATGTGACTCAGACACACACACACACACAGACACGGACACACCTACACACACACACATACATATACTTGTACACTCCCTATAGCTTTAATCTTATCCTTAACCGTCACACCTCCTGAAGTTTCCCAAAACTTAACCTAAACATCATTCTATCCTTGATCCTAAAAAACAAATCTTAAATTTAGAACAGCAATTTGAGGAAGTGAGGACATGACAGATGTTCTCACTTTCGAAAAATTTCCTCATTTTAAAGGTCTGAAACACACACTGGACCTTACAAAGATCGACATATATGGTCACACACACAAATATCATTCTGTGTGCAGAACTGACAAAAATCTTTCACTGCCCTTAGTTGCACTTGAACCAGATGAAAGTATTTAGGTAAGTTTGAGGGGTTTTTGTATGGAACAAAGTCACTGTATACTTCTTTGTTAATGCAAAACAAATTTATAATAGAGTGGGGTTTGTCACATACTATATTTCAAACATTTACACGAGTAACTAGTTACACTACACACTAGTAACTGCCCCTCCTCATTTATTGCAGAAAGTGTCAGTCAACCATATATTTTCTGTAAAGTTACCATATACAGTGTGTTTAAGGTATAATCATTGGCATTTACTATAAAATATATATAGGGATATGGTTTATATTTTTTAGCTTATTACATTGTTTCCAATATATTTTAATATATAAATATATGTTAATATATAAATGTTAATTCCTTTGGTTTGCATGTGGTCTCAAGCCAGTAAGATACTGTGAACAAATGCGTTGTCCCACTTCCTTGCAGTAAATCTGTCTTCTAATCTGCAACCCATGACCTCAGTAATGAGCTCAGCTGCTCAGAGATCCTCTGCAGAGCATATCAGCTGAAGACCAGCACAGTGATTCACTCAGCTAGAGTGGGCAGGAGGTCACACCGGGTGAAATTCAGGAGTGGAGTACAGAAATACCAAAATATCTTTTTCATTCTGCTGTAAAAATCTGCTTAGCATCAGCAAACTTACTGCTCAACAGGAACCCTTTAAGAGTTGCATAGTTAGATGCCATTACTGTTTGTGTTGATGTTAGAAAGATGCTTTCAAAAGTTTATCAGAGGCACGTTTATCAGTGAGTTCTGCTGTAATGCTTTCAGAGTTTATAATTATGTAAGAAATATGAAGCTTAGTGAAAGTTCAATCAGAATGACTGCGCTACTCATTGGATCACATTTCTCTCTGTCTCTCTGCCCCTCTCTCTCCTTTGTAATCAGTATGGGCATTTACTCTTCAGTAAACCAAACTGATTTTGCCACGCTCCTCTCTGCTGTTGTCAGCTGTCATTTCAGTGTGACTCGTCGTGGCCCTCCTCCAACCCGTTCACCTCCAGTTTCACCACTTCCAGTGCCCAGGTCTGAGCTAACCACATCCATCTCAGCCATTCTCTCATCCCATCACCACCACTAGTGTCTAAACTGGTGGGGTATCCTATACCATGCAAAAAACTCTTCACAGTTCTCATCTTTATTGTACGGAAGCTCATTGCATTCACCAAAGAAAAAAAAATTGGGAGCCTTATCTCATAATTAGGAGATCAGAATCTCCTAATTATGAGAAAAGATGTCATAATTACGAGATAAGATGTCATAATTATTAGAAAAGATGTCATAATTATGAGAAAAGATGTCATAATTAGGAGATCAGGATCTCCTAATTATGAGAAAAGACGTCATAATTACGAGATAAGATGTCATAATTTTGAGATAAGATGTCATAATTATGAGAAAAGATGTCATAATTAGGAGATCAGGATCTCCTAATTATGAGATAAGGCTCCCAATTTTTTTTTCTTTGGTTAATGCAATGAGCTTCCGTATTATTGTGCATGTGTCTATAAATACTACTCAGTCTTAATGTAGTCTCTTCTGATTGAAATGATTTCAGCTGCATGAAGCAGCTAAAGAAAATTTAATAAAAATGAATAAAAAATACTAAGGCAGATTACAAATGTCCAAAAACAAAATAAAAATACAGTTGCACTAAAAACTTACTCTTACTGCCTCACCTTTTCTTGTTTTACTAGTGCAGGGCAGGGCAGAGTTGTAAAATAGGAACCATATACTGACACATGATGTAATGTTACCTTGCCATAATGTCATAACCAAGCACAACAGCCTAAAGAATAACACACTAACCCACAAACAATTGCGCCTACTAACTGTGGCTTCTACTTTCTCTGTTTGACTGTAACTAACTCATTGCAAAACTTTCACCTTGTTTAGGAGAGTGCATCTAGCTCTACTGGGTCATGTTGACAAATGGCAGGAGCTGCAGTAAAATGTCATGTGTTGTGCCTGCTGACGTGGATTTGCCCCTTAACCGGCCTTGTTTTCCATTATGTACAGAGTGTGATGGAGCTTTCTAATACACTGTTTCCATATCCCTTCATTTACCTGCCCATTTCGATTACTTTTGCTTTTACCTAAATTCTCTACAGGAATGAATTCTGTTAAATCTTAAAATTATTTGGGGGCCTACCATGGCATTTGGTTATGGCTGATAGTTTCATGACAATTTATTCATTAGATTCATTAGAATCTGCTCATTTGGTGGGAGAGAATACAAAGTTTCCAACAGAATTTTTCAAGTCATTAGTGGGAATACATCTGAATCATCACTTAAAAACCCCTACACACACACAAACACCCACCCACACACGCACACAGAAGCCTATTTGTCCCTCCTGGCTTCTTTACTGTCAACATGGTGGTGAAGCTAACAAAAAGAGGGATTATTGTATCTTGCACTGTGACTAACTTTAATGGATTCAAACATAAGATATCGGGTATGGAATTAATATGCAGATGCTCTGGTTCAAGATGAGGCCAAACTTGTCTATAGATGTTAGATTTTAAGCCACGACAAAGTCCAAAATATGGACTATACAACAGGTTAGGTAAGCCTTGTTTTTAGCCTAGCTAATTGCTGGAAATGTCTTTTGTTTCGTTGTGTGTGAAAAAATGGCAAAGACTACTAAAAAGACAAAAATCTAAACCCAAAAATGAAATGCTGATAACGCTCTCTAGAGGCTGCAGTGTTCTTTACTTATTTCAACTATAAGTAATTTATATATTTATGTAACTTCAACTGCTTTCAATACCATGGTCTGAGCTTTATGACAGGCTCATTCAATAAAATAGTTTAAAAAAATGTAAATCACGAGAACCATGAGAGGCCCTTAGGCATAGTCATAAATGTACACAAAAAATATTAGGCTGATTGGTCCAGTAGTATGCAAAATAAGATGCTAAGTGACAGACGCACAAACAATTCTCATATAGGAGTTATTGTCTAAAATTTGAAGTTGGCTATAACAGTACAGCCGTGTTCTCATTTAGGTAAAAAAGGTAATTAAAGGCAATTGTGTTGTTTTTTTCACTAATACATTCTATCACTCATCTGAAATGTCTGCACCATGAGAGAGGACATTATAAACTGTAAACTTCACTGAACTGTATCCTCTTGCTGCAGGACAACAGAACCATTTTTTGGTGTTTGGCCAATGTGTTGCCCAAAAAAATGTGTTTAAACTACTGATTTTTTGTCGTGGTGTTTCTGTGTTGCGTAATGTAAAGGTCATCATGAAAGGTAAACTTTTTAATGCAAATCTAGAATGCAAATGTAATACAAATTGTATCCATAATGTCTCAAATCAATCTGACAGTATCCACAAATAGAGTTCAAGATTATCATGTGCTTCACGTGTTATAGTTAAAATCAGCCAGGAATAGACCGGTGAACAACCCATGGTTATAATATTAGAATGTGTCAGATTGCTTGGCGATCACTGACTTACAGTAAGCAAACTATGAATAGACTTACAGCTGTACTAGGTTTCACCCCTTGGTGAGCCAAATGTCATCAAGTAATGTAACGTGATTTGAAATATAGCTGAGGATTGTCTCAACAGCTTGCACTTTAATGCTCCTATACAAGGTTACAATTAATTTTGTACCCTTTCAAAACTGTCCAAAAGTAACAAAATCTGCTAACCTGCACCTCTAAAACTTAAAATGTGTCAGCTTTATGGGTACTGTTATATGAATTTTGGTACCAATTTGGACGGAATTAGCTGTTTCTTGCTCTTTATTTTAGTTTAGCTAACCGCTGCTTGCAGTAGCTTCATATTTATCCTGGGTGGCAATGGCGCAGTGGATTAGACACATACCTTTGGTGTGAGAGACCCAGATTCAATTCCCCACATCCACTAATGTGTCCCTGAGTAAGACACATAACCCGTGGTTGCTCCAGAGATGTGCAACCAAGCGACTGTAAGTTGTTTTGGATACAAGCGTCAGCTAAATGAAGTAATGTACGAATATGAGAGTGGTATCTGTCTATTTCCTGCCAAGAAAGCGAAAAAGGTATACCTACTTCCCAAATCCTATTACTAGGATTTACATTTATCAAAACATACTACTGCAGATAGATGCTATGAATCAATGTTTAATACACCAATAGTAGTTACTGGTATGTCAGAGACAAACAGATAATCAATTTCATGGTCTTTGGCTTGGCAACAATAGCAATATCGTTTTTCCTGCAGTGATTCATGTATTAATCTCTTTGGCCTTTCCAATTACACAAGCTTCTTCTTTGATATTCCTCTTCTTTTCAGACTACAAAGCATCCTGTTGTGTGCCGTATGTAAAACGGGGCTTTACTTCAGACTAACTCAATCATGAAAACCTCATGAACTAAGACACATGACTACAAAAACAAACTGGTCTCTCACTGTCTTTAGCAAATGGTATGAGGAAACAAAATTATTCACAGTCATCGTGCTGTGAGTAAATAAAATGAATGAAACCGCTGTGATCCTGATTACTATGGACCGCAGAGGAATGTGACCAGACAAGAATAATCTGCGCTGCTTTGCTTGAAGCCACCGCACCCATGACCTGCTGATGTGGCTGAAAACCATTTGTCTTTCCATCAGTGAGCTTTCTGAAAAACAGAGGATCACTTTTAGTTTTTATTTTTTTATTAATCCTTAGTGCTTAAACAAACTTCACAACCTTTGCAAGGTCTATGCGTGAAGCATGTGCGAGGTTTTTCTTACAGTAACTGGACTCCACATGCATGTACACCACAGCTTTCCCCTGGATTCTTAAGGTCACGTCTCATGTGAGGATGAAATGTATCTCTAAAGCATATCTGCCTCCAAGACACACATAAATTACATTCACACTTGGGATACCCCCCCAAGCAAGTAGAGGCATTTATGGTAAGAGTGACATAAGTTCAGACTTTAAGAAGAGGAAAAGACAACATTTTAAGCTGTATACTATGAAAACAGTGATCACAGATGATTTCAAGTTTTATGTCATGAAGTAGAAACTAAACCCATATACTGCTTTACAAAGTGGACGAAACTGCTGACTGTCTCTGTTGCAACCAGTGAAAAACACTTAAAGGTGAAGAACACATCTTTACAGGTGCAAACCACTTTCATCCCAACAGGCCTTTTTAACACCAGGCATTTTGACATGTCATAGCTGGTAAAGCACAGTTGAAATCAATCAAGAATTAACAATTGCTGCTGCGTATGTGCACGGATATTCACTCTTAAAGTCATACCACATACTCACTCTGTGCACGTTTTGAGTGTGCTGGGTGTCCATACTGGAAAACAAAAAAAAATATGCTCACAACAGTCAGTACGAATACAAATAAAAGCAGATTTTTGAGTGTGTTGTTGATGGACACTTTCACACCACAATGCAATAATGTACTTTTAATACATTATCTAATGTATCTTGCTAACTAGAATATTCCCTAACTAAGACACCAATAAATGTACAACAGGCAGTTTATTTGGTTGGCGAGAAGGTTCAGGAAGGAGGATGGAGGAGTCGAGAATGTCGGGATGAAGGGGGTTGATCTGGGTCGTGGTGGACGGAGTGGCTAGGAACCTGGGGGTTGAGACTCAGGGTGGGGGTACATCTCTATAAGTGTCTTGCTTTGTGAGCCCCCTGTGGTTTCTGTGGCGGAAAAAGAACAATTACTTTGGCGGAATTATGAATTTTAGCATGCATGTCTTTGATGGTGGGAGCAAAGCGATGCGCATGGGGGAAACCCAGGCAAACATGGGGAGAACATGCACAACTGTACACAGAAATGACTGGAATGACTGAGGTCTGAGCCCAGGACCTTCTTGGCCGTAGTGCTGGGCCACAGTGCTGCCCATTGAAGGAGGATAAACAGGGTTTGGGGGGAGAGAAGTGGGCTAGACAGACTTGATTCTATGCATGTGAAGGTGATTGGATTAGACAGGGAAAGGTGGATGAAATGAGTGAAGCACAGGTGTTTGGATTAGTAATAGAGATGCATTTTTTTCTGAATTTAAGAATGGCAGTCAATTTTTACTATTATTGTCCTTCCATGTGATGTCTTAGGTTATTATTATACGTACAACGACATAAGATAAAAATTAGTGAATGAAAACAAATGAGACCGAGATCTACTACACACAGCATGAATCACAACAATTAAGCATGGAAGGAGGAAGGAAAAGAGAGATTAGAGAGCATTTACAAGCAATTAATCATCAGCAATTCTTTCAGATTTAACTATTAATCTTCTGATTGACTCATTTGAAGCCTACATATGAAAGTCATAACATAACAAAGCAGCCATTTTTGTGTCTTTTTCTCTGCCTACAGCTGGGTCGCTCTTCTTATCTGTGTTTTCACGGGAGGGCAAGGCCACACTTCTGTGGAATCAGCAGGGAGGAGTGTGTGTCTGTGTTTGTGCTTATGTGTGTGTGCTTAAGGGGTTTTACTGCCAAGACTAAATTTACACAGCTGCTTGACAGTAGTCAGCACATTGAGCTGACTCTGAACCACACTCGATAGTATCACTTTCAGGGATTCTACACAGACTTATTTTCAGTTCCAGGAAGCATAACTTTGAAACCAGTTACACGGGTTGTCCTGCCTTAATATCTCCAAAAACATGACCACACAAGTGATAGACACATCTGTGGCACTCAAGCTTTGGACGTTAAAGAGACATCTGTGTCTTAACCCCTCTGTTGTATTTCCTTCAGCCCCCCTCTCTTGGACACCCACCTGTGAAATGTGAGACTGGTGAGTGTAGTCTGGTTTCACAATTACAAGGCCCTTCCCATAAAACATGAGCCCAGATGTTTCTCGCTGTCTTGTCAGTGACGCTTGTCACTCATTTCCTGATAGAAAGCTGTAGTTTTGGCTCCAGGAAGTGACATGGAGACTTTTCGCAGCCGAAGGTTGACCAGTTTGAACCTGTTTGACACATTAAGTCAGGGGAAATTGTCTGTACACCAACACAAACTCCACATGATTTTGTTTGTGATGTTTTTACCCGTTAATAAATTACATGTATAAGAGGCTTCAAAAGTGGCTGCTACCTTGTCTTACTACAGAAATTAAGATATTTTGCAACTACCATGTATGTTTTGTTCTTCTAAATGTAATCCTTGGTGTTCACACCCTTTTTCCTGGCACCAACGAACAAGCTGATTTCATTAGTGTTTGATCACTGTGACAGAGCAAACCTTCGAGACAGGAACTGTATGACTCATCCATGGAAGGGAACGCTATAAACTTTGAGCACAGTGGAACCAATATTTCAATACTTCCCTATCCATGCATTTTGTTACATATGTACATACAGTACATGCCTGACAGATATACATACTGAAGTTTGATGCCATCAGAAAAGATTCCTAGATTTGAGAATGTAGAAGTTATGCAAATTGCAACTAATCAGCATAAAAAATACACTATTTAGAAAAAAAGGTAGCAATTTCCAACCATGCACTGTAAAATTTTGATTATCCTGCACTGTTTAATGATAGTTTTATCTTTTGTTAGAATATTCCACAAATCTTTGACAGTGAATAATTATCAATTGAGTCCTTTAGCCAATTAGTTCCAGCTTCTTAGATTTACTGATCTGAGTTTCACTCAAAATCAATATTTTTTGGGCTTATCCAACTGTTGGTTGGAATACTACAAGCACTGTTTAACCACATTGGGATTTTGGAAACTGAAAAATTTCTCATTTTCTGACATCATAGACTAAGCTGGTACTTGAATGAAAAAAAAAAAAAAAAAAGATCAATTGATAAAAGTAAATATGACCTGAATTACATGTTATAGCCCTTAAGTGCTAGTATACAAAAATATTTCAGGGACAGATGAAAATTTCATTTTAAATCTGCCATCAACAAAAGCACATCACACAAGTTGTGTCACTAGATAGATATTTATTAGAAAAAGAAAAGACAAGCATTTTACAAGCCGCTGCACTAAGACAGTTACTCAAGAAATCAGGCTTTACCAGCATTAAATAAGAAAAGCCACAATCGGCAAGCAGAGGAGGAGTAAACTATATATACACACACACCAAAAAAAATAAAGAAAAAATTGACAGTGTAACATCAAGAATTCATTATTTGTTTGAGGCCCCTTTCTGGACTTGAAGCAGTTAAGAGGAAGATCAAAAGAGACACACTGGGTTAAAAAAAAAGGGGATAACAAAGTAGTGGCATCTCACTTGACGCAGAAGTTCCTGTATTGAAGCTGAGCTGGGTTCTGACTGATGCAGGGAGTGTGGGGAAATCTCTTGTCAAAAGGGTTAAAAGTCTACACTACCAGGACCTATGGTGACTGTTGAGCATGCCTAGTCTACAAAGACAAATACACACCTCGTCTGTACAAGTACTGCTAGCAAGACAGGGAGTACATTATGGGGATTCTAACAGGGGACTGAGAGACAAGCATGTACAGATGCTTCACCTGACTACCTCCCAGCCCCCTGTCTATGCTAATAATCTCATCAACTTCTAGAGCTTTTCCACTTCCATACATCCAGCCTCGCATGCCATTTGTTAATTGTGTAAAACACTTAATACAAGTGGACTTTGTTATGGCATGTGAGTATGGGAGCAGAAACAACGCCGTCTGACACTACACATTCTGGTTTCTAAGCCACTGAGTTGGTCTTGCCGCGGCGGTGCTTACGAACTTCCTCCATCAGGTCCTTAAGGTATTGAATCTCTCGGCTGATGGACTCCGCCTTCTCCGTCAACTCATGATTTCTCTTCTCCAGACCTTCTAGCTCTGTGCCAAGCAGCTCCTGCTCGACCCTCTTCTTCTGTCTGTAGCGAGTGGCTGCCGTCTTGTTCTGCTCCATCTTCTTCAGTTTCTTTTCCACAACCTTGGGAGCACCGGACACTGATTTGACCCTGGAGCTCTTGGAAGAGGGCTCTGGTTTGGAGTAGGGTTTGGTCCTGGAGGATCCAGCTGTGGTAGAGGGGGTGGAAGGAGTAGAGGGGAGGCGAGCAGGTGAGCCAGCAACAGACTCTATGCCGGAGTCGCTGTCGCAGTCGCTTGATGGAGAGGCTTTAATGGACTGGTCAGGGAGCGATACGAGGGAGGGCTCGTCGTTTTTGGTGAGCAACACCACAATGTGGCTAGAAGTGGGAATAGAGAGCACAATGGGGCTGGGGGTCTGAACACTTCCTTTGAGATCTGGAAGGATGGTGGCGGTTAGGGGTGTGGATGTTTTCTCTGCATCCAGGACATCCACTTCACTCCCCAGCTCCAGTGTGTAGGCTGGAGAGGGGGGAGATTGAGAAGGAGCCGGGGAGGGAGGCTCACACTTCATAACCTCCAGATCAAGAGCCACTTCTGTCTTAGCTTCAGCTGCTCCAGGGAGAGGGAGCTCCAGTGGGAGAGAGGGGATGCTGGGCAGTGACAGCTCCTGCTCTAGGCTGTTGTGTGGGGCGGGGATGGTTGTGTCAAATGAATCTAGATCCAGATCCATGTGGGAGTTGAGGGAGGCCAGGAGATCCTCAGGGGAGCTGGGAGACTCATCGGATGAGCAGGAGCCTATGAGGGACTCCAAGTCAAATTCACTCAAGTCGATTTTTTCTGACATCCAGTCCATGCCCGCAAAAGCGTCATCTGCTGACAGCGGATATATCAATTAATATATGATCAAACAATAATATATGAATTTGATACAAACAGGCCTTGTGAATGTCCTCTTTAGTAACTGGGTTTTCAGTGAATACAAAAGCAAAACTTTCATCAGTGACCTCTTTTCAAATGCCACCCTGTATAGTTATAATTTTACGACTCGTATAAACAACTTGCAATCAAATATCCAGGGCACCAGGAAAAGCTTGTACCTAAACAGGTGCCAAGAGATACAATGACTTTCATACTAACTGAGGATGCCGCAACAAAAGGAACGCAAGTCATTATGATATAACATTTAATAAAACAAGTTTAAGCCAGTTCTAACTAAATGGAGCCACACCTGCTAATGAATGTTCATCACGTACCAACTATTATTTCATGCCTTTAATTGTGGTTTTGGACAAAGTGTGTTGTATGTTAAGTCTTCATACGTTTTATTTACTTTGAATATTCACTAGTATTTATATTGTGTAGTGCTGCATTTAAAAATAAAAAAACAAAAAGGGGACAGTGATTTAGCAATCCAATTTTAACATCTAGGACACACTGTCTGCAGGGCAACCTAAAGTACTTCACTAACACTAAACCACCTTTATAAAATATTTACAGCTTTCCTGAAAGCATCCCCAACAGCTCTAAGAACCGTGATACGCGACAACTTCAATTTACTCTCACCTTTACAAGCGTCTGCTCCAACATGGGCGTCGAGCAAGTCGCTGTCAACCAGCCAGGGGAGGGTCGATGGGTTCGCTCCGGCCTTGGTTCCCAAGAAGGAATAGGGTTGGGTGGGAGGAGGAGAGGGAGGCGGGGATGCAGAAGAGAGTGGGGAGGACGACAAGGTCTGGTTGAGAGACCAGGAAGATGCGTAGGAGGACAAAGAGAGGGGGGGCGAAGCTGGCGCCGTCCCCTCTAGAGAGAAGGAGGGAGAAAGAGCTTCTTCTTCATCTTGGTCCAGAAGGGGCCCCATGGGGTCAGCCGTCAGAAACAAGGGCCCTGTGGACAAGGACTTCCTCGTTAAGTATCTTATTTTCTACACAAAATACTTATTTAACAGAAAATAATCTGTGCCAATTTATTTCCCTGTTATATCGAGCCATCTATTTCCACTCTAATAGACCTAAAAAAAAAATTAAAGTGCTCAATATAAACTACAAGTTAATGCCACAAAATACTACCTTTCTGTTTTGAGACTGAATTTTTTTCATTTTCATTCTTGATGGAAACTAAACTTTGCCACCCTTCACGTTGTGTTATCTGTGTATTCAGTAATGTTTGTAGCAGTGCTCTGGGAACATTTGTCATCACAACACCAACCTAAGTACAGGGCCCCCACGTCCTCCAAGGCCAGCTGGGAGAGTGTCATCACTGCTGCTGGTCAGTGTTAGCCGTGAGAGGGTGAATAAAAACAAAGGCGAGTCTGTTGACGTTAAGTCGAGGGGTTCGATACCGCTGTCGACTGCAGCAAGGCTGAGGGTGGTTGCTGAGAGAGACCTGGGTAAAGGAGATACAGAGATGCAAGCCATGTTATGGGAAGAAAATGACAAACACGCACAGTTTGAGCGTTCAGAGTGTTCACTAAGCACCACAAGGTGTGGTGACGGCGCAGTGGATAACACATATGCCTTTAGTGTGAGAGACCCGGGTTCACAGTGACACTGAGCAAGACACTTAACCTCCAGAGGCATGAGACCTCTGACATATAGCAATTGTTAATCGCTTTGGATAAAAGCATCAGCTAAATGAATGATTTATTTATGATAATTATTCATTCTTTCTTATATAAATTATGTATTAACAAAACTGTATACAGCAGGAAAGGGTTTGAGAGCAACACAAATTTATTAGATGGAAATAGTATGCCAGGGACTTTTAAAGTAGGCCAATGGTATCTGTATATCTTAAATCCTCTTCAATGTCTGTACTTCCTGAAACAAGTACACATTTCCGCACTCTGCACCACTCATGCAAACAATGCGACTGTGCAACTTTTGTGAGCGTGTGCTTGTGTCGTTTAGGGTGTTAGCGTATTTGACATGGGGAAGGGGGAGGCTAATTTTGTCTAATCCGTTCCACTGAAGTGTCAAAGCCGCGTTGGTGTGCAACACTCCGCCCTCACCGGGGGATAATATTTCCTAATTTGGTCATGCTTTGGCCGGTAAACCCGCCCTCCTCAGTGAGTCACCGCGGAGATGTGGGCGGGCAACCGCCATTTTCACAACAGAGCCATCTGTGCGAAGGGTTGAGTGAAAAGGACAGTACGCGCCATTTTGGACACGCCACGTTGTCAATGTTTAATACATACAAACACTACAAATGTTAAAAAATATTTATGTATCCCACAGGGTCAACAAGTCAAGAGGACTTTAAATGAGGTGCGTGAAAAGTTCTCTTGTTGTTAAAAGGACAATCGTCAAAACAAAACGGCACAACACAGGCTGTCGCGCCGGCTAGGACTATTAACGTTAACATCAACTGAATTTGTTTGTAATTTAACTCTACCACCAACTCCAAACCAGGAACTCCAGCTACATGTCGGGGCTTAAACAACAGTTAACATCCAGGGCGCTAAACCATAACATTACTCAACAAGTCTGTTAGTTGTATCAACACTAGCCAGTGGAGTTGGCATTAACGCCGGCTGTAAACCAATGGGAAAAACAGCGGTAAAAAAGTCCATATAAAATACTTACGCCATTTTGCCAGAAATAGCCAGTGCACTTAGCCGCTGCACTGCCGGGTTGTTGCCGCTGCAAGGATAGCCGCTGCACGCCTTTAAACTGCCATTTTAGCGCGAGAGAGCTTCCACCGGGAGTCGATTAGAACTTTCTACATGCGTTGGAAAGAAAGACGGGCGGAGACAGACACAGTATAATATATAGAGCCAAAGCACCGCCCACTGCATTCCTCCGCGGTGTCACTCCGCGGGGCTGTTCGTTTAGCTGCGAGAGTGACGCGAGTTTCCGTTTCATAAAATGAATTTACAAGCAGTAGCAAACAAAGCTCCTTCCAGCTGGGTAGTAGAAGTGGTAGTAGTATTAGTAGCAGCAGCAGCGACACGTGGAATGCTGCGATTACTCCGCTAGATTCTTGTTTATGATTGGTTAGATGCATAGTGTCTATACAGCTGACAAAATAGATCCATTCAGAGCTTTAAGCACGAGTATCTCCCTACGTCAAATGTAGGTCAAATGCAAAATGTAAACATTGGGGAAGGTTGCATGAGTCTTTTACAAATGTCAGTGACTGATAGGGAGTAATGACGGTGTACAACGACCATTGCATAACACATACTACAGGAACTTTCTTTAAAAATATTTTAGATCAGTACTATATGATATTTCCGGTGCCTACTTATTTTAGAAGCATACATCTAGCTCAATCAATATGGTCAAAATTTTAATTTAGCCTTTTTAAAAATTTAAAAACTTTTTTTAAATCCTGCATCCAGCAACACATTTGTTAAATGATTATGATTGATTGATATGAATTATGTCTATAGGCTATTTCAAAACCATATGGTTGTTGATGAAATGTTCTTAAACTCAGAAATGATCTTGTATTGTTTCTTAATGCTGTGTGGTGAAGCCAATGGCAATTAAAAAAATTGTGGACAGTACATTACTAACCAACTTTAATAGTATGATGAAAAGTATGATGAATCCCGATTTAAGACTGTGACAGTTGTAACATGCAAATTAGATCTCATTACAGAGTAAAACAAATCATTGCTGACTGTGGAGATTACTGCACCAACCTAGTAGAGCTAGATTTTAATGGCTCATCATCCTTTTGTCTGAAAAACTCTGTCTCCTTGGCAAGGGAACTGGCTGCAGAAAGAGAGAGGGTGGCACTCAACAAACATTTACATGTACTTACATATATTTAAACACTGAAACTTCTTGGTCTTTCTTAGAAAAGTATTCATTCAGTCTGTATTTTGTAATATTTTAATTTTCTCAATTCTCTTTCACTTGTCTGACATTTATCCAGATTCTAAAGTTGACCTTGCCAAGCACACCATACAGGAATGGTTACATTTTGTTGCTGGCACACTCATGGCTCATTTGCTGTTTGTTTTTTTTTGCGTGTTTTTCAGTTCAATAAACTGATTAAAAATGATTAAAATCACACATACTTTCACACTACGTTGTATTGCTAAATTATTTGTTGCTATGTTTCTGCATTAGCAACTTGCAGTGTGTTGTGATTCATTGCAGCTGTTAGTTAAATATGACAAATTTGTTTTGGCGGCTGTGGCTCAGGTCGTCCACTTATTAGAAGGTCGGTGTTTCGATCTCTGGCTCCCCCAGTCTGAAAGTCAAAGTATGCCTGGGAAAGATACTGAATCCCATTGCTCCTGATGGCCGTGCCATCAGTGGAGAATGTGTATTTCCGTTTCTGATGGCAGTTTGCACCTGTGTGTGCCTCTGCCTCAGTGGGTGACTGTGATGTAGTATAAAAGCGTTTTGAGAGGTTGGAAAGACTAGAAAGGCGCTATATAATTACAGACCATTATTTGTTATTATTCCATCTAGTGTGAGCGATATATCAATTACTTGAGATTCGTCTAAATATAAAAACACAAAAAGTAGCAAATACTTTAAGCAGGTGTGGTAAAACAACATTTTCCAGTGTAGCACATTTCATACAAAGAGGCAATTTATCATCTTTACATAATGCATTTACAACAAAGATTTAATAAGAAATCCGGCATAAAACACTTGAACACAAATTAAAAAGATAGAAATAAAAGAAATTAACACAAAACCCAAATGATTTTCATTATCCAGTCCAAGTAATCTTCAAGATCAGTTCAAATACAACATTTATAAAATAAAATACACATACCAGGAGATAAGTATCTTTACTAAAACTATAACCATTTACAACCACTCAAGTTAGGCTAATTCATAGGATTTGGGCTAATCAGTGTAGATAGAAGAAAAGTAACAATAATAATACATTTATTTATAGAGCGCTTTCAATCAAAGTGCTTACAAAACAATACAATTAGAATATAAGCAGAACAATATAGCCTAAATTTAAATTGAAACACGAATAGTAAATACCACTATAAAAAGACATCAATGATAAATGAACATTTAGCACTCATATGCAGCAGTGAATAAGAAGGTTTAAAGCTTTAACATTGAACATTGACAGTGACATTGAATTGAACATGCCAGTCTAATATCTGCTGGAAGACATTGTTGTGTATGTTGGAGTTTTTTTCCTAACCTTTGGTACAGTTAGAAGTCTTGTCCCGTGGGAGTGCAGCAACCATGCAGGCACATAAGAATTTAAAAGATTAGACAGATATAACGGTGCAAGGCAATTCACTAATTTGTACGTTAACACCAAAACCTTAAAATCTGTATGAAGAGGGAGCCAGTGCAGTGAGGCCAGGAGTTATATGCATGTATTTAGGTGATCCAGTAGGAATACGTGATGCAGCATTCAGGACCATCTGCAGACCTCGCAAACTTCTCTTAGGCAGCCCTGAGAACAATACATAACAAAAGTCCAGCCTAGATGTAACAAAGCCTTGAATAAGGGCCTAAATATTAATCAAATCTTTGTGATTCTTCAGATATGAAAGAAGGCTATTTTTGTCACCTCTCTTACTCTCCAGGTTTACATTTTCTTTATTTACAAATGCCACATTGTCATACGATAAACTAAATATATGTGTAAAATAAAATATATGTAAAAAGATCAGACAAGAAAGGGTCTAGAGAGTTTATACCTATTTTTCCACTGAACAGTGCTTACTGAACAGGTCCTTGATTTGCATGAGCTCATCCAAAGCCTTATTGAGATTCTCTGCTACCTGACGGATTTTCATTGCAAATTTTGATTCAAGGCCCTTCTTTAGTTTCTGACCATTCTTTCCTTGTTTGAAGTACATATCCATGCCGAGGGCAAAGCCTTGCATCATCCCAGATGCCTTACTGTTAGCTTCTATGGCCCTAGCACTTGCTCCTCCTGTAGTGGCAAGCTGTATTGTCCCGGAGACTCTCACTGAAGCCATCCTGGCTTCACTCAGAACAGACAGATCATGATTCTTTAGCTGCTCCATGCCCTCATTGATGAACTTTAAGCAATCCTGAATATCCTGCATGAGGTCGCTATACTCCTGGAAAATCTTTTCAATTTTCTTCTTGTCCTGACTGACGTTCACCTGGAAGGACAGATTTCATAATATTTTGAACAGCAGCTTTAAGCACGTCACTAAATAAATTAAAGCTACTACATCTTTTGATTATTCGGCATAAAATTGTGTGAAAAATTATCAGTGTGTTGTTTTGATCCCATTCATCCCAATCATTGCTGTGTGCCACAGTATGCCACATATTGTTTTTTAATACTACCTTTAGGGGGTGCCAAAATATAAATGTTTTAAGTTATACACTAGTGGCTATAACTTAAATGCATTTGTTGGCAAAATGACAACATTTAAACAGATAGATTCTCTGCGTTTTGTCTTAAGGAAGGTTATAGGTATATTTTTCTGAAATACTTTGTTTACCACATTCACAACTGTTTTATCTCTTTCCGCACCTGTACCTCTTTCTGCCTGAACGAATGTATCTTGTCAGCCAGTGAACATTGGTCAAACCTTAAGCGTGGCAATTTTATTTATATTGCACATTTCATTGCATGTAAACTAATGGGATCTACTTTGACATGCATACAAAAACATTTAACATGTACAGCATAATATGTACATAATTGGTTTAAATACAAGAAAGCATCACATTAAAAAAAAGAAAAATAATGAAATGAAAGAAAACCACACACTCTAAAAAGCATCCACACCACAGACACAAACCACAAACAAAATCAGTAAAGTTTGTTTCATGTCTTGTCACCTTGTTGGCGATGGCTGCTGATGCACCTGTGACGCCGCCGGCTGTAGCCACGCCAACTCCGAGTACAGTTAGCCCCAATGAGGCTCCCATTGTGAATGGACTCAGAATCACCCCGGCAGCTGCTGCCACACCTCCCACTACACTTGTAGCCCCTCCTGTGATGCCAGCAATCTTTGTACCCTTTGAAACCTTAAGATTTAAAGGAATTTATTTGATATAATTTCTCAATATTTGATAAATATTTGATAAGAGAGCAAGTTATGGTGACTTTATTCAAAAATCGAATATATTTCAAGCATCCAAAACATATGGAGCAGACCAACCCAGAAAGCACGGTGTGATTGATCTGAATGAAATGATTCCAGGAAAGCCTGGTTGAATTATTTTTAAAAAGCTTAAATTTTGATTTACAGTCTTATGATAACTGACTGCTACATACTCAACCTTTCATTATCATGTTATTTTTTTACCTTGTCTAAGTTGTCAGCAATGCAGAGCAGCTCATCAGTGTGTTGCTTCAGGGTGCCACCGCGTTCAGACAACAGGAGGATGTAACACTGGACAGCTTTATAGAGATGTTCAGCTTTAACTTTGATGACCCTGGAATGTATTGTGAGAACATCAACAACATTTGATCAGATTATTATCATTCAGCTTTAGTTGGAGGTACCATCTTCCCAGTTTAGTCAGAAACACGACTGAGTTTAAGAGCGCAGATTAAATCATATTGAGTATAAGTTTAGGGCAAGTCAGTAACAAGATGCATCATCAACCAGGCTATACCGAAAACAGTGGCATTGTTAGGAATGGGTTTTGTGTTCATGTTTTTCCTGTTTTAGTCTGTTTTCATGGGTTTGGTTTTGGGTGTTTCTGTAAGCTTTATTTGATTTTGTCATGTTTAGGGTTTTGAGTTTTGTTGCTTAGTTCAGTCCTTTTTTCATTTGCATGTTTAAGTTTACTTAGTATCTGTCTTGTCTCTTATCTTCGTTCTTAGCCCTGCATTTTAGTTTTTTGCCTTAGTTCTTAGTCCTGTGCCTTAGTTCATGTTCTAGTGTTACTTCTGGTCTGTGTACTTCTGTGTTTGTTGTTATTATGGTCTTGTCTACCTTGTGTTCTGTTTCATCCTAGTCTCTGTTTGTTTCTCTGTTGGGTTGTTGTTAGTTTATCTCTGCTCCCCCGGTGATCACTGTGCCCTGTCTGTTCTCTCCTTGTATCTGTACCTTAGTCCTTAGTCCTATGTCTCCATGTTAGGTTCCTGTTTGGTCCTGTCTCTGTTCCCTGCCCTAGTTTTGTATTGTTATGCAGTTGCTTCCCGTTTTCTGTTTTACTTTGGTAACTCTTTCCTAGAGTGTTCCCATTTGCATTACTTCCTGTTTTATTTTGTAGTGTTCAGTTCTCATGTGTCCTCGTCTAACTTTGTTTTCTGTTGTTTGATTACCTGATGTGATTCATCTGTGCTTCCCTCCCTGCTCATTTGCCTGTGTACTTAAGCCTTCAGCTCTGATCAGTCTTTGTGACGTCCTTTGTCTGATGTTGAATGTTCTGTCTTGCTTTGTTCCTATTTTATTGTTCTGCGTTTTGGATAACCCCGGTTACTTTGGATTCCCTTTCAAATGCATTTACCTTGGATTGGATTTTGCTTTATGCTCTATGGAAGCCTGTGCAGTTAAGTTTTTATTTAAATAAATATTTTGTTGAACTGCATACTCCTTCCTGTGTCTGTGGGTCCACACCTAAGATTGCAATCAGGCCTTTCAGATAGGAAATTTTCAACAAGGTCCACGTTTTTGAAACAGCAGCACACAGTTGTTTAAAAAATTGAGTCCTATTAAAGATCGAGTGACGTTGCAGCTACGTATGACTCTAGGGATGGCACTTTTGGACCACTACGTTTGGTACAAATATACATGGTGCCAAGAGAATTGATCCTAATACATTACGTTACAGTTATTCATTTGGTTGACTCTTTTATCCAAAGCGACTTACAATTTTTACACATGTTAGAGGTCGCATACTCTGGAGCAATGATGGGTTGTGTCATGCTCAGGGACACAATGGTGGATGGGTCACAATGGGTATCGAACCCTGGTCTCTCACACCAAAGGTATGTATCTTATCCACTGCACAATCGCGATGGCGCAATAATAATATAAGAGCTTTGATGATGCTCTGACTTTCTCCCTATCGCCACCAGCAGCTCAAAGTGTTCATTTATCATGTGAAATAGCTCAACACCTGCTTCATGTAGTGGCACCGATTACATACAAACACTCGTGGTTTCCAGAGAATGAATCCTACTGACTTCAATGATCAGCTAACTTTTGCTCTAGCACCTCTATGAAGTTTACATTTGTGTTTTTTCGTGAACTGTTGGATGGATTGCCATGAAAATTAGAACAGATGTTCATGTTCTCCTCAGGAGGAATTGTTATTACTTTGGCGATCTGATTGAAATGATTCCAGGAGAGTCTGGGTGAATTATTTTAAAAAAAGCTTAAATTTTGATTTACAGTCTTATGATAACTGACTGCTACATACTCAACCTTTCATTATCATATGTGTTATTTTTTACCTTGTCTAAGTTGTCAGCAATGCAGAGCAGCTCATCAGTGTGTTGCTTCAGGGTGCCACCGCGTTCAGACAACAGGAGGATGTAACACTGGACAGCTTTATAAAGATGTTCAGCTTTGATGATGCTCTGACTTTCTCCCTATCGCTACCAGCAACTTTTGCTCTAGCACCTCTATGAAGTTTACATTTGGTTTTTCGTGAACTGTTGGATGGATTGCCATGAAAATTAGAACAGATGTTCCCCTCAGGAGGTATTGTTATTACTTTGGCAATCCCTTAATACCTCCAAGACTAAAGACCATTCCCATTAGCCTCAGATCCAATGCATGTTTAGTACTAATTAGCAAATGTTAGCAAGTCTAAAACCCTAAACTAAGATGATGAACATGGTAAACATTATACCTGTTTACCGTGTCATCACTGACATTTTTCATGTTAGCATTATGATCGTAGCTCAAAGCATCACTGTGCTTCAACTTTATGAAATACAATAGATTTAACAATCTACTTACTTTGTTTCTTTTTCCCATCTAAGTTTGTTGTCTTCACACAGAGTATTCCAGGCTGTAAGTCAATAAAACTGTAGTTCAGCAACAGTAGGTTAACAAAAACATAAATCTTTTCAAACTTATTTTTACTCACGTGTCACATTCTTCCACCAATCCATCAAAGAGCTCGCGTCCTGGTAGAAGATGAGACGTAATTTACAAAACTTTAATTTTACTCTCTTTATATTGTTTTAGCAAAATACCTTAATGGTTGAAAAATAGTTACCATGATTTCGTCTTTGTCATCAGACTCTTCTTTGAGAGGTTTTTGATGCAGCAGAGGTAGTAATTTACGGTTATCATCAATGGATGGTTTAGGCAGCACCTGAGAAAATTAGTGACAATCCAGTTTTATTAAATTGGCTTTATGTCAGTGACATGCCTTAGCTGACTTCCATTCTTTATTCCATCACTATTCAGATAATATTAAAATTCCACTTGATGATCCATTTTTTCCTAAAAGTTTTACTTTGGCACTTAAATCACCTTTTACTAAATCCAAATGCTGGCATTTTTTTTGTGTGATTAAGGATTAAGGATTTATAACATCTGAACAGATTTCTTTCCTGTAGTCAAATAGCAAACTACTTGGGTGAGTTACATGTCATTTGTTTACCAGTTTAAACAACAGTGTTACATAGTGTTACATAAAATTTTAAAACATACATCAATGAGAATTATTCACTTTTTTTCCACAATAGTTTTTTCTCCCCAAAATAAAATTTACCACATTTACCAGAGTATTTTGTGGTTTTGGTATATGTAACATACTCATACTTTACTTACTAAGAAGCTGTTTTGCTCACACTGCACCCTACAGAAACAATACATGTTACTTATCTAAAAATCCTTGATCGACCTGTTTGAAGAAATTTGACAGATATTTTAAGTAGAGTAGATAATATCCCATAATTGTAATAAAACATAAAAGAATGTTACCTTTATTATATTAACACCATTTACAGAGTCAAATCCTCCTGAATTTTTTTTAACAATCCAATTTTTTGGTGACACTGGTGGAGGAGTTGAGCAGCCCAAGCCTCCCTGAGCCAAAGGGGAAATGAACATTCAAATTCATAGTTATAGAGTGAAAAACATTTATCAAGTCATAATTAAAGGTATCAAAATAATGATACAAAATATTATTAATTATCCCATCCAGAAATTGCAGATCAATAAAAAAATATTACACAGACTTTGATGAAATCTGATTTAAGACTGCACATGACAGTTTGAGTTAACATGCAAATTAGGTCTCATTACAGAGTAAAACAAAACACACTGACTGTGACGGTCACTGCACTAACCTCTGGAGAGTTTGTGGGAGACTGAGGAGTAGAGCTATACATAGATGGCTCTTCATCGTTAGTTTTATCTGGACGGTTTACCTTTGTTCTTGGCATGGGAACTGGCGGCTGAAAGAGAGAGGGTGGTATATTAAAACATTGAATCTGCTTGGACTTTCTTAGGAAGGTTTTCACCGTATATTTTGTGATATTGAAATTTTATTAATTCATGACAACATGTATCCAAATTCTAAAGTTGCAGTTTACAGAACACTAACTCTACTTTAACTAGTTCCCGACAGTTTCTAAATCCTAATTGGAGTCAAATTCCAAACTTACTCTATCAGGGCTGAGATCGAGCCATCCCTACAAAAGAATTCACGAGGAGTGAAAATATGATCAAGACAAAACATTGCTATCTGTGATCCTAACCTGAAGAGAGTTCTGAGCTGTTACTTGACCTTGCCAAGCATGCCAGACAGGATTGATTACATTTTGTTTTTGGCACATTCAACTCTGCTGTATTCACTCTTGTTCTGAACAAACATGTCTTTACTGTTTAATTTAATTTAACTGTTAAATAACTCCTACTCTGATAAAAAAAAAAAGAAACTGTAAAAAATTGAATTTTTTTTTTGGTCTACGATTGACTTCTGAACTAGTTTTGATGTTGCAAAATCATTCTTGAGTGGAGCGAGACTTCAAGGCAAGGATATTTATCTAGCTCCTTCCAAACACTTCCTTGCTTCACAGAAACAAATATACAAATACAAAGACTTTAAGCAAGGACATTTAATATAAGTACTGATTTATTGTATGGTAAGTTTGCAGTTACTCATCATGAATTTTGGACTGAATAATACATTTTTGGCAGGATCACAGTATACAGTTAATTTTATGCTGTTTGAATTCTAATTATGAAAATCTTTCTCAATTACACAGTCATATTTAAACATATCAAAATACTGATACCACATTTTATTAATTATATCCATCCAGAAGTTGAAGAAGAAAATTTTAATTTGACCACAGACTATGATGAACTCTTAATTTAAGACTGTACGCATGCATGCAATTTAGATCTCATTACAGAATAAAGCTAAACCTTGCTGACTGTGGAGATTACTGAGCACCAACCTGTGGAGATTTTGTGGGAGACTGAGGAGTAGAGCCAAATTTTGGCTTGTCATCTTCAGTTTTGTCTGGACAGGACATCAGATTCCTTGAAAAGGGTGGTGGCTGCAGAGAGACAGCATCAGTCAACAAGATACATACAGTATTTTTTAACACTGAATCTGTTTGGACTGTCTTACAATGGCATTCATTCACGATAAATTTTGTGATTAGATTAGAATTTTCTCAATTTCCTCACTTGTCTGAAATTTTCCAGATTCTAAGTGCTGAATCTACATTAACTTTCCAAGCAGAGTGTACATATCTAATTAAACATTACTCTATCAGGGCTGTGATCTTGCCATCCCTAAAATAATTTAAAAAGGAAAGCATAGATTTGATCAAGAGAAATCAGTGTTTACATGCGACCTATTCTGAAGACATAGCTGAGTTGTTACTTGACCTTGTCAAGCATGCCAGATATGATTAGTTAAAATCTTTGTTGTTGCCACATTTACGTCTTGTTTGCTGGTTTCACTTTTGCTCTGAACAAACGTGTTTGTTCAGTAACTGTTAAATACTAAAAAAAAAAAAAAAATCAAAATCTGTAAAAATCCAAATATTTTTTTATTAGGTAGAAATAATGTGATTGCCATTTAGCAACCTCCCACACAGAAAATGTGATTTATTTGATCACCACATATAAAATAATAAACTTTGAATAATAATTTGTGTCTTTTGTTTTAAACCAAACAAAAATCAATGAACTGGTTAAGAATGATTAAAGTAACACGTACTCCTTTAAAAAGACTTGTAAATATACAAATATTTTTCATTTCAACAGTTGAAGTTGAAGTCAGTTCTCTGTGTTCAAGTTTCTACATCACACTTGTGTAAGTTGCATATCGGTGCATATGCACACTATACAGCTATTATGTTGCAAAATAATTATTGAGTGGAAGAAGACGTCAAAGCAAGGCAAGTTTATAGCACCTTCCAAACACTGCAGAATAGTGGTTGTGTTTCAGAAATACTGATCATTGACTATAAATACTGAACAACATACAGTACTGGACAGTAATTAATAATTAATATACTTATATCATAATTGTTACACATTTAATTATCTTATTTCTTACCTGTGCCATTGTGCAACTTTCCCTGCTGTAATCGTCTCGTTGTGCGATGACTCTCTTTTGTAGCACTTACTATCTACTCTCACTATCAACTTCTGAATGCTGAACAGGTTGGAGGAGAAAATAACTGACATCTCACCATTCAACTGGTATTCATTCCTTGTCATTCGCACACTTGAATTTTTCTTGTTTACACACCCACTAAAAGTTCTGATGTCCTGCACATAACAGAGCTGATGGCCACATTTTCACAGTGAACATACAAATGCTTATCCCGACATGGTATTTGATGTACAGTGAGAGCATTCGGCCATTTACATACACTTGAAGTCATGGTGAAGCAAATAATACTTATTTCAACCACTCCACAGATTCCATATGAAAAAGTTACAGTTTTGGCAAGTCTGTTAGGACATCTTCTTTGTGTGTTAAAAGAAGTCATTTTTCCAACAATTCTATACAGACTTTCACTTACAGTTCACTATATCACAGTTTCACTGGGTCAGACGTTTACATACACATAGCCACTGCTCCATAACTGCCAATAAAAAGCCAGACTACGTTTTGCAACTGCACACGGGGACAAAGATCTTGCTTTTTGGAGACCTGTCCTCTGGCCTGATGAATCAAAAATGTAACTGTTTTGCCTTACTGACCATCGTTATGTTTGGAGGAAAAAGGGTGAAGCTTGGGAGCCAAAGAACACCATCGTGAAGTACGGGAGTGGCAATATCATGTTGTGGGGGTGCTATGCTGCAAGAGGGACTGTGCGCTTTACAAAACAGGTGGCATCATGAGGAAGAAAAATTATGTGGATATATTAAATCAACATCTCAAGACATCAGTTAGGAAGTTAAAGCTTGGTCTCAAAGGGGTCTTCAAAATGAACAGTGACTCCAACCATACTTCCAAAGTTGTGTCAAAATGGCTCAGGGACAACAAAATGAAGCTGTTGGAGTGGCCATCACAAAGCCCTGTCCTTTTCTGGACAAAACTAAAAAAGCGTATGCGAGAAAGGAGGCCTACAAACTTGACTATGTCAGAAAGAATGGGCCAAGAGCAACTTCTTGTGAGAAGGTTGTGGAAGGCTACCGAAATTTTTGGCCCTAGTTAAACTTTTTAAAGGCAATGCTACCAAATACTGAGTCAGTGTATGTAAACTTCTAACCCTCTCAGAAAGTGATCAACTGTACAACAAAAGCTGAAAAGGAACTGATATTTTATCATTCACTATTTCAGGGGAAAAGATGACAACTCCTTGTATCTAAACAGATGACACAAATGACCTATTCTGGATTCAAAATGGCGAATGTTGCCCAAAGGTGACACGTTTGCACCCCGGGTATTTTCTGAACTGTTAAAACTGTGCAGCAGAAAACTCTAATTATTTTAAGTTCAACACTTGATTTTGTCTTCATGTACAAAACTGAATGTTCATGTGATTCCAAGTTAAACCTGTTTTTCTGGAAAGAGTCTAGCAAGCTGTAATCATAGCTAAACATACAAAGTCAAAGTCCATTTTGAAATTATTTCTGCATGTATATTTAATGCCATTACAACCTAAATGAAAATGACAAAGTCAACCAGTGTTTCTTGATACTGAAAACTTTCTTTGGATTTCTGCTTAATAATAAATGTCTCAATTCAATTAAATTCTAGCACAAACTGAACTATCCTGATTGGAACTGTACCTGGAGGAGACCACCGAAACAATATAAAGCAGAATCAGAACATCAGTTAATTATAATTATGGAAAAGAAGTTTACTACTTTCTATATAAGATAAACCTTGTATTGTGTCTGAATTGTTACTTGACAATTAAAATGTAGGTTACATTTTCAATGTGTGTAAACAAAGTTACTCAACTCAGGTGTTAATATGATACATATGAACATTTTCACTATATTAGGAATAAAGCGTTTGAATAAGCTGCACTTTTCCTTGTAAAATGACAACTGGATAATTACTAGTTATGAGTTATTTTCAGATGAGAAGTAGTAAAGTTCAAGCTACAATATTATCAGAATGGACACTTTTTTTCAGCAAAACTCTTGGCAGGAAAAACCCTGGAGATATGCTTCCAGTACGCAACAGTATGTCTTGTGCCATTGTTGAGACACGTGAAATGGAACCAACTTCCAGGACTCCAGAAATCCACTTTTAATCTATAAAACACAGCTCTGGTGTTTCCACTGTGGCTGTAGTGTCTTTGGTGTCTGTGTTTGGAGCGCTTTATTTCTTCTCCTCGACAGTCCTGCCAAAGAATTCCTTCTGGAACTGCTGGAACTCCTCCTCTGTGAACAAAGACTCCGGCTCTTTGGCTTTCTTGGGGGGTCGGTCCAGACGATTCCTTGACTGTCTCCCTGAATTGTGGTTCAGGATCTGAGGAAGTGACACATAGAGCTTGTCAACACTATATGACAAACTCACATGAACTGTAACTGAGTTTTATATAAATATAAACTAAAAGTAAAGTAAATCCAAAGGATCAAATAATACAAATATGAATCAAACAATTATCATATTGCTGTTTCAATATCAGTTAAGTAAAAAGTAAGATTTCTATAAGACCTGGTGAGACACTCCCTTAATAGTTGTTCTTAACAATTTGATATAAAAATTACACTACTTTAAAAGCAATGCGGGTCATGAATACTAAGAGATTAAGCTCTGCCTCTTACCTTCAATGTGTCTGAGTCTGTTGCTTTGTGGCTTGTTTCCATAAAGTACTTGAGGTTAGCACTCATATGGCTCTTCCTCTGCTTCTTCTTGAACTCCTCTACAATTAACACCAAAGTAGAAGAGGAAGGTTAGGGCAAAAAATTATAACATATGTTGTGCTCTACTAGTAATGCAATTACATGAACTCTAAATAAGTCTAAATTATGGCAGTGTTTTACTTTTATTTCTATTTGGTTACTGAAAGGTTGTTAACTTCATAACAGAGCCACCTAGTGGTTCTGGTGTACACCTGGAGAGAGGGCAAGAACAGACAAGGCAAACTCTATTGTACAATCTACATAATGACAGTTTTAGGTTGTTTAATTACAGCCTGTATTCCCCATTAAATGCAAAAATCCACAAGTCTAGCCCACTGAATTTGGACAGTATATAGTCAATATTAGCACATGCATTGACCTTACTGACATGAAAATGCATTTAATACATTATTGCTGAAACAACATGAATTCTGCGTCAGGATGTGTTTCCCTCTGAACAATGATTCTGTGCAGGACTACAAACAGACTGACCCACTGCAGACTTGACTCTCTTGTCTTTGACTGTGGCTTTGCTCTTCCCGGGGCCCAGGCGACCCTGCAGCCGTTTGACCTGCTTGGTGACTCCCTGCCGCTTAGTGCTTACCAGCCCCATCACCGTGGCCGAGCTGGGTGTCTGCTGCTGTTGCTGCTGCTTATTCTTCTTCACTTTACTGATATCTGGCAGGGTGCACGGGACATAAAGGAAGGATTAAAAGCAAATGTACGCTGCTAATAAGGCAATACATCCCTCTATGTCCGCTGGTAACCAGTTCGCCAATGCACTAAAACTTATAATTTTGTAATTATTTTGATATACTTTAGTAAAGCTTAGTACACTTTATAATAAAATACATAGTTAAATATATAACTATTATGGTGGTTTTAACTTTACAAATGGGGATTTTCGTTTGCTTTCTCTGTTTCATAAGGCTTCACATTAAAATTACTGTTACGGTTTTATTGTACAAGTAAAAAATCTTTAAAAGCCTGTATTGGATCTCTTTACTTGTAGTGGGTCGTTTGTAAATGTAATAAATAATAATTACAGATAACGTTAGCAGTAACGTTATGTTCTGTATCTGTAATTTAGCTGGGAAACTAAAAGGCTTCACTGACCCTTAATATCGTCGCTCAGCAGCTGAAGTCCTCTCCTGATCAACGAAGCTGACATCCTGATTGAATAATATGAGGTTTTGTTGAACTGACTACGCGCTGAATCGATAAGAATGCGTCTTCAATACTGAACAGCAACATGTGCGGCTATCAACATCCGGTTATGTTACTCCTGTGCACCATATGAAATCAACCGGCCGGAAACTAGTCAACGATGCCTTAAGTTCCCTTCCTGGCAACTTCTACCTCAGCCTATAGTCATATATAGTGCTATGACTATTGCGACTACTGCTGCTACTACTAATAATACAAAAAAATCAATTACAAATTAAAGTAGGGTCACTAAATGTCCCACAGCAAACAGAAAATAAAAAAAGTTGCAGCTCATGCAAATGGGGTAAATGTGTTTTCTGTGCAAACAAAATGAGTCAGACCTAATGTTACATAGGTTATTCATTTTTTAAATAGCCCGAGGCCAAATTAGATATTCTCGGGCCCCAATACTTAGGGCACCTTGGAAATATCAATTATATCCTACGTTAGTTTAATGTAACAAACCCAAATCTTACTGTCTCCATCCTTAGCTGCCTAAATAAATAAGTTAAATGCTAACTCTTGGGAGTCTAATAATGTTGTTGCCTCGGGTCACATATGAATGGCCTGTCTGTTACTTTGGAATAACGGGCTGAAATAATATTTGGACTAATAATTCAGATTTCTCTAAGGTTAGCCTTTTCTAGTACGTGACTGATGTGGCATATTTTACTAAATGAGTTTAAATAGTAGCCTATTGATTTAGCTAAATGCCGTCGTAGTTACTCGTTACAAAGTAATCACATTACTGTAAAGCGTCGCTTTCATTCACTTCCAGCTGTTGCACTGTGGACTGGGGGCGTGTTGGTTTTGATCCCTCTCTCTCTCTCTCTCCACCATTTATGCACTTGCTATCTCAACTTTTGGCACAGGAGTAGGTCGATCTAGTTTGACAGCAGTAAACTTTGTACCCTGTCTACCTCTCAGAATTTGCCATGGCACTTCAGGCAAGAGCTCTGCTCACCTCTAAATGGCTTGCGGAGGCCTTGAAGGTCCAGGGGAAAATACGCATCTTGGACACGTCTTGGTATTTGCCCAAACTGCGGCGCAACGCCAAGAGTGAGTTCAAAAAAAGGCACATCCCGGGCGCAGTTTTCTTTGACATAGACCAGTGTTGTGATAAAACGTCTCCTCTGGATCACATGCTGCCGTCAGAGAACACTTTTGCAGATTATGTCGGAAATTTGGGAATAGAGTGCGACACGCATGTCGTGGTGTACGACGCCAGCGAATTCGGCGCGTTCTCGGCACCCCGTGTGTGGTGGATGTTCCGGGTGTTCGGGCACAAAGCGGTCTCGTTGCTCAACGGGGGGCTCAGGAACTGGGAGCTGGAGGGTCGACCAATGAGTGACCAGTACGCCAGACCAACACCGACCGAGTTTAAGGCCTCGCTGAACCGCTCCTGGATCAAAACCTATGAGGATATCCTGGATAACCTGGACACCAAAAAGTTCCAGGTGGTGGACGCCAGGCCGCCAGGCAGGTTCAAAGGACGGGATCCGGAACCCAGAGACAGTGAGTAGTCTACATGCTCGTACGATGACAACACTGTTAATATTTGGATTCTTGCAATTTGGATTAAACAGCAACCAAAGTGAAAGCAGTGGTTCAACCAGCTATGGTGGCTCCCATACACAGGAAGATTGTTTAGGCGGTAGATAAAGGTCACCTCTAATTAGGCTACCTTTCACCTGTCTATCAATAAAACTATGCCGTCTAGGCATCCTAACCAAATAATCTTCCTTACATTAAATCATAGCTTATCAGACACCAGTTGTAGTTTTAGCCATGAGAGAATCTTTTTTAGTGACAGCACTGAAAACTCTTTTATTACTTTATATCTTGTTCCACTTTGTTAGATGACTGAATTGGGCTGTAAAAACTAAATGTTGATCTTTAGATCTGAATAAGGACAAAATAAAACGTCTACAAAAGAACCAACCCATGCTCTTAGGTTTAAAGAGTTTTCTCTTTGTCAGTTTTGTCAGTCAACATGACAGCCAGTGACCACCTTTCTCAAAACATAAAATGTCATCATGTACCCCAATAAATACCCATAAAATGCATTTTTGCTATTACTTTGTTTATATTGACATATTGTGCTGAGTAAACTCACACTCAATGACACTTACCAAACACAACTTAGTCAGCACAATAATAGCAGATCACCCCATTAGGTTGAGGTCATTGCAAAATGGCTGTGTGCACTCCATTCAGTAGTCTACTGTTCATGTTATCATGTTCATGTTCTCCGAGCATTTTCATACTCATGCCACAGTTCTGTTTCTTAATTATCTAATTGATCTCTTCGCACAAAAGAATAATACTCATTAGTAGTTCCTCCTTTTTCAGAGTTAGTGTCATAAAAACCCTCCAATATTCTTAAATATGAACCTGACACAACGGGGCTCAACAACCATGTTACAGTGAAAGTAAACTAAAATAAACACATTTCTTCATCCTATTATCAGCATTAATTGATAGGATTTGTCCTATCAATTAATTTGTCCTATCAATTGTCCTAGTGAGGCCATGACTTAGGCTTTTTTGCATATTTGGACAAACACACAGGCAGACAGGCATGCAGCGGGCTGAGCTTAAATCTCACAAGCACATACATACAGGCACACACATAGGACAGTAGCATGTAGAGCAAAGGGTCTAGAATTCAGATATTGTCCAGTGTCCACCCTTAGATATGTTGATCTCTACAGATAGCAGTCTGTACACTGCGATAAGACACCCATACTACGTGCCTTATCTTATTCCATACACTTTTCACTCCCAAACACACACAGACACACGTCTCTGCATACATAGTGTGCATACACACAAAGTAATAGACACAGAGAAACGCTTTGATGTGCGGTTAATGGTGCCTATCCACAGGTGAAACTCCATTTGGGAAAGCCGTGTCAGGAGTGAGCTTTGACCTTGTTTGAAAATAGATGCGTTTGGAGTAGAACTGTCCAATTTTTGCTATAGTTGTCTTTTAAATTTACAAATTTAAAATATAATGTATGACTGTATTTTATTTAGATAAACTTCTAATGCAGCTGCAAGTTTGCGTTCTTTTGTTAAATGACCAAAAGGGTTTTTGTAGAAAACACCTTCATATTTTTCATAGTGAAGTGTTTATTGGTACTACAATCAGGTACCAAATATTGGTGGTTATATTGAAAATGTTACAACAATTGTCTGTCCATGTGATGATGTGTCCATGCTCTCTTTCCTTTAGCCCAGAGGTTACAGACCCCATCCACTCAATAGCTGACATGTTTATGTGCTTCATTGTCTTGTTTAGGATCACATGATGATCTACTAACTTTATCTGGTCTGCTTTTATTTAGCCTTTCCAGCAGTTAACTAATGCTGAGTAGTTGATAGTACCATGATGTAACACTTCTTGTGACCTTTGACCTCTTACTCTGTCAGATGCAGACAGTATATTTACACCTTTGGTTTTACTACTGTCAAAAAGTCTTCTGTGAAATAGGCCTATATGTGATTCAAAGGGTCACCCTACCTCTCAAATTAAACTAAAATGACCCATAATAGGTTATATCATCAGACATCATTAATTTTATATTTTATATTAACAATATATTATATTATATTAACAATACCTACATGTAATGGCAGTGACAAACCAACAGAGAATGTCCTAAGAGACCTGAACATGTTAAGTTTTGAAAATGCTGTTTCATTTCCAAAAGCAAACCTTTATCATGAAGTGTTTTCTCAGTCTCTCTGTGAGGTGGTATAGCTGTTAAAGGCCATTGAATTGTCAACCAGAAATACAACTGCAAGGAATTGTAAAATATGTTATAGGAAAACATCCTTCGGCCAGACTTCCTTTTCAATCAAGGGATCTAAGATCTGGAGTAAGCTGCCTAGTGAGCTAAAAACAGAACAAAATTAACAACAATTTAAAACTAAACCGAAGAAAAGATAATCAGTCGTGTAGATTGGTGGCTGGTTTACCTGTATGTGCTCAATTGTTTTACTCTTACTTTGCTTAATGTTTGTTGTATATTTGAAATGTTAAAAGCTCTTCTAAGGACGGCCATTGGAAATTATCAGTAGCTATAAATGCTGTGATACTGTGCAATGGAAAATTGCTGTACGATTCTCTATGTTTATAGCACCTTTCCCTATCAAATAAACTTAAAAAAAGCCTTTTAGCTTTACAATGCTTGTTAGTGTCTTGCTGTTTGTTTAGGTTTGCTGGCCCATATCTTTTCTGTTTTGGTAAACTCACTGCTCTCATCAGTGTAAAACTCTGAAATGCCTACTGGACGCCATCTGCACAGCATCAACCAGCAGAGAGACATGTAGACAGAAGTTAGTGACTAGTTGGTGAACAATGTAGGGCACTTAGCAGCTAAAAAGACAATTGTTTTTCTCATAAGTTGGTAAAGATCAAAATATATTTGATATTTGACCTTACAGGTGTCAATGCCCACCTGACAGATTTACATTTGTCAGGTGAGCACAAACACAAGTCCAAAAGTGTCACTGAGTTGAATCAACACCTCAAGAAATCCTAAATATTATGAGCATCTTCAAACTTGGTGCAGGCTTTTATTTTTTATTGTACTAGATGCTTAAACCATTTTTTTCTTGTAAATTGCTAATTAATGGAGAGTACCAAAAAGTGGCCTATAGCATTAAAAAGTCCTTTACACGTATCGCTTTCTGATTCTATTCTCGCTTTACTATTGACAGACACAGAGCCAGGCCATATCCCCGGCTCCATCAGTGTGCCCTTTAACTCCTTCCTATCCACGTCGGGTCACTTCCTCCCCAAGGAGCAACTCCAGGGTCTCTTTGCCCGGGCTGGTGTGGACCTCAACCTCCCTATTTGTGTATTGTGTGGCTCGGCCGTGACTGCGTGCCACGTGGCGCTGGCGGCCCATGAGTGCGGGCACCCAGGGGTGTCTGTGTACGACGGTGGATGGTCAGAGTGGTACACCCGTGCTGTGCCTGAGCACGTCATATCTGAAGGACGAGGGAAACATGTGTGATTGGGTCACAGGAGGTGTGGTTGATGGGTTAAGACTGGATGGAGACTTGTACTGGATGACAAGGAGAGATGAACATTCTTTGTTTTTGGGTGAAGTGTGCCAAGGTTTAAAGTAGTCTGACTTTTTGGAAATACTTCCTGATTATACTGCTTAGTTGCTTTCTTGGTATCGATACTGCTTGGATGGTAGTATTAATCTTCACATTTAATTTGCCACAAGTAAGCTAATAAGTAAATTCTCTACTCTTCCTTAAACATTAATAATGTGTAATCCGAACATACATAACTAAGGGACATTCCTTTAATTCCAAACACATTAATTGATGACTTGAACCAGCAATATGGGAACACTATTCTTGACCTTTTAATCAGTTTTGAACTGAAAAGCGTTTGTTTACAGCTGTAATGCTTGTGTTGGAATAAAATATCTGCACTGTGAATCACAATGAGTCAGAAATTTCATAAATCTCTACTCTTCATGATATATATCTGAGTGTATTTGAATAGGTTTTAAGCTTGATAAAAGGTACACAAAACTGACACTTTAGGTTGGACTTGGGACTTGTGAGCTGAATATTTAAAATGCTGATTAGATAGTCTCTCTCACACACACAACCCAGCACATACTGCCTGAATAGTGTTTTTTTTCCTCCCTTATTTGATCCCCCTTATTGTCCTACAACAATTATAATACATTTTTTGAAAGGTCATCATTTTTTAAAAATCCCTTTTTAGGTTACCAGACAGTATTGGTGGTAAATAATAATATTACTAGTAATCCAACATGTTTGTTTTCCACCTCTCACACACCTGGTCAAAATAGTGTTGAACAGTGTCACTATAAAAACATAGTGTTGCATTGCATTAAAACAATGAGCAACAGCACACTTGGTACCTAAATGCAGTATTATTGCATAAGTACTCTAACATGTTATGTAAGAATAGAGAAGCTGTAATTATAATGACATATAAGGAAACCAACAAAGTCAAGTGACTCACAATACTTAACATGGCTTAGAATAAGCGGGAAATAAGAGGGAAGTGAAGCTTTGTAAGAAGCCTGCCTTCCCATTTTTGGAGTACTTGTGACATCTCTGAGTACTATAGCCCAGATGTTCTCTACTATGCTTGTTGCGCAATTTAAAAAAAAAAAAAAAAAAAAATGAGTCTACCAAATTCTTCATCTCTGCCTTTCTAGCCTGAGGGAGTAGCCGTCTGGTCCGATCCTGACCCTAACTGGTGAGTGTGTTGATCTGATAAAGATATTATTTCAGTTATCTTTGCTGTGAACATGTTGAGGTCCACTGGCACCGCGCTGGAGATAGATTGATGTAGAAGGGCAGTACGCTGCCTAAAATGCCTCTGTTATCCAGTTTTGTAACTGAATCTTTTTTTCTTTAATCAATTTAAGAACCACATCATTATATACCACTGAATTTTGTCACTGTCATGATTCAAGATCAACATCATTTTAGACCATTAGTAACATGTATACTCTAATCAGAATCGTTTAGTGAACAAGATACTGTATGAAAGCTCAATTCCATTTAAATTTTATAACAACGAAATAATTGAATGTAACGCAGTTTGCACTTGAGGGCAATGCAACATTAGACCATTTTTCATCATTATTAGTCCTTTGTTTGTCATTAATTGTTGTCCTGCCTACTGATGAATGAGTTTTTCTGTCTACAGAGTAGGTCAAACCAAATATTTTGTGAATATGAATCAGGGCATTGGGGAATATTTTCAACATTCATGGACATATATTGCATTACAAACATGCGGAGATTCTAATGGCTGTCACATAAGTTTGAGAAAAGGCTACCACTACTCACAAAACGAGATGTGAGAGCTGCATAGGAGTGTACCGCAGCCGAAGTGACAGGTGTGTGTGTGTGTGTGTGTGTGTGCGCATATACAGGTGCATCTCAAAAATTCTCAAATTCTAATATCAGGAAAAAGTTAATTTCAAGTGCTTGGCTGGCCTATCAAGCACAGTAATTACATGGTCAGCAAACCAGTTACCAACGGTTTTGGCACTGTGGACAGGTGCCAAATCATGTTGGAAAAGGAAATCAGCATCTCTATAAAGCTTGACAGCAGATGGAAGCATGAAGTGCTGGTATGAAGTCCTGGTAGATGCCTGCATTGACTCTGGAAAACACAGTGGACCAACACAAGCAGATGGCACCCTAAATCATCACTGGCAGTGGAAACGTCACACTGGACTTCAAGAAACTTAGATTCTTTGCCTCTCCATTTGTCCTCCAGACTCTGGGACCTTGAATTCCAAATTAAATGTAAAGTGATCTGGAAAGAGGACTTTGGGCCACTGAGCAACAGTCTGGTTCTTTTCCTCCTCATCCCAGGTAAGACACTTCTGAAGTTGTCTCTCAGTCAGGAGTGGCTTGACATTAGGAATGCAACACTTGTATTTCATTTTCTGGACACGTGTGCCTAGTGGCTCTTGATGCGCTGACTCCATCCTCAGTCCACTCCTTGTGAAGCTCCCCCAAGTATTATCAACTTCTTCTATCAACTTTCCTTGAAAATCTTCTCAAGGCAAATCCCTGTTGTTTGTACATTTTCCTACCTCTTTTTACCCTTCCAGTCAACTTTCCAGTCAACTTTCCTTGAATATGCTTTGATACAGCACTCTGTGAACAGCCAGCCCTTTCAAAAATGACCTTCTGTGACTTACCCTCCTTCTTCAGGGTGTCAATGAGTGTCTTCTGGACAACTGCCTACAGTCAAAAGTCTTCCCTATGATTGTAGTTGTGTGTACTGAATCAGACTGAGAGATTAAATACTCTTCTCAGGTCGACATTTCTGTATTATACATTCTTTATTCTAATGCGTTTAGATTTTTGATTTCTATGAGCCATAAGCCATAATGACAAAGATTAAAAAAAGGCCTGGAATATTTCTCTTTCCATTTAATATATATGAAAGTTTCACTTTTTTATTTTTTTTAAATGAATTATGGAACAAAGTGAACGTTTTCATGATATTTCAATTTTCTGAGATGCACCTGTAGCCTATGTATCTTTTTTTTGTTGTTGTTGTTGTTGTTGCTGTTGGGGGATCCCAAGGGAAAGAAGGGGAGCAGCATTGCTGTCTGCAACAGTGTCTTTTTGATATTACCACTAGGGGGCACCAAAGTAAAACAAATTCTACACAGGAGCTTTAGGACAAACCAGAGATACAATTTGAACCTTTTATTAACAACCCCTTAAACTTTTAATTTTGATACTCTACCAAACATATGCATGGAAGAATTTACTTAGTAGCAGTACAGCATCATTTGTTGAGTGATCCATTCCTAGCTCGATACTGTGAAATGGAGACAGAATTTCAAAATTACATTCTTAAGTATAGCTAAAGTTAATACTATGCTTCTGCAGTCTGGGTTAGACAAATCAAGCCAGTTTCTGTCAATCTTTTCAGTCTTTTTTGCACAAAATCTCCTCCTTGTGTTTTCCCGTGTGTGTTATTGCTGAGCTGTGGCAGAGTAAATTCCCACATAACTATTTATGCTATCTAAGTGTCTAATTCAGATCTTTCTGCTTCTGATGACTACCAGGAAGTTTCCTCTGCTTTAACACCAGATATTGGAAGATGGCAAGCTTGGCTAACATACTCTAGCTTCATACATATTGTACAGACCTGAGAGTGGCATCGATGTTCTTATCTAACACTCGGGAACGCCGACGCGGAATGGCAAGGGTTGGGCACACCGGTTCAACACACATTTAGCCTATGTTTAAAATGTTATTTTTTATTTTGTCTGATGTTAGTCCTATTTTGAGTTCCCCCCACACCCTTTAGGAGTTGGCCAGCCCAAAGGGGCTTTGTCCTCTTTCTAAAACGTTGACAGACTGAGGAGGAGGCCTGTTTATTAAATACTGGCAGTCGGGTGTAATTATTTGTTGAACAGAAATGATAATCATAACATTAAAATAAACCTAGCTAGTGAAAGTGATGCCAGCTATAGCAAGTAAATGTAAAGTAGGCCTACAAACACAAAAACATAGATAAACTAGAATAATCTCAGTCGAAGAATAGCAATAGATAAATGAAGAAATCAATCCTTCTTTTAACCCTTTTTTTCTTTTCCTTCCTTTTTTCCTTTTAAATTGTGTTTGTTATGGTTGGTAATCAGGCAAAAACACCCACAAATAAAGGTAAAAATAACATCAATAAATAAACAATGGAATCAGGATTGTATGAATTTAATGAATGATGGCCAGGAAGAGTGTGGATCTGTTGATATGTTTCTGATGGAGATAGATAAGTTTTCCATAAATATGTAACAGTAAGTTTTTCTAAAGTTTTATATGTATGGTGTTTCTTGATTTCCAGCTCATAAGGATGGTTTTCTTTGCGATAGTTAGAGCCAAGAGGAATAATCTATAGTTTTCCATTTTTTTGTTGATATGTCTCCTAGTAAGCAGAGGGAAGGTGATAGTGAGATGTGGCAAAGGAAAAGGGATAATGAGGTAGTGATGTCTTTCCAAAATTGTTTAATTGGTATGCAGTACCAGGTGGCATGAATATAGTTATCAGAGTTATTCAATGTGCAGTGTGAACAAGTTTTGGATGTGAATCCCATTTTAAACAGTCTTGGACCAGTATAATAATTTCTGTGGAGTATGGGTTGTATATTTGCATTATTCATCAGAAAATAGATGTTTTTACAAATTTGGCTCCAGAAGTCATCATCAGTTATTGTGAAAGATATGACTTTTCCATTTGGCGGACGTTAAGTGGTTTCTTGTTTCAAAATCAGGATTATTCCATGTGGGAGTAAGTTTAGAGGGTGCAAAAGTGTTGTTTCCATCTGTCAGAGCTCCTGCTATTGTTAATGTTTTGAAACAAGGATGGCGTTGGATTTTTGGCTAAGGACTGGTAGGTCTGAGATCATTGAATATTTTCAAAAGTGGTTGTTCTGTGTCAAGCCAAGATTTTTCTGACACGTTAGGTAAATCCATTTTAGTATATATTGAAGCTGATTAGCCAGATAATAAAAGGTAAAAATTATGAATCTTCCAGGCCTCCTTGTGTCTTTTTGTTTTCGCAAAGTGATCAGTTTGTTTCTTGGTGGTTTTTTTCCCCAAGTAAAATTTAGAGATGAGTCCAATGATTTAAACCAGGTCAGGGTGAGTTGAGTTGGGATCATAGAGAATAGATCATTTTTTAAGAAAGGATTGGCATTTTGATAATAGATATTCTGCCCGTATCGGATACTTGTAGGTTCATCCAGTGCTGGAGGTCATCATTGTTTTAAGTAGTGGAGTAAAGTTGAGACCGAAACAGCTCTGACAGCCTGGTGCCTAAATACATAATGTGACTTGTGCATAATGGGCTAGGTGGTGAATGAGCTACCACATCCCAGCTATCACTGTGCAGTGGAAGAATATATGATTTTTCCCAGTTAATGGAGTATTTTGAAATTTTGGAGAATATTTCAATAAGTTTTATTTTTCCTTGCAATGATGAGGATGGGTCTTTTATGAATAATAAAATGTCATCTTCATGAAGACTAATCTTATGATGGACACTTAGTGGTTAAATTCCTTTAATGCAGGTTTTCTGACAAATGGCTGATTACTACAGAAACAGAAGTTTGCAGTTACCCTATCAAAAAGCCTTTTCTGCATCTAGTGTGGTTATGGTGGTTCCTGCTTGTAATGAGGATTCCATTAAATCAAACAGTCTGCATGTGTTGCTGTATGTGTGTTGGTCTGGATGGATTATGGATGACACTGACGGTAACAACTGACCAAAACTCAGATGTTCTACTGTGCTTGAAACTAAAGTGTCACTAAACTTAGGTTAACATAAACAGCAATACAAAAAGAAAGGAAAGTTACAGAGCAACCAAAAAAGAAGAGCCTAGCCTAAAAGGGATTTCCACCAGTGTGTTATTTCACACTTCTTGAAACACCGATAGCATATATCCACCCAGATACTACGGAAACCACACTAACCACTGTTTTTTTTTGACTTTACTCAGAAACATTTCCTTTACATCACGTACAACTTTGAGACCAGATAGTGTAGTTTTTCAAAGAAAACAAAAGTCTTCAGTCATGCTGAATGAGTCTACAGCAACTGAATAATCACTTTGAATGTGATGTACGTGATAGACAGACATGTAAGGTGAAGAGATCTCCATAGAAAGACACTGGACTGGTAAGTTCTTTAAAATGTAATAGTTGTTATTTTGATGGAGGGGATAATAACATGTTTTTTTTTGTTTGTGAGGTGTTTTTGATCATTTTATCTTATCTTATCGCCATCTTGCTGACTTTTTTGTGCTTCATTGGCCTCACATGGTCTGCCAATGAAATATGACAATGACAGACAGTATTTTGGCATTTAGAAAGGTAGCAGAAGTCTTGGGGTGAAAATATGTCATTGTGTAAACAATGCATGTGAATTGAAACAATGCATGTGAATTGCCTGTGTTTCAAAAATACTGACTAATGAAGGTAGTTTGGCATGAAATCTTTAACATGGTGTCTGTATCAAAGTATTTATAATGACATCCTGCTGTACATACACTCTAAGCTTTCATTCAAAAAGGACAGGGACATGAGAAAGAGAGAGGCACGTATTTGGGAAAAGAGCATTTAATATGTGGGAAAGTGAGAGAAGGTGGAGAAAGTGAGAGACAGAGGGAAAAGCAAACAGTGTGGGGGACTGAGGAGAGAGTTTGCTGTCTTTACCAAATTTGAATGGCTTATACCGGCACTGCTTATACAAATGAATAGGGAGACGTGCCTTTTTACACCTGTTATGGAAATTACGGGTCTCCAGGGAGCCTCCAGGGTTTCCTGTCCGAGAGCTGACCCTTTAGGCTTCCAAACGGCTCTTCATTTAGCGCCACTTCTGCTGTTAAAAGTTACAGATTTTCTTTGTTACAAGAAATAAATAGGTTAGATTCTTTATCTGCAACACACTGAAATAATCTGTCAAAATTATTGCTTGCTTACCTGCCAGTATACTCTACCAGTGCTCAATGCACATAAAAATGTGTTTTGGGGGAGTGGCTTTGGAGGAAGACCTGAAGGGAGAGAGTGGGATTTTTTTGATACTTTGAAAATCTTGGTGTCTCATGCAAATTTATCCAGCGTCGCCAACCATGGCTTTAAGAAAAAAAAACAGTGGCTACTACAAAGTATGATGTTTGTTCATATACAAAACAATGTCTGTAAGAGTACAAGAAAGGGAGCATGCTTCCTGAATAGTGAATTTTTTTTTTTCTTATTAGAAACAAGAGTACCTTTCTGGAAAGAATTAGTTTGTGGTGGTTTCTGTACTTGTGTGTGAAACAAAGAGTGGAAAGATGAAGGGAGGAAAGAGAGAGTTCGTTTTTTTATTTCAGAGTTGTAGTAGGTTAGGGGAAGTCCAAATGTCAGAAGAAGACAGATGAAATGAAAACTTATGTCTGTGAAAGAGCTTAGAAAGAGGTAGATTGTTGAGCTGAGAGTGACTGACAAGTGAGATTAGAAAAACTGCTTGATTTGTTAATGAGATTCAAAATGATGTGGCATGCATGTTTGTAGTTGTAGTTCAAACCCCAACATTTGCAACTTTGGATGTGTATGTAGACAATGATTTGGTCTCACTGCTGTGCGTTACATGACTTCATCCCTTTTAGATGTAAAATTACCTAAAAGAAGTTTGATTACGAACATAATTCACTGGACAACTTGCTGGCTCTATGTTTTGATTAATTTTGCTTTGAAATCCAGAGATTTATTGTTTAACCTGAAACATTTCTATTTCTGTTGGATCACCTGTTGGTATCGCAACTCTTTCTTGCTGTATTTGTGTACAGAGGTACTTCATGTGTGTGCATAAATAAACTGACAAATACCACAAAATATAGAGGCAGATGTACATACAGCAGGCCCGTGTGTTATCCCTCTGCCAATTGTGAACTTCTTTTCTTTTTATCTGCACAGGGGGAAAAAAAGAAGGAAGCAATCAGTTACACACTGAAGCAAAAAATTATCAATCAAAGCACCACATCTCTGAGTCATCAAGCTTTGGAAACCAACGATCCAGTTATTTTGAGATAAGAGAGAATGATGACATTGTAAATGGAGAGAAATAAGAAAACCCATCTGTTTCTTCTTCTTGCCCTGCTTCATGTTTGCACCACCAGATCACTGGACTGTCCCAGCCTACCAGAGAACAGTTAGTGATTTTTGATTACTTGATGTATAGCCTATTCTGATACTTGCATAATTTATCTAAAGAGATTTTGTTACACAAGACTAGCAGAAAATCTCTTGAAAACGTTTCCAAGCTTTAAATTAATCTCATCTCCATTATTTTCCACAGATCTCACCTGCTACAATGACTTCAATCGTACCATCACTTGTGTGTGGAACAGCACATATGTGTTTAACTATACAGACACTGTGTGCACACTACATGCCAAAAAAGATGACAGGTAAAATACTTAAAGTAGATGCATATGTACAGTTGCCCTGTACCAAAATAATATTATGAGTGCAACAAAATGAAATGAACATGAAATTGTTTGTCCTTTTCCAGGAGACCTTATTACAGCGCTTCCTGTAACCTGGAGCCTGTTGATGTCTCCAGACCAATGCCAAAAAAATGCTCCCTTTACTTCAAAAATCACTGGACTGTGAGTCTGAGAAGATTTGTAGTAGTAATAGTTCATCACGTTAAGAAATATGTGTATTTGCTTTCTTGCAGAGAAGGGGAAGACCATTACCTTTGTTGTATCAATCTGTTTAGTCTGCAGCTGGTTAGCTTTGCTTTGTTTGTTTTACCTCTGCTCTCCTGTCAGTTGATTTACTTTCTGCCTTTATGTGTCCCCCGCTAGTTTAGATTGTCTGCCTCACCCCAAATAGTTTCACCAATGTCTAGTTAAACTCTCTTCACTATATTTTTGATACTTTTTTGCAAAATGTTTCTTAGTGATCCTCTGGATGTGACCTATGAAATGTGACTGGGAACAAATTTTTCACGTTATTTGTATACCAGATGAATGCAGCAGCAGCAGCAGAAGACTGTGGAGGTAGTTGGGATGTATGGTACTTAATGGCTCAAAGAACAACAAATCGTTGGTCAGTGACATTTCTTGACCTAGCCTACATAGCCATAAGTGGGATACTGAATCAATACATTAGAATTGATAATTTATCTTTATTAATGTAAACTTATACATGATGACTGGTAATGCACAAAAGGGAGATTTTAAATAGTTATCAAAGCAAAAGCTGTTGACTATGCATGTATTCTAAATGATCTGTTTCCTTTGCTCTTTGCTATCAATGTGTTGTTTAAACACAATGAGCATTAATATACAACACATCTTGTTTGTAGCTTCCATTTTGTTTCTGCATTACAATGTTGTTTTTTTCTTTGTTTATCGTTTTGTTGTGGCCATTTCATTAAGACTTTTGCAATTGTATACACTTAGACATTTAAATATGTGTCCAATGTGTCCAAGTTGGCCTATTGAACTAGAATCGCTTGCACTGAACTAGAATGGTTTACAGTGCAGGATTGCATTAGTATCTGCCTCTTGCAGAAAAAATGACAAAACACAGGTGAAGTGATCGAACGTTACACTCTCAGTTTGTTTGTGCATTAAGTTAGTGTGTTAGAGTGTCTTCCTCTGACTCCAGTTGTTTCCTGAGACAATAGAGATATGACATCGTAGCAGGTCAATTTATTGTAAATGGTAAGATGACTGCTCTGGTGGCATTTGAACTGAATGACCCGTACATATCGGACACCTAAAAGAGTTGTTCAAAAAGATTTGTTCGTTCATTTTCACCCATCACTGCTCACTAGTGTATTTAGTCTGTGTTCCTGTGTGTCAGTGCCAGTTTGTCTTCGTCCCTGTGTCAAGCGTTGTTTGCGCTCTGCATGCCTCACCATCCTGTAAGCCTTTCTGAGTCTTTTGATTTTGTTAATAAGTCATTCTTCTGCACCAGCTGTGCCTTTACAGTCTGCAAGTAGGTCCTGTTTCTCTTGTTACTGATTGACTAGATAATAGGTGGATACAGACTAGAAGTATAATATAATATATAAACATAAATATAATATAGACTAGAAACAGGGGGAAACACTGCTCAACTAGTTCCTCTAAAACACATCAATTCACTTTATCTTTCCCAACAGTGACAACAAGATTCCTTCTCCTGGCCATAAATCCCGCTAAAAACCAAAGATCGATATTGTAACACTTTACGGATTCAACAAATGAGATATGTTTATTAGTTAGGTACTGGTAGACTGACAGTTTTACCTTTAGACCTCTAAATATCCCAATTTCCAATTAATTTTCTGTTACCTACTTTATTTATCAAAATAAAGTCATTAACTCTTTTTTTTCTGACAAGCAATGATGCAGCATTTAAATCTAAAACTATTGAAGCAGATCACCTTTGCTACTGAATAAAATCATCATGATGTTTAATAAAGCCTTTACACTAATTTAGATCTCTTTTTGTTCTAAATTGTTGTATTATGAATGTTTTCTCCAAGCAATAGTCTTCTCTTATTTTTTCTCAGTTTAAGACCTTCCATAATTTCTCCATTAATCTGAGCTGTGAACCTGTGAAACAAAGTTTACACATTTTTTACAAGCCAGCTTGTCACGGTGAGTAAAGTGGATAATATATTGCCTCCTTGTGACTCACCTTGTGAGCTATTCGGGATGACCTGTAACAAACTATTTGTGTGTGATACCGCAGTGAAGCTGAACCCTCCGCCAAAACCAGATGTCAACTCTACTGCAATTTCCTGGTTCCCACAAGTTAATAAGCATGAAAAAATTAAACATTACATCTCCCAACTGCAGTGGAAACGAGCGGATTGCTCATGGAGTGTATGTATATATTTTGTGTCCATGTTAGTATGTCTGTGTATATATTTCAATGAACAGACCTGAGAATCAGCACATGGAACATCCACACATTTGTTTTTACCTTGTCAGGATCCCTCTGCGAAAACAGAAAATAGAACATGGGATGGCAGCTTAACATTGGCACTGATCCCTGACTCAGATTTGCTGATGGGGGAGAGGTATGAGGCACGTGTTCGAGTGCAAGGCAGCGAGGATTGGGCCAAGTCAACCTGGAGTGACTGGAGCCCCGTTGCATCTTGGGAGTCCACCGTAGGAAGACCAAAACCAAAATTAGGTAATGTGTCAAATATTAACAAAGCTACTTAGTTTAGTTTAACAAATGCAGTCTGTGGAAAACAACATCTGAGGGAGGTCACAACCTTTAAAGCCAAGTTCAAGGGTAATCTTGTCAGCACAGGACTGTCCATACCTGACACCACAATATCATTTGTGCAAGTTATTATGTTTGTAATATTGTGTATTAGAGTGGCTCTCGAGTGATTTATTAAATTCAAACAGATGTACAACAAAGGCCTAATATGGTTTTAATGCCCTTAGAACATACACATTTATCTTTTTTAATAGTAATAGTTGTCACAGTTATCTATCATTACTGCTCTCCCAGAGAACATTACACGTTCTAGATCTGGGTAACTAACTGCTTAAAATGTCATTGTGTATCAGGATACTAGCATGAACATCACAGACATACAACTCAGATTTGTTCTTTACAGTGGGATAAATACAGTATGCGTTCCTCTTAACTAAAGTGACATGCTCTGTCCTGTGTTTTTCAGATGTTGCTGGGATTGTTTTTGCCATTTTTGCAGCTGTGTTAGCGTTTGCCTTCTTTCTCACTGTCACTAAGACTCACAAAACTACCTGGTAAGCAGACACAACCACCAAATATTTTCCAAAGACATTTGGTGTCACTTCTGCTTATTCTTTTTTCAAAGCAGTATATTTTTCAGACAGCTCTACTTTAAGATGATGTCATTCTGTTTTTTAGGATTTACATGGTAAAGAGAATCAGCGGCCCACCTCTACCGAACCCAGCAAAGTCATTCTTGCAGGATGTAAATTTCCAGGTGAGTTTATGAATTTTCTTTTTCTTTGTGTACATCACTTATTGAAATCAAGGTTTGATGAGAATTAATTTTAATTAAAAAAACAGACTTGATTTACAGTGGATATTTGCTTTCCCATTTGTTTGTACTGTAAAAGCGGTTATAGCAAGATCTCATTAAACTGTATTACTTAATGTTTTTATATATGGTATATTGTTGTGTTAGCAGAAAATTACCCATTTACACATTTAGCAGTCATAGGCCATCAGTAGCATTTATATGGGTTGTCTCTATGGTGTTTCCCACTGTCACAGAAAAGAATTTAGCTCTTCTTTAGCTGCTGGATTGTCAACTTTCTTCTCCAGCAAATAGCTAAAAGCACTGTCTGTCTGTCATTTGGTGCTGGGAAGTTAGCATACAGTGGGTTTGTCAGAGCTTTTTTAACGGGAAATAAGACCATACATTTTCAAACTACTAAAACCAAAATAATTAGCTGAAAGACACTTAAAGGTCATTAAAGCTGAACAGAACAGCAGAGTTGATAATTTTCTTTGGGTTTGTCCTTTGACCGACAATTAATATAAAAATATTGATTAGTGCAGCTTTAAAGATAGCAACACACTTAAAAAAGGCAATGCACAACATGACACAAACAGCAGTATGTGCAGCCCACATAGGATGTGAAACCAAAGAGCAGAAAATTTCTCATTAATCAAAAGACATTTGACCTTTATAATCCAAAAAGGTTCAAACTGTTTCATTCTAGAAGCAGGGAATTTAGATAAAAAACACTTTAAACACTGTGTATTTGCCTATTTACAGACAATTTACAGAGAGTCTGGTGCAGATTTAATTTCTCCTGCATTTTTAACCTTTCCAATCCCTCCTCTTGCTCCTCCACCTTTCACCTTTCCTCCACCAGAATTGGTTGAGCCCCCACTTCACCAGCGAATCCCTCCATTCCTTCTCGAAAGCAGAGGAAATTGTTTCCGTAGAGATAACCTCCACTGTGGATGCTGTTGCACCCTCTGGGTCAGAGGTGTCACTACTAGAGAAGATGAGAAGCAAAGGAAACCACGAGTCAGCCAGTTCCAACTTCTCCAACCCCAGTTACTCCCAGCTGTGTCCTTCTCTTCCTGTCTCCTCACTCACTGCAGGGAATCTGGAGCCCTGTGCCTCCGATACACCTTATGGGCCTGTTAGTAGTCACGGTGAAGGTAAAAATGAGCATAGGGAGGACGTGAGAGGGAAAGAAGTGGAGATCCTACAGTTGCTCTCCAAAGGCAGCAACAACAGTGAGCCTATGTCGGTAATTTCAGACTATGAGAAGGTTGAGAAGCACCAGGTCAGGTGTAGTGGCCAGATCAGTCAGGAGAGCATGGAGGGAGATAGTACAAGTGTGACTAATTGCCATGATGAGCGACCTGAAGACAAAGAGGAGTGGGAGAAAGGGAATGGAAAAGAAGGAGATTTACAGAAGCCATTTGGAAGCAGTGGAGGTATTTTTGGCAAAGGGTCCATTCAGGTTTGTTCTGATTACGAGCCAGTCCAGAAGCTGCAGAATGACAGCCTTGAGCTCCCTAGCCTGGATTCAGGCATTAGCAGTGGGAGTGAGGAACAGGGAAGTCAGGAGGAGAGTCTAGAGGACCTCGATAAGTCCACTAAATCTACAGGTCTCCTGTTTCCTCCTCTTTCACACCCTTTCAGTGCCTTAGCATGCTCCTTGCCCTCTTTCGCACCACCGCCTTTGAACTTCTCTGGGCCAGGTTTGAGTCCAGCTCTGCGACCTCTGCCAACACATACACTGGAGAGGATTGCTCTACTATCAACTAATAGGTTAGTAGAGCCCTCTGGTGATGGATATATGCCAGTAAGACAGGAAGAGAGCTGAAAACAGACAGAAATCTCACAGTGAAAACTGTACAATGCATGTGCAGGATTCATGAGAGTCCACTGTCAGAAACCATTAGATATCGCCTAATAGTTCTGTGATTGTATTGTCAGTTATTGGCAACTAAAATGTCCGTTAATGCATGCATTGTTCTCAGTAGTATGTAACATCACATGGACATTTATTTATTAACACTGAGGGTTCAACTCTGTAAGATGGGTTGAGTTTAATGAATGTATTTTTTTACACTGTCTTTTGCATATTTATCATAATTATTTATTAAATATCACATTACATTTAGCTGATGCTTTTATCCAAAGCGATTCCAAAGATCGCACACCACTGGAGCAACTAGGGGCTAAGTGTCAGGGACACATTGGTGTCTCATAGTGGATTCGAACCTGGGTCTCTCACATCAAAGGCATGTGTCTTATCCACCGGCACCATCACCATGTGAATGCCAAATGAGTCATTTACCTGTGAACACAGTTGATGTGAACACAGTGATGACTAAACATAAGAATAAATTAAAAACTAAGATTGACAATGTCAAGAAACCGTGTCAGGTCAGCTTCGTTCTTTTCTGGGATTAATAAACTATTATGGCAGATTTTTCCCAGATGTGGCAACAACACTTAGTCCCCTGCGTGCATTACTACACAAGGGGGCATCATGGAAATGGTCCCCAGAGTGCGACAAGGCGTTTAATGCGACCAAAGAACAGCTCCTTTCGGAGAAAGTAATGACTCATTATGACCCACAACTGCCGATCAAACTGGCTTGCGATGCCTCGCCCTATGGCATGGGGGCGGTGATTTCCCATGTGATGCCTGGTGGTCAAGAGAGACAAATAGCGGTCGCCTCCAGAGCAAAGCCGAGCAAAACTATGCTCAAATTGAGTGGGAAGCCCTAGGAATTATTTTTGGTGTTTTTTGGTGCAAATTTCATGCATATCTATATGTGCGCCATTTCACTCTGCTCACAGTGCCCACTGACAACCATATTAAGCCCATGTAAGGCTATTCCTTCTATGGCAGCTGCTAGGCTACAGCGATGGGCCCTTGTTTTGACAGTTCACAACTACACTATTCAGTACAGGAGTGCACCGGAACATGGAAACGTGGATGGCCTCTCACAGCTGCCCCTGCAGGTAGTTCAAAAGGAAAAACCTTGTTCAGTGGATGCTGTACTGATATATCACCTGGACTCTCTGCCTGTATGCAGCACAGACATTTGCACGGACACCAGACATTACAGTGCTCTCTCAAGTGATGAAATTATTTTGTCAGGGCAGTTTCTAGTGGCTAAAGGGAAGGGCAATGCCCTGGCACCCTATTACTCAAGGAGAGGTGAACTCACCGTGGTGCAAGGGTGCCTTATGTGGGGTGATTGTGCCCCCAAAATTGTGACCTCAGTTACTGCAAGAACTGCATGCAGGTCAGCTGGTAAAAATGAAAGCTGTGGCACAGAGTTACGTCTGGTGGCCAGGGATGGATGCGCAGATTGAACAGCAGTCCAAAGTGTGTCATTCTTGTCAACGCAACCACTAGTCTCCCAGTCCCTCCCAGCTGCACTCAAGGCCATGGCCTGAAACACCCTGGCAAAGAATACATGTGGATTTTCCTGGCCCTTTGGAGGGACATATGTTTTTGGTGCTGGTTGATGCCCTCTTGCCCACATGCCCACATGAATTTGAGACTTTTCTTAAAACGAATGGACTAAAACACATGCGCTCAGCACCATTTCACCCAACCACAAATGGTCTTGTGGAACGTTTTGTGCAGACACTGAAGCGTGCATTGAGAGCTTCCAGGTAGTCAACAACTGTGCAGCAGCTGCTGGATTCATTGCTGCTCAGAAATGGCCCCGCATGCCACAACAAATGAGTCCCCTGCCGTGCTGTTTGTTGTTTTTTTATACTTCAAACCTAAAAAAATTTAACAGATTGTGTAGTTTGACTGTCTGTGAGTAGAATGATATGGATATGACCATCAGTAGTAGTGCATCTGTCCTTAAAAAAAACTCCTGTGCACATAGGTGCAGATGAAGGGCCTGTTTTTCACTTGCCTGACATAAAACCACTTCCTGTCATGTGTTTTCCTTATTTTTTCAAACTGGGCACTATTTTCACATATTTTAGTGTCAAAGTCACTAGTAGGTACAGCCAGCAGCTGTGAACCAGCAGCTATGTGCCTATCAAAGTTATGTCCACAAAAAGAGCTTCTTTGAGCCACTTTATAAAGTCGCTAGTCACAGAAAATGCAATGCAAACATTTTTTTGACAGCAGATCAGTTAGAAATATTAAGGTATTAGAATAAAGAAACATTCAGGAGCAGCCACAGTAAGCTGGGAGATGAGGATCTGCTCCACCTTCTTAGCCAGGTAACCAACTCCTTTCAGTTTCACTGTTCGCAGACTCATATAATGTGCAGAATAAAGTCAGATTACAAGTGCTCACATAATTATGGAAAAGGACCAATTATTGCCTGATAATGCTGCTCCAGACTTCTGTGACATGGTATAACACGTCATCTGAAATCTCCAGTAGCCTAACTATATGTGTCACATACACAATAATTGCACAAATGTATAATAGAATCAAAACCAGTTGAATAACATTTCCTGCCAATCTTTAATTTACAATTACAGATTTAAAAAAAAAATCCTCCCCTTGGTAAAATGCCTCTTTGGCTTTTCTAGTTATCATTATGGATTTACACACAATGCACTTTCACGCTTACAGTTAGTCCAAAACTCTGGAACGCTCTGCCCCTCCATGTCCGAACAGCCCCTACAGTTGAGTGTTTTAAGTCTCGTCTAAAGACACATTTTTATTCTTTGGCTTTTAACTCCGCGTGAGTTGTGTGGTCCTCTGATGTCTTTTATTGTTTTACTGTATTTTAGTATTTATTCATTTTATCTATTATATATTTTTAAGCCTGATGCTCTTATTTTGTTTTTACAAATTTTTATATTAATTGTTTTGTATGTTTGAGTTTTCTTTTTGCAGCACTTTGGTAACTTTGTGTTTGTAAAATGTGCTATAGAAATAAAGTGGATTGGATCGGATTGGATATTTTTCAGGAGTCTGTTCATACTGATATAGGCTAACATTTATTTTTTGTGAAAATGAAAATATTAAACAATGATGTGCTGATTAAGCCAAAATACATTTTTCTATTTGAAAACCCGGCCCCCACAGGGTCTGCTTAGAAAAATTCTTGACCTCAAACAAATGTAGTTGAGGACGCCTGATGTATGCCTTGTCTTTACTCAAATCTTATTAGACACTGACCACAATATTTACATTATGTATGAGTGAATATATGACATCACAACATCATCCACAAGAAAACTGGGAACTGCATTTTTAGTAATCTACAGCCCTCCCAGAGCCATATTTGTGTTTGTGTTTGTATGAGTGAAACAAGTCTAAAACAAAGAAAAACAAAACCCATATCTCAGAGGGACTTTTGTACTGGAATTTCCAAATTTTCATTGTTTTGTTACCACAACCACATACTGTTACAGACACAAACCAAGCAACAATCAAAAAAACATCAGGACTTACAATAGATGGCAGCAATGGACAGAATCAGCCTTCATGCATTGTTCTTGAGATGTTTATTACTCTGGACTAACAAAGATGAGGAGTACTTGGAAGCTTTGAATAAATGGAATCAACTTCTGATATAGTGGCAAAACCTATACTTCGGCTTCGGGTTAAGCTGAAGGCTGATGATTGAAAAAATAAGCCGGATGTTAGTCTTGTCACTATAGCTTTGTGAAAAATTAATAGACATACAGGCCCTATCTTCCACCCAGTGCACAGTACAACGCAAGTTTCGTTGCTAATTTTTTATTTAATGAATGGTTTCATTTGTGCTACACCCAAAACAAACCTATAATTAAGAGACTAAATACAACCTCTTTGCACTTAACACTCTTGCATTTAACTAGAAAAACTGGGTATGAACCCACCCTTATGCACTTGCGCCATGCACTTTAGATTGTTTAAGTAGTGTCTGATCTTACTTAATAGGATAAGCTTGAAAATGGTGTAAAACTCACTTCAGTCATAAGAAACTTCAACCTTTGTAACAGGTGCATTACAAGCATGCTCATTTAACACTCCCAAAGGGTTTTGCCATTCATGGCTTTATCCAGGTGGGACTTGAACCCATAATCCCCTGCTTGTTCCTGTCATGTAGAGAGAAGTGCGAAAGCACCTGAATAAAAGCTAAGAAGTATTTTCAGATGCTCTGAAAAAAAAGCTGCCCTAAAGGGGTAGTCTTTTCTGTCAGTAATGCTTGCTCCATGTCCAAACAGCTATGATTGCCTTCTGATAGAGACAGTATAAAGATGTGTACTCTGTTACTCAAATACTCTCTGCTTTGTAAGCTAATGAGCGACCCAGCTGAGACTTGAACCCACAATCCTTTACTCCGGAGGCAGAGGCCTTATCCATTAGGCCACTGTGCCACAAAATATATATAAATGTAGCATCAGCAAATGTACATAAACAGAAACGTTTTTTGATAATCCTGCTATTTAATTGAAATTTGGGTCTCAAAAGGAGGTTTATGATCCCTTTTAGCTGACATATCTAACAAATTGTTGCTTGTTCCTGTCACATAGAGAGAAGTGCTGAGAGAAAGCACCTGAATAAAAGCTAAGTATTCTCAGATGCTCTGTAAAAAGAGCTATCATCAGCTACCCTAAAGGGGTAGTCTTTTCTGTTAGTATTGCTTGTTGCATTTTCAAACATCTATGATTGCCTTCCTGTAGAGACTGTATAAAACTGTGCCGGTTATTCAAATAGTAATGTGTCTTGCCTCTTTCTATGATCTGCTTTTCTGCCCATCTTCAAGTGTGGTTTGGACAAAGCACTGGACATGTGTACCAACATGATCATGGTACCTTCCAGGAAAAAAGCCTAAAATAACATACCCCAAATAAATCAGTAATATCTCCTCAACCATTAGGCCTAGATGCATAGATGTCTCATTTGAAACGTCAGAAGCTAGGGAATATAAATTGTACATTTACATTTATTTTACATTTACAGACTACATGGAGATGCAAAAAACAAAAACATTTGATATTTTCATCCTCGCCTGGTTAAAAAAAAGCTATATTTTAATGCAATAAACCATCAAAATCATCATAAGATGGATTATAATGCACCTGAATTTCTTCTAATACACCTGGAATATAACTGTAACTGTAAATGTGATGAAAAGAAATTGATATACAACAGTTATTACACAATCTTTCAAAAATATACCAGGCAAATGTCCATGTTTTGGCCATATTATATGTTCAGTTTTATTGGGAGTCATCTTCAAACATTATTTCTCTCCATACAACCACGTTCCAAATAACTTAAAGCTTCTAAAACATTGAAATAATGATAATAAAAATTTAAAAACAATAAGTCAATATTCCTATGACCAAAAGCACTCCCGTGCTTTACGGGCCACAGCTTGAGAACAGAACATCCTACTGTAAGTGGGCTCTCTCTCTTTGTATTGAAGAGACAAATCGAGTGATATCCGGCATGTCTGTGTAGCTCTTCCGGGTCGCCAGCAGAGGCTGATAAAGACCGCCTCCGCCAAAGCAAACTCTTCTTCTCTACTTCAATCTGAAGACAGAAACAAAACTTATTAGCTCAACCGACCTCTCCAAGATGGCGGCTCACCAGACAGAAAACCAGTCACAGGCAGGTCTGGTACCACCAAGGGGGTAAGCCAGAGTTAAAACAGTGAAGCTGACCAAAGCCTGCACTGACGGTTCCATGTAGGCCCAAAAATGATGTCAAAAGCCTGTGATTTCCCGTCACACATGACAGCTGTAACCATATTGCTTGGATTATAAACTCTCAGCGACTCTAAAAAATATATTCGGCCATCAGTGACGCTGCGTTGGTGTTTGACAGGTGAGCCTCATAGGTGGGCTGATTAAACAGTGACAATCTGAGTCGAAACAATCTGAGCCATGAGAGTTTCTGTTGGCGCAGCTATGCAGCTATCAGAATTACAGTATTTCTGCCGCTGTTCTACGTCATCAAACCACGGTCATGTTGCACAATCATGCGCAGTAGACGCTGGTGCCAACAGGAAGAAGCCCTGTAGTTGTGTTTTATTGGTCCAAAACTGGCTTCACTGCTGTCCATTCAAATCAGCGGGGTGGCCTCATCCATTAATATACAGGATGTGGGTACCACATGGTTAACACTTCCAAAGGGACTTGTGGTTCTCTGCTTTGTAAGCCTACAAACAACAAATGACTCAGGTGGGACTTGAACCCACAATCCCCTGCTCCGGAGGCAGATGCCTTATCCATTAGGCCACTGAGCCACAAAAATACTTATGTAGCATCAGCAAATGTAGATGGACAGAAACGTTTTTGATTATCCTGCTATGTAATTGAAATTTGGGTCTGAAAACAAGGTTTATGATTACTTGTAGCTGATAAATCTTACAAATTGTTGTTTGCCATAGAGAAGTGCTGAGAAAAAGCAGCAGAAGTATTTTCAGGTGTTCTGTAAAAAAGACATACGATCAGCTATCCTAAAGCAGTCTTTTTTCAGTAAGGCTTGTTGGATGTCCAAACGTGATTGCCTTCCAGTAGAGAATGTATAAAAATGTGAGCAGTTATTCTGATATTTAAATGGTATTGTCTCTTGCCTCTTTCTATGAACTGTTTTTCTACACATTAACCCTGACAACTGGCCCAAAATCTTCTTTTTCCAAATTAGGGGGTTTTGTGCTCAATTGGACATGTGTTGAAGTACGCTGACTTCCCCGAGTCCGTTGATGGGAAAGGATCAGAAGGAGACGAGTTATCAGATTCTTACAATATTTATTGAGCTCACGAAGCAGATATATATCTGGAGACTCTGCTCTCTTAACTATACGAGTCTAAGGTTCCCCACAAGAGTCTGAGATTCTTCCTGGTAAGCAATAACTATATAGTGGGAACCGCACCCAGATGCACATCTTCCTTTGGCCTTATTTAGCTATGTCTGGTAAAGATGCAAATATCATGGATGACCTATGACCGTGTGTAGCCTTGCTTGTACCAGACAGAAGATTCTGGACAGTGTGGAGTGTATGGTGTGTGTGTAAGTATTGGGAAAGGACAGTGTATCGTGTGTGTGTGTCTGTTGAGTGATGTATGATGTAAGTGATGTAAGTGTGAGTGTATGCTCTGTATGCTGCAGGGTTCACTGGGTGAAAGATGCGGTTCTTGTTTTCTGCACCAGCTCTATGATTAATTATATGCTGATTAGCATGATGCTAGACATTTTGTTCCTTTCTTATCTCTACGTCAATCTTAAGCAAGTCACACTTCTAAATATACTAAAGAGCAAAAGCAACCCCTTAATAAATGTATAATCCCACACATGCTATCCCCAGTCAACTGGTCTTTAGTGGAAATGTGTCCCAAGTGGTATAAGTCAAACCACACACACACACACACACACACACACACGCAAAGGTTGAATTTTCTTAGTGGGTTTAATTCAGGTAACAGGTGAGGTACAGGTCACTTACAGGTAACGCTTTGAAAGTAAGATGTACATCTGTAAAAGAAAAAGTGCTCTCACAGAATGATTTGAATCCAATAAATGTATGGAAAAGTAAATTGAATTTCAGCCTGCTTCTTTTAACGGTAGTTTGTTACTGGTAGTAAATAATAACATTACATTTTACATTAATTATTTTAGCTGATGCTTTTATCCAAAGTGACTTACAATTACTATATGTGTCAGAGTTCACACACCTCTGGAGCAACTAAGGGTTAAGTGTCTCCCTGTGGCAGGGACATTGGTGTCTCACAAGCCCCTTTTCCACCAAAGCATTTTGAGAGCCGGTTTGGACCCGGTGCCTACTCACGAACCCGTTCTTTGTGTTTTGACAGCCAAAGAACCGGTTCTCGGCCGGGAAAAGGGGTTCCAAAGCGGCACCAACTCTTTGCTGGACTAGAACTGTTCCCCTTCGAGGGGTACTCAAACTGCGTTGGTGAGCTATGGGTACGCCTTTAGGCGTGGCAGGGCTGAATGCGAATGAAAACTACACCAATCCTATTGGCTTACGCCGGCACATAGGTACATTAGCTTTTTTCTATTCAGCATGCACTTTGGTTAATGTGGTTAGTGAAAAGCTCCCGTATCCTGGCTAAGGAAGTGAACCTACCTGGAAGTTGCAGTATGTCCTCAGAGTTGAACCAGTTCCGGAGATGTGTGTCTCCCTGCCCGCGTTTCATCACGGTAGGAGACTCTCATGAGCTGTGTGTTGTTTGTCTGGGCCTGCCGCACGCCACTGCAGCTCTCGAGGGAGCTGTTTGTGACCATTGCGAGGCCCGGCCTATGCGGGTACTGAGGTCCTGTATGGCCCGCTTCTCTGAGGACGGCCAGATATGCTCTCCCCGTGGTGCAGGCCCCGCGGTCACTGAGGCGGCTCGGCGGTTTCAGTCATGGGGATCGCAGCAAGATCTGCTGGAGGATTCCGAGACGGCTGATGCCCCTTCTCGTCCTTCATCTGCTGACTCCAACTCACCTCATTCCCGTTCGAGAGCCCGTTCTCGGCTTCTTCCTTTCGGGGATGCCGACCGGCGAGGCGTATGCTTAGCGTCATGGAGGAGGAGGAAGACTTCCGGGTGTCGGGCCGACATCATCAGAAGAGCGCCGCACCCGAATCACCAGGGGGGTCTGCGCTCGCGCCCTCTTTGCAGACTGGTGCATCAGATCCTCCTGTGGTCTACAGGAAGGACTACTGTCTCTCAGAGCGATGCTTATCCCTGGGACTCAGAATCAGGGAGCAGACCTGCTGTCGAGACGGGGGCTGAGGCCCGGGGAATGGAGACTCCACCCCGAGGTGGTGGAGTCATTGTGCGGAAGGTTGGGCCCATAGACGTGGATCTGTTTGCGTCTCGAGAGACTACGCAAGGTCCCCTATGGTTCTCCCTGACGCCCCCGGCCCCACTAGGGCTGGACACCATGGTACAGACGTGGCGTGGACTTGATGCCACTCCTGGACGGTCTGCCATGGCAGGTTCTCACCCTTGCCCCGCCCTGTGGCAACTGTGGGTCTGGCCCCTGAGGGGGCGCAGTACCTAGAGGTGGGCCTAATGGCAGGAGCAGTTGAGACACTCCTTAGCTCCAGGGCCCCGTACACGGGGAAGATGTACGGCCTAAAGTGGAATGTTTTCTCCACATGGTGCAGAGAACACATGGTGGACCCAGTTACCTGCCCTGTGGTTCAGGTGCTGGAGTTTCTACAAGACCGCTTCTCTGCGGACCTTTCCCCATCCACCCTCAAGGTTTACGTCATTTGCTCTGCCCTGTCAGAGCACTGAGTATTTACACTCTGAAGTCCTCCCAGTGGAGGAACGCAGACCAGTTGCTGGTGTGTTTCGGGTCCCCCAAGGCTGGGCTCCCGGCTTCCAAACATACAATCAGCACCTGGATTGTTCAGACTATTCCCTGGCCTATCAAGTGCACAATTTGCCTTCACCTATGGCTGTAAGGACTCACTCCACGAGAGGCATGGCAGCCTCCACGGCTCTCCTCTCTGGAGCATCTCTCCAGGAGGTTTGTGATGCAGCTGGCTGTGCCACTCCTCACACTTTCATCCGAGCGCTCTCCTCCTAGTCGTGCCCACAGGTTGGGGTTTCGGCGCGGCATAGTGGGTATCTCGTTCCTATAGTGTCGTGACTGACCCAGTTCAAATTCCCCTCGAAGGGGAACGTCTCGGGTTATGTAGGTAACCCTTGTTCCCCGAGAAAGGGGAACGAGACACTGCGTCGGTTCACCGCACCTCTCCCCGCCTGGAGTGCCTTGCTTCATAGTAAAGAGCTAATGTACCTATGTGCTGGCGTGCTTATGTACGCCTTACGGTTACGCCGTCACATGCTACCGTTCTAACTAAGCCAATAGGATTGGAGTAGTTTTCATTCGCATTCAGCCCTCCCACACCTAAAGGTGTTCCCATAGTGTTGTCACTGACGCAGTGTCTCGTTCCCCTTTCTCTGGGAACAAGGATTACCTACGTAACCCGAGATGTTCTTTTACCACGTTTCTGGACGGCGAAGACGTATGGCAACGTACACAGTGACGTAGTGACGGCGTTCGCTGAGATCTCTAGTCAGTGGAAAAAAGGGGTTACAGTGGATTTGACCTGAGGTCTCTCACACAAAAGTCAAGTGTAGTATTCACTGCGCCACCACCTTTACTAGTAATTCAATGTGTTTGTTTTCCATCTCCTCTAATTCACTTTAACTTCTTTCTCATAATAGTGCTAAGCATTGTCACTAATCAGAAATACAGTCAGCAATACAGTATTGACTCATACCTACATGTTATGTAAGAAAAGAGAAGTTGTAAATATAATGACTTCTAAGGAAACCAACAACGTCAAGTGACTATAGTCACAGTACTTGTCAAAATAACCCCTGAAACTTGGTCCAAGAGTCAGAGTTACCATGGCGTAAAATAAGAGGGAAGTGAAGCCTCTAAAAACTTTGCCTTCCCTTTTTGTTTGAAATGGCTACTTGTTAGATTTCTGAGTACTATGACATTACAGTACATTCTCTTTTACAAATGCTGTCAAAATGACACAAAAAGGAGTCAACCAAATTCTTCATCTCTGCCTTCTAGCTTGAGCATCTTGTCCTGGCCCTAACTGGTAAGTGTTGATCTGATACAGATTATTTCAGTTATCTTGATGTGAACATGTTGAGTTCCACTAACACTGCACTGGTGATAGATTGACATACAGGGACATTACATTGCCTAAGATTACTCTCTTTTATCCTGTTTTGTTAGTAAGTCCTAAATTATTTTTTCTTAAATCTATTGAAGAACCACATTTCATTTTTTACAGAATTTTTTCACTGTCTTAGTTCAAGATCAACATAATTTTACACAATTAGTAACATGTATACTCTAACCAGAATCATGTGTGAACACTATATGAAAGTCTTTTCATTTTACAACAACAAAATAATTTAATATATCACAGTTCATAGTTTGCACTTTAAAAAAGCAAATCATCAGACCGTCTGCTTATTGGTCAGATTTTGGTCCTCTGTGACATTGTCACTGTTAATTGTCCTGATGAGCGAGTTTTTTCTGTCTAGAGAATAGGTCAAACCAAAGCTTTTGTGAATATGAATGAGGATATCGGGGAATATTTTTAACATTCATCAACAAAGACCATTGGATTACAAGCATGCAGAGATCTTAACGGCTGTCATGTAACTTTGTGAAGAGTCCACTTACTGCCCACAAACAGAGATGTGAGAGCCGCTGTTGCCAGAACAGAAGTTTAATGTGTGTTTTGGTTCACAAGATGTTGAAGTGAAATGTCCTGTGTGCATGTGTGATGTGATACTGTGTATATACTGTGTGTGTATATATATATATATATATATATATATATATATATATAAAAAACCCCTCTCACCCCTTGCGGGGTGGTATGTGTCATCCTCAAGCTCAGGTCCTCTACCAGAGGCCTGGGAGTTTGAGGGTTCTGCGCAGTATCTTAGCTGTTCCCAGGACTGCACTCTTCTGGATAGAGACCACTCTCCCAGTTTGGGGGTCACAGCCCCCAGTGCTCCGATTACCACTGGCACCACTGTTGCTCTTACTTTCCACATCTTTTCTAGCTCCTCTTTCAGCCCTTGGTATTTCTCAAGCTCCTCGAGTTCCTTCTTCCTGATGTTGCTGTCACTTGGGATTGCCACATCTATCACTACTGCCTTCTTCTGCTGTTTGTCGATCAACACAATGACTGGTTGGTTAGCCATCACCAGTTTGTCAGTCTGGATCTTGAAGTCCCACAGGATCTTAGCTCGGTCATTCTCAACTACCTTAGGAGGTGTTCCATTTTGACCTTGGGACTTCCAGCCTCTCTTCCAGCATCTACTCGTGGCAGATGTTCCTGTACACTATGACAGCTACCTGGTTATGGCGTTCCATGTACGCACTTCCTGCCTGCATCTTACGCCCCGCTGTTATGTGCTGTACTGTCTCAGGGGCATCCTTGCACAGTCTGCACCTGGGGGCCTGGTGTGGTAGACCCCAGCCTCTATTGATCTTGTACTGAGTGCCTGTTCTTGTGCCGCCATGATTAGTGCTTCGGTGCTGTCCTTCAGTCCAGCCTTTTCCAGCCACTGGTAGGATTTCTTGATATCACTTCTTCTATTTGTCTGTGGTACACGCCGTGCAGCGGCTTGTCCCTCCATGATGGTTCTTCATCTTCCTTGTCCTCACCTTCAGGTTTCTGCTGCCTGAGGTATTCACTAAGCCCTTCATCTTTGGGGGCCATCTTCCTGATGTACTCCTGGATCTTTGTTGTTTCATCCTGGACAGTGGTCTTGACACTCACTAGCCCTCGGCCTCCCTCGCTACGCTTGGTGTACAGTCTCAGGGTGCTGGATTTGGGGTGAAACCCTCCATGCATTGTGAGTAGCTTTCTTGTCTTGATGTCAGTAGCCTCTATCTCCTCCTTTGGCCAGTTTATTATACCAGCGGGGTATCTGATGACTGGCAGGGCGTATGTGTTGATGGCTCGGATCTTGTTTTTCCCATTCAGCTGGCTTTTCAGGACCTGCCTCACTCTTTGTAGGTATTTGGCTGTCTTGGCGGTCTTCCTTGCTGCCTCCTCATGGTTTCCATTAGCCTGTGGCACCCCAAGGTATTTGTAGCTGTCCTGAACATCTGCAATGTGGCCTTCTGGTAGTTCAACTCCCTCGGTTCTTATCATTTTCCCTCTTTTTGATACCATGCGACCACACTTGTCCAGTCCGAACGACATTCCAATGTCGTTGCTGTAGATCCTGGTAGTGTGGATCAGTGAGTTGATGTCTCGCTCATTTCTGGCATACAGCTTGATGTCATCCATGTAGAGGAGGTGACTGATGATTGTTCTGCTTCGGAATCGGTATCCGTAGCCAGTCTTTGTTATAATCTGGCTGAGGGGGTTCAGGCCTATGCAGAACAGCAGCGGGGATAGTGCATTGCCTTGGTATATGCCGCACTTGATGGTGACTTATACAATTGGCTTTGAGTTGGCTTCCAGACTTGTTTTCCACAGCTTCAGGAGAGACAAAGTCTTTAGTTCAGCAACTCACCCAAACATGACCTGGGTAAACCTATGTTTCCTGCCCGGGCTCAAAATTAATGTTACTTGAATTTGGGAAACCACATACTATTGTTGCTTCTCAGAACATGTCACACAATGACATTTTTTAGAGACAACAAACAACGAAACACAGTTTCTACTGTGCATAAAACTGAAGTGAAAGACTTGAATAACATGAACAGCAATATAAAAAGGAACGGAAAGAAACAAAGCAGGCCAAAAAGAAAAAAAAAGAAGAGCCAGCCATAAAAGGGATTTTCACCACTTCTTCTTGAAACGTGGATAGCATCTCACCAAGATACAAGGAAACCGCAGTAACCACTGCTTTATTCTTTTTTTTTTCTTTACTCAGAAACCATTCCGATACGTCACTTTCAAACTTGAGACCTTTAGTCATCCTGAATGAGTCTACAGACATGAAAACAACTTATCAGTCGTTTTAAATGTGATGTACGTGATAACCATACTGTAGGGAGGAAGGGAAGAGATCGCCACAGAATGACACTGAACTGGTAGGTTCTCAAGTATTAAAAATACATAAAGTAACTTTAGTCAGAGCTATTTTCTGATATAGATGCCACTTCCTTTTCATTGTAACGGATGAATGAGTCTGTGAAGGGAAATGATGCTATAGCAGAAGTGGTTATGATGATGAAGAGGATTATAAAGTGAGTTTTGTTTGTTCTTGTTTTGATGATAACTAAGAAGTGGCTTTAGTGTGTGTTTTACAATGATGACGATGAAACTGTATTTTTATGTTTTTTAAAAGGAACACGTAGTAAAATTATTACAATAAGGTTTGGCAAAATAATTTGAACTGAAGGTCCTCTTGCTAGCTTTTATTGCTTTCAATGGCCTGAAATGGTCTGCCAATGAAATGTGAGAGTGAGGAGATTATTTTTGGCAGTTGGACAGGTAGTAGAAGTCTTGGGTTAAAAATGTCATTGTATCAACAATATTTTTAGCCGGATCTTAAAAAAAGACAACTTGGAGGCTGAGACATAGTTAAGGCTGTGAAGCACCTCACTCTATGTTTTAAAAATACTGACTAATGAAGCTAGTTTGGCATCAAATTCTCAACATTGTGTTTTTATATTCTGCTGTACATACACACCAAGTTTTTATTCAAATAAACAGGGACTTTAACAAGAGATAAAAAGTGAAAGGCTGGTATCTGGGAAAAAAGGGTGTTTGATATGTGGGAAGGTGTGAAAAGGTGGAGGAAGCGAGAGACAGAGGGAAAAACAGTGTGGGGGAGTGAGGAGAGAGTCTGCTGTCTGTGCCAAATGTGAAAGGCCTACACTGCCCCTGCTCTGTTATTAACTTACTTGAAAGTAGAAATGTATTTGCATACAACCTCTGCTAAGTCTTTTGTGGTAATCTATCCAGTAATTGTTGAAAAAATAACTTGACAAGCCCACACTCTTATTGTGTTGATCAGTCATGTCTGACAGGTTATGATACTTCTGCTGTGTACACGCTACATACTGCTGTCACTCCACATACTTATAGTTGTAGCTTTATAACCAAACCAACAATGGTATTGTAAGCCATGTGTGTTGTGTATGTTCTATATTTCCTTCAAATACACTATACTGCCAATAGTTTGGGTTCTCTTGCCTTTATGTGCACATGATGGTTAATGGCATCCCATTCTTAATCCATAGGGTTTAATATGGAGTTGGCCCACCCTTTGCAGCTATAACAGCTTCTAGTCTTCTGGGAAGGCTGTCCACAAGGTGTGTTCATGGGACGTTTTTGACCATCCTTCTAGAAGTGCATTTATGAGGTCAGGCACAGATGTTGGACGAGAAGGTCTGGCTCATAGTCTCCGTTTTAAGTAATCCCAAAAGTGTTCTATCAGGTTGGGGTCAGGACTCTGTGCAGGCCAGTCAAGTTCTCCGCGCCAAACTCGCTCATCCATGTCTTTATGGACCTTGCTTTGTGCACTGGTGCTCAGTCATGCTAAAACAGGAAGGGGTCATCCTCAAACTGTTTCCACAAAATTGGGAGCATGAAATTGTCCAAAATGTCTTAGTATGCTGGAGCATTAACAGTTATTTTCACTGCAACTAAGGGTCCAAGCCCAACTCCTGAAAAACAACCTCACACCACAAACCAAATTTTACAGCAAAATGCTCTCAGGCAGTACTGTTCTCCCGGCAACCGCCAAACCCAGACTCGTCCATCGGATTGATTGCCAGACAGAGAATCGTGATTCGTCACTCCAGAGAATGCATCTCCACTGCTAGTCCAGTGGCAGTGTGCTTTGCACCACTAAAACGCTTTGCATTGCACTTGGTGATGTAAGGCTTGGATGCAGCTGCTGCATAAAACATGATCTTTGGAGATCTGTAGCTATTGAGTGCAGAAAGTTGGCAACTTCTGTGCACTGTGCGCTGACCCCGCTTTGTGATTTTATGTGGCCACTGTTCACTTCACGGCAGAGTTTCTGTTGTTCCCAGTCACTCCCACTTTATGATCATACAACTAACAGTTGACCGTGAAATATTTAGTAGTGAGGTAATTTCAAGAATGGACTTATTGCACAGGTGGAAACCTGTCACAGTACCACACTTGAATTCACTGAGCTCCTAAGAGTGACCCATTCTTTCAAAGTGTTTGTAGAAGCTGTCTGCATGCTATGATACTTCCCAAGTACCTCCCAGAAAGTAGTCAAATGTATCCGCATGCAATCTCAGCTAAGCTTGGGTAAGTGGATTAAAATCTAGCTGTCTCTTGCTAATTGCTCCAACATTGCCTTTCCTAGCTTATATCATAATTATAATACTACTGCAAAAACCCAAATTAAATAACAAAATACGGTATGCTGTTTCATATAAAAATGCGTATGAGTGCAAGGAAAGATAGTGAATTCGTTTTTTTTCTTATTGGAAACAACAGTAGCTTTCGGGAAAGAAAAGGCGGTTAGGAAGTGGTTTTTGTGTTTTCTTCTGTGCGTGTGTAGTTTGTGGTTGTTTCTCTGCTGGTGTCTGTGAAGAGGAAAGACAGGAAGGGAGGAAAGAGACCAGAGTGTCAGCTTTTTCATTTCACATTTGCAGTTAGGGGAAGTCCAAATACCAGAAAAAGACAGATGAAACGTATCTCGGCGAAAGAGGTTAGAATAAGGTAGACTGTCGAGCAGATAGTGGCTGACAAATAAGGATAAGAAGTACTGCTTGATTTGTTAATGTGATTAAAAATGCTGCTTCCCAGCAGTCTCTGATCAGACTAAACTGAGTCACTCAAATCTCCAATGCTGTGTAATTATACCTTCAGTTGGGGAAATTGGTGGAATGTACAGCATGACTTCCAATTGTGACATGAGGTTTGATGTCACAAAATGAAAAGGGGTTTACAACAACTACACTGGAGATAATTGTGAATATAAGACCGAGCAATCACACTACCAAGTTATCTGTTTATACTAAATGCATCTCGTCACAGTTCCATTTGGAATAAAGAGTTTACAAACAGGGCTTGACATTAGCACCCGCCCAACCGCAGGTAGAATTCTGCAGTGGTGTGTAACACAGTCACTCTTAGCTACTTTGAAAGCAAAGCAGGGCAGCGTGACTCCAGTCTGTTGGCTGCTCTGAAGCTCTCTGCTCTGTTGATGACTCTCAGTCATCAGTCAGACTGTCATCTCTGTCAGCAGCCCAGCATCTGATGGTGTGGAAATGTGATGTTTCAGATCACAGATGAATAAGGTGGAAGAAAGGCATATGCATGCCTTTTATTTCTTCTTCTGAGAGCTCAAGATATACTGACTTTTAGTACCTAAAATGAGTCAAGCTGTAAAAAAACACTGGACCTTACACTTGCCATAATGTTCTGTTAGACACTACCTGGTAAATGCCACTGTCAAACCTCATGCACATAGTTTGCCATGATCACTCAAATAATGGCATTAGAGTAGTTTGACTACTGAGTAGTTCTCCTTGTCACTAGTAAATTGACTTTGCAATGTAAAATTGGTGCAGTTCCCCTTTTGAAAAACATATTATGATTTGTGGTTTGAAACCCAATGTGTCCGACTTTGGATGTGAATGTGGACACTTGAGACTTGTCACAAAAGAATGACATGGTGTGACCGGTGTGTGGAATCATCCATTTTAGAGACCATATTACCTAGAGTGTCAGCTTTTTCATTTAGGTTAGGGGAAGTCTAAATGTCAGATGTAACCAGATGAAACAGTAATGTATGTCAGTGAAAGAGCTTAGACAGAGGTAGACAGTCAAGCAGATAGTCGCTGACAAATTGAGATACCAAAGCTTGATTTGTTAATGAGATTCAAAATGCTGCTTGCCACTAGTAGTCCCTGATCATGAAACCTTGTTTGTAGTTCGAAACCCAATGTTTCCAAATTTGGATGTGAAGGTAGACAATGCCTTGGTCTCACTGCTGTGTGTTACATGACATCATCCATTTTAGATTCCAAATTACATAAAAGAAGTTCGGTCAGGAACATAATTCACTGGATAACTTGGGCTCAATGTTTCAATCCAATTGGTTCTAAAATCCAGAGATTTATTGTTTTAATATAAAAACTATATCTTGAATTATCATCATCTTCTTTTGTTGGCACTATTTACAAGTCACAGACACAGAGACAATTAAACGGGCAATTATCCCAAATCACGTCGATGCTGTGAAAAGTTCAATTCAATTCAATTCAATTCAATTTTATTTATATAGCGCCAAGATAACAACAGTTATCTCACAGCACTTTTCATAAAGAGCAGGTCTAGGCCGTACTCTGAAGTTATTTACAGAAGCCCAACAATTCCCACCAAGAGCAAGCACTAGGCGACACAGGCAAGGAAAAAGTTTTCCTTTAAGAGGCAGAAACCTCGAGCAGAACCACGGCTCAGGGTGGGCGGCCATCTGCCTCGACCGGTTGGGGGTGAGGGAGAGAGAGAGAGGGCAAGAGAAAGAGAGAGAGAGAGAGAGAAGGTCAGAGAGAGCAGAGGGAGGCAGCCTACACAGTATACACAAAAGTATTTTGATTGGCAGGCAGTTATCAATTAAAACGCATGAGCCACTGCTGCAGATCAGTTAATAGGGCCTGTTAAACTGTGGTTTACCATAGCCACAATACTTCTACTTCATGCTTTTTTATCAGATAAAAACTGAAATTGACCTAACTTTCAGTTAAACTGACAAACAGATTTTAATCTTCCCACCATGTTCTCACTTAGTTATGGCATAAGCATGATAATACAACATCAGACATCTTTTAGAGCAATCTAATTTGTTTCAGCAGTCTTCTCAACTTTTACAGGTGCAACCTGTCTATTATTTTGCTGGGATTACTGTGATACTGCTGGCTTTAAACCTTTTGAGCCTTATAAGCAGCAGCTACAACAGAGTGGCCTAAATCTCTATACTGTGAATTTAAGAGGATATATTTATTTCAACTTCCCTGTTCTCATCTTTTTAAAATGTGAAAACTTCTTTTTTTAATTCATAAGTCAACTTCCTGATTACTGCCACATTTGCGCAATTCCCATAAGGTAAATAATTGGAAAGGTACACTTTTTGCAGCCCTCATTTTGACGAAATGTTATTGATTATGATTATTGACATCATAGAATCTGATTAATGGTGTTTTAAGAGAAGCAAGTATCGTTAACAGGAAGTGCACCTGATAGAATAACGGAACATTTGGGTTCTCGGAAAAAACACTCTGACCTTTAATAAACCGCATGAGCAGGTGACCGGGGTGTCAGCAAGAACTTGTGCCTTCCTCTGTGCACGGAAATGGAAAAAGAACAGAAAAAATGTTACGTGCATACTGTGTGCATAAGGTCCTTAAAAACTACTGTTATTGTGCTATGTGTATGTTCTGCGAGTTATTGTGCAGAGTGAAAGTTAGTTTTTGTCTTTGGGGCTGTGGGTGTTTGTGGGTCGGTTTGCAGTGGGCTGTAATAACCACATACCACAAATTATACCTGAAACACACACACACACACATGTTTATTTTTCATCCTGTTTTTGACACAGTTTAAATGTCAGTGTGGTTTAGAGGAAAAAGCAACAACTCTTCAATATGTATCTATTAAAATTATGTTTGCTATAAAGGGCAAACGTGAACAAGAGAAGAAACAAAATATTTAAGGTATTAAATATTGTAATGTAAATATTGGGGAAATGAAAGGCAGAGGAAGGTAAACAATTAACTTGTAGTGGTGATAAAAACTGCATCAACACTGAAGTAGGACCATGTTGTGGATTTGAATTTTTGTCCTAATGAAATCCGGTATACAAGAGGAAAACATAAAAAGAAACCTAGGTGTTAACATATTTCACCAAAATAGAGGTGAAGATGACTTCACTTTTCACACCCAAGTGTTAGTTGAAACCGAGAGGACATAAAACACTCACACAAAGTTCTCAGTAGTGACCTTCAAAGAGTTCAAAGATTATCTTCTATTTTTTTGTGTGGAGGTGGTTTGCCATTTCCAAGTAGAGGAACAACCTTATTTGTCTGATGTCCTTTCACAGGGTATCAAAAGGAATGAAACCAGTGCATTGAAGCAGATACTGAGCAGCAGCAACAACAGGTAAGACACTGAAGTTCATATTTCATGTTTGTTTGTAAGATTTAGTCTGTTAATGTCTTACATGTGCAAGGTGGCATTTCATATGGGCCTACTGCAGCGTGTCCTGAGGTGGTAAGAGGATGTGATACCTAAGCAGGCAGGCAGCTGCTCTGCTTAAATGTGGGGTATTTTACTTGACACTGACAGTATGACTGGATCTCTATAAGGTACACTGTCAAAACTGTTTTCACCTCAAGTCATATGGTTTCCATAGTTCTATACCAACATTTAATAAACAGTCTGTAGTATATTAAAGCACAATTATTCATATTTTAACCGTTGTAACTGGCACTATTGTTGGTCCTCTTTTTTTCCACATACCATGTCTAAAGATCATTTAGTTTAGTCAATTTTGGTTTAGTTTATTTGACGTTATGAGAAGAAGTAAACTACACACAACTACAAAAACTAAAACAAAGGATGACCCAATAAAGTCAAAGTAATATTTCCACTGATATCCTTGATTAGCTGGTAAGATGCTGCATCAGGTCAAAATTTAATGAAGTAGTAAGTATGGTGACTTCCAGTGGTTTACTTACTATTTCTCACCTTGCAACAATTTGTGGTCAGAAGTGAAACAGGCATGAAACATTCAACCAGCCAGTGCAGCAAAACACTTTTGCATCCACATTTCTCTCCCTTGCATCTCTTCCTTGCGTCTTGGTTGCTCCCACCAGAAATAAACAGAGAGATGCAAGGAAACCATGTTAGGAGAGAAGAAATGAAGAAATGTTCTTAGAAAAATGAGACATCCTTTGTTCTGAAGTGACATTGGTTACATCTGATCACAGTGGCTCTGACAGCTGTAGAGAAATTTGGTGGACTTTTGCCTGCACACATGTGCACTGTGCTAATACTGATAAAGGCTGCCAAAGCAGCAGTGTTTTCTCTCTCATGCTGTTACCTGTTGAACAGACACCTTCACATGAATAACAATCTGTATTCTGTATTTATACTGTGTACTACTCAGAGGTACAGGAATCATTTCTACTCGCAAAATGTGATTCAATTATTTATTATTAATGGTTTACAGTGTATTTATTGATATTCTGATTATGAATTCATTATTTAATAACCCAACATATGATTGTGGTGTCCTTAAACATTGGAAATTATTAGGTATAATGGGAAATTGTAAATGATGCAAATGATATCAAATCCGATACACAGGAATTATCGGTCTCAAAAGTGAGTTAATGATAATGAAGCTAAATAATGTAAAAAGTATTTCTTCCTGATAGACAGATATTGCACATTCTAACATGTGTTTTATTAGTCTGTGAAATTGGAACCAGAGAAGAATAATTTAAGCAGGATCTGAAGCATTTCTAATTTTGTTTGTTGAATATTTTATGTGTGTGTGCAGAAATAAGTTGACAAATACCACAAAATAAAGAGGCAGATGTACATACAGTACGCCCATGTATCATCGCTCTGCCACCTGTGAACCGCTGTATCTGTTTATCTGCACAGGATGAGAAACAGAGAACAATCCATCAGAGCCCCACATTTCCAAGTCACCTAGCTTTGGAAACCAACCATCCTGTATTTTCTGAGATGAGAGAGACTGATCACATGATAAATGGAGAGAAATAAGAAATACCCTCTGCTGTTTCTTCTTCTTGCTCTGCTTCAAGTCTGCACCACCAGATCAAGGAATTGTCCCAGCCTCCCAGATAACAGTTAGTGATTTTTACTTATTTATTTATATTTTTACATTATATAGCATAATAGATTTAAAGATCTTTTGTTACAGAAAAGTTTCCATGTTTTTATTTAATCTTATCTCCATTATTTCTCACAGATCTCACCTGTTACAATGACTTCAATCGTACCATCACTTGTGTGTGGAACAGCACATACGTGTCTAACCATGCAGACACTGTGTGCACAATACATGCCAAAAAAGACAAAAGGTAATGTACTTAGAGTAGATGCAAATATACAGTTACCCTGTACCCAAATAATATTTGAGTGCAACAAAATGAAATGAACATGAAATTCTTCTTCATTTTCAAGTAAATATAGAAATGGGTACAGCGCTTCCTGCAACCTGGAACCCGTTGACGTCTCCAGACCAATGCTTAAGACATGCTCCCTGGACTTCAAAGTAAACTGGATTGTGAGTCTGAGAAGATTTCTTATAGTAATAGTTAACACATTAGGAAATGTGCATATATTTGCTTTCCTGCTGAGAATGCCTCATCTGATCCGTTTCCATTGCTCTTTATTATTATTATTATTATTATTATTATTATTATTATTATTATTATTATTATTATTATTATTATTATTATTATTAAACACAATGAGCAATAGAATAAAACACATCTCGTTTTTAGCGTCCTTTTTTAAAATAGTTTTGTTGTGGCCATTTCAATTAAGACTTCATCATAAATACTTTTGCAATTGCTTACACTTAAAATTAAAATTTGTCTGGAATTGCTTGCAATGAACTAGAATGATTTACAGCACAGCATTGTATCAGTGTCTGCATCTTGCAGAAAAAAATGACAAAAAACAGGTGAATGTTATGCTCTCGGTTTGTTTGACCATTAAGTTAGATTGTCTTCCTCTGACTCCAGTAGTTCCTGAAACAATAGAGACATGACATGGAGGCAAGGCCAATAAGACTTCTCTGATGCTATTTGAGCTTGTTGACCAGTACAAAACCAAACACTAAAAAGAATATTGTTACTGGTTACCCTGCTTGCACAAAGCTAAGCTTAGTTTAAATATTGGAAACGGAAGGAAACGTTGGCCTGGCTCTATCTATCGATTTATGTCAACTGTATACTTGTCTACGTGCAGCACCTTATCACCAAAGCAAATTCCTCGTATGTGTAAAATACTACTTGGCAATTTAGCTCCTTCTGATTCTGATTCCAAAGGTAGCAAGATCTGCCTATTAGCTCATCTAAACACACCAACTTACTAGTTATATCTTATCTCTTTAATCCCTACAAAATCTAAAATGGTTTTATGGGGGTTATGGGGAACTATTTACCTACAGCGGAGACAAGTGTCCTGCGCCTCAGCCAAGTAATCCTGCAACTCCCTGTAAAACTGTAAAATGTTTTTACACTTTCATGTTTTGTACGGCTTAAACAAACGAGATATAACCTCTTGATTAGTAAGGTGCTTTTAAACAGATAATTTTACATTAGGATCTCTTAAGTATCCTTATTTCCAGTTAAATTTCCTACTTTTTTATCTAAGTACTGTCATTCATTCAAGTTTTCTTAATTGATACAGCATTTACATTTAAAAATATTACCTAGAGCTTATGGTCAGAGCATCTTATGAGTTCAACTGTCCAGGATAGTCACCTTTACTACCAAATAAAATCATCAAGATATTTAATAAAGCCCCAAGATAATTTAGATCTTATTTTGTTGTGTATTGTTGTCTCATGAATGTTTTCTAATAGAAATATTTTTTCCATTTTTCTCAGATTATGATTCAAGATGTTTTGTCCCTTAATCTGAACTGTAAACCTGACAAGCACATTTTGAACATTTTTTACAAGCCAGCTTGTCACAGTGAGTACAATTGATAATTGATTGCCTCCTTATGACTTATCTTGTGATCTATTTGTGATGACCTAAAACATGTGTGTATGATACTGCAGTAAAGATGAATCCACCACCAAAACCAGATGTCAACTCTACTGCAATTTCCTGGTTCCCACAAGTTAACAAGCATGAAAGAATTGAACATTACATCTCCCAACTGCAGTGGAAACGAGCGGATTGCTCATGGAGTGTATGTATATATTTTGTGTCCATGTTAGTATGTCTTGTGTATGTATTTCAATGAACAGACCTGAGAATCAGCACATGGAACATCCACACATTTGTTTTTACCTTGTCAGGATCCCTCTGCGAAAACAGAAAATAAAACATGGGATGGCAGCTTAACATTGGCACTGATCCCTGACTCAGATTTGCTGATGGGGGAGAGGTATGAGGCACGTGTTCGAGTGCAAGGCAGCGAGGATTGGGCCAAGTCAACCTGGAGTGACTGGAGCCCCGTTGCATCTTGGGAGTCCACCGTAGGAAGACCAAAACCAAAATTAGGTAATGTGTCAAATATTAACAAAGCTAATTAGTTTAGTTTAACAAATGCAGTCTGTGGAAAACAACATCTGAGGGAGGTCACAACCTTTAAAGCCAAGTTCAAGGGTAATCTTTTCAGCACAGGACTGTCCATACCTGACACCACAATATCATTTGTGCAAGTTATTATGTCTGTAATATTGTGTATTGGAGTGGCTCTCGAGTGATTTATTAAATTCAAACAGATGTACAACAAAGGCCTAATATGGTTTTAATGCCCTTAGAACATACACATTTCTCTTTTTTAAAAGTAATACTTGTCACAGTTATCTATCATTACTGCTCTCCCAGAGAACATTACACGTTCTAGATCTGGGTAACTAACTGCTTAAAATGTCATTGTGTATCAGGATACTAGCATGAACATCACAGACATACAACTCAGATTTGTTCTTTACAGTGGGATAAATACAGTATGCGTTCCTCTTAACTAAAGTGACATGCTCTGTCCTGTGTTTTTCAGATGTTACTAGGATTGTTTTTGTCATTGTTGCAGCTGTGTTAGCGTTTGGCTTCTTTCTGACTGTCACTAAGACTGACAAAACTACCTGGTAAGCAGACACAACCACCAAATATTTTCCCTAGACTTTGGTGTCACTTGTGCTTTGGATATTCTTTGTTCAATAGCAGTATATTTTTCAGACAGCTCTACTTTAAGATGATGTCATTCTGTCTTTTAGGATTTACATGGTAAAGAGAATCAGCGGCCCACCCCTACCGAACCCAGCAAAGTCATTCTTGCAGGATGTAAATTTCCAGGTGAGCTTGTGAAATATTTATTTTCTTCGTGTTCATAACTGTTTTAAATCAGGGTTTCATGAGGATTAATCTTAATAAAAGCACAGACTTGATTTAGAGTGGAAACATTTTTCAGTTGATTCAAGTTTTGCAATATTTGCTTCATCCAAAAATGTTTGTACTGTAAAAGCAGTTACAGCTCACATGACACATCTGTTAGTTCATGTTTTTAACCACTTGAGGGCAGCAGAACAAGCTGTAAACACAACATGGATGTATTAATATGGTGAACATGTTAGCAGAAAATTGCCCATTTACATGTTTAGCTGAAAGACGTTTAAGGCTACATAAAGCTGAACAAAACTGCAGAGTTGGGTGATAATTTTGTTACAGTCAAACTCTGGTAGTGATGACAAATAGTCATTTGAACCATGATATTAACAAAAGGTCAAATTACCATTTGTAATCACTACTAAAAATATGGATTAGTGTAGCTTTAAAGATAGCAACTCATATTAAAAAGGGCAAAGCACAACATGACGCAAACAGCAGGATGTGCAGCCCACATAGGATGTGAAACCAAAGAGCAGAACATTTCTCATTAGTCAAAAGACATATGACCTTTATGATCCAAAATGTTCACAATGCTTTCATTGTATCAGCAGTGAATTTAGATAACAAACACTTTAAACACAGACTATTTACAGCCTTATGATCTAGTGCAGATTTAATGTCTTCTGTTTTTTTAACCTTTCCAATTCCTCCTCTTTCTCCTCCACCTCTCACCTTTTCTTCTCCAGAATTGGTTGAGCCCCCACTTCACCAGCGAATCCCTCCATCCCTTCTTGAAACCTGTGGAAATTGCTTCTGTAGAGATAACCTCCACTGTGGATGCTGTTGCACCCTGTGGGCCAGAGGCGGCACTACTAGAGAAGATGAGAAACAAAGGAAACCACGAGTCAGCCAGTTCCAACTTCTCCAACCCCAGTTACTCACAGCTGTGTCCTTCTCCTCCTGTCTCCTCGCTCACTGCAGGGAATCTGGAGCCCTGTGCCTCCGATACACCTTATGGGCCTGTTAGTAGTCACGGTGAAGGTAAAAATGAGCATAGGGAGGACGTGAGAGGGAAAGAAGTGGAGATCCTACAGTTGCTCTCCAAAGGCAGCAACAACAGTGAGCCTATGTCGGTAATTTCAGACTATGAGAAGGTTGAGAAGCACCAGGTTGAGCGTGTCAGGCTCCAGAGTCTAGATTCAGGCATGTGCAGTGGTGAGGAGGTCAGTCAAGAGAGCCTTGAGGCAGATAGCATCAGTTTGACCAATAGCCATGATGTACCTGAAGACAAAGAGGAGAGGCAGAAAGGGAATGGAGAAGGAGGTTTTCAGAAGCTGTTTGGAGGCAGTGGAGGTATTTTTGGCAAATCCATTCAGGTTTGTTCTGATTACGAGCCAGTCCGAAAGCTGCAGAATGACAGCCCTGAGCTCCCTAGCCTGGATTCAGGCATTAGCAGTGGGGGAGAGGAGCAGATGAGTCAGGAGGAGAGCCTAGAGGACCTTGATAAGTCTATTAAATCTACAGGTCTCCTGTTTGCCCCTCTGTCATCCCCTTTCAGCGCCTTACCATGCTCCACGACCTCTTTCGCACCACTGCCTTTGAACTTCTCTGGGCCAGGTTTGAGTCCAGCTCTGCGACCTCTGCCAACACATATACTGGACAGAATTGCTCTTATATCAACTAATAGGTTAGTGGAGCCCTCTGGTGATGGATATATGCCAGTAAGACAGGAAGAGAGCTGAAAACAGACAGAAATCTCACAGTAAGTGCTGGACATTACAGCATGTGCAGGATTCATGAGATCCCCATCCCCAATGCATTCTGAGTTCTGAATGCATCCAAAGGCCGCTCAATTTTGATTGGTCAATACTACTCGAATTACAAACAGACTGCAAAGAGAAACCAGAATGCTTCCAGTAGCCTGGCAGCTAGAATGTCCGTTAATGAGTGCATTGTTCTTAGTAGTATGAAACATCATATGGACATTTAATGCCCAGAGTTCAACTGGATGGGCTGATTTTAATTAATGTATTTTTTACCTAGATTTATGCATTTTTATCTTGTTTTTTTTAATTTTTTGTCTTGTTTCAAAAGATGCTTTTGTTATGTTTTTATACTAAGGACTTGTGTAACAAATATGCATATTTTGGTGTGCTCAAGGAGAAATACGTACAGACAATGTCTAACTTTGTTTTGATGAAAACCCATAGGAAAGTGAAATCCAAGATGAGACCTCATAGTTGTTTCCTTCTTTTCTCCTAGACACAAATGAGCTGCTTTTAATACCAAGGTGAGACTAAATTCCTTTTGTCCCACATCTCAAATTCATCTCAGGAGAAACAACCGTATAAAATCTCATTTATAGGCGGTTTTTGACCCAAAGTACCTGGGTCTCTTTTCAAGGAACTAAAATGTTCCTTCAGCCCACTCTTGTGTGCGTTTCCACCGTGGTGTAAAGACCTGTGAAGATTAGGCAAATTAACCAGCTGACGCAGGCTGTAGGTCTGGTTGTACACAGCGATGCACAGGCACCATTATTTGTAACCACCAACATTTATAAATGAACATCAGATTTGACTGGAATATAATGAAAAAGTATAGGCTTAGCTTGACCATTAAAGCAGCTTATTTGTGTGGGAGTATATTTAGGAGACACATGATAAAGTTTGTTACACATTTAATAACAAACTGGATAAAGCCATAAACTTCTTAAAATAACTCCAGCACAGAGAAAGCAGCACAAAAATTAAATTGCGACAGTTTGGAAGGTTATTGAAACATTTCCAGCCAACAAGAGCTGCAGATCAGCTGGCAGTCGTCTGTGTCGCCTGAGGATTGAAGGAACGTGATTTTAATAAGTTTCATTACCTGCTGTAATCATCTGTTCTGCTGGTTTTGAAGAGGAGGAGACCAACTTCAGTCTTCACTTTGTGTAGAAACTTCCTGACTGATGTAAACTTAAAAACAACAACTCTGGACCCAGTAGTAACTCCATCAGCTGTCTGCTGTAAACACACCCAGGCAGGCTGCTATTTACATTTAATGCAGACGATTGATCTCAGGTGGACATGTATGCTATTTGACTGCTGATTGTGATTTATTGGTTTGCAAACAATGGTGGAAAAGAGAGGAGCAGTAGCAGACAAACACCTGACATTCTCCAGTTAAAGCCAGTACTTTCGGAAAGTACTACCCCCCGAGCAGAGTCTTTTAAGGGGGTAAAATGAAGACCCCAAAACGACATTTAGACCCTGGTCCCTCTGGTGGGAACGCAGTGAGTTCCTCCAAAGGTTCCTGGTTCTAGGGTATAGTTCCTTTGGTAGAAATGCAGCTTATGTGTGACTCTGATCAAAACAAGAGCTCTCTAACTGATCTTAAATAAGTCTATTTTAAGTCTCCTGAACATTGGACCACGAGATCAGAGAAAGAGCTCAAAGAAAACTCAGCTATGTCTCCTACGACCTCATGATTGTTCTCAAATATGTCTCAGTTTTCTCATATTGGCCTCAGGAGCAAAAATATACTCTCTCTTACTCCAAGAAGCTCCAAGATATTTCTCAGTTTTATCTTAGTAACCCCACTTAGGGGTTATTTTACTCAAGTACTTTACTTACGTCAAATGTTGAGGTTGAGTATTTTCTTTTTATGTGGGTTTTACTCCCCTTAATTTAAAATCCTTATTGTATTTATTGTTAATTATCTGTTACAAGTTACTGAGAAAAATTAAAATAAATTTTGACATTGAAAATAATGCACTTTCAAATGTCATGTTTTCCAATTTGTTAAGTCACAGCCAGCATAACTGTAACACCCAGTACTTTGACATGAAGTTGAGAGAGAATTCATACCAAATACACGCAAGAACTGAGATACAACATGTATCTGTCATACAGAATAAGCACTTTTACTTTTGATACTTAAGTACATTCACTGTGGAATGCTTTTATACCTTTTACTTGAGTAGAATTTTGAGGACTTTAATTGTGGAAATGGTAATTCTTTTAAGTAAAGGAAAATTGTAGTCTATTTAAAGACAATCAGTCCTGCACTGTTAATTTTAGCTGGATGGTGCAGCTGCAGAGTTGTTGGTCTTTGAGCAACAGGAGCGGGTTCAAATCCAGCTCAGGGCAAGCATGGTTCTCCAAACCTAGACAGTAATGTAATACAATCATGAACATCTCCTCAGAGCTCCCAACTGCTTTTTAGGAGCAATAAGCAAGACATTAATGAAAAAAGACTCAAAAAGAAACAATGATGAGATCTCATCTGTTACTTTTATCCTATTGTAATTTCAATTCAGTATCCATTTGTCTTACCCAAGTCTGAAAACCTCAATGTCTCTTCATCTCATCCTTTTCTCCTAAGGGGTTTTGGGAGCAACAATTCAGATTGGAGTGATCTCAGTAAGATATACTATTGAGATCTTAGTGTTTTCTCAAGAGTTAAAGAAAAGACTATTATGAGCAAAAGATTTTTCCCATGGGAAGGTGTATAAATTGCATTGTTGCCAGTAATGCAGTGGGTCGGATGTCTTGATGATCAGCAATTTTAGTACAATAGCTAATTTCTACTGCCTAAACAGTGTTTATTTATTCAAATGCAAATCTTTTGACAAACTTTGCTACATGGTTAATTTCTGATGTATTTTTATACTGAAAAAATGAATGTATCCTGTCAAGTTTGTAAACAATCATGGATTTGCTTAAATGCAGCATTTCTAACTAAAATGTTTTTGTCTTCAAAGGCTGCCTAAAACATGCTTAATGCATTTTCTATCTCATAAAGCATATGCAAAAGATCACCTCTGAGGATTTTAAGACTCTGTTCTCTATATATCTTTACAGATGAGGCAGCTATATTAAATACTACTGAATGTGAAGATCGATCATTTATTGACCTGAAAATATATGTTAGGATTGATCTAATCTTGTGTTTTTTCATTGTTAGATTTTGTTGTTTTATTATTATTAGAAAATGGAAAAATTACGAAAAAGTGCAAACAAATTGCCACTCACTTGCCATGTTACAGCGATGTTGTTTTATATGTACACATATGCAATGATGTAATCAATAAAATAAATGATGTTTTTTAAGTAGTAAACATGGTGAAATGAATGAGAAATGTGAGTATTGTTTGGCACGAGTACAGATATTTGGATTTGTCAAGGGCATAGGGCATGTATTAGCTGAGATTGAATTTACACAGGGAAAGAAAAAGTTTGCCTGCTTACAACTTCGGTTTTGAAAAGGAGATATCAGTATCTGAGGTTAAAATATTAAATATTTAGAGATTAAGGTGAACTCACAGTCTCCTTTTATACACAAATCACCGCCTCGCACACAGATTTTCTCTCTTTGCAGCAGACTCACTTTACAACCCTTTGGGCATTCTTGTTTTCATGGAAAGTGAAATGAACGTAAATAGCCTGACCCTGATTCATTCCCATCAGATTTACTTGTGCAGGGGAATTGACTGTGAGCATCATTGTTGCTAGGTAATGATCAGTGACATCATTGTACCTGTACCCTCCTGACTCACTGCTGCGCCTTTTAGATGAGAAAGTGCATTTAGGATTAGTTACGATCAAGCCATCAGTTATGGCTTTGTGGATGTATTTTGGTATTATTTCACTGTTATCCAAAGCACTGACATAACTCAACTCATCTTTAAGCATTGGACAGATACAAATGACTTTTGGGAAATATTGATTGACTCTTGTTTTTACCTTTGGACTTACAAACAGAGAGGGCGTCGTTCTCCGTCTGCTGGAGCAACATGTCTGGTTATGTGATTACCAGAGATGCTAAATAAAAGCTGTTAAACTGAACATTCTGACACAGATGAGCCCACATGGACATTGAGATGATTTCTCAAGGAACAAAGGATGTGGAGTGATGCAATGGCACTCGGGCACGGCTCCAAAAAGTCAATTTCATGTGGCCAGGGGTCACAGCTGCTTCCCAGGTCAGTAATGCTAGTACAAAAATAGCCACATATGTAGTCAGGCATTATCACACAGTTTATTGTTGTTGTATGTTTATGTCAAACCTGTGGAGCTGTTAGAGTATGGTGTTTAATAGAATTTTTTATATGTTGGCCAAGATGGAGGCAATGGGAGGCGTTTGTTTTGGTTTTGAACATTATTAGCTCTGGCTTTGACTGAAATCTCCACGAGATGAAGACGTTGCATTCATATGGCTTTTTAACACAGATGCAGGACTAAAACGTATATCTAAAAATATCGAAGATACTGTATCTATCTAAAGGCTCAAGGCTTATGGGTGCAAGGCTTATAGGTGAAAGTGGCTGGTTTATATTTGCCTGTGCATAAAAGCTCTTCCTGTCATGTGTTCAGTGGATAAGACTCATTTGGTTTAGTCTATTTAAGAATGTCTTACCTTAAAGTATGTCAGAATAGCCTTAAAGGGGAACTCCACCGGTGTTACACATCAAAGTCTGTTTTCATTGGGGATTTCTGCTGCATGTGAAAAAAGCTGTTTCCCACATTATAAAGCTCCAGAGGTAACTGTGCAAGATCTGATACAAGTGATGTCACTTTACTTGCTGGGCCTGGCTACAACTTTAAAAATGTAAAAATTCTGAAATGAGCTTTCCAGACCTCTGTAAAGACCTTGTCCTGTAAGGTTCCCCACAGTCATGGCATTAAGTATGAAATAACAACACCATAGTAAAATAGGGGACATATAATTAATATTTGTAAATACAAAACACATAAACTCATAATGATCACATAAATCAGCATTGTTTGTGTCTCTATTCCTCTCATCATCTAAATGGTTTGCTCCTGGAGCTCTTAAGGAGGTGCTTAAGTCTGCTTTAAACATTTGTCTCCACTCCCTGCTGAATAAACAGGAAGAGGTGAGTACTGTAAGTGTTTGAATTAGCTGTTTGATTAACTGTAGCTGAAACTGAGCAGAAAAAAACACAAAATACTATGCCTTGAACCATGACTGCTGCTGATCGAGGTTTCCTTTTACAAAGGCAGGATGGCCAGACCCCGTTTATTTCTTCATCCCCCTCTGGAATCACAGCAAAGAAATTTACCAATTGTTGAACTAACTCAATAAAGACTCAAAATCAATGTGTACAACCTGTTCTGTGTCAATCACCCCCACATAGCTGCCAATGAACCATTTAAGGTAATGGAATCTCCTCCATGATGCATCTCTCTAGATTGAGTTGCATTGTGGGTAATGTAGGCATAAGATTTTGACAAGAAAGAAGAATAACAGACGTGGTTCTGCAACACTGATTTTTATTTTATAATGTTATAGGGGTGTAATGCTAAATTGGTGGAGTACTCTTAAGTAAATTCAAATGCCTGGTAAAAAAACAAAACGCCCTTTGAATATATGAATATGTAAATTTTAATCACATTATCTTAATTCATGGTGGAGCTGGGTAACAGTAAAAATATCCTTCCACAAACTTGCTTGCTTTACAGGGAACAGACAGGATTAAAGTCAGGAGATTGTTGTGCTGGAGTAACGTCTCCATCTGACAAACCATAACAAGCCTGTAGTTAATTATATTCTGGGCACTGGGCAGCCATCTCAGTGCCCTGATGTGCCACCACTCAGACGTTGCATGAAAAAGACTGATTTTACAAAGAAGATATCCCGTTTAGTTTAACCCGTAAGAATGTCAAAGTTGTGTCTTTTCTCCAAAGGTAGGAGCTGGTGCACAAGCTGTGGCTCAACCCATCAGGAAGACGCTGTCCTGCAAGTTACTCCTGGCTGTCCTTATCATCATCCTCATAGCTGCAGCAGCCACACTGGCCTGGTACTTCCTGGGTAATTCCTAAGGATTTATTTATTTATTTATTAATTTTCATCAAGTTAGTGGAGTGACTCCAAGCCAAGATTGTAACGTTGGTCTGTTGGTCAGTCTGTACTCCTATTTGGTCCAGAGTGAAATATCTCAATATCAATTAATTGCTATGCCGTATATAAATCTATCGTAATTAAAGACTTTGTTGATCCCCTGACTTTTAGTGCCACCATGAGGTTGTTGATGTTTTGGCTTTTAATGAAACTTCTTTACAAATATTGGATGGATTTCCATTAATCTGGCACAGATACTGTATTCATGGACACCAGTGGATGAATCCTAATGACTTGATCCCCTAACTTGAAATTTTGTACAGATATTCAAGATTTTGAACATGACTTTTTCCACCATGACGTTGACATTTGTGTTTTTGACTGACATTTCTTAATAACTCGACAACTATTGATGGATTTCTATGCAATTTGGTTCATGGTAACGTTACTACCTTAATGTCCCCCCTTGGAATAAAATGTTTTTCTTAATCTACTGTACATCTGGTCACAATTATAATTTGTCAAATACTTTGATTTATGACTAATTAGGCTACCATAAAAACTAATGACATTCCCATCAGCTTGAGCTTTGTGGTTACTGCTAATTACAGATGTTAACATGCTAACACGCTAAACTAAGATGGGGACCATGGTAAATATTATACCTGCTAATATTATACCTGCATCGTTAGCATTGTCATTGTTTGTTGTCACCTCGACATTAGCATTTAACTCAAAGTGCTTTTGTGCCTAAGTGCAGTCTCACAGATGTGTTGGTCTGGCTGTAGACTCTTAAGTTGTGTTTATATATGCTGCCTTGATCTTCATACTGTACCTTCCTCTGTAACAGAATACAGGGTTTGGGTGTTGGAGCCTCGTGTTCAGCAGCAGTACACAGCTTATCTGTCCATCCTCAACAGGAACTTCTCTGCTGATCTGTCCTCCCACAGCAGTCCTGCATTCAAGAAAGAGGCCAAGGGAGTACAGAACATGGTGAGCAGGGACTATGAATAACACAACAATATCTCGGTTCCCATCTGAATGGAGCGAGACTGCTGCTGGTTTTCTATTTTTTCACGTCATTTTTGCAATGCAGTTACGCCATGATACAAAAATAGCAGTTCTGTGAACAAATTAAATTGTCTTTCAGGTAGAGAAGATAATGAAGGGCTCAAGTCTTTCTCGATACTTCAACTACACCACTGTGTTTGCCTTTGGGTAAGTGGATCAACCTTTTTCATTACAGTACAGCAATAATAACTTGAGAGAATAATAGAAATATGGGAAAGATAGAAATTGTACACAGTAAATATACAAGTCTGCTGATATCTTGGATTAGAGTGGATGTTTTGCCCAGAGTGAGAAGAGCAAGAAACAACAGTTTGAACATAAGACAGATCACTGTATTACCACATATTGTTCAGTTGATTAATTAAATTGATCAGGATCTATAATCAATGATTTGCTGATTGCTAGGTGCGATGATCACCGTCTAAGGGGTTATGGCTCACCAGTAAGTAAGCGTGTAAATGCAGTTAAAGATGTCTTCAGTTCAAATCTGGGTTTGTGTAGCAGTGATACTCACTCTTCCACTTTTAACATTAAGCTCTAGCTTGGATCCCAAAATTAAAGCATGGGATTGACCTGAGGAATATTATATTATTCAAAACGGTGCCCTTGAAAATTTAGTTTTGTGCCCGTAAAGTGTTTTGATATCTTGTATATTCTTTGGAGCCTTTTTTTCTTCAAATAAAATCTAAGACTGCAACAATTTTAACTTTGCGGTGCTTTAAACAAACAGTAGGTATATACGTGGAACACATAGACCTTCGGTAGTTCATATGGTTGGGTGAAAAGCCATTCAATGAAAATTTTGTGGCACCAAATAGCTCCAACAAGACACATCCTTAATGCCAATGGTAATACCGTGTGGGAAGATTAAGAATCTGCAAGAAACATTCTACAAACACAACAAAGGTTTCACATATACAAAGTGGTAAGAGATGGATGTTGGATGGCTTCTGAAAATGCTTCAAACGTCCGAAACAAAACAAGCTGAGGACAAACCGCATTCTGACCTAATGCTTACCAACCACGGACACTTAGCACTAGATAGCACTATAAGGTTGCAGCTACATAACCTCAGCTGATAATATAGTTTTGCTGAAAACTAGTGGTTTAATGTCCCACCTTGCTGCAGTGGTGTAGAAGTGTCAGTACTGTGGGTGTGTTTACATACACCAGAGAGCAGTTCTGACCACACGCATTAGTGATGAAGGTCACAGGAAGGCACACTTGAAACGTACAACCAGAGACAGCACTGCTTTGAAACATGGCTTTTCAGGCGGATAAATTATAGTAATCATTTGAACTGCTGTGTGAATTTTGGCCTCTGCTTTGTCTCTGCAGGGAGGGGAGTGTTGTGGCTCACTTCTGGATAGTGATGTCTGTGCCAGGCAGCCATGTTGGGAAGGTCACACTGGAGAAGGTCACCGGAAGCTTGGAGAATGGCCTGAGGTGGTATAGAGGGTCAGCGGAGGAGGAAACTGTCAGCATCGATGGATACCTCCTCCTACCCTCACTGTCTGTCAGTGGTGAGAGCACGAGAGGCACAGGTGTGTGTGTGTGTGTGTGTGTGTGTGTGTAAGACAACAATTAAATATGTGATGAAATATGAAAAAGTGAGAAACAGAGATTTGAAAGAATTTCTTTACTTTAATTTATTTTCTGTCTTTTTGTTCTCCTCCAAACAGAAACCGACCACAAAGTTACAGAGCTTTTGAAAGCCTCATTTGGTATCACACTTAATTTTCGTTTGCTTGTTAATAATATTTTATTTTGTATTAATTAATTAATTTTAATTGAACTGTAATTAGCATGCGACCAACATACTTCCCTGAACATTCAACACATGGAAGCAACAGCAGCAATGATTGTGTTTATTTCATGTAATTTAATCCATTTATGGTTGTTCCATTTTGAGATGAGAAACTCTAACTCCAACATTAAATGGTTCAAAATAAAACTAGAACTCACAATAGACAGCATCATAATAAGACATTTATATTTTAGAGAAAAGTAGAATTGAATTCCAAATTAAATTTAGATTTACTTCAGTCATTGATCAGTTGAGCATGTGTCTGAGCATGTCTCTGAGTATACAGTAGATTCATCTATCCATTCCATTTGTTTTACATTTTTAAACATTTATTTTACTTTGTTGTATTGAATTGCATTTTATTGTGAAGAACTTTGTGATTTTTATCTGTGAAAGGTGCTATACAAATAAACTTTACTAACGTTACTTGCTGACTTACAGTAGATTCATCTATGATTTTAAAATAGTGATTTGAGACAGTTAGGAAGCAGATGTTTTTCCAAAAATGGATAAGACATTATTATTTAGGATGAACATTACCCTTTCATAACCCAATTTGGATGCTTACTATCGGAAAACATTGGACTAGTAACACCGGATGTATTTTCAATTCTGTTACTCCAAACATAAAATCAAGGCAAAACAACATTATGCTGCATGCATGTACTACCAGCTTTGACAGATAAATCAATAAACTGCTTTAATATGAATCAGCAAAACTTACTTCAGCACAAATCTCAGATAAGAACAGCTCAACTCTAATTCTCATTTTTCTGCATCTTTTCCCTAAGACTGCTACCGCTACCAGAAGGTGGTGTCCAATAGTCCTATAGCTCTCCGTGGCCCCGACACACAGCACGCCTCCTGCCTGTGGCACCTCCAAGCCGCCCCCGGCTCCCAGCTGGAGCTCCACATGGAGTGGTTGCTGCCAGAGTGTCGGGACAGGCTGGTGGTGTACAACTCGCACACTCCCACTGATACTCACCTCATCACTTCGTAAGTTTTATGCACAGAGTTAGAGAGATCCAGTGGCAAGAAAAAGTATGTGAACCTATTGGAATTTCATGGTTTTCTGCATAAATTTGTCATAAAATGCGATCTGATCTTAATCTAAGTCAAGGATATTGACAAATATAATGTGTCTAAAATAATAACACAAAATAAATTCTGATCGCTCATGACATTATTGAGCATAACCAAAAAAACTCATAATACTATGTGAACCCTTGAGTTAATGACCTAAACAAAGCTAATTGGAGTCAGCTTTTAGCACACCTGAACTCTAATTATGAAAGTGAGTTTGGAGGTGTGGACTACAGCTACTTTGACTGGTAAAAACCCCCTCAAACATTTGGAGTTTGCTCTGCACAAGAAGGACACGCTTGAGTGAGCAATGCCTCACCAAAAAGAGCTTTCAGAGGATCTACGATCAAGAGTTATTGATTTACATAAAGCTGGCAAAAGTTACAAAGTGATTTCAGAAATGTCACCAGTCTAGAGTTAGGCAAACATTCTACAAATGGAGACACTTTGGGACTGCTCCTTTACCAAGAAGTGGGCGAAGTGTCAAAATGACACCAACAGCACAACAAAGACTCATCAATGAGGTATAGAAACGACCCCGAACGACAGCCAAAAATTTGAAGGCATCATTGGAACTGGCTACCATCTCTGTTCATGAGTCTACACTACGTAAAACATTGAACAAGCAGGATATCTTCAGCAGGACACCACGAAGGAAGCCACTGCTTACCTAAAAGAAGATTGGTGCATGCCTGTTTTACAAAAGAGCACATTGGCACTCCACAGCAGTATTCTGGCACAGAAAGGGCATATCGCCATGAAAACATCATCCCAACTGTAAAGTATGGTGGAGGAAACATGAGGATTTGGGCCTGCTTTGCTGCATCAGGGCCTGGCCAGCTTGCAATAGTTGAATGGAAGATGAAGTCCCAAGTATATTAGACAATTCTTCAGGATAATGTGAGAATGTTTGTACGTCAGCTGAAACTGTGTAGAAGTTGGGTGATGCAACAGGACAATGACCCAGAACACCGGAGCAAGTCCACAACAGAATAGCTTTAGAAAAATAAAATCCGCCTTTTGGTGTGGCCAAGTCAGCGTCCAGACCTCAGCCCAAATACTATGAAATGACTTGAAGAGAGCAATACACATGAGACATCCAAAGAATATGACAGAACTAAAGCAGTTCTTCCAGGAAGAATGGGCTCAAAATTTCTCCTGAACGATGTGCAGGTGTGATCCACAGTTACAGGAAGCACCTGGCTGAGGTTAATGCTGCCAAGAGGGGGTCAACCAGTTACTGATTACTTTTTCGACTGCCATTTTGAATGTTGAATGAGTGTGTTCAATAAAGACATGTAGGATCAGAATTTATTTTATTATTTTAGACACATATTTGTCAATACCCATGACTTAGATGAAGATCAGATCACATTTTAAACCATAAAATTCCAAAAGGTTTACATACTTTGTCTTGCCACTGTATATGTGTCTGCTGTCACATTTATGGCCAACATTTGCCCTCTGCTGAACATCAGATATTGGTCGATCCTCCAAGAAATACAAATATTCTCTTCACTGTCAGTCATTTCATCATTTGTAAGGGATTTAATATTTTTACTATTTGTATTCATTAATCTCTTTAATTGTCACTTACTTTACACTTACTAACTTTCGCTGTCATCCTCGATCCATCTTTCCCTCTGTCCTCCCAGTGTATATGGCTGCAGCAGACATGAGCGTGTGGTGCGTGTCCTGTCATCAGGCGAGTGGATGACGGTGGTTTGGAAACAGGGTTTGTACAACTATAAGGACCCCTTCTCTCTGTCTGCACAAGCCTGGGACCACCAGGGTAAGACCAGCCAAGCTGTCTTTTACACGTCCAGAAATGTACCCAGTTATAGGCTACCAAGCTAATTTTCCATCTTTTGAGTTGGGTTAGTTGACTGTTCACTGCCATGAATTCTGTTGTATTTTGTACTCAATCATCACTATTACCTGTTAGAAGTGTATGGTGATGTCTGTACCTGCAGAGACACCCTGCTCTCTGCCTGCATTTTCTTATTTGCTGTGTTTGGGTAATTTCTGGGCATCAGCCTTCGGGCATAAATATATCATTGCCTGTAGGGCCTCACAGCATGGAAGTTATACAAACAATCCAGGTAATTCTATACCCGGAAGTCAAACTTTTTGGCTCCATGCATGCACCATTGAGCAGCTTTCACAAGAATGACGCAGTATCCAGTCCTCTTTATACGTCGGTGGTTAGACCAAGGGTCACACGCACACACCTGAAGGGGCAGCATCCGAGTTTGAAAAGTGAAGCCAATGTGGAAGGGTTTTTCTTAAGGCATCCACCCAAAGAGAAACTTATTTATTTTCAACAAGCCCCAAAAAGTTCACCCAGAGCTCTAGTCAGCAACCTAAATAAAGAAATGGACCTCACCCTTTCTCAGACAATCATTGGTTCATCTGAACTTGATGATCACAATGATTGGTTTTTACATTACTTCTTCTTAGATGGTCCCTCTGTCTAGTAGTTGCAACACCCCTTTCAGTACACAAACAATTCTCCAAATAAGGTAATAAAACATATCATGCAGGTCTCTATTACTCATGTTAATATAATCCTTTAAATGTTTAATGCATAAAGACCAAATAAAGTAGGCAACACTTCTCAAACAAAATAAATGAACATCCCTTCTATTACATAATCTTAAATGCATGCATAAATCAAAAATCAGTTTTAAATGCATCACTCCACATGCAGAATACATTAAATCAGTTCATGTAAACACTAATTCTGTTCTCCTCATCCCTTTCTGACTTCAAAAGGAGAGAAAGGCCTTCCCTGCTCCTATAGTCACTTAATGAAGATGCCTGTCTTTTCACAACTGTTGTCACACTTACAAATAGTGCCTTCTTTGTTGATTGAAATTTCACACCTCCTTTCTCGCCTTTCTTCATGTGAGCGAGATACACACACATGCCCTCAGGGAGACCTTTTTTATTTGTCTAAAGAGTCGAGTGGCCAGAAGAGCATTTAAGATTTCTTAAATATCTCCCTTTTCAATCTCATCTCATCTCATCTCATGAGTCAAGGATGGATTGGTCATCAGGAATTTTGGGAAGAATCCCAAACAGCCAGTCCATTTCAGGAAGAATCTGCCAGTGTTTTTATTTTTCAGTTTCTTATGTTCAACTTTAAATGATCCGCGACTACACCGGCCGGCCGGTCAGCTGCAGTGAACGCTGTCCGGTCTATCATACTGGGCCAAACCAATACTTTCAGTAGTGAGCGGGGATATGAGCAGCCCCTCCCAGCTTGGACCGATCCTTGTTATTGCTGAAATCTGCTTGGTTCAAGGGCGCCGATTGAAGGAGTTTACTTTCCATCTAGGACTCAATGGAGTTTAATCTCAATATGTTTTGTCCCAGGGTTGTGTGACAGGCACAACTGAGAAAGTATGTCGAAAAGAAAGAGAGAGAAAAAAGAAATGTGTGGTGCGTGGAAAAAAAAAAATCAAGCATTTAGAAGGAAAAAAATGTTGGCACAAGAGGCAGCTAAATGGGCCAAATTAACCCGACCACCTTCCTTGGTGGAAAGGTGCTGTGGCAGGCACAGATGAGGCAGGACCCTGCACAGGCACTGATAAGTAATGCATTTACTATAACCTGAGAGTATTTATATATGCATTTATGTATAGGCATATAGGATATATTATATATTTATATACATTATAAACAACAGTTGAAGGAAGAGGAGGAGGAACAAGAGGAACTGTAGAAGAAGAATGAGGAAGAGAAGCAGCAGGAGGAGAATGACAATAGAACCAGAAACAGTGACGGGTACAGGGGCCTGTGCAGGGCTGGGTAGACACTTATTAATAAATAGAATAAGAAAATGGATTATTGTTACTTATATTTATTACTGATGATCTTAACATTCATATGTAGCTGCACAATCAGTACAAGCAGAGTCAGGGTCCAGCAAGCATTTTACCAGCCTGACTGACTCAGGCTTGCCTGACCTATTCTTGTTCAGTGCAGTGGTTCCTTGTTTTTACAAACTTAAAAGGCGGGTGTCACAAAAGTTTGTTGAATGTCTTTTATCATAATGAAATTGACTGTATATAAGTACAACATAGGTATTAAGATAACTGTACACAAGTATTAAGATAACTGCAAAAATCTTTTGCCACACTCACATAAAAGGCCTCCCTGTCTCAAAGTCCTGGGCTGAATTTCAGTCCCAGAACATCCCTGTCGTGGGCTAATGTCCTGTCACATCCCTAGTTGCTACTGCGAATGCTAACATGCAGAGTGGACGAGACTGACCCAGAGATGGCACACAGACAGTGATACTCAGAACTCTCCTTCTATTATAGCTAACATCATATCTTGGCAAACTAGAAAGTAAGTTGAATGTCTGTGATGTCTGAGTAATTTAACAACCTGACACACAAATGATTGCTGGAATGGCTGGAATGGTGTTGTGTGGCTCAATCCCATCCACTTTGTTTCCCATTTGCAGAGCCAGGACTGTGTACCAGCTAATGGAAAGATATTCACTGAATTTGACAAAAAGAAGTGTATTGGATTAGATTGCATACCCCACCTTTCAACTGATGCCACAAAGTAGAATGGATTTGTATTGTGGATTGTAATAGTTCTGTCTTTCTGTCTTTGTCTTTCTCAGACTGTAACTCCACCATAGAGCTGAAGGCAGTATCAGGGGTCCAGGGGTCACTGAGGACACCTTTCTTCCCCAGCTACTATCCACCCGACACCAACTGTACCTGGAGTTTTAGTGTAAGACACTACTTCATCTATTTCTTTCACTCATAAACTGAATGGTTGATTCATTAAGATCTGGTTATCTTTTACAGCCCCTCATGTGATATGAGTGATAAAATTATGTTTGTGTTTACACCATGTGATTTTAGATGCCCAGGGTAGGAATGGGCTTGTCTCTGGAATTTGAGGGCTATGAGCTGAGCAGAGCCACCTACAACCAGGCCTGTACCCAGGGACAGTGGATTATCCAGAACCGCAGGTAAACTGTGCCACAATGAGTGTTTAGCTGGTCTGTGAGTGACTCTGCTTCGATGGTTAGATTAACCTACAGTGTGCACTACAGAGCCCAACAAGATTTTATGAGCAGCAGTCCAAACCTCACAGAGAGTGAAATCTAATGGACAATTAGAAAAAAACAACAAAGCAAATGACAAGTTGATTTTAGTCAGAACTTTCACTTTTCAATATGAGTCAGGAGAGACTCAACTGCAGCTGGTCTGACATCCAGTTATTACATAACTTGATGTACTTTTCAGAAAATTATGACTGTCTGATCAGCTATAAGCATGTATTTGCTAATTGCTAAACAAGAGGTATAATCCTGTTTTCACTTTATACAAGAGCTGTCACAATTAGTCGATTTGTTATTATGTCAACTATTAAAGTAATTGGAAAATATTCATTTTTTTAAGAAGAAATGTTCAAATTCTCTCATTTCAGTTTCTCAACTTATGTGCTGTTAAATGTCTGACAGGAAGCTTCTGTGCATGTTAAAGTTTTTTATACAGGTCATGTATCCAACTTTTCATTTGGTTTCGTAATAAATAAAAAAAACACAAATACTTGTTAATGTTATATTCATATCATCACATTATTCTGTTCTTAACTGAACAACAGGGGGCAGTAGCATCCCATATGAGCCGCAGTGAAATGCCCATACAAACTTTTCAGGCTATTTTTTAATTAAATATAAGGTGTTTTACTTTTATTTTCAAATTTACATTTCTAACCAATATTTTAGCCATAGCTTTGGTAGGTAGGTTTAGGATAAGTTTGTCCTTAGTGCCTTGTACAAACTGAGAGTGTACATTGCGTAAGGGCACTCCATAACAACACTTTTTTCAAACCTGTGGGCTTCTACAAAAGTCTTTTGTTGTTTCTGCAGGAAACTTGAGATTTCAGTGAATTTTAGTGTCTCTGTCCTCTTCTCAGATTGTGTGGTACCAGGGGCCTGCAGCCATACAATGAACGCCTCCTCCTGTTGTCCACAACGGCCACTGTTGTCATGACATCAGAAGTGTCACTCACAGGGCCGGGCCTTCAACTGTTCTACAGAGTCTTCAACCTATCCGATCGTAAGTTGGGAATGCAGAAGAGACAGCCAAGAAATGTGGCTGAATGAGCTGCTAGTAATATTTCTATTCTGTTTCAATACTTTATGAAGAGATTTTTGAATTGTGTGTGTGTGCATGTGTTTTATAGCCTGCCCAGGCCAGTTTCTGTGCACTGTTAATGGCCTGTGTGTTCCTGCCTGTGATGGAATCAAGGACTGTCCCAACGGACTTGACGAGAGGAACTGTGGTATTTATTTAGGTTTTAAATTAATTTCACACATAATTTGTTATTTTATGTTTTAAAAGAGTCAATGGGTCTTCTTAAAGTGTGTTTTCTGCAGCCTGACCACCCCAAAAGCCAGTGAAGCCTAATACATTTAGATGTTGATGAATTTACTAAAATAATGTGGAGCTTGTGACATATTTCTCAAATGTTGTCAAATTAATGTATTGAAGCTACTGGGATGCAACAAAGCTCCTCAGGAAAAGGACACAGGATTGGTTGGGTTAAACCAAACATCCACCGCCACTCCTAATGGCATGATTGTTCAATCATCTGTAACATGAGTCTTGTCAGCACGCTGCTCACGAAAGCTGGAGGTGATGCTGATCTGACGTGCCTCTTCTTCTTAATCCATTTACATCCTAGAAAGTAGCTCACAATGTGTAAACCTGAGATTTGGCAGCTTGTCAAGCTACAATGCTAGTATTGGTTTGGATGTGACTCATTTTGTTTTCATGCTTTGAGTAGTATGATATGATTAATTTCTGTAGCATAAAATCATAATACTGCATCATATGTGTCAACATGCACTGTATCTGGTTATCCATTTATCTATCCCAAACATTCAAGCGTCAAAATATGAAACCTTAAATGAAAATAGAAAATTACATTTTAAACTGGAAGTGAAAAGCAGACTTCCTCTGTTTCTGCTCCATCATACTGAAGTTTTAGTTTCTTTGTTTTTAAATAAGAACATGTCACCTTAGCTCTTATGACTGTTATTGAGTAAATAGACATGCAAACTGGTGTGTTTCCTTTGGTTTGTGTGGGTTTTAGTGTGTGCAGCACGGTTCCAGTGTCCAGAGGACAGTCAGTGTGTGGATTACTACAAGGTGTGCGACCAACACCCAGACTGCCCTGAAGCAACGGACGAGATGAACTGTACTGATGGTAACACACTCAAATATAATCAAATATCAAATGCACACCATCACAAACACATCACATGCCCAAAACATGTCACACAGGCTTTTATAAAATCTAGAACATTCATTTTAATCTTCACACTCTGTTGTTTTTGCCTCTTCACAAAAGAGGCAAAACAACAGCTCTGGGGTTCTTTCTTACCTGTGATTGTAAAAATTACAATATATTTCCCATACTCCCATATGTTATATTCGGGCGGCATGGTGGTGCAGTGGTTAGCACTGTTGCCTCACAGCAAGAAGGACATTGGTTCGAATCCCAGTCGTCCTGGCCTTTCTATGTGGAGTTTGGATGTTGTCTGTGTGGGTCCTCTCTGGCTTCCTCCCACCATCCAAAGACATGCGGATTAGGTTAATCGGTGACTCTAAATTGTTCTTAGGTGTGAGTGGTTGTTTGTCTTTATGTGGCCCAAATATCCATGTCTTATATTCAAGAATCTTGAAAGAATATTGAATCTCGACTTCAGACACCCCTATAATGGACCATACCATTTCCTAACCTTAGTTGAACTTTAGTCTGCTTGCATCGCTTGCAGCTGCTCCAGTCCAATGCATCACACGCAAATGGAAACACTGTGGGCTAATGTCAGTAGTTCGCTGTCTAGCTTCTTTAAGACACTTCAGAGTTTCATAATTAGTTAACTTAAAACGAGCCATCTGATGTTAGCTAGCTCAGCTGATAGACCACTCTACCATTTCATTACCATTACCATATTTTATCTAATTGTTAGTTCACACAGGGGCTTAGGCATGAGCAGTGAAATTGAGGAAACGTTTTTATAGAGATACATTTTGACATTAATATAGAGTTTATTATTTCTAAGTCTAAGTTGTTTTACAATAAGCAGTCACTCTGGAATTCAAGAGTTTTACCTGGCTTGGTACATATTAAAATCCAGGTCTGTTATTTCAAATGTATTCAGTCTCAGTTTTATTTGTAGAGTGCCATTTCATAACAAGTCATCTTATTGCACTTTTCATATAGAGCAGGTCCAGACTGTACTCTGTTAAATATTATTTACAGGGACCTTACAATTTCTAATACCCAAACAATGTATGACTACAGCTTTGTTGAACCCAGATTACATTTCAGTCACAGTCAGATATATTTGTTCAAAAAGATTAGGTTTAAACTTAAAACTTGAAATGATAAGAAATAGGAATCAGAGATGATTATGCAGCCTGTATTTTATGATAGTGTCTTTGGTTATGGTTCAGCATTGTGTGGGTCTGTGTTTGAGCAGAAATGTTGATCTGCTGTTGTATGTCTGGATCTGACTTACGGGCAGTTTTGCTCTAGAGTACTTGGTGACCTCTAACCACAGAAGTTGTTGTGTGTAATACATTTTGATTTATCATCATCTACAGACTGCAGACATTATTTCACCAAGCAAGGATATTGTAAGCTTTGATAAGTTTTAGTTCACTGAAGCATGAGCCTGCGCTGTAATGGATTTCCTATATAACCTGGAAAAAAAATTGCCCCCCTCAATTGTCATTGTATAATTGCACCCTGTATGTGTGTTCAGGTGTGCAGTGTACAGATATGACCTATGTATGTGCTGATGGAACATGTCTGAAGAAGCCGAACCCAGAGTGCGACTTTGTCACAGACTGCCCTGATGCCTCAGATGAGAAAGAGTGTGGTGAGAAGCACACCTACATACAGAAGTTATGTTTTAAAGTTTTATGTTTTAAGTTATGTTTTTTATTTCACTTACTCAGTTCATTTTCTCTTAGACAGGTTTCTCAAGATTTTCTTAAGCTCAATGTCGTTACGCTTTTTAATAAAAATGAAATGAATCAATAAAGTCTGATTTGATTAGTCTTTTTTCTTTTTTTTAATTTTCTTTTTTTCTCATTAGCCCTAGGAGGAATTAGACACACAAAAAAGCTGTTTACTGTTTTATAGTAACTCAGTGATTTAGGTTTTCCTTTTCTGCAATTTTCAAATTATGCTAACTTAATTTACAGTTCACACATTAAGCATATATTTGCTGGCCAGATTTGCAGCTTTGTGTTTCAATATTCTGTGTGTCTATTCAGACTGTGGCCTGAGGCAGTTCTCCAACCGAATTGTGGGTGGGACCAATGCCACGGAGGGGGAATGGCCCTGGCAGGCCAGCCTGCAGGTGCGGGGTACCCATATCTGCGGGGGCGCACTAATCTCCAGCCAATGGGTGGTGTCCGCTGCCCACTGTTTCTATGACGACAGGTAACTGCAGGAAGAGAGGGAAGGAAGTGGTGTGTTGAATGAGGTGTTAAAATTTACTTTCAAAACAATGACAGTTTGGGGGGTTTTCTCTTTGGCTGAAGTTTTAACATTTTAGCATTTTTATTAATAGGTCTTGTTGGCCTTTCTATTTCCTCGAAACTGCTTCCATACTCAGTGCTGCTGCTATGTGTTTACTGTGCGGCATTTAGCTGTAACAGCCTGTTTGACTCTAAGGTGGTGTATTTATGTACTCATATATGCTTTTGGCATTGAAAGCCAGAATCAGCTGGCTGGATTGTGACCGAAACTACAGCTGCAACAACCTGCAGAGGATTAACAATTTTTCTCTCTTAAGGTCCTTGTATGATGAATAAAAGTTTGTGCAGCATTTAGTGAGTGTTGAAATTTCAGTGGACGGGGAAAATTTTGCTCTAAAATAGAAAGTTTATTGGAAGTCAACAGCCGTAACAATGCATACAAATCAGATCATATAAAAAAGAAAGGAAGAGAAAAATATAACTTATTGCCCTAGTAACACATAGCAACTTTCAGTCTCTATTCTCCCTCGGTGTGGACGGTTTACCTGGGTAAACTCCTGCTCAACCGCAGCAGCCCTACTGAAGAAGTGGCACGAGTTCTACAGATCCACCTTCATCAATACTACGATGACGATTCCCACGACTATGACCTGGCCCTCCTGAAGCTGGACCGGCCTGCCTCCATGCTGCTAGATGGACATGCTCGACCTGCCTGCCTGCCTCCGCCCACCCACCAGCTTGAGCCGGACCTACTTTGCTGGGTCACCGGCTGGGGGGCTCTCCGTGAGGGGGGTGAGGAGGGAAAGAGGGAAGGGCTTGAGGGGGGATGTGGGGGGCTTAAGGTTATTGTCAGGAACCTTTTCCACCGGTGGCACTAGTTACCACAGAAGTGTCTATATTTTGGTTGGAATTTGAATATATGACTTATCTGCAGTGTATAATAGAGGGTATCCGCATGATGTCACAGAATGTCATTACTCTCACTGAGTGGCAAAAAGACAAGCAGCAGTGTTAGCTTAAAAACACAAACAACACATCTAAAATGGGAAACAGCTGGACCGCTGGTTCTTTGGTAAGCAGTTAGGATCACTGTCAAGTCCGACTGCCTTTAATTTGAGCAAATAATCACTTGTTTTACTCCCAGTTTGCTAAACGCAGCCACGGTAACAGATGTTTTGCCACTCAGTCCAGAAGGAGAAGTGACATCAATGCATACCCTCTATTAGTAGGGGGAGTAAGAACAGGGGGAGTAAGAACACCACTATCTCTATCTGTATCTGTTAAACAAATTAAATTTTCTGTATCTGTACTCAGGATGAGTGGGGCTTAGTCTATAAGTGGGCGGGATTAACTGGAAATTATTTAAACCTGAAATTTATATTGTAGGTTTCCACTGAATGAAGCCTTAGCTTGACGCTCCCATCCACTCCCTTCGTTCCACATTCAGACCAATAAATCCACAGGACCACTCGTCTTCTTAATGAATCCGTTTACTTGGTTAGTAAAAATCAGCACAAGGTAATTACAGAACAATAAAAAATGATTAACGACAAAGGGAGAGAGAAAGAAGGAAAAGAGAGAGGTCAAAAACTGTCTGGCTCCACTCTCTGCTGGCCTGACTGTCCACTCATGCCACCCACAAAGCACCTGTCAGATAACTTCCCCGCAATTAAAGGTGCATACGTTTTAAGGCAATATCAGTCTATTCCCCAAATATTACCGGCAACACAAAAGCACTCTAAATTATCCACACACATTTAAGTTTCAATTCCCCCCTACATAAATGAATAATGTAACTGACACAAATTAAAATTGTTTATAATTAACTGCATTTAGGCTCCTACATTACCGGCCCCTAATTGTTATCACTATCCTTGATACAATTACTCAAAAACTTAAACTGAAGGAGCCTACATGCTAACCAACAAACTATTTAAAGAAATCTTCTTGGTCTTCGCCCCGGCCGAAGTAAGGTCCTTTCTTTCCTTTTTTTTTTTTGGAACAGTTATACATTGTCCTCGGATTCTTGAAGAAGACATAGCTTTGTTATTGGGCGCGCCAAAGCTCGTTGCTCTTAGTCTTGACTTTCACTTGACGAACAAAGCCTTTCTTGTCAGGAAAAATCTCCATGATTCTTCCAAGTGGCCAGGAATTTCTGGGTGATGTATCATCCACAATCAGCACTACATCACCAACACTGAAGTTTCTTCCAGGTGTGGGCCATCGTTGACGTTCTTGGAGCTGCATGAGATATTCTTTACACCAGCGTTTCCAGAAGATGTCCGCAAGGTATTGAACTTGCCTCCATCTGCGGTTAGCGTACTGGTCATCCTTGCTGAACACTCCTGGTGGTAGCTCAGGCTTGACCTTGAGCAACAACAGGTGGTTGGGTGTTAAGGCCTCTAAATCGTTGAGATCTGACGATGCCTGTGTGATTGGCCTGCTGTTTATAATGGCCTCAGCTTCACAAAGCAAGGTATGTAGACCTTCTTCATCCAAAAGTTGTTCCTTCACTGTGATGTTCAGAATTTTTCTCACAGATCGGATCAGACGCTCCCAGCTTCCTCCATGGTGAGAACCTGTTGGAGGATTAAAGTGCCACTGGACTCCCTTCTCTTGCAAGTTCTTAGCTATCTTGCTGGTGTTCCATTCCTTTATTGCCTTTTTTAACTCACTGTCAGCTGATCTGAAGTTGGTTCCATTATCAGAGTACATCTCTTTGACTTGTCCTCTTCTTGCCAGAAATCTTCTAATTGCATTGAGGCATGCATCAGTGTCAAGTGAAGATGCGACTTCTAGATGTGCGGCTCAGTATAGCAAGACATGTAAATATGGCGCCGTATCTCTTTACTTGCCCTCTTCCTCTTTTCACCAGAAATGGACCAAAGTAGTCAATGCCGACTCTTGTGAATGGAGGACTATCCGGCAGGACCCTGCATCTTAGCAGATCCGCCATGAGTTGCTTGCCGGCAGCTCCATGCAGTTTCTTACAGCTAATGCACCTGGACAAGAACTTTCTAATAGTGCCGTTTGCTCCGGGGACCCAGAATATTTGCCGCAGCTGAGCCAACATATGATTTCTACCAGCATGAGCTGTAATATCGTGAATGTGCTTCAGCACAAGCCTTGTGATGTGTGAATCCTTTGGCAAGATGGCCTGCTGCTTGGAATCTTCTGGCATTGCTGCACGGCTCATCCTTCCTCCAACTCTCATGACTCCGTCTTGAAGTACAGGATTCAGCTTGTAGAGTGAACTACCTTTCTTTACCCTTTGCTGTTCCTTTAGCATCGTCAAGTCTTCTTTAAAGCTTTGCTTTTGACAGTATTTCACAATTTCTGTTTCTGCTTCAGTCAAACTTTCACAGGTTAGGTGTATTCCTTTAAGTCTGTTTTCTCCATGTGTGTTTGGTTCCTTTCTCTTTGCTTTCAGTTCCTTAAGCAAATCTTTCAACTTCAGAAACCAAGCCACAGCGCGTTTTAGCTTTGTCCAGGATGAGTAGTGGGTCATCAACTGTTCTGTAGCATCTTTGGGCTCTTGAGCCTGAATAACATGCGCTTGAACTACCTTTTTAACCTCTGAGTCATCAATGTCAAGCATTCCAGGATCTGGATTTTTTGGGCCACTGGTCTTGTGCACAGAGCAGGAAACTTGGTCCTGAAAGCCAGCTTATATTGTTCAGGAATGCTTCAACAGTTTGTCCTCTCGAGGCGTGATCAGCAGGATTCAGATTGGTATTAACATATCTCCACTGTGAAGTCTGAGAGTGCTCCAGGATTGTTTTGATCCTATTGGCAACAAAGGTCTTGAATCTTGTACCTTCACTGTTCAAGTACTTCAGCACAGCCGTGCTATCTGTCCAAAAGATTGATTTGTTAAGTTCCATTTCAAGCTCCTTCTTCAGAAGCTTGTCCATCTTGGCGGCAGCGGTGGCTGCAGTCAATTCCATTCGATGGTATGGTTGGAGACTTTAAGGACGCAACCCTTGCCTTTGCAATAATCAGGGTGGATTGAGCTTCACCACTTGAGGTGCGTAGCAGTAGGTAACTTGCTGTTCCGTATGCATCTTCACTAGCATCAGCGAAATGATGTAACTGTGCAAAAACTGGAGCACCAAACTGCTTTGTCTTAACACATCTGTTAACACCAAAAGTCTCAAGCTGTTGCAAACCAGACATCCACTTTTTCCAACTCCTAATGACATTGTCAGGCAGGTCTTCATCCCAGCTGTACTTCTGCCGGCATAAGTCTTGCAAGATTCTTTTGGCAGGCAGCACCACTGGAGCGAGAAAGCCCAACGGATCGAAAATGGAACTGGCGAGGGAAAGCAGGCCTCTCCTAGTGTGTGGTCGGACTTTGAGGTTGATTTTGAACTTGAACTGATCCGTTTCAGCACACCACTGGATTCCCAATGCTCTCTCCATAGGCAAGTTATCTTCATCCAGGTCCAAATCCTGAAAACCCTGGGCCTTTTCCTCTTCAGGAATAGAGTTGAGCAACTTTCGACTGTTACTCGACCACTTCGTTAGTCGAAATCCTCCCTTTGCCAACATGCTCCTCAAGTCAGCACAAAGAGCGATTGCTGTGTCTTCATCAGTAGCTGACTTAAGACAATCGTCTACGTAAAAATTTTTCTTCACTGTTTTGGCGGCTTCTTGACCAAATTCGTCCTCAAAATCTGTTGCACATTTCTGCAGTGCAAAGGTGCATAGCAGCTTGGCGAAGATGTCGCGCCGAAGATGTGGACCAACATCTTGTGTTCAACAAGTGCCTGCTCGTAGTTCCCATTGGGCCACCAAAGAAACCTGAGGAGATCCGTGTCTTCATTGCTGACTCTGACCTGGTGGAACATAGCCTCCACGTCAGCCATGACCGCCACGGCCTCTTGTCGAAACCTTAAGAGGACTCCCACCAGCGAGCTTGTTAGGTCCGGTCCCTGCAGGAGCTGTTGGTTCAGCGAGGTTCCTTGAAAGCTAGCCCCACAGTCAAAGACAACACGTAGTTTTGCTTAACTGGATGTCTAACTCCGTGATGAGGCAGATACCATGTTAGATCCCTCAGTTGGTTGGCGTTCAAAACCATCCAACTTCACTGCGTAGCCTTTCTTGAGCATGTCATCCATAAATGCAACGTATTCTGCATGAAACTTCACATCTCTGGAGAATCTTTTGCGTAGGTTCAATGCACGTTGTTCTGCCACTGATCTGTTGTTTGGCATGCACAATGACTTGCTCTTCACCGGCAGGCAAACACTGTAATGACCATCCACAAGTTTTGAAGACTGCGATGCCATGTCAATAAACTGGTGATCCTCTTTGGACATTTCAATGTCTTCGTTTTGTCCAGCATCGGGAAAGTCCTGCTTGAACTGCAGTTGCCAGAGCTCTTCTAGCTTGGCTACTGAGATACGATTTGTGGTGACTCCTGTCAATTTGTTTGTCTCCATCATATCGCCTCCACCTCTAAGTGGCCCATTGACTGTCCAACCTAATATTGTTCTCACAGCGTATGGGCCGTCATCCACGCTGTTAACCACCTGCAGTGGCTCCGTGCAGCCGGAACATTTGCTCCTATGAGTAATCCAACCTCTGCTTGGATAGTGGGGAGTTTACCTCCTTTAGATGAGGCCAACTGTCAACATCCTCTTGGCGGGAATATTGTCTTTGGTAACAGGGATAGTTTTCTGTGAAAACACCTCTGAAAGCTCAATAAACTGGTTGCCATCCAGGCTACTGATTTCCAGTCCAGTTACAATGCAAGTGTTAACGATAGATTAGTTCCCCATTGTTTGTAACAAGATGCTTGTATTGCGTCCATTCATACTCAGTTGGTTTAATAATGACTCCGTGGCGAAAGTAGCTGAGCTACCTGGATCCAAAAATGCGTACGTTGTCACTGCCTTGGTTCCCTTTTGTGCCTTGACACACACTGGAATAATTGAGAGAGCACAGCTGTCCTTACCGGCCCGGTGACAGCAACAGTTTCCTTCATGTGTACAAGAGGCTTGAAACAGATTGCTGCTCATAGCGTTAAGCTTGCTGTTTCTTCTCGCCAGCCTTTAGTATTCATGTGCAGCAGTGTGGGATGTAGTCGAGAGCATTCTTGACATTGAGTCTTTTCTTTGCAGCTGCTACTCATGTGACCATGTTTCAAACATGCAAAACACAGACCTTTACTTCGCAGGAAGTCAATCTTTTCCTTGTGTGACTTGCTCTTGAGTTTTCTGCAGACTGCGAGACTGTGTTGTTCTCCCTTGCAATAAACACAAGGCTTGCTGTTTGCGTCCACTGAGACATTCGCTGTTTTTGGCGTTGGTTGTTGGTCGTTTTCAGTCTTGTATTTGTTTTCGGTTGGGGAGGAGACAATGGCTGCTGTGAATACTTTCTTTGGTTTGAGTGTCTCTGTATATTGTAGCTTTGGTTTCTGTTGTACTGGATGTTTTGGCCTGGTGGTGGTTTCTTGTATGTTTCCATAGAGTGGATGTAGTATGTATCTAACTTGCTTGTTGATGAATTCGACAAAATCCTTGAACTTTACTCTTTTCTTTGTTTTTTCTTGTAGGTCGCATGCAGACTTTCTCCAAGCTTCTTTGAGTTTGTATGGAAGCTTGTTAGCCAGTGCCTTTATGTTAGCTGTGTTGTCCAAGTCTTCCATGTAGCTTATGTCAGTCATTGTGTTGCAGCAGCCTGTGAGGAACAGTCGCGAAAGCCTGCAGTGCAGCGCCATCTTCTGGCTTGATAGTTTGCCAATCCAAAGCCTCCTTTATGTAGGCTTCTGCTATCTTGTAGTCATCACCAAAAAACTCCTTCAGCATTTCTTTCGGCTTTAGCATAACCTGCTGATGGTTCCATGTGAATGCAGCTTTTACCAACTCGTGTGGTTGTCCACTTGTGTACTGCAGCAAAACTGTAGGCGATCCGCGATGGTCACCAGTCGCGACCCTCAACTCCATGTTCAATAGATCTGATAAAGGATTTATACTCAAGTGGATCACCCTTGAATGTTGGAATGGTGAGCTCGAGGGAGTAATGTGGCTTTGTGATTCTTCACAAGGTACTCAGTGACATCGGCTTGCTGAGATAGTGCCTTGCATAGACTATCAAGCACTGGTCCGTCATTGTGTTCTATGTTTGATGCAGACAGAGCTCTTTGCGGCCTTGCTAGCTGAACTTTGTTTTCAACGTTGAGTAGGCGAGGCATCGCGGTGTTGGTGGTTGGTAGGCGGTGTTCACCTTTGTTTCAGCGATATTTTCATTAGCTTCTATATCAGCTCACAGCTGCTTGTGTGCATTCATATTTTTGCAGAACTTCCATTTTTGCATCTGACTCAGCAAGAGCAGTCTGCATCGCATGCATCTCCTTTCTAGCCTTTATTGCAGCCTCTATTCTTTTTTGCTCAGCCTCAAACTCAGCCTCTCGCCGCTTTTCTTCTGCTTGCAGTTGAGCTTCCCTGCATCTTTTTTCTGCATGCCAATCTGCTTCTTCCTTTTCTATGGCCAGCTTCTCCCTTAAAGCTGCAGCCTTTGCCTGTAATGAAGCACGCTCCATTTCTGCCTTTATTCTGACTGAAGAAGATGATGAGGACACACTTCCAGATTGTGATCCAGGTCTACTTGAGCGTTTAGTGGTGGTTTTTGATGATGTAGACCTACTATCTGTGGGCATTACATGTTTATCACACTCTTCAGCCTGCTCTGAGCGTTTCATGACCTCTTTCATCCATTCCTCACATTTCCAGAAGAAATCATTTATTGACTTAAATTTAAGATCAAACCAATTTCTTTGGTTATCCAAAATTCCTCAGCAGACATAAATTTTCTCAAACCAGAATTTAGGTCAGAAAATTCTTGCTGCAAACCACTGAAGTCCACGCGCAGTTTATTTTTTAACAATGTCTGCGTTTGCATCGTCTTCCATTAATTGCTCAATCTGCTTTACCATGCTTTCGTTAGCTGGGATAGCTTATATCTGCGTGCCTGGAGTTGTCTAGACTTCTGTTCTTCTACAGCCTTCTCAGTCATCTTTACTGTCCGTTTTTCACTGTCTTGTTCATCCATGACAAGTGATGTTTCCACACTTAATGTCAACAGCCGTAGAGTTAGCTAACGCACTCACGTTCCACTCGCCGTTCAGCCGAACGACGTCCTTTTCTTTTAACTTTATTTCGGTCTTACAGCGGTGCGCACACCCACCACACTCCTCGTGGCTTCAATTAACGATCCGTAGCAGAGCAAAGAAAGTTACGACTTACGGTTTCGCCGTGAAGTTTCCTCCTTCCGTCCTTTGTCTCGAGTCAGGCCGTTCCAAAGTCCATTATTTCGTGCAGAGCAAGTTTTTTGACTAATAATGTAGGTTTCCACTGAATGAAGCCTTAGCTTGACGCTCCCATCCACTCCCTTCGTTCCACATTCAGACCAATAAATCCACAGGACCACTCGTCTTCTTAATGAATCCGTTTACTTGGTTAGTAAAAATCAGCACAAGGTAATTACAGAACAATAAAAAATGATTAACGACAAAAGGGAGAGAGAAAAGAAGGAAAAAGAGAGAGGTCAAAAAACTGTCTGGCTCCACTCTCTGCTGGCCTGACTGTCCACTCATGCCACCCCACAAAGCACCTGTCAGATAACTTCCCCCGCAATTAAAGGTGCATACGTTTTAAGGCAATAGCAGTCTATTCCCCAAATATTACCGGCAACACAAAAGCACTCTAAATTATCCACACACATTTAAGTTTCAATTCCCCCTACATAAATGAATAATGTAACTGACACAAATTAAAATTGTTTATAATTAACTGCATTTAGGCTCCTACATATATCAAAACTCGCTATAATTATTAGAAAACTATTAACAGAACAGCCTCAGAATTGAGCTTCAGAGCAATGGTTTTTTAAAAAAAGGTTCCTATATTTATAGTTTATAACAATAAAAATATTGACACATTTTACTCTGAAGATACTCATAAAAAGTATCTGTACTGGATACTTGTTTTAACAGAGTACTCGCTAAACCCTAATAATTAGTTGATTATAACATACTTATTACATATGTTTTTCTCAAACTCAAAAGACACAGCACCTAGGCATTTTTTTCTCTTGCTCCAATCCTCGCACTTTCACTTTTTTTTTCAACTGATACCTTACATAGGTAAGTTCAATCAACACGACAAAAATTTCAAATAGTCAACACAACGAATTAATGCAAGTTTAACTTTCTAAAACTCATACAGTTGAGTTAAAAATCCAAAACTTGACAGAGCTATTTGCGTTGAAAAGAAGAAGTTGACATAACTAAATGGGTCTATGATTTTTTTCAGTTTACTATCTTTAGTGTGAGGTTTGCTCACACCAAAGGTAGTAAAGTCAGATCAGCGTGCAGTAGCTTGTTTTTTGATTTTTCATAGACTTATCCTGCTATCTACCAGCACCTGATTGTTGTTTCTGTGCTCGGGGGGAAGTTCTTGTTTCAGATCAGGAAGTCTGTCTCGTCTTGAAGTCGGTGGGACTTTTGGTTAGATCAGGTCACTAAGTTTAGGGATTTTCATGTTTTGTTCTATGATATAAAATACATTAGGAAATACCCCACAATTGAATTTTGAATCTTTGACGTGAGAAGCCAGGACGAAATATTAGTTAGGAGCACTTATTTTATTGTTGGAAGTCAAACATGCAGTATAAGCTTATGAGCATAGTGCTGCTGCTTGTCTTCCACAGAGTTCCAGTCATTTTTACCTCTCTGTTTTCACCCAAAGGAGAGCGTGGCCACAATAGGCCGTTGTTACAAGGGTGTGACAATCGATGTGTGACATGGTGGGTGTCAATGTGTAACCCTGTTATTAATGTAAGGCCGATGTAGTATTTAGTTCATCCACATGAACACTGTCTAATAAATTCACAGCCACACTATAGCAATACAAGTTTATCTACTCATGCCTTGAACAGACTGCAGCTCCCAAGTTAGGAACCGCTGCTTAGATCAATTGCACAATAAGACAGTCACTCCAGTTTGTGATCACAGTAATGAATTCAACAAATCACTGAACTATTTGCAAGGACTTGCAATGTTGCAAAACTTGCATCCATTCAACATTTTTCTCAGAATTGCAGATGAAGAAATATGCTTTTTATTCATCCCAATGTAATTTCCATTTAGCCTCAGGCTTTGGTATGCATGACCTAGAGAAATAAATCTTCATGTCTTGCAAAAGGGACACTTAAATTTAACTATGCAGCTTCACATACATGAACCATTTTGAAGATGGACTTTTATTTAATGCTTTTGACTTGTAGGTTTATTTTAAAAAGGCTGATGTCCAAGTACAGTATTTGTTTTGTTTTAAAGTTATTTTATTTCTGTTACAGGATGAGCAGAAAACCTTTGCCCACTGACTTACATATCATGCAGTTTAATGCAGTGTTTTCACAGGAAGTGATTTTATTTGACTTGTGCAGTCTGCACAAGTAACCCCATTTTATTAGTTGCACAAGCAAGGTATGGGGGAGTCTTTACATAGATGGTAAGGTAGAGGAAAGTGGGCATGCTTTTATGGTAACAGACAAAATTAAACAGATTTAAATTAAAGAGGCAGGAAGAGAGAAAGTGTGTGGGTTGTGGTCTCTGATGAATTATGAACCTGTTTAAAGGCTGTTTGAAAGAGAAGGTGTTGGAAACCATTTTCCGACACCCACTGTTTCATAAAAAAAATCACAAGATGTACATGGCTTTGCGACTTTTGAGAAAAATAAAGCTCAGGTAGGTGTCAATATATTAAAGTGTGGTTACACCACTATATTTCAAATTAGGTGGTTTCTTTTCACTGTAAGTATGAAACATGTTCTGTTTCCTGCTGGTAGGATATTTCCAGGATGATTGTTTTAGTTTGTTAGACATAAATTTTAGTTTTTTGTTGATCTGCAGCTCTTGAATTGGCATCCAGTAGGGAAATCAAAACTGAGCAATGAAGATTTATGTACAAATGTATAAATAGAAAATGATGAAAAGAGGATGAATCTTTTGGCCTTCACTGGTTGATTTTCTTCTTCTCTGACCTCTTCAGGCAGTGTCAGTAATGTGCTTCGCAAGGTGGATGTTCGCCTGGTCAGTGAAGAAGCCTGTGTTCGCTCCTATGGCCACCTGGTCACTCCCAGAATGCTTTGCGCCGGTTACCGCAGTGGAAACAAAGATGCATGTCAGGTACAGATATAGCCTATTTTTCTATTTTAAAATTTTGTTTCACAATCCAGTTTGAATTTAAAGCCACATCAACAATGGATTAAATTACTACCTACTTAAATGAAAGGTGACACAACCCATGGTGACAAATCTGCAGAATTATCACCTGACTTTGCAGTTCCCCTCAGCTTTACAAAGGTTTTTTAGCATCTATAAACTAATTGTTTTGGTTTTACAACTTGTACTTTTACGGTTTTTGTTTAATCTTAGAACTCTCAAACTCATTTTTAACTGCAGCAAACAGCTTTTATCAGTGAAAAAGCTCTAAAAACCTGTAGCACATTACTTGACTAGCACCAAACAGCAGACAAAGTCAGATACTTGCTGGTGAACATTATGGAGCATACAGCAGCTAAGAAGCCAGATATTTCCATCAGGAGCAACACAGAGAGCTAAAAGGGGAGTGAATACTGGACTTCTGTTTGTCAGGAGGACAGAAACACAATTTGAAATGCAAATTTTGTGTAAAAAAGCCACTGTTTGCAGACACAGTCACCACAATAACTTTATAAGGTGTCAATGTTGTTTAAAGCTAGAGTTGCACTGCCCCCAGGTGGCAAAGCCCATGTTTAGAGGTTTTTATGTTTGTCACTAGATACTGTTATCAACAACCAGTAGGGTGCCCGTAATGTTTTACAGTTGGTATAATACAGTTGAATTAAATTTCAGTATGTACTGTATGATGTAGTTAGAATCGTCCAGTCATGTATTCTCTCTCTTCTGACTGGATGTACATCTGCCAGAAGTAACAAAAGTGCAATGGATTCAAACCAAAAAATAAAAATATAATGCAAAACATACCCTGCTAGCTATTGCATCTCCATGTAAATACATATACATATGTTGGGTGGGTGCATCTTGAAATTCCTGAGTTCACAGAATATAGTTATAAAAGCCAAATATCCAGGCACGTAGTATCGTAGTTACTGGTGGTATTGATCCACAGCCATGTCAATTATTATGTTTTTTCTGCTGCTGTAAAGACATTAAGATCTTACCCCCTGACCTTTTAACATTATCTGTCTCTGTCAGGGAGACTCTGGTGGTCCCTTGGTTTGCCAGGAGCCGACGGGTCGCTGGTTCCTGGCCGGGGTGGTGAGCTGGGGCAAAGGCTGCGGGCGTCCAGACTACTATGGAGTGTATACCCGCATTACCAGGCTAACTGACTGGATCAAGCAGGTTATCAGCAGCCCCTGAAACACTGGGCATCTTCATCATCTTTACATCAATATCCTCATAACCCAAAACTGGATGCAAATGAAAATATTATCCACATGAGGATAAGAAATGCTGGAAGATGATTTGAGATTGCTTCTCAGCCAAACAACCAGGTGGTAAAGTGTGATTCCTTTCCATGCAATTATATAATAAAGCTAATAATAATCAACCTTATTTATGTGGCACCTTTTATAACTGATATGATAAAGTGTTTATCAAGTATGCAGTAGAAGTAAACATGAAAGTAAAATGTCAGGAGAACGGTAATAGGACTATAAAATAGCCTAAGGATATTTTTAGAAGTGATTAAGAAAAGCTCGGATTTAAAATCTAAGTGTTTGAAATGTAATGATAGAGAACGATGAAAGCAATTTGAGGTGACTGTAATCCTGTGTTTGATCATTTACTCTCGTACAGATGCATCTAGATTTTAAATATGTTGAAATCTTAAATCAATTTCCATAAAAAGCCAGAAATTCACCAGCATTATTACAGTTTAATGAATGAATGTCTTTGCAAAATTTCCCAGCAGCCCATTCAAAAGTTGTTGAGTGAATTCAATCTGGATTATAGAGGTGAATGACCAACCAACCGACATTGTGACTCACACCTCCTCCTTGTGGAAATATGTTCAACTGCAGCTAATGCAAAACTGAATCCTTAGCATCTGATTTCATATTCGCAGGTGTAAGTTTAATGTTCTCTTTAACAAGCTGCTTTTGAGAATGTTATTTTTGAGGTTTATGAATCACTGTATCAAAGGAGAGGCATTTTTTTTCTTTTCAGCTGATTTTATTAACCGCAACAATATTCTCAAAGGGATTGAGAGCAGGTGTGTGAGCTTGGCATCCCTCCTTGTGGCTGAATGCTTTTGAGTCATTGTGATTTGTAAACAAAACTGGAAAGGAGAGCATTTGTCCTTGGAAACTCATTTTGATTCTGCTGAATGACAGACAAGCAATGTCATCAGGGGACATACTGTATCTGTATATCCCATATAGCTGTCTATTCATCTAGCTATTGGTCTATCTATCATTGCTATGGCTCCATCTCTCTCGATTCCCAATTTCCCTCTGTGTCATTATTTTTCGCCCACTCTCCCCTGCTCATCTTTTTTAAACTGGAAATGAGCCCTAATCCTCAGGGGATGTTTCAATATTTGGAAATTCCCATTTTCGATGTGATTGGTATTTTATTAGGCTGTAAACCATAATGACAGTACTGCTCTGAGGCATAACAACAGTGCTCAAACTGGGCTCTGGGGGCCATTATGGCAGTTGCCTATACAGTAACTGCTCAATGCTTAAAAATGACCTTCACCATTTTCAAGACATTTTGAGCCATTTTGATATTTCGATTATAAACCAGCAGGTACATTTCTTTAATATTTACAGGATATATTCAATATAATTTGTCCAGTGTTATTTGTAAATCATATAACTTATAGGGGGCGGTGAAGTTGGTTAGCACTGTCACCTCACAGCAAGAAGATCATGGGTTCAAACCCCAGTTGCATGTGCCCGCATTGGTTATCTCTGGGTACTCCAGCTTCCTCCCACCATCTAAAGACATGCAGGCTAGGTTAATTGGTGTCTCTGAAAATTTTGAGTGGTTGTTTATCTAGGAGTGGCAACCTGTCCAGGGTGTACTCCACCTTTTGCCTGATGTCATCTGGGATTGGCTCCAGCCCCCACGCGAGCCTGTACTCAGGATAAGCGGTTGACATGATTTCTTGGTCTGATTTGAGGTTCTTCCATTTAGGGGGTGCCATCAAACATAAGTAGTGTTCATAAATGGACGGGAAGTTGTTCAGTAGTTACATTAACAAATTGGCATTTTCTGAATTATTAATGCGTGTCACATAACATTTACTTTATGCTTGACCCAGGTGGGACTTCAGCTGACAGCCCACAATGCCTTATCCATTAGGCCTCTGAGCCATAAAATATACAAAACAGAGTAATGAAATGCATACATAAATATTCTGCCAGACAGTCAGAAATTCAAAATGCCACAAAACTGTCCCATGTCAAGCAAATCTTATCCACTCTACTGAGATAAACAAAGAAGAAAACTGTTTTATGAGGCATTCACCTATGATTCAGTGTCAGTTGTTGGTGCTTTCTTGTAGAGATGCCTAGTCTTCCAAACCGGGCCACTGAGTTGAAGTTGTAGCATGTATAACCCCCTCTGCCTCCATGTGACAACATCACATGCTCATACCCTTGAAAGGTTCAATGTTCTACTGTCTGTTTACCCACAAAAATGGTGTTTTTCTTAAAATGTGTCACAATCAACTAGATCATAAATGTTATTTTGCTGGGAGGTGAATGAAAACTGTGCAGTGTCTCTGTTTGTTTTCCTTCATAATGAGCTGTTTCCCACTCAACCTCAGGAGTTGAGGGTTTGCAGGTCACTGATCGACAACAGTTTGGAGGACAGTGCCAGACAGAAGATGTACTGTATATATGATTGAGTTAAGGTGGGGGCAAGCATCTCCCTTAACCTCTTACTCTTCAGTGTGGTCAAACAATTCAACAAACTAGGCATAATACTGTAGATCAACCAAACAATTTCTGTATATTTATCAGGGAAGTAGAAGCTTAAAAATGAGTGTGCACCAAAGTAAAAGAGTGGTTACCAAAATCATGCACAGGAGAGAGCCAAAAGGAAAAGGCTGGCAGACTTGCCGTGGGATGTTGATTAAATTATGGACATAGGCCATCTTGCTGCTCTTATGTTGTGTTATGCCTATGCAAACAGTTTGGAGGACAGATGGAGATGATTTTATTCCAGCTAAACAGAACAGCATAATGTACACTTTGTCTTTCCTCAAATCGCATTAGACACTGACCGCAATATTTACATTAGATATGAACGAACATATGACATTGAAACAATATCATCCACATGAAAACTGGGTAATACATTTTTAGAAATCTAGAGCGTTTGTCGGCAGAAGCCGATTGGAAAAAACAAGCTGTGGCTGGCTTCACTGGGTTAGATACCCAGATGTTTCTCTAGTCACACACTTGTGTTGGAAATGAATACACATGAAGTGACTCACTGGTTGGAGCTTAGATATGTTGTAAGACTCCCTTCAACCACGATCAATTAACACTTTATTGATCCCAATGTGTTTTGCCATTCACTGCTTTGTAAACGATCAACACTTCACATTTGCAGGATACTATATACCCCATACTCATTCTCTGGAGGCTGATGCTTTTTCCATTAGGCCACCATAATTCCTGACGATACATCAGCAAATGCACCTTGTAGATATTTTTTGAAAATTGTTTTTGTTCCTGTCACATGGAGAGACGTGCTGAGAGAAAGCACCTGAATAAAACAGAAAGTACGTAAGTGAGGTGATCTGTAAAAAGAGCTGAAATCAGCTGTCCTAAAAGGTGTAGTGTTGGTCGGATGGCCAGAGATATATAAATGCCTTACATAGACTGTAAAAATGTGCGCTGTTACTAAGATGGTCAGCTTTTCTCCCCACCTTTGAGTGCAGTCATGCAGAACAGCTTTAAACGTGTTAGGCTTCTGACATGGTCGGACAACGCCTTGGACTGTACTTTGCTTAATATGCATCTAAGGTTCTCTACACATGATCAGTGGCAGAGTCACGTTGTGTGTGAGCCATTGTTTTCCATTGAAGAAAGCGACAACGCTGCACCTTGCAGGAGATTGAATGGTGTGTTTTGCTTGGATTTGAAAGTGCACTGTAGACCCCTTTCTTGTAAACCAACAAAATTTACATTCACATTCAGCTCACCAAAATGCATTTTGTGTCCCACGTGGCCGTGTTTTCAGGCAGGAACAGGTTTTAAGATCCAAACGCACGATACAGAGGCAGAACAGGCACCGTTTCAGGGAATTTATTCAAGCCAACAAAACGTACGGCAGAGTCCAGAATTTAACAAAGGTAGTCCACAAAAAACAAGTAATCCAAACGGGCAACAGAAATACTAAGTCCATGGAACAGAAAGCAAAGTCCAAACTATCCAGCAGGTAATACTCCAACCAACAACAGGAATCAGCAACAGGAAGACACACAACCAGGGTAACAAGGCAGGCAGAGAGACAGCAGGGAAAACAGAGAGACTAGCAGGCAGGCAGATTACTGAGTGGGGGAGAAGGGAGACAAGACACAAGTTACTCAACATTAAACATCAGAATAATATAAATAACTACTACAAGCAGACAGATCACAAATAAACTAACACCAACAAGGAACACAGACAGAAGCTAAGGCAAAACAGAACAGACATGGGCAAAACACAGAAGTACACAGACCAGGAGGGAACACTTAAGACATGAGCTAAGGTACAGGACAAAGAACTAAGATACGAGACAAGACAGATACTAAGTAAGATGTGGATGAGTAATTATAAAGGCTACAGAGAGACTAGAGCAGAATGAACAAAATCAGATTAATTAATGAAACTGGCAGAAAACATAGACAGAACTCAAGCATGATGGTACAGAAACTAGTACATGAGACTGTAACAGAACTGAAATCAGGAAATTACCAAAACACCACTAAACACCAGTTGACAGATAATAACCAGACAAACAATAACATCAGGTAGAGGACGCACACTAAAGTTAGCAAGCAAACAAAAACTAAGTCTAGACTCAGAACTAAACGGAACAGATGACAGAACTAAAATACAGATACAAAACCAAACCCCCAGAATCAAAACACAAAAACACAGCACTCAGGACAGGATTGTGACATTGCGTGTATGTTTGAGGTCTAATAAATGTGTTGAATGCATTTTCTTCTTTATAAAACATTTGCAGTGCCAATTTTCTTTTTTCATTCTGAAACCTTAGCTAATTGGTTACATCCATGGTTACATCCATGTTCAACAGTTTGGGCACAACACATGCTCCATAACTAGATGTCAAAAACTAAAAGGTACATTTAAAACCTCACCTCTGCACTTCACCTCATTAACTTTGACTTTTTTAGCTGGTACCGTGTTAAGTCTGGGCGAGGCCCAGAAACGGGAACCTCACATCTATAAAAAAATTCTGGATTTAATTTAGGCTATTCATTCCATGACTAAATGGTAACTTCAAATGCATAGTGAGAACCAACCTCCCATAATGACTCCGTCTTCCAAAGAAGTGATCCTGGGTCGTGATTCAAGTATTTAGGCCAAGTCTGAAACGTCCCTAATATGGTTTTTAGAATTTAGCAATTCCAAACAGCCTCTCTGACCTCAAAATGTCGACCATGTCGGTCTCGTTCTCTGATTCATATTTTACATTACACAACTGAACAGCTATCTTACTCTTAACTGCTGACCAAAGTACACAAACACAGTTAAGTGCTTCAGGGGAAATTCAAATCTGACATTTTAATAATTTGCTTGAATAAATTATTCAATATGCTCAGTCAAATGTCTGGTACATGAACAGTGTGCTGGCCTTGAGTGTGTGTATGTGTGTAGGTTTGTTTATCTGGCAACCTTGTATGTTCAGAACTGTTAGAGGTTAACACATCACATGCGTCTTCATAAACAGGGTCAAACCACAAAACAGATTCTGTTCAGTCTTTGCAATAATACTGTAGCTATATCTACTGCTTGTGTGAGTGTGTGTGGTAATAACTTTGTCCACAGCAACATGAAATCCACTTAATCTCCATCCAGTACTTCACTTGCCATCCTCAGGGCTCCTAGATTAAAACATCTTTACTGCACTCACTGAACCATGAACACTGGCCTTGCAGTAGTGTAAGCAGTGTCCTCGCGCACAATAGGATTTACAAACCAATTTTTCACAGTTATGGAACAACTGAGTACATGCCATTGATGCAGGCTAAGATGAACTGTGTTTATCATCATATTCCAGTATGTGAAGGGAAGCAGCTGTTTTTCTTTACAAAGACCACAGGCTAGTGAGAAAGTGTCACAAGTAGCAGTCACCGCTAAATTATTTGGGAATCTTGTTTTTATTATCAAGTAGCTTATTACTTTTACTGACTTCTACAGAAACTCATATGAATTACAACAGTATGGTCCTGGATGTCAAAAATTTGAGACACAGTGTGGTTTGACACAAAAGATAGAATGTTATTTTCAATGCCTTTATGGCAGTAATAGACTGGTACTGTGTTTACTCAACCCTGGGGCAAAAACTATTGTCTAGCCATCTTCCTTTCACTTTCTGTTCATGCTAATGTTTAACTTGGCATGCAAGCAGAAATCCAGCATTCAGGTTATCTGAGGTTGACATTATTATAAGAGATCCTGAAGTGCTGAACAAGTGGAAATGAAGATAAAACACTCAGGAAAAAAGTGTTGGACAAACAGTAATAGACTGACATTGCCATCTATACAGCGAAACCATTGAGGTGGATATAAACAGCTGCCTGCACACTTAACTTTCTCTGGACTGGTGAAGGGTAAGAGACCTGTCCAAAACTGACATCAGTGGGATATTATTCTGCCTTATTCAGTCTTTTCATTAAACCCTAACAACAAAGTCAGGAATACTCAGAGATCTCTGAATAACAGTCAAATTGATTTGTACAGGATCAATCCTGCATACAAATAGTTCAATCAATGGAACCTAAAGGGTCTGACGCAGATAGAAATCCTGCATACAGGGATCGATCTGGACAGCTTTCATTAGGCCTTTTTATTTAAAGTTAAAGTATTTTATCTCAGTCATATAAAAATCTTGGAGAAAATGAAGGACAGTTTGACACAAATTACAAAAAGTAAGTTCAATCAAATCAAACTTTTAATAGCTACAACATTCATATCACAAGTTAACTGGCTTTAACATTGTCTCATACTGCTTTTGGCTCTGTAGTGTCTTCTGATGAAAAAGCCAGTCATGTAGCTTTTTGTGTTTTCTTTAAAAAAAGATTGTTTTGTTTTTTTCCTCTCTCCATTGCTCCCCTGGGCTCCTCTCCGTCTCATTCCTTGCAATGATGGGTTAAACAGCTGAAGGCTGCGTGTGTTTTCATTGTGGTTTAGATTTATCTTGGGAGTAGTGGTTAGACTGGGAGAGAAGGAGGACGTGGGAGGAGGGTGTTGAGAGTGAACAGAGGTCTAGCAGGAAATATGGAGAGAGAAGGAGAAACAAAAGAATTACTCAAAACAGACAGAAGAACAAGGAAAGAAGGAGGACTCTAAGAACATAGTTTCCACCAGGCTATGTATAATTTTTATGCTAACAAAGAAGTCCTGCCCTGTCCTTACTAGCCTCCAACAACTTTCTGCAACTCAATTGAATATTTTTAAAGGTTTATTGTATCAGATGTTCTGAAAAGCAAAAACATGATACTTAATCTGATATTATTTAAATAGTACAACACAATATTAGCAGTTTGGTACATACATGTAGATTTTAATTCACAAAAAAGAATGCTTGTGAACATAATCCAGACAGCGATTATGTTTGTCTCTACAGCATGATAGAGAAAACAGTTTTGTAATATATTAACATTATTTCCAGGGTACTGAGAGACCTGGCATGGTGGCAGTTATTTTATATTAATAATATCACAACGATCACCAGGTAAACAGTAGTAGTAAGGCAAAGCAAAACTCACACATGCAAAAATCATGACCAAAACCTGCTTGTGGAAAATCTCAGGAAATCACAAGATTAAAAACCACGTTGGCACACACAAACATCAATGAGTCATCATAAAATCTATACTGTAATTCTGTTTTCATTCTAACTGTGTTACTATAAAATATCTGGGGGTTGTGCAGTATTTATGCATTGTTTACACTGTTTATATTTAGGGTAACCTAGTTTTTTGTCTATAAAACAAGAGAACAACAAAGCAAAAAGATAGACAGCAAGAGAAAGGAATGCTAAGAATAGAAAAAGAGTGAGATGATAAAAATAGACCGAGAAACTTCATTATATTTTCAGACTTTATGAACAAATGCATGAAGTACACTGATTAGTCTGACCCACGTCCACTCCCTCTGATACTGACCTATAATCAAAATTCTGAAGGGCTGCTGCTGCCTGCATTTTACTTCTACAAAGAGGAAGTAAGGAGTATAAGGGAAGAAAAGGGACACAATAATTTAGATCAATTGGAAAGTTAAGTTTCCCTCTCAAACATTTTCCATACATTGCAGCATTCTTAGATTGTTCTCTAAACGCTCTTTGTTCACATTAATGGTTTGTTTTGGATGTTAACTGGTCATAGGTTTTGTGGAAATGAATTACATGACACTACCTGACCAGCAAACTTTTTGTTCCCAGACACAACAAAAAGCGAGATCAACATTTTAAAATGTATCCACTGTGGAGTGTCAGTGTCAATGTCAGTTGTCAAACTCCATTGAGCGTCAAGTGTATCACCAGAATGTGGCTTTAGAGAAAGAGGTGGGTTACAGTATGTGGGAGAAGCAGAGGAGGAAAAAGACGGTTTGAAAATGATTATATGGGAATAGGAAGAAGAATATGTCTGACTACCAACTTCATAGAGCATAATAATAACTGGGTTTTAGGTTGACAGTGCATTCATACTGTAGAAAATGTTTATGTACATTTATGTCTTACGCATTAAATGCCAAAAGAGTATACTATGAAGACGAGTATAGTAGTGACATACCTATGGAGTATGGAGAGAATAGGAGTACAAGCAAAATAAAAAAGTAGGGAAATATAGGAACCAAGAGAACAGTAGTATGAGTTAACAAGATGAGAAAGAAGAGCATTTGACAGCACAGCAAAAGGGTGAACTAGAATAAAATAATCAGTTACTTTGAAATGAGAAATAAGGCATGTAGGAGGAGGATATGGGAATGAAACAAAACAGACAGAAAATGACCCCAAAGCCACAGGATGGAAAACTCCATGTAGACGAACTCCAATCAAATAGACAGCATGACGGGGAGATGAAAAGAAATAAATGATGTGAGGGAGTGGGTGTGGAGAGCAAGTGGGACAGGAGATGACAGAAGGAAGGAAGAGGAGAAAATTGTATTGAAAAAAAATTAGAATAAAAAGGGAAAATTGTGGGTGTAAAAAGACAGAGATGGAGGGAGAGAGACAGAGTGAGGGACAGATGAGGGGTATGAACTCTACAGTTCAGTGAGTTTGTGTAAATAGTCAGACAAAGGAAATGAAAGGAAAGGCTTTTTCTTTTTGCAACCCTAGCCTCATTTTCATATTGTTGGCCATCACTCCAGCCAAATATGACACCAACTTCACACATAGACATGCAGCCTGTCACTTTATTATCTATATCAGATTCACTGTATCAGAAGAGATCAAACATGTTTTTATGATAAAAGCACCAAACAAAAGAAAACATTTTCTTATTGTAAAATATTGTCAAATTCGCAAGAGCTGCTGCCAAGCATGCATCCATGCATTCATGTGTTCACACAGATACAACCTCACAAACACTTCATGAGTTATTAAAAGGGGATGTGGTAAAACGGTGTGTGTATGTATGTGTGTGTTTGTCTATCCTGTGTTTCTACAAAATTTGGTAAAATCCTTAAAAAGTTGTTCGTCTTTTTGTTATGGCCCACTACCACTGCCACACCCCTTTTTGCCATGAATAGTTAATTAGCTGTCCTTTGGATCATGACCACCACTTTCACAAAATCTTGTGCAAGTCTGGGAATTCCTTTGGATGTTATGTGCTCTTTTGAGATAGACCACTCCTATTGCTAAGTCCAATTTTAGCCTCCTAGGGGGACAGTAGAGAAACTGACCAACCATCCGACTGATATACCTAATAAACCAGCACACTACAGTACTATTAGTAGCCACTACTGATGTTAACATAAAAACACATGAACGAATCTATTTCCTCAAGCTTGTTATCTATAAAAGATCAATGTCTAAACCTGTGTGTTTTTTTCAAAAATGAGCACCTCAAGGTCCATTGTAATGTTCACTAATTCCTGGACAAAGTTTCTTACGCTTACAATATTTGTTTGTGTACATTTTCGCAATGGAAAATCATAATGCAACGCAATGGATCTAAATCTTCTTAAAATTAATTTGGACATTCTGTCATGGTTTTGGAGTTAGGTTTTATTATTTCCTGTTGTATTCTTAGACTCTTCCCAGTGTGTGTAGGTGTTTATCACCTGCCTCTGTGTTCTCTTTTAATTTTTGTTTGTTAGTTGTCTGTTGCTTTTTGTTACATCCATCCATTACATCCATGTGTTGTTGCATTTTACTTCCTGTTTTACTTATCATCAGCCTCTGTGTTCTTTGGTAAGCTTTATTTCTTTTCTTTACCGGCCCTGATTGCCTTGATGTGTATCACCTGTTCACTCCCTGCCTGCCTGTTTGCACCTGCTTAATCTGCTCAGTTTTACTCAGTTCTTAAGCTCAGTTTTGCTCAGTTCTTCTTCTAAGTTTGTTTTCTGTGGCGTTGTCACATGTTGGCTAATTGAACCTTGCCAATGGTTCATGTTGCCATCTGTGTTTTGGACTTATTCTGCTAAAACCATTTGTAAGCTGTTTTCCGTTGTTGAAGAATAAACACTGCAAACTGTATCAGATCTTCGAAGTGTTTGGGTCCATACCTCCGTTTACCTGCCTCTGCACTCAGCCAAACTTGACACATTCAAGACATAATTCTCTAACATAAACATAAAAAGAAAAAACACTACATGTTAAGTGACTACATTAATTTCAAATTATCATACCATTATTCATGAAGGGAAGAGTGTCTAAGGATGCTTGATTTCAGCTGTTTTACATTCCCACATCAATGCATATTCTTACAGTTTAATTAAAAGTAAAGTGCAAAGGAAGAACTGAAGTATATCCAACTTTTAAGTTCATGTGCATCCAAATTTAGCTTGATATAATTTATTTCAAGCAGAGCAACCAGAAGAAGGTTATTCCAAGGTTTATGTGTCTGGCTCATTAATGCAGTTATTGGAGACAGGCGGGCTACAAAACATTTCCCTTTCCTCAGAGCATGTTAGGTGAAATAGAAACTAATTTTAGACAGTAAGAGCTTATGGAAAAGACCTGAAAACACAGACATTTCAGAGAATTGGTGACTAAAGGAGACGCACAAGACCACCTGAAATTATTTTCTCACAGGGTTGAACATTCAGAACCTATTGTATTTCAACTTAAGCGAGACTTTGCAGAAAACTACAGGTACAGAGTCACTGGAAGTCACAGAGACAAGTGTACTAAACAAAACAAAATTTGTATATAAAAAGTGTATACATTTGGGGCCAGAGTTGTGTCTGTTGCAGTAAATCAGCCATTCTATGTTACGGTTGCAGACTGAAGCTTTGCTATAGCTACAAATGTTTTTGTTCACGGGAGTAATTTAGGGATGGCAAGGGAGTCGGTCTAAGGTTAAGTGGAATTAAAAATAGAAATGGAGTGTGTTTGTGTGTGTTAAACCCATAACTGCACTACTCCTCTGTAATTAGTTTTTAACTAATGTCTTACTCTCAAACATGCACACACACTCTCCCACATGCAAATACACATAAAGAGTGCAAGAGAGACAAAGTGTAAGAGAGAACAACACTGCAGAAACAAACAGGACACACTCCAGCCCCCTCTAAAGTTTATCATTACACACACGTATATAAACACACACACACACACACTGATAACTCCCCCGGTCTCTCCCACCATCTGTCTCGTCTTTTGCTATGTTGAGTTTCCACAGATGGGACCCAAAGGTGTCAGTCAGAGCTGGGAGATGATACACACCCAGATAAAAAAAAAGCTGGTAAAGATGTAGAGACACAAAGAGAGACAGAAACACACACAGAACAAAAGACAATTTGACAGAGAGACAGACAGTGTTCTAAAAGTTAATACAACAAGGTACCAGATGGGTTGGGAATACTTTGACATGTGGAGTTACTTGGAGGAACACATATTCAACCTCACTTACATCACTCTGAAATTTATTATTATAATACCTACAGTGAATATTACTCCACAATGTTTTTTTTCACTACTGTAGCTCACAGCTGCACTAGGCAAGATGTTAAAGGAATAGTACACCTGTTTTTATCAACCTCCATACACGGGTTTCACCAATTAAAATTCCTTTAATGTTAAACCTGGATAAAATCTAAATTTTTCCAGGTTTATTTTATAATTTTGTTTCCACCAAATATACTTTAAAGTAAACAGAGAAGAATTTTGGGTAATATTGATAAAGGAGTAGAAACATAATGAAAGATGACCCAATTAGGTTTTATGATACTGAGTTTTGAAAGTCAGAATAAATATAAAATTAAGAATTTGAGCATCTCATTCTGTGAATTTCTAGCAATGCAGCTAGTGATTTTTTTTTACATTAAATTGTTCACACTTCTCTCTTATTTTGTAGAGCTACTTTTAAAATTAATGATCATGTGACCCTTCTATAATTTTGGTTTTAAAGCAAATGTGTTTAAACTTAGCTTGACCAAGTCTGGATTTCATTCAAATCAAGTTAAGTTTCTGGTTTTATCATTTTCACCAAAGTTTAACCACACTGATAGTGACTTTTTTAATTTAGATTGAGGGCCTCTTGGTGGCAGCAGAAACAAGCTGTAAACACAACATTGGCATCTTATCACCTATCGGTATCTACTCATCCAGCGGGCACAGATCAACGTTAGCATACATTTAGAGTCGTAATTCCAATCACCTGTTGAATGTAAGTAAATCAGTACTTAAGTTGCAGGCCGGAAACCAAACCAAACCAAACCAAAGAGCTTTTCAGACGCTTCTCATCGACAGAAACTGCTCAACTAATCTCAACTAAAGACTTTGAAAGACACAAATTCCCCCTACAGCCTCCTGATTTACTCCTCTCTCTGCTTTTACAATAAGCTAATCAACTCAACAAACTCAAGATCAGATGAACAAAGACATGAAAAGTCACATCTGCAGCCAAGTTGTGCAAAACTCTGATCCTGCCTGATCTGCTGTTAATGATAAATATGCATACCTACGCAGTATAGCTGGAAGCCCAAGAAGGGGAACTTGGAAGAACTGTATGTGGGCTAACTTGGAACATATGGGGGGGCAAAAGCAGTAAAGATGACTGCAGATTCAGATGAAATTAAATCCATTTTGTGCCAAACAGCCATACATGATACCAGCCTCAGCTTCCTCAATAATCAGTGCTGAGGTGCTTTTTAAGGAATGTACTCAACTCTCTATTTGTTTGATTTATTATCTCTTGTCGTCTTGAATCATCCTCTGTAAATTCATAGCACACAACAAAGCCTCTGAAGTTCATAGAGTCTTCTAACTCTTGAGTTTCTGTTGATTTCACAGAATGAACGCTACTCTTTATGTCAAAATTAACTGGACATCATTATTTTTTCAATACTGAAAGATCTCAACAACTTTTGGATGGGTTATTGCATGAGTCAAACTTGTCACTTTCTGTTCCTGACTGTTACAGTAGTTCACCTTTCTTTTTATTTCCTCTTAATATGTTTATTCTACGTAACAAAACCCGAGACAAATAACACAACGGTATTTTCCTGTAATTTGTTTGAATTGTGCTCAAACCAGAAAGGAACCACTGCAGAGTTCCTCGACAGCGGTTAGAGACCACCCTTCGAGGCCGACCAGAAATGGTTGTTTGGTCTGCACCAGAGTTTGAGTCCTGCGTTCATACCCATATGAACCGCACCGTTTGTTTCAACTACTACTGGTACATATAATAAACATTAGTTGCTAAATATCAGCATTTTAGTATTGTCACTGTGAGCATGTTAGCATGCTGATGTTAGCATTGAGCTCAAAGCACTGCTGTTCCTATGTACAGCGTGGCAAAGCTCCTAGCATGGTTGTAGTCCATTCTTCCATATAACGTTTGTGTTATATGGAAGAAAGAAAGAGAGTACATATGAAAGAGCATTGCCAAAACCCACACTGTGTCCCTGCTTTCCTCTTGTGGGGAGAGCATGAGCCACTCCCTTCACATCACGGGTTTGGGCAATTACAAACTAAAACAAATAGCGAGTAATATTTGCTAATATGTTTCCTTGGATGGTTTCCCTTATCTTTCAAGCTTGTAAAGGATCTGTTGTCTTCTCTTCACACAGCTCCTACCACTCACTTCATGTGTTTGCTGTATTTTGCCTTTTCACCTCTGTGGCGTCTGGTTGGCTGACTGCTCACCAAGCTGAGTGGGCCAACAGGAAACAGAATACAGCCAAAGCCCAGAGTGAAAGGAGGAAAGTCTGGTTGATGGATAGTTAGACAGAGGAGAGGTTAAAGTGTAGAAGTGGGTGGTTAAAGCTAGATAATGGGAAATGGGAGAATAACTGCAGACATATACTAAGATATGATAAACCAAAAATATACTGTGGGTTTTATACTGCATTTTTCCAGCAGCCTATGTCATCATATGACTCTGTTACGTGGAAGGAAGTCTGCATTCTCAGGCTGCTGGCGCTGTACTGAAGCATGCTATAGGAATTCACAGAGGCAGTGAGTTGGTTAAGTGTAGCTGGTAACAAATGATTTTTATGAGGCAGCATGGGGTGTGCTTGCCATATAATTAGCTGTTTTTACCATCACAGCCATCCTTCAAATGGGTTTCAACCAATGAGAGTGCTGAGAACAAGTGAGCTCCAAGCCAAGACCACTAAAAAGGAGAGAGCAAGTTTTTTCCAGTTTGGCTCGACATAACCTACATAAAGAGGCATTTCTGTCTGATTGTGACATTCAGAAAAAAATATTTTTTTGCTTTACAGCCATTTGCTGGCCAGTGTACATCCATGATCTTGCAATTATGATTATAGCCACTACGCCAAAATTGCAAAAAACATAGGAATGGGGAGATAATTAAGTGCTCATAGAGAAAAGGCGTGCATCTAACATTGGTTTCACGTGCAGCAATGATAACAAAGCATTAATAACACTGTTATAACACAACAATGGCAGAGACACTAGATATTCAGTGCTTCCTTAGAACTTACAACAATTTGTTGTAATTTTAATCAGTTATATTCCAGTCAATTTGTTATTTATCAAAATAAATACGATTAACTATTAAAAAAAGGATTTCTCCTGTATCTCATTTTAAAGACTGCTGAGATTTAAAATGTTGTCTTATGAATGATAATGAGTTTATCATTATAGCTATATGAAATGGCATGTAGGGAAAAGGAAGTGTCTTACTCAGTTAGACAATTTACTTACAGCTGGGAAATTGGCTCTTTCCTAAAAATTACATTTGATTAAATACAAATAAATTTTTCAACTGTAGCTATTTATTTTACTTTATAATACATTACCCTAAGCATAATCATCTTTAAGATAAAAAAAATGCATAAATAAAATGTTCTTTTTTGTGTTAGCAAAATAGACATGAGCTTCCAAACTACGTATCAAACCTGGGTGATGGCGATAACTCTGTTTCAACAATTCACTACCACATCGGAGCCCCGCCCTGGAAAGCGTATACCTCACCTTTGCTGTTGCAGAGCATAGCAGCACATGCTGTACCATAGTTCATTCAAAGTTTATTAGCTCTGAACATGCTGCGTGTCCAAATTAAACTGCATTCCTTTGGGTCCACACAACACATACACACAGATTCCTGCCTTTACATAGAGTGCTCTACGTTGCTGGTTTTAGGTTTAATTATTTTCTCTGTGCACATACATGGGCCCACTGGCTGATTGAGGGGCCTTTGTGCCCCCAGGACACTCAGATGTTAGATCTGGCAATGTCCGTTGGATTCTATGCAAGTATACAACTGGAAAAGTGCACCACTTTTTTCAGAGTAGATTGTTCCTCAAACTTGGACCTGCAGATGGACTCTTAAGTAGGCTTCACTGAGTGAAACATTGACTTATTACATTACTACTTGTAACCTATTTCAGAATATAATAATTCTGTGAGAAGAAGAACAAAGATGGATCTGTATCTGTTTAAATGTTATAATCTGTATTACTCTACAGGCACATTTTTCTGGTTGATGGATAGTTAGACAGAGGAGAGGTTAAAGTGTAGAAGTGGGTGGTTAAAGCTAGATAATGAGGAAATGGGAGAATAACTGCAGACATGTACTAAGATATGATAAACCAAAAATATACTGTGGGTTTTATACTGCGTTTTTCCAGCAGCCTATGTCATCATATGACTCTGTTACGTGGAAGGAAGTCTGCATTCTCAGGCTGCTGGCGCTATACTGAAGCATGCTATAGGAATTCACAGAGGCAGTGAGTTGGTTGCACCACTTTTTTCAGAGTAGATTGTTCCTCAAACTTGGACCTGCAGATGGACTCTTAAGTAGGCTTCACTGAGTGAAACATTGACTTATTACATTACTACTTGTAACCTATTTCAGAATATAATAATTCTGTGAGAAGAAGAACAAAGATGGATCTGTATCTGTTTAAATGTTATAATCTGTATTACTCTACAGGCACATTTTTCTTATTGTTTTCTAATCTACCCAGTCGAATTATCCTGACAGTACAACAGGGTATATTACACAGAGAGATCAAGAATCAGATGAGAGTGAAGAAAAGATGACAGCTAAAGAAAAGAAGCAGCGTGAATTAAGAACCACAGTTGGAGTTTATGAGAGGTGATATAAAGTAGTTATTTTTGGCATGCAGAATAGGAAGGGATGCTACAAATTTAAAAAAGAGCTGTTGTTACTGTCCAATGTGGAGAGAGAAAGAGAGAGAGAGAGAGTTGACCTGAATTTCTGTTTGGGTGGTGACAGTTCTTTCATGCCGCATTTAGTTCTCTGTTGTAAAACTTCTGGGGAGAGGTGCAGCAGACTTGACTCTCTTAAGTAAGAGTGATGGGTGTGGAGTTTAGAGAGGAATAGAGGGGGAAGTACAGGAGATGATGACAGGAGGAAAAGGCGAGAGGGGAACATAATGGGGGAGAAATTATTTTTTTGATGTTCTTTGATGAGGGAGGATGTGTGTAGCCTGGGGGGGGGGACGCGTGCATGGGAGGGAGAGAGAGAGAGAGCGAGAGAGAGAGATTGCTCCTCAGTAGTTCCTCCTCTCAGTCCTCAGTCTGACACCAGCGGTCTATTTTTTTCCTCCTCCTCTGTGGTGAAACTCCATCAGGTAAGAAAAGCGACACTCTGACATGATGTGACAACGACTTTATGACAATCCGTCTGACGGTCGACACGACTGTGAATAATTATCCTTCGGAGCTTTAAAGAATAAAAGCAGAAAGGAAACACCCGGCGGCGCGTGTGCGTGCTTGCAGCGACGTGCAGAACTTTAGTTATTCACAAGTCGCCAACTCAGCAGCTGTTGTTTGAAAAGTTACCCCTTACATCACCGTGCACGCTGTCACACGCCGGATCACTGGCACGTTTCTTAAAGTGCACGGCGTTTGTGTGTGTGGTGACGTTCTGCGTTCTGAGTTGTGTGTATGCGGTTTATCCGGACTGCAGCTGCATGCGAAACTGATGCTCTGGCGTTGTAGACGTGGCTTCTTAAACGAATTCATTATGACTGAGTGTTGTGGTTGGGTCAGGCAGTGTGTGTTCACTTCATTAGGGGCGTGTTGTCATTGTGACAGCTCCATGGGCCAAACTGTACAGGCCTACACGTCTCTGGTTCTTTTCATGATCTGTGTGAGGAGGGGTGAGGATTGATGATATAACATGAGATCATGATATAACACATTTGACATCAGTTTAGCTCCTTTCACACAAAGGTGTCAGGAACTATCAGGTTACCTGAAGGTCACCAAACCACCCATACACACTTTATGAAAATCTGTTTTCAAGATAGGATCTATTTTTAAGAGACTATTTTAATGTTTGATATTACATTGAATTCTAATTAGTCTCCACTTGCAACAGTAGCCTACCTTCACAATGGGCCTGCATTTGGAGACAGAAAGTAGGCTGTTCATGCATGAAGGTCAATGGATGGTGTGTAAAGAAAACAAACCAGTAGGGTAATCTTTTAGAAATGTTCGTCAACACATCTATAAATCAGAATAGATTGCGGGCTTAATAGAGTAGAGAGGTCAGACTAAAAAGAAATCAGTGTTCAGTCACTGGAGAGAAAAAGTTATGGCACCACATACGCAACATTTCGGTTTGTAGTCTTTGTAATTAAATATTTCACAGTTTTATACTAAACAGTTTTATGATAAACTACAATTTTCTTGACTTGCAAAATTATATTTTTAATTGACAAACATCAGATGTGTAATTCAAACACAATTCATACGGGATCAAAATTTTGCTGTCTCTTGCTGTTGACTACTGTACATACTTTTTCTGAAATAAGGTCATATTGTGGTCCACCAGAAGGGTAGAAACCTAGGCTTTATCTGCGTTGGACCCTGGGACAAAGTGACAGAAAAGCTAACTTGATCAAAGAATGCCAGCTTTCTTCATCAACTTCATCAACTTTCTTCACCCACTGCAGTGCTCCTCAGAAACACTACACTGTAAATTATATTGCAGTAGTCTTTGCTCCAATATCAGTATTCCTGAAATAAAGCTTCCTGCCAAAAATCATGTAATCAGTTATATTGCCCATGCCCGTGCAATTGTTGTTCCATTATGAACACTTCTAGATTGGTTCAACCATTCAGTTCTTATATTTTTATGACACAAATGCTGCAGGTTAGTTTGTGTAGTTTTGAATGTTTATAAAGTTGTTGACTAGGCAACTGAAGCAATTCTGTTGTTGCAGTCAATGCAAATGATCAGGGTCTAAGTGAGTAGAAATGTATCCTTTGTCATCTGGCTTGCTGTGATAGTGAAGCAGATTCTGATAAAAACATTTATGATTATATTTCACTATAGTCGGATAAAGTATTGTGGCAGAGCTCCAGTCATTTCTTTTTCTCACAGTCATGCTCCATCCATCATCTCAAATCCAGCCTACATTCATCCGTCACTGTATAACCCCGTGGGAATCTCTCCATTATCTCTCTCATCTTTCTCTCCCCTGTTTATTTTTTTCTCTCCCCTCCGCCTTTTGTTTTTGTTTTCTCTTCTTTTGCTTGCTTTTCAGAGGATTTGTGTTACACATGTGTTGATTTCAGAGGCTAAATATGAGGATGGAGGGAGGAAGACAGACAGAAAGTGGAAAACTGAGATAGGCTATGTGGAAAACCACAAAAAGACAAAAAAGGGAATGTTTTAAAAAGATGGAGTACACAAAATAGAAAGACAGCTAGGATTCTTCCAGTGTTTTAGCTTGTTGTTTTGGTTTAATAGTCCTCAAATTGTTTTCCACCAAATAAACTTGGATAACCGCATAGTACACTACTGTACCTCCCCAGCACCAGTGGACAAACAAAGCTAGAGACCAGCTGGTGAACATAGTGGGGGATCTAGCATCTGAAGGCTTACATATTTTCTCAGGAGTTGAGAGATAAAGAGATAAACATTATATGCTGACATGGCCATTTTAATAAAACAATATATCATAACATCATATGTAGCAACAAGGATTCTTAAAGAAATACTAAAACATATTTTTTTACTTTTTTAAATCGGGGCATGGACTTGGACTTGGACTTGGACTTGTGTGACTCAGTGGTCACAGTAACACTTCCAGGGTTGGAGAGCCCAGCCCCCTCAGGATTATCCATCCTAAAAACATATGTGCTTAGTTTACCATAAGGCATTCTGGGTAAAACATCAACTGAGTGCCATATGTTTTGTGTTGTTAATATACACAGTCACACTGAACTACTATAAATGTCAATGCAACTTTTGATTTTCATTCAACAAAATCTCTATTTGCTAAATACAAGTGAAAGGTTTCAGATGTGTATCAGAGAGAACTATTAGAGACGAATGTGTGTGATTCTGGATCAATAGAAGAGTTGTGCCAGGGGTGACAAGTTCAGCAGCACATATTGTCCTTTGAAATGTGTATGAAAGTGTTTCTTGCTCTGAGTTCATGCAGAGAAAATCAGATGGCTGCTAATATTTTCATACCAAATTGAGTCCAGTTTTGAATGTGTGTAGGTATGGAAGGTCACATTACTCCCTCCTTCTTATTTTTCAAATCTGTAGGTATTCCCCTGGGGTTATAGTTCTTAATCCAAGTCCTCTGGATCCCATATGAAAGCTATAGTGTCACAAGAGCTGTCATCAGTGGCTTTGACCTTCATACTAAAGTTGTAGTTTATATAATTGAAAGTTAAAAGAATTTTAAACAAAAATACCCCCTCAGATATGTATATTGTGACATGTCATGGGCCTGTGATGCTCAAGAATTTCTCCTTGATTATTGTTAATTAGTGCACAATTATGTTTCCAGAAAGATAGTTTTTCCCTTAAGGACTGCCAGCAAAGCTTTACTTTTAGTATTTTCAATTCTTCAGAAGACATTCCCCAAACTCCTCTGTTATTGTCATAGCAATATATTGATACTTGGACATTTATCCACAGGAATGTGAAAAATACACCAGCAAACAACAAAAATGGACACAAAATGTTGGTTTGGTGTTGATGGATTTATTTAACTTAAGTTTAGCTTTCTCAGGTTTCTCAGAACTTCCTATGGTGAGGAAGCAAGCATACAAATGATGTATTATGTGACAGGTTTTAGAGTTACATGAATCCATAAGTGTGATATAGGTCTTCCTTTGCTTTGACTTTATAACATTCAACTCCACCTACCTATAACTTTTCCACTTCCCTTCCTTTCTGTTTCATTCCACTCTCAGGTTGTGACAGCCATGTTGGCAGTGTGTTTGAGGCTGCTTTTGCTCCTCCCCCTGGTTTGCTGCATTCCCTCCCTCTCCAGACCTCCTTCCAGACTCTGCAGGCGGTGCTGCGACCAACCGGAGCCGTCAGCAGCCACGGTCCAGTATCAGATGCCTGAAGTTCGCACTGTTATCAACATGACCATCCTCAAAGGTACCAGAGCCTAGATTAGCTTATTTTAGCTACTGGGTACTGATGACTTCAAGTTGGTTGGTACTTGGCTGGCAGATCCTCGGTTTTTAGTTTCCAGTTTGTCTTCTGATTTTTGCTGAATCTAACATGGGAAGTCAGCGTTTGTTATTTATTGTATTTTAGGTACCATGCTTTTAGCAAAAATACAGTGTTTATGGTTGTATGTTTATTCACAGACAACTCTGAATATCTGTGCTACTATCTCCCTGCTTTAAGCTACATTTCTTAAGTTCCTTAATCAAAACATAGCTTCTCCTTTTCCAGATGGCTATGTCTGCCAAGGCTACTATTTAATCAGAAGAGTATTTGTGTATATTGTGGTGGAACAGTGCTGCTGACATGTAACCATGGATTGACAGTTAAGTAGAACTGAGACAAAAAATTAGGCTGTTAACTGATAAACTCTAGATTGATAGAAACAAACTGGAACCACTTAAAAATCAACCTCTGTTCAACATTTTTTAAAAGAACCAGACTGCCAAGTAACAGTGACTTTAGTAGCTTTAGATAGTCTGTGTCATAGAAAATTTATATCAACATGTAAGTTTATGTAAAGCATGAAGTGAAGAAATTGGTGGAAGAATGACAAAGCTCAGCATCTGCACACAATTATAATTCCTTTGGAGACCCTACACAAACCTAAGGCCCCATCCACACTACTCTGTTTTAGGTTACAAATGGAGAATTAAAACAAAAATGATATCCGTACACACCAGCGTATTAGCTGCATTTTGGAGTTGATCTCTGTCTACATTAAAACAACATGAAAACGCACAGCTTGGGCCCTTTCAGGTACACTGGGCATACGCGTGCCAGTGTAAACATGAAGCAGATTGTCTATTCCATAGTTATAGAAGATTTGGCAAAAGAATAAATAAATACAGATGAAGCAACAGACCATTTTTTTAATGCATGCACCAATAAGGAGCTGGGACTGTTAATGAATGTAACACGGCAGTGTGGCGGGGGAAAACAGACTGGGAGTCGTTGCAAAGTAAATGGTGACATGCACAGTACAAGTGTTATTTGCACCGTACATAATATTTTAATAGAAGTACGATGTCAAAAATCCGATTAGTAGCATCGTGTTTCTGCTTTGCAAGACCAATCAGAGAGCCAAGCGTGAGCAGCTGTGTCATCGTTTCTAAAGTCCTCCGTTTTGGCCCGTGTTCACTAAAACGCCCTCCTGAGTTTTGAAATGCTAAACGGGGTCGGCAGCGTTTCCAAACTTCTCAGCTTTAGTTCTTCGTTTTTGTCGTTTTAGTCTGGACGGGAGATGCAAACGTAGCAAAAGGTCTCTGTTTTAATTTGAAAATGCAGTAGTGTGGATGGGGCCTGATATGCACATTCATTTTCAAAACAATTCAAGATAATCAGACGTGATTCAAATTGCAGTCATCCCAAATTGTCTCTCTGACCATAAATACTGGCAGCAGCATGATGCGCCAGGATCATGACCAGATTAACAACTGGGCCAACTCCCCCAGGGCCCTAGACCCTCAGGGTGCTTTAATGACCCCAGGTTGTGTGTGTGGCACATACTGTTAATCTTATTATCTAATTACTTTGTGGTAATTTGATTAATTGTAAAGGGCTTGGACTGAAGAAGCCAGGGTTGACAAAAACAGCAGCATGTGATTTTCACTTTCCATTTTGCCTCAAATAACAAATGTAAGACCTATTGACAAACAGACCCCAAACCTGCTTCAATAGAATTAAACCAGACAAGATTAAATTAAATATAAGTTTTACCCAGTGTGAATTGGGTCAGGTATTATACTGGATACTAGGAACAGTGTGAACCCATGAAGACCTTTAGTTATTACTTGATTGACTCACAGTGAGCCCTGTCACAGTCAAATCTGTGTTTGTGTATTTGTGTGACCTTATTTGTACGTGCAAGTGTGTGTTAGGGGTAAGCAGAGATCATGAGACAAGAAATACGAGGATTTTATAATATCCAAGAACCACACAATCACAGCTGGAGAGGGATCTGTGAGAACATGTGTGTCTAATGTCTAGAGGCCAAATCACCCAGAGCAGATCCAAATGATGTGTCATCACTCTGCCGATGATGATCTTATCTGCTGGTCCTTTGATAACTGAACATACCATATCTGTTCAGACCCACTATCAAATCAATCCAACTTTGGAACTACAAAAAAATAAATCTGTCTTTTCTGTATTTCCTTTTGACACACAAATGCAAAACTGTATCCATGCCTTTATAGAGCATCAATTGATTAAACTTAGGCTTTAATAAATTGATTAAATTTAGTCAAGCGGTTATTTGACATTCTCGTCAGTTTTTTCATTGGTAGGAGGCCACTGAGGGATCATGTTCAAAGTCTTGGATAATGTAAATGGAAAATTAAAAAGAGGATTTAATGTGTAACAGATTTATTTTTGAGAGCTTTTAACCCCTGAGGCTGAGGACTTGCCTTTATGTCTCATTGCTCTGAATTGCAGCTGTGCAATGAGGGGGGTCTCATCAGGTGCTTTCACCCTGCACTAAACCTGCTTATGTGGCAGAAAACATACATAATGCACAAATATACAGGAACAAATGTGTATACACACATCCAAGTAGAAAGGCAATCACTAAGCTTTGGGCAAATCTAGTTGTGCTCTTTCAATAAACACAAATAAAACACAAACTACTTTTTCTCCTCTGTGTTGCACTGATTCACTGGAAAATAATAAAACCTTCTTTTAGTGTGTGTGTGCTTTGAATGTTTGCACATTGTGTATGTGTGTGCATGAGTGTGTGCAGATGGGTTTGCTCCCACAAAGCTGTGTGACCCACAATCAGTTAGTCAGACAATCTCAATTTTATAGTACAGTCTGCCAAATTTCTCAAAAAGAAACCAGAACCTTCAGTCATGGAAAAGACTGATTCTGCACCCACACATTTTTGACATCATATCTACAGCCACGGTATTAGATTATTTAACACAGCATTAAAATATTCTGGTTGAACAAGTAGAGTTGATTTTCAAATCTCAAATATTGTTTGGTATATATATATATATATATATATATATAGTTTATTGTAACCCTTAAGAGAAAAATATTTCCTATTGAGTACTTGTAATGTATAAGTATTTAAAAGAGGAGATTCTTCTGTAATATTTAAAGCTATAGGTCAGAATCTCATTTGGGCATGAGGTTGTTATTTGATTTCAGGGGGAAAGGATCATCCCTATATATGGCCGTCTATTGTAGAGGTGCTTCTAAGCTGCTGTTTGTGGAAACTGCTGTAACTCTCTTCAGGGCTCTTTGTGTGGACACTGGTCACAGCTGGACAGATCATAGACAGAGCACTAAGCGTCTGTCTAGGGGATCACTGTTGTTTTCCTTGGTGATCTCCAGGACTGTGGTCATGGTGAGGGAGGGCAGCGCTGTGGCCTCTTCCTCTGTGGTTTACCAACGCAGAGGTGTTTAACTCATGACCGCGTTAAGACCTGCCCAAAGGAATGTCCTAAACAGCAGCAACATAGCAAAATTTTGTCAGAGCTTCATAGATCTACACTGTGTGCACAATCATTAAGCAAATTGTATTCCTCAGGATTCATTTTATTGTTGAACAAACACAATGCTCTCAGTCAATCCAAAATATAATTGAACCTTAAACCTCAATGTTTATCTTAGAAAAAGTGAGCTTTGTCTTGCTCAGGAGAATATGAGTGTGCAGAATTATTATGTAACAAATTTTGTGCAGAATTAGTAGGCAACCAAATTACAAAAATCATTTCTATTAAATCAGTTTTTTACTGAGCCCCTAAGGGGACATGGGTTAAAAAAAAAAAAAAATAGAATTTTCGTGCTCACAAGAAAGTATCTGGTGCTCACCAGAAAGTATTTGGTGCTCACCAGAAAGTATCTGGTGCTCACCAGAAAGTATTCAGTGGGCACGAAAAAGAATCTCGTGCTCAAGAGAAAGTCTTTCAGCTGTCTTCAACTTCCAGAGATGGCAACAGGCCATCATGGCAGCAGAGGTGTGATGTCCTTATAATGAAGTCCAAAGTTGAAATATAACTGAATTAACTCAATCATTTTCACACAGAAACATGGCGCTGGGTGTCCTCCGGTGTCCGACATATATTCTTTGCTCACCAAATACTTATATCGTGAGCTCCAGATACTTTCTGGTGAGCACCAAATACTTTCTGGTGAGCACCAGATACTTTCTGGTGAGCACCAGATACTCTCTCGTGCGCACGGAAATTTTTTTTTTTTTTACCCATGTCCCCTTAGGGGCTCAGTAGTTTTTAGAGTAACTGTAACAACACAAAATGATAATTTTGACCTTTCAAAAATGTTCAGTGACCAATATAGCCAGCCTTCGTTTTCAATAACTGCCAAGAGCCTTCCATTCATGGAGTCAGTTTCTTGATCTGTTCACGATCAACTTGTGCTGAAGCAGCAACCACAACCTCTCAAATGCTGCTGAAAGAGGTGTATTGTCTTCCCTGACTGTAAATCTCATGTTTGGGTTGGGACCACAAGTTCTCAATAGGATTCAAGTCAGGTGAGGAAGGGGGCCAGGTCATGATTAACTCCAACAAGCAATCAAGTTTAGATGGTTTGAACTTTGTGCATAGACAAAATCATTCAATTAGAATACTTACTTGCCTAATAATTGTGCAGGCAGTGTAGTAAATGTATTTATCCAGGTTTTTTGAAAAGGTTTCTTTAGCCCAACCAGTAGGAGTATGAAACCCCTCAAATGAATGTGAAAATCACTAACCTTTCCTCCTCCAGACATTATAGACAGTCCCCCCCCCCCAATTTATTAGCTTCCATTTATCATAGAAGCTTCAGCTGCACAGTGCTGTGATGATGAAGTAGTTCTATAAGCAGTGTTACTTGATTTCTTGCAGAGGTTTTTATGTACTTTGAACAATGGCAACACCCAAAATGTTAACTTGTGACACCTCAGTCAGGAGTGGTGACAGAAGGATGTACATAGGCTCATAAATCATTTTCAGCGCTTGCTGTCAAGTCACATATAATTTGAAAATCCAGACAAACATTGTTTTGTTGTTGTGGCAGCAAAACAGGATACAGCAGGGAAGCAGGATACAAACATGGACAGAGCCTCTGAGGGCTTGATGGTTTAAGGTTTGAAAATTATATGAGTCATATGCTATATGGCCTTCACGGTCACCAAATCTCAGCCAAACTGAGCTGCTTCAGTATGAGAGATTTTGGATCAACATGTGAGAATGTGCTCCTCACCACCATCATCGAAATTACAAGGAGCAAAAATACTGAATTATCCCTCCAGTAGAGTTTCAGAAACTTGGAGAATATGTCAAGGAGTACTGAAGCTTTTTCGGTGACTTGTGGTGACCAAGACCTTGCTAAGACACTATGTTGTTTTTCCCCCTTTAATTGGCCTCCCATCTGTTTGTATGTATGTAAGTGTGTATGCCATCTGATCAGTAATGTCACAGGCCTGTGATCATCATATATCTCCAAATGTCAACTTTCATGAATGAAATACTGTATTTGGAGATTTGATCATTGAGTATATCTCAATATATAGTAGTAGAAGTAGCTGTTTTGTCTCTTGTTAACATCCTTTCATTTAAAATATACTTTAGTTGTCTTGTATAAGGAGAACGTGTTTGTTGAGAGAAAGTCTCTTAATAGTGGTTGGAAACTTGTTTTCTTTTACTTAAACTGATGCTGAGATTCCTGACTTTCAAAACACACTCAAAACTAATTCTTTTTAATGACATTTGGCATTAAAAGATATTCTCTGTAAAGGGTCTTAAATATTAAGAAATAAATATTATTGCAGTTCCTACTGGTCCTCAGTAGAGGTCAATGAAGGTAATAGATTATATAAAAATGGTTTGACTCAGTATTTAAACTTCTGGCATCTAAACAGAGTTCACATTTTTTAAAGTCTTTAAACCTCCTCCTCCTTAAACATTAACAAAATTGCTTCAGATTTATAAGGAGGATTTGGAATGTCAGATGTGAAAGCCTTGCTGCAGTTTGTTTCCATTTCTGGATTTGTAACCATTATGAAAGACGAAAAAAGCTTTATGGCATTGTATGCATGTCAAATTGAATGATTTGCAGCAAGAGCTTAGAGCTGAAAGAGTAGCACTTTGGTAAATGGCAAGTTTACATCTATGAAATCAGGAAAATATTTCATGTTCTAGAAAAATTGTTTGGTACAGCCAAAAATCATGTTGTCTGGACCAACCATGCATTCAGGGGTGCAATAAGACTAATTTCCATCTCAACTGACAAAAAGAGGGTGTTACAATAATATTAATAATAATAATAATAATAATAATAATAATAATAATAATAATAATAATAATAATAATAACAACTGATGATTCATCTATGAAAAAACACATATTAAGAAAAACAAATTAAAATTAAATAAATTTAAATATAAATAAAAAAGTACTTTGATCATTTACTAAACTGCATTTAAAATGCTGCTCAAGCAAAATATTGCTTCATTGGCAAATTTGTCGACAGTTTGTTTAGATTAGATTCAACTTTAATTTTATTACACAGAGTTCAAGATGTAAGACAATAAAATGCTGTTTAGTTACTAACCAGAAGTTCAAAAAGCAGTAGTGTGCAAATGTAGAGTGGAAACTATATATAAAGAATAAACAGAAAGAGGTATACTAAGAGATATGCAGTATTAACAGTGGAACAGTGCTGTCTGCCTTTCTCTGCCAGTGCACTCTTTGCACAAGAGAGTGAGAGTGTGGTTTTTGGGTGACACCTGAAGTGAGAAGGATTTTACTCCTGATGTTCTGTCTGCACTCACCCGAGTTTCATCTTGTCCATCTAGGTGATAAAGGAGACAAAGGCGACAAAGGAACACCTGGCAAACCTGGCCCAGAGGGACATCCTGGCCTCAAAGGACCCACAGGCCCTAAAGGCAGCAAAGGCCAGGCAGGTGCCCCTGGAGACGCCTGCAAGATCCCTCACTCTTCCTTCTCAGTGGGACGTCGCAAGTCCCTGCACAGCGTGGACTACTACCAGGCGCTGGTTTTCGACACGGTGTTTGTCAACCTCCATGAGCACTTCAACATGTTCAAGGGCAAGTTCTACTGCTACGTGCCGGGGATCTACTTCTTCAATATTAACATCCACACCTGGAACTTTAAGGAGACCTACCTCCACCTGATGCACAATGACAAGGAGCAGGTGATCCTGTACGCTCAGCCCAGTGAGAGGTCCATCATGCAGAGCCAGAGTGTTATGCTGGATCTGTCTCTGAATGATGAGGTCTGGGTTCGACTCTACAAGAGGGAGAGGGAGAACGCCATTTACAGTGATGATGTGGATGTTTATATCACCTTCAGTGGATACCTGGTAGCACCTAGCATCCAGTGAAAATGGGATGGAGGGAATAAATAGGAGTGGCAGCATCTCTGGGTTGGATTATTTGGAGTTTTTACCATGGATACTTAATGCCAAGAAAGGAGAACTAAACAGAGGACATTACAAGTTTGGTGCTTATTAAAAATGAATTTCAGCCTGAAGAGGAACAAGCTGTGCTTTCTTAAATGAGGACTGCCCAAAATATATTAGAATGAAAAAGAACTATAAAAAAAGGAAATGTTGCAGAGCACACAATTAGGAAGGAATGTTGAATTACCTCCTTTGCACTAGAAATACATTTTTCTACAAAGTAAAAAAATTCCCCTACTTATGCTTTGTGCTATTTTTCCCCTTCACTCCTTGCAGGGACTCTGTGTGTAATCACAAGATGTATCATTTATCAGGAATCATAAATCTGTGCAATCATTTATGTATTTGTGCTATGATGCTTCTTAACAGTAGAGTTTCTGTCAAATTAAAATGTTTTGACAGACTACTGTCATACTTTTAACAAATGATTCCTTTGTGTCTTTGAGAAGAACACTACAAAGGGTTAGTTCACCCAAATGGCAAAAACACATTGTCCCATTTACCCCTGATGGTGTCTGGCCATTCTGTAAGATATTTATTCTGAAAACATATATTAATATCGTGATACAAAGATTTTACATGGTCAGTGATCAGTGATGGAAAGTAATGAAGGACATCATATAGTAAAAGTCCTCTGCATATATACACACACATATATATACATATATATATATATATATATATATATATATATATATATATATATATATATATATATATATATATATATATATATATATATAATACACTATATTTTATACTGTATTACTACTAAGTAAATATATACTTCTTAAATCACTGTACACAGTGATACATTTAAGTATTAAATTGTATTCAGTCTAATTGGGTGGGGTAGGATCTCTTTTTGCTGCCATGGGTCTAGGGTCTGTGTGTCCATATGTCTAAGACCCAAGTGAGTCTGAATTGATGCAAACATACTCAGTATCAGCTCTGATCTTATAGAAAGTTAGCACAGGAGCCTTTGGGATTTTACTGCATGCAATCCTCTCTCTCTCTCCGTCTCTCTCTCTTTCTCTCTCTCCCACGTTTCCTGTCTTTCTCATCAGCTGTTTAATCAAATAAAGGCAAAACACCTCCAAAAAAAGAAAAGAAGACCTCTGACTGTGCTAAAGAAGCCGCCTAGGCCAAAATTGAATTCTTATGTATTTCAGGAGAAAGGATCAGCCCCAAATATGGCCATCTAGTGTACAGGTGCTTCTAAGCTGCTGTTTGTGGAAACTGCTGTAACTTCCTTCAGGGCTCTTTGTGTGGACACTGGTCACAGCTGGACAGATATGTATGTGCATGACAGTAGGGGCCTGATTTACCAAAGTTTTGCGTGAGTAAAAACGTGTGCAAACTTGATATCACCAGCAAATTAGCATGTAAGCTGATTTAGTAATGGTGTGCACGCAGAACGACATCTTTCAAAAGTGCAAGATTGTTGTTCATTTAGTACTTTTGCCTTAATGAATATGCAAATTGGGAGTTTCAATTTTATTGTGCAAAGTAGTGGGAGAGTAACATGCAAATACCTTTATTTACTACACAATGTAATCTACCAAACCTAAACGCAACTTCAGGTGAGTGCAACAGCCTCAGGTGGTGCAAACCGCCAAGTGTTTCACAGCTGTAGTGAAAGAAAATGTAGAGAAATTAACAATAATAGATCATATTATTCTATATCAAATGTACTGAAGTACAATCATTTTATTTTATTTATTCAATGAACTATATGAATTGAATTTTATTTTTATTTTCCGTTAGCTTTAGCAATACTGTTGTTTTAACATTCATGCCAATACATAAAATTTTGTTGCAACCTCTCTTCTTTTCTCCATGAGATGGAAGAATTTTGAAAGTTGCATGGCATTGTGGAGAGCCCCTGCGGCGTTAGTGCACAGATCACGCGTAAAATTCATCCAGCCAAACAGAACGATCACTAAATGTTCATAGCGCTCTCGTCTTAATAGTGACACAACCCATTGTAGGTATCAGAGAGGGAATGGGACGTTGGGGTGCACAGGGACAGGATATTGCGGAGCGATCGGGCACTGTGCGGCCGGTCAGCGATTGTTCCCTCTGGCTGGATGAGCCATGATCTGCTGGCATTTCTTCACGTCTGGGTCATTCCAGCATACTGTATCTGTTTCTGCTGGGGTTTCCCAAAGCAGTTTTTCCAGGTGTCTGTTCCAAGTACTTAGTGTAATCTCAGGCAGGATTGGAAAGTATGCAATAATTATTAACTGTGCAATAATTATTAGTAAATCACCCATAACAGGTACTAAAATTGCATGTGCAGTATTTTAGAATGCACACACAATTTAGTACTCTTTACTCAGCATGTTAGTAAATCGGGCCCTATATGTGTATGTGGAAGCAAATTATTCTGTTTTGGCCTATGCGGCTTCTCATAAAGTCCCCTTTAGATTACATATCTCTTTTTTGAAATTTAATTTACACACATCCATATCTGTTTTACATTGAGTGCATTTTTGACAATTCTGGGCAACATTTTTGACCTGTGAAGAGCTCTAGAGCTTTGCAAATTTGTCGACAAATTTACATGTATACGTAAATAAGTATATGTTTTTATGGCTGGTAGTGATATTAGCCTGTACACCTTGAATGCCTCTTCTAGCTCTGGCCAGCTGCTCTTCTTTTAATGTAGGCAGCTCAGGTTTTATTTTACGGTTAAAAGGTTAGATGTTGAAACCTAAATTGTTACAATAAATCAAGCAACGAATTATCCCTGCATGAGCTCAGCTGCTGTCCTCCTGTTGCATCCCAGGTGTGTAGCATCACTGACTAATTATGTGTCAGTTCCTGCCCCCCATGTGCAAACAATTCTGAGCCCCTGATTCTGATTGAATCACTTCCTGCATCCTAACCTACCAAGGTAAAATATGTATCAATAGAGATTAATTGAATTTGGTTTGGGGTGCTCAGAGCATTAAAATTAAATTTAAAAAGCTCATCAGCAATCCCTCTTTCCAGAAACAGTAATGTGGTTACTTTGAAAAATCTGCGGACATCACTGTTAACATTTTGCATTGGGGACTGTTTTCTACTGCAGAAACAGTCCCAGTGAAAACTGTCCAGAGATGAGAGAAGGACCTCTAAAAACCCCTTTAAATAAAATCCCTTTACCAGCCAGAGTAAAGGGGTAAAATCATTTTTTTTATTTTGGTGAACTGACCCTTTCCTAACATATCAAAATGAAAAATAAAGGTGCTTCATTACTAAATGCAATAATGCATTCGAGTTTTGGTGATTAAATGTATGTATGTAAATAGCTGTATTATAGCTGTCTTTATAGCCTGTATCTCTGCTACCACTCAAGCTGTTTGGGAACTGTGTATCTGTTTGTTGTTTATTTGTAAACCATATTTCCTCCTTCACTGACCAACTCTTTTTTTTTTTATATATATATATATCACTAAGCAACAAAAAGACATTTGATTATAAAAAATTAAACATTTTCAGAATTTCACATGAAACCTGTATATTCTTTTAAAATGTCAAATCTATTTTTCTTTTCTTTTTTTTTTAACAACAAAGCACATTTCTGGAGGGAAATCTTCCTTGCCCTTCTAATTCTTTACAAATGACACCATCCAATCAGGACTTGGCTCTCAATCAAGCCACTGAATCATATGAGGGATTTGAGATTTAACCCCAAAGACTGGCCAGCTCTCTAAAACAAACAAAAAAACTAGCAAACAAAAACCCATCTCAAACACTGAGAGACTGCGGATGGGTCTGCATGAATGCCAGCTCCATCTGTTTGGCCATATCTCTCCCATTATCTGTAATGCTGTCCTCAGGGAGGCTTTGCTAGAGGAAAAGCAGACTGCAGCTTTGTAAATACTTTAAGCCTTGAGTGGAGATCTGAAAAGCTCTATTGGGAAACAAAGCAGGACATCTGAACAGTTTCCTGGATCGTCAGCCCAGGCTAGTGGAAGATGTTCCAACATGCTCAGTAGACAAGCTGTTCCTTAAATTATTAGAGTTCCTTCACTTAGGTGTAATTTGGCCTAATTTGACTTTAGGTTTGTCTACCTTAGTTTTATTATTAAAGATATATTTAAACACTAGTTAAATGAAGTCAAGTTTGAGGTAACATAAACTGACAAAGTATAACTTTAAATATAAAGTGTAACAGTTGAAAAACACTGCACACCAGTGAAATCCAACATGGAGGAAAACAACAGCAAAATGCACAAAAGCTACATAAACAGGTACAGGTACATTCCACAACCCTTTAAACAAATTTGTGCTCACTTTGTTGCCCATTAAAAATATCAACATGCTGCACTTTAACTAAGTACCGTCAGTTGCAACAATCAGTCCAATTAACTCAAGTTTTACAAGGCTGTTGAAAACAACCGGCCATTTCTTTCACTTAATCCTATTAAACAATAAACAATCAAGTGGCGCAAATTCTCTTTCACTTATCCCTGCTGAGTGTAAAACACTAGCTAACAATGTGAATGGTTAGATATAAGCACTGCCATGTTTCTCAGAAGCATTTCAATGCTCAGACTATGCACAGAGGGGATGCATAGGTATGAACTATATGCATGATTTCCTTTTACAAGCAACTCGGTAGATGCCATTCCCCAAAGCAACAAACATTAAGTACTTTCAAGCTTGACAGGAACAAGAGCTAGAAGATTGCATCCCTCCTAAACACTACTCTTCAGTAAAAGTACATTGTTGTTCTTTGGAAACAAGCCGTAAGTGCTGTCGTTCTTGTAAATTAATAGTATTTATCCTATTTTGACCAGTATGAGTTGCTTTCTACTGCCTGTCCTTGGAGTAAAATATACCATAAATCTGTCAACTGTAGGTCCAGTGGTTTTTACTTTTCTGTCTACTGATTCCTTTGGCTATCCCTATCCATGACTCTTTGTTCAATTGCTAAATCATTTTCTTTGTTTGAGGTTCTGGTAAATATATTATCTAGCGAGAAATTAGAAATTATATTACATTTTTGTCATAGTAGTGTGTTTATTTTCCTGTCGGATTAATCTTTTCCAGTTGTCCAATGTGATCTTCTGAACATCATGAGTCTAACTCCCAAAGCTGCAGAAAAAACATAAAGTGGCCACATTATTAGGTACACTTATACAACATAATGCAGTCCAGTACAACATCCCTGTCATAATATCTATCTTTACAAAGCTCTTAATGTTCAGATTTTGGTGGCATATTCTTAAATATACGTTTATTATTGAGGTTATGGTGGTGTTGTACTGGACTACATTCTATAAAAAGGTATTTCAATTTCGTTGTCATAAACATTGGGGGGTCAGAAACAGCTCTCAGTATAATGCAGTCCAGTATAACACCATCAGTAACCATGACCTTGATACATTACATTTATTTAGCTGATGCTTTCATCCAAAGTGGCTTACAATAAGTGCATTCAACAATGTGGATACAACCTAAAATTGCAAGAATTAAGCAAGTGGCTACATCAGCTTCATCAACTATGCTAAAAATATGCTACAAGTGCTACATTTAGAAACAATAACAGATGGAGAAATAGTTTTTTTACTAGGTCACAGTGCAGTCAGAACAGATGAGTTCTCAGTCTGATGGTATGTGTGTAGAGTTTCTGCTGATGTGTATGGGGCACTTGTTCCATCATCGTTGAGTGAGGACTGCAAACAGTAATGATTTTGTGGAGAGGTGAATGTTTCAGGTTGTGGAAATTACTAGAAGCTTCAGCCGGGTGGTGGTCTCATAAAAATGTAACCAAATCACACTTTTTAATGATTTAGTAATAAAATAAGATGAGCTAGTTTAGCTTGCAATCGGTAGATGGGTAACAAGCACTGACATAACCATTGTTAAACAGTGTTCAGGGGACACAGGAGCAGGCAAAAAGTCTCAAAAACTAAGGAGAACTGGACCTCAAATCATTGTAATCAGTTTCTCATTCATTTTGCTTAGGTTATAAAATGTCAATATTAAGGAAGCATAAAAAAAAGGCTCAAACACAACTGACATTGTTCCTCCAGTCCATAAAATCTAAAAGTAAATGGCTGCTGACTTGTTTAAGGTAGTTCTCATAGTGTTGACACAGGACTAAGTGCTACGCTCTTTATACTGACAGACGTACTGGAAAAAATGCTAAGAGGCTGAAGGCTGGAGAAAAGACTAGACCTGCATAACAAAGCCACCTGTAAGGCAAAAACAGACCAGAATATGTTTGAAGTAGTAAAAATGGGAGTGAAAGAAGCATAACCTCTGATATTTTCTAATGATCCAAAACTAGCAGACTAATAATATTCCTCTGGAAAATAATGATGGATGGATGACAAGATTTACAGTACAGTAGATACTGTCAGTATCAGCTGTCAAAGTATCAAAATTATGTAAGCACAGGGAGGCGTTTTTGCATTCCAGCGTCCTTGAAGTTCTGCAGTGATGTAACTGATCAACCACAAGGGAAATTGGAGGGTGGAGCTGGTGTGGTGGGGGAAATTATGATAAATGTGATGAGACCATGAAGACAGGTTTTAAGACAGTTTTATGCAGGTTTGGGAGTTTGAAGGCTGAGCCCCGTGGCTAACAGCTGTTTTCAGGGCTAACTGAACTGAAGCCTGTTTTCTCATAGATTAGAAACAGGAAGCAAGCCAGAGTGCCCAGGCAATGCTCTCCTAATTACAACCACATGACCCCTGACCACTCTCATCTGTCAGAGGGAGACAGGAGTGAAGGGTAGATGGAGAAAAAAAAAGAGCAAGGGGGAAAAGGAAAAGGAAAACAGGTAGGAGCAAATGAGCAGCTGGGAGGTTTATGGAAAGCAAAAATAACTGGAAGTTGAATGAAAATATGTATAGCAGATCAAAAGACACAACATAGTTCCCGACAGTTCCTTGAAATCACAAAATTACAACTCTTAAAAAAAGAGAAAACCCCAAGACATACATTTCTGTTTCTAGATCTACAAATCTACCACTGCTGCGTAAATAGAACCGACGGGAAGGCATGCAGAGAGAGAGCCAACTAACCTTTCATATACCCTCCAAAGTAAGCAATATAATTTTTGAGGGTTGGAGAGTTATACCCCTTTTAGATGGCACAGTGAGCTACAGTGTGTGTGTGTCTTTTATTTAATGGAGACACATTTAGGTCATTTTTATGTTGGCACCAGTCTGCAGCTGTTTTTTTTCTTCTTTTTTTCTTTCTTTTAAAAGCAATGCTTTTTAGGCGTGTTGGATAGAAGTGAAGGGTTTAGGATTTGTATATACAACCCCTGAAAATTATAGATAGCATGAAACACATTCAAGATGCATAACATGAGAGCATGACACAGAATACAAATACAAAAAAGTTACAGCTGGCAATTGTGTGTTATAACTTACCTGTTAAAAGGTCATACACTAGATTATTTCCATATGTACCATGTGTGAAAGCTATTTTTTCCAAGAGCAAAACTATACTGCAGAGGAAATAAATACAGATAGAAGACAAAAAACATTAAAAAAAACATAGTCAGTCACACACAAGCACACACATAAAAACATCATTAGAAACGTCATTAAAAAACTAGGGATCTCTAATATTAAAAGTTTAAACTCATCAAAGGGGATGACACTTTCAAGTTTCTGATATATTTCATTTGTATTGTACTAGAAAAGAATTCAGTAACACATCATAAAACATGCACAATGTATAATAAGAGTTGCTTTAAACCTTTCAAAATGTATTATATGCATTATGATGCAATAACAGCCATGAGACATAAGTGATCACAAATGCTCATGTTCACTTTACCTAATTGGCATTAACGTTTATTATTTAACTATTTGTTTATTTTACCTTTAAGTTCCATTTGAGATCAGAATCTCTTTTACAAGGGAGCTGGTCAAGAGGGCAGCACAGTTAGAAGACATTTCAACACAGTTTAAAATACGATACAATACAAAAAAAACACAACAGCACTATGTGGACAAAAATATTGGGACACCTACACATTACTTTCATAACATCCCATTCTAAATTCAATTGGTCCCCCCTTTGCATCTAAAAGCTTCCACTCGTCTAGGAAGGCTTTCTACAAGATTTTAGAGTTTGTCTATGGGACGTTTTGCCTTCATACAGAAGAACATTTGTGAGGTTAGACACTGATGTTGGACACAAGGGCCCAGCTTGCAATCTCCATTCTAGTTCATCTCTAAGGTGTTGGATAGGGTTGAGGTCAGGGCTCTGTGTGGGCCAGTCAAGTTCTTCCACACCAAACTGGGAAAACCATTTCTTTATGGAGCTGGCTTTGTACCCTGGGGCATTGTCATATTGAAAGAGGAAAAGGCCAAATACAAACTGTTAAAAGAACTTTTGTCTAAAATCGTGTGATGTAGCATCAAGATTTCCCTTAAGAAAGACCAAACCATGAATGAACACCCCCCGCCAAAAGTACTAGGACTGGGGTGTCCCAGCTTTTGTCCATATAGTGAATTAATACACACAAGCAGTAATGACAGTGAAACAGGCATATGATCCAAGATTAAGCGTGAATGCAAGTGCATGTGTCAATTAAGATTTTTGAGATCCTCTTTTGTCGGCAGTCAAAGAGTTTGGTGTGCCAAGCTTAAAGCTTAACCTGGAGCTCATTCCAGGACCAGGGGCTGAAATAAAAAATAGACTCCTCTTTCCAGCTTCACCCCCCACATTTGGTACCTTGCATTGCAGTGAGAATGAGACTAGCTAGAGAGAGTACTGTTATGGTTATAACACCTTCACAGTAAGAGTGTATTGCGATCATATTGTGAGGCTTTGGCAGAGACAGTGGTCATAGTGTTTTGTTGATACTAACACCACAGAGTCCACATTCAGAGACTTAAAAGATCAGAGCATTCAAACTGGAAGCTTGGCAGCTCAAGCACCATGGTATTGAAAAACCTCATGATCTCTTATGTAAAAAGAATAGAGACATTTTGAGGTACAGAGATACTCATGCTTGGAGTTTTAGAGTTCTATGATCATAACTGATCATTAATAAGAGACATTACAATGCCTTATAAGGACTTACAGAAACTAAAAATGTGCATTATACATGAATTACATTGACTGTATCTTGAAAAGTATCTATACTACATTATAAACATTTGGAAAACTGAATATTTAAAAAAAAAATCAAAAACGTACTAATTTACATTTAACTATCAGTTCAAGGTTAACAATGAATTTTAATCAAATTACTGTAATCAAATTGTCTTAATCCCTGTGTCCTTTTAACATTTTCCATTGCAGTTTCTCTCTGTCTGTCTTTCTCTCTTTCCTCGTAAAAGCCTCACTGCCTAATAATTGGGTAATGGCTCTTAGGAGAGCACTGCCAGAGTGCTGCTGGGTGAGTCGAATATCAGGGAGGGGAAGAGGTAGACACTGCCAGACACTGCGCCATGCTCTGTTGGCTTTATCTTATCTTGCGGTGAAGGTCATGAGTTGAACAAAGACAAGCAGATTCAGATCTGTGCAAACGAGGTAAAATCTCGTCGCGAGCCAGCAGAGCAGGCCGGTGATTGGAGGACAGAGGCAGTGAGAGGTGTTGATATAAACTTATAACGTCTACTCATGTTCTGTTCAAATCCTGCATTTGAAGCTTTTTGGTCGAAGTGTGAAGAAGTTAGATATTATTTCTGAGGAAGACAATGATGGCATTTCTAGGCGTAATAAGGTTCAGTCAGTCAGTCAATCAATGTGTTGTCAATTCTTTTCCATAAAAATTCTGTGGATGATGTTGTGGTTTCTGTTGGCTCCCAGTATTGAATTACTTAACAAGTCCGAATCATTTTCAATCTCTCATCAAATCTAATTGGTTTGGCTTTTGACAATTTAACAACTAAAACCTCAAACGTCCCACTTTGCTTGGCGGAGAGGGCGGAAATGCCTAACCTTTCAGTGGTAGCCTGATTAATGTTCACAACCTGCAGCTGCATTCTGAAAATGAAATGGGCAGCATGAGATATGAACTGATAGTGATATATTCAATTAACAGCTGTAGCCTACTTTATTCCATGAGCTACTTGCTCTAAATATTGGAGATCTTGATGGCCCAAAGTTGAAAAGCTTCATATATTAATATGATATCCATAAACGGTAGGAAACAGTATGATCATTTCTTGAAGGGTTGCTACTCTTTTGATCGTGTGTGAACTGTCTACTTTAGTCCACTTGTTACTGAACTTCTCTCATCTAGTTTGGCAACATCTATGACACCCCCAAGAAGCCATGTATGTTGATATTCTTACATTTATAAGTCTGTGTTTGGCCCCTTTTTCGATTACTCTTCAAACTCATTTTGGTCAGGGTAACAGCAGGACCAACATAATCTGGAAAGACATAAATGACCAAAAACAAAAATGCTGAGAAGGTTGATCCCAATATTGTTGCTTCTGCTGATAAACAACTGCACAACAGTATTTCTGTAAAATCCTGTTTTAAAATGCAGTGAAAACAAGGCCAAGGTTTTCTGGAGGACATATGTTTCCCCCAGGGTAGATGTACAGCTAGAAAAATAACGCCTCTTCGCTCTGACTTATCTCTCAGAGATCTATCAGAGGCTAATTTAGTCGTTTGGTTTTCTGAGGCGGAGATGGCAGCTGACAGGGCAATCCTCGAAGAGATGGATAAGGTTTCTCCTCTGATCCAGGCGCTGATCTGCCTCGACGCTCTCACTGGGCTAAAGAACAAAATGCCGACTCCTAAACACATGCCCCAGGTCAGAGCTCTTATCTGCTTCCTGCACAGTGTGTGGTGTCGAGCTAGGAAAGTGGAAGCTGATTCTCTGGTTGATTGTGGATCTGCACGTATGGGTTCATGTGTACGCTACAGTATATGGAGGTCATGTGAGGGCATTTATGCTAACAAATTTATCCAGTGTGAACCTGCCATGAATGTAATCTGTAAAGGGAATGTTCCACTGGATATTACCTGAAGTCACCTGATGACATCTGTCTGTGAATCTGCAGCTCGTTTCAGGGCTGTTTGTTTTTGTGCATTTGTGCGTATTTATTTTTTCATAATCTTTTGATTCAAAGACAAAGGAGGTTGCAGTGGAAATACACAATACTTATCCAGGTATTCAGCATGGAATCACATTCAGATCAGAAGGAACATTAAATCAGCCCATCCAGCTCTGGGTCACGGCGGCAACAGCTACGCATCCCTGAGCTCTTCATAGGGCATCACAGGCCATAAGGGATATATCCTTCCTCTACCATGTTCTGGGTCTGCCATGGGGCTCCTTCTAGTGAAAACATCCACTAGGAGGCATCCAGGACCCATTTTGATTAAGTGCCTGTATCGCCAAAAATGGTTTGTTTTCAATGTGAAGAAGCAACACTTCTATTCTGAGTTCCCTCTAGATGCCTGAGCTCCTTACCTTAGCTTAAATCAATAACTTAGTAAATCTGAGTGAAACACAAACTTTGTTCTTCTACGATGTATCCTAACATCTTAATGAATAATATGAAACATAGTTTAGTCAGTGGCGCATCAAGATGAGTTGAGATTCAGACCGTACTTTTGATCAGGAAATTTTTAGCTGGGTAGCCATCATCCCAAAATCTTCCTTTTTGTGAATGGTACAAGCTTATAAATAGATTTGCCTCTTACTAAATATTCACCTTCAGGCGGTTACATAAACTTACATTCATGTAAATATTGATTCAGATTTATTGTCCATAGCATATCATTCATGTCTTAATTAGCATTTCCCCCTTTTAATTGTTTGTTCTATTACTCCCATTTTATTTATTTATTTATTTAATATATTCTTATTTCTGTCCTTTATTTTTATGTTCTTTTTTTTTTTTACGTTTTATCATTCCACCTAGTTTTTTGTTTGTATGTGTTTTCGCTGTTTGTTGCTGTTGTCCGTGGTTAATTAAAATTGTAATGCTGTGCCACTAAATACATTTACACAGTGTGTGTAAAATGTAAAGAAAAATATAGGTATAGCCATTGTTGGTATGCTTAAATGGGCTGTATGTAGTTTTTCTACTCAAATGAATCCTTTTTTCATTGCCTGTGTGTGAAGGGGTTGTAATCTGACATTAAAATGATCCACGGTTTGGCTATTAACTCTGAAGGTAGGTATTTCTATATCTATTTGAAGGCTCCGGGGCGGATTTTCTGCGAAATCTAGTGACTGATACCTGCATGCGCGCTCCCGAGCCTCTTACTTTACCACTGACTTTTAACACTCAGCAGCGACGACACTGCAACTTACGACATGGAGCCTGCTAACACTAAGAAAGACCTGCTCCCAGCACAACACAGACTCCAACATAAACTCCACATAAGGATAAAAAACAAAAAATAGTTATCTGCTGAAGCTCGTCGGGCCAAATGTGAATCGGATTGACTTTGGACGAAAACACGGAACAACATCGGCAGGGCTTTTGAATCACAGAGAAACCTCCGCTTTGTTTTGGGTATAAAAACAGACCCCGAGTTTGCTTTCATCCTATTGGACAGCTAAGCTAACATTACTACAAAGCATGTAAAATATATTTTGGTTTTGTGCTTCAGTTGGCTCAAGTTAGATAACGTTAGCTTGCCGGCTAAGTTATATAGCTTTCACATTAATGTTATTTCACCAACCAGCCACCCATGTTACTTTCCTCTGTACCACAATGTCAAAGAGTCAAAGCCTGCAAGAAATGATGTAACGGTAAAAAGCTAATGTGGAGCGATTTGTTTACTTTCCTATAGTGATGCAGCCACGAGCAGCTAGCTAACGCTACAGTAGCTCAGACCCGCCGCTGTTTGCTTCGTAAAGTTCAATTTAGATTTATTGCCTTTTACTGATAGGTACACAGCTTCTCCACCTCTCAGTCACTGTAACTAACATGACCCACATAATATACAATACCGCAACAAAACAGGGACAACAGCACAGAGGAAGAAGAGCCATCCACTAACACTACAGTAAAATTACTTACTGGGGTCTGACTGTTATAAAGTGTGACACAATCTTATAACATTCAGTCCAGCTCACTAACAGTTTCATTATCATCCAATACATGTAGCTGTGCTGACATTGCTGAGCCTCCGGTGACAGATTCAGATAGTAAAGATAGTTACTGAAAGCAGCAGGCGAGCTAACGATGTAGCACGTCGGCTAAATTCAGTAAATGTACCGTGATCATGTAACGAGCCTGGATTAGTTCAACCTGCAGCTGATAAAACTATAACTGTAACGTTGCAGTGGGAGTTTACCTCAGTTCCCAGCTCTGTCTGTCTATAGCCGCTGTCACTCTGCATTTTTTCGGGAGTACTGTGCCGATATGCAGGTGTCTCGCTGCGCTGAATGAAGTAACGTTACGGCGCCGGTGTTGATCCGCCTCTGAGACGGGAACGTTGAAGTAACAGAGCCTGAACATGTCTTTTTTTCTATAAGAGTTAAACCGTTGAACTGGAAAGAAAAGCCTCTGCTCTTTATGGCAACTCTCAAAGAATCCAAGCAGTGAATCTGCATGGAGAACTAATCTCTGTATAAACACATACATGAACATTAAGTCTTAGTTAAATCAACAATATGGCACACATGGAGGAGGTTGGAGCCAGTGATTGTAAAGCAGGAATGAAACAACTGATGCTAATCAGCTAATGCAAGTAGAGACCACAGTGCTCTGCCTGAGCTAGCGCTATGCTCCATATGTGGAGTGTTCATTCCTTACATCACATGAGGTCCCCAGGTAAGTTAAGTACAATGCAGCCAGGGATTATGAAAAACAACTTTCTGCGGATTTAGGTCGTAATCCGTCCAGATGAAATTTTACTGTATCTATAGGCAAGGCAAATTAAATCAAACCAAGTGCTTTATGGAGATAAATGCAATTATCCTTATACAGTATATGAAAAGTTATATAATAAATGTATAATAATATACAGCTTCATGTAAAGCAGCTTTTCTCTGTCAGGCAACCCACTGAGCTTTAGCTGGTGAAAAGCCATCTAGGTCTTGGGGCGATGAAGTTTGCAACATGTCTGTCATGGCCAAGCAATTTATGACCATGGCTGACATCTAGCAAACTGTCACCCTGTACTGTTCCTTTAGGGGTGAAAGGTGGTGATACAAGGACACACAGCTAGAAAGGAGTCTTTTAGTTAGAAAATTGGGGCAAACGTAATCTCTCATCAGGCCTGGAGTTATTGTTCATGCCAAGTATGACCTTGAATATCTGAAACTAATTTCATGGCAATCCATAAAATGGTTGTCAAAACATTTCACCCTGAAACACTAATGTCAACCTCATGTTGCTGCTAAAGTAAAAGTCTGAGGATCTGCAAATTCAGTAGGATTCATCCTCTGGTAACCATGAATGCCTGTACCATCAGAAAAACAGAAATATTTGTCTATCTGGACCAGAGAGAGAACAGACTGACTGATGGTTACTTCTTTGTTAACAGCTTGTAGAGAAATACAGATTTCAGTTTTAAAGTACTTGATGTTGAAATTTGAAGTATGTCCACTAATAAGGATTAGTAGAGTTGAGGTCACTGTGCCCTCAGATGCAACAAGGATTTTTACATTGATTTGTTTGTTTAAATAAGGAACGTCTGAGCAAATCCAGATCAAATTTGCCTCAGCAACTATTAGTCAGCCTATCCAACCTCCAGTGCTCACTTCATCTCCTGGGTAGCTCTGTCTGCGGTGCAGAAGGCCAACTACAGCCACTGCCACTACCCAAATGTCCTCCAGATGCTGTTACAAAGCTAAATCACCCACAACAATAACACACACACACACACACACACACACACAAGAATACCGGTACTCCATAAGTCATGCACACCTGCACACACTTACATAAAAAATGACAGGCTGTCTGGCTCCATTTTTTTGGTAGCAAATTACAGAGTGGTTCGCCCTAGTTAGCCTGACCCCACCCTCTGCTTTCCTGAGAAGTTGCTCGACTCGAACATACACATACACACAGAGCATTATGCAATACAGGAGCAATACCCATCCATTAAGCCTGAGGCATTCTGTAATCTCTGCCATCCAGCTCTGCAACAGCTATCCAAAAGTACAGTTCTCCATCCGTAGGCCATTTATATAAGTTACTATCATTGATACTGGCACACATGGCCTCCAGCGCTCACCAGCCTGATTTTTCTTTCATTTTATTCTTTCTGCTCAATTTCAAGGTAAACTGTGATGATGTACAGAAAATGTACTGTAGAGGCGATCACCAACATTTTTGGTTTATTTTGTTTAGGAACGTGCTATAAGTTTTATGGTATAGATCCATTCAATGCCATGTGGCATTTGTTAGAAGTTTGCCACTATTCATTTTCTAAGGGATGAAAGTGATTCCCCTGTCAAGGCATTGTGGGATTGACCAGGACTGTGACAAATGGGAGGAGTTGAGTGTAAGTGAAACATTGTAACCTGAAAATTAAATTAAAAAAAGATACAATGGTGAGCTAGGATTTTTTCTCTTTTCCAGCTGTGAGTAAATGTTGATACGTTTATTAGTGTTGCATAAACTGCAAGGTATGTATTTGTACGGCTCTTGCCTCAAAGATGACAACAACAACAAAAAAATCAACTTCTGTCTGGCACAAAGATACATAAATTATTCAGGAAAGGGGTACATCGCTTTTTACACAGTGTTTGCTAACAAGCAATCTACCTTCTATGGTTTTAAGTATTGCTGACCTACAGCAACAAGTTGCATAGATGGTGTTGCACAATGTCCTAATTTCCAGTGTGTTTTCAGTGTGAAGAGTGTAAATCATTTTTCCAATCATGGAAATGATTGACTGTTTATACTGAAGCTCCTGCACCCAAGTCCTGCTTGTGTTCTTGTGTTCTCAGTGGATCAATACAGCAAGACGCTCATCAAACCGGGCTGCCAAGACAGGCCAAATTAAAACATAAGACAGTTTCATCCTGTTGCAGCCTGTTATTTATCACATCCTCACTGTGGCTCTTTCAACTGCAGCTCATCCTGGCTTTGAGTGAAGAATTTCGGGTGAAACATTTTTTCCAGTGTTTCATCAACTTTTCACAATTCATTAACAGTGTTCGAAAATTACTTGAAAAAAGTAATCAATTGCTTATTACAGCCTGGGCTGTATAACAATTTGCTCTCCATGAACACTTAGCTTACCGCCGGTGACTTCACTTTTAAGGTCTCATCCTCACAGTGACGCTACAGGGTTTTCACACAAAAACTGACTGTAGGATTACCACTGGCTAACATAAACTAGGAAGACCAAGAGGACATCACATGTAAACAAGACAACTTTGGTGTTACAAGAGAGAATATTCCACCTCTTTTTTGGTATAAGCTATATGTCTCCCCCTTGTTCCTAGCCCCTGTTTCAAAAAACTAATCCCAGTCTGGTTTGTTCACAGAACACACACAGACAAAACTGACCAGCCCTACAAGCAAACAGTCCAACTCCCCAAAATGTCAAGGTACCAAAGTTGGAATTAGTAACACATGAAGCATACAAATTACATAATTTATGTCCCAGCACTTCTGACTCAGTTTAGAGTAATTAGTATAACATAAGGCATAACATGTGAGTAACACGTTTTACCACTTGGTAGTTACTTGGTGACATTTAAAATAATTTGACATTTAATCATTTCTATTTTTTAATTCTATTCTAATAAATAGCCTATAAATAACTTAAGGTAAACACTGGATTCATGACACTTTGCATTGTTTATAGTATTCTTACTTCTTTTCTGTGATTATGGAGTATTTGGTGTCCCAGACAGTATTTGTAGTCAGTGCATAGATGCAAATTATCACAATGTCCTCTCAGATATTGCATTGCTGTATAATACCCAAACACCAGATTTACAATGTACAATGCAATAATAATGCTACATGCTGTTCCTCTGTGATCTACGAGACAGACCATCATCTTCCCTGCAGGGAAAATCATCTTTCTGTATCCTTGCTGCTTGAAAGCCATTTTCTCCTCTGTAATTCAATTTTGCATCACAGTACATCAAATTTCTCCGTTCCCCATACATCGGCTGGTTGTTATTTTGGAGAAAAGCTTTTTAATTGAACAGTCATTATCTGCTGAGATGGCAGAGCAAGTCATCAGCAATTAGGAAAAACACAAAGAGGATATTAGAAGGTGATGAGATAAACTTTATTGATTGCTCCTTACTGTAAACATATAAACTAGTGAATAAAGACAAAGGAGGACAAAAATGATACAAAATGTACAGGAACATGCTTAAAAAGAGCATTTTATTGTTAGTTATGATGATGTATAGTGTCAATTGTTTTCTTTCTGACTGGGAAATTTATATTTTTTAATCTTACAGATTAGCATCAGGAAATGCAAAGTGCATCAATAAACATTTACATTTCACGCGTTGATGGATAAAAACAGAACAGCCTGCCTGACACAGTCAAGGCACTGACACAGTCAGTCCTGTCAGTTATCAAAGTTATTTCCTGAAATGGGCACTCACACCACTCAACGTATATTATACCTTTGGACTGGTGAGGATGTCTCTCAGCAGCAGGCTTGACGGAGCTCTGATGGAGCTTTTCAAACTAAACAGGCAAGTTAAAGACAGTAATGCGACTTTGATTTATATAGTATACACCTCATGTCACGTGTACAGAGAGAACTTAATTAACAGTGGTGCTACTGCTATTTCGATTTAAAACACTGGAAACTTGCTGCAACAGGAGGTAAAGAGCATACAGTATGTCTGCTGATTTGAGGACCCAACTAGACTCTTACACCAAACCTTAAATCAGAAGGATTCCAGGTCACATGAACATGAATCACTATTATTATATGTTATGGGTGAGTTGTGTTCTACAATCCTGGAGGCCTAGATGAAAAATAATTTAATCAGTAACTTGTAAAAATAGTAGGCAATGTCAATTATTTAAGTTGCTTTATTCATTCAGGATGTAAAGAAGATGGATTACAGAGACAATATAAACAGGCTTTATAATAACGATAAAACAAATACAAAGGAAAAAAAATGCAATTTCAGTTTATGTGTTAGAAACAAGCATTCTGCTGGGGAAAATATTATTAGAAGTACTGTAGAATTTCTACAAAGAGAAAAAAGTTTCAGGCACATTTGTTGACTGACTTTAACATTTAAAGCAAAAATAACAGAGTGAGACAAGACTTGTCTGTGGGATCATCACTGTGAGTGAATCGTTTCACAATACACATAATCCAGTGTTAACACAAACATATTTATTATAGTAGCTTTAAGGAGCACAAGTTCATTGTTCTGTATACTCCAATAACAATCGATGATTTAGAGACCTTACACTGAACTGCACATTTAAATCCTTTGGTCTAATTTCTAATGTCACTATTTAACATATTGTTGTTGTAATTCATGTTTCTCTGTCACTCGTATTGTATTAAAATCTAGGGACTTTATTAAACTTTGTCAACCATAATACAAATATGCTGAGAAGAACAAACAACATACTGAATATGTTGTTATTGGAAGACCTTTTCAAGGAGTCAGGCTATAGTTGTAAAGTTGTCCCCTGTGACTGTAGAAAAAAGGTCTGGATAACATCCGGGCAAAGTAACCAATTGCCTCAGATCGTTGTACATGTGGATATTACTTTGTGGTAATTTGATTAATTAAAATTTTATTGGGTAATATCCACCACAAAAGCACGCTAAAACTGAAGGGCCATTTTTAACCAATCTTAAGGCCCTGACTCAGTTAAACCTAGTTTTAATACTTTTTAGCACTATTACAGTTTATATACTTAATGTATGCCCTTAAACTAATTTGGGTTTGATCAAATTATCCCAGACTTAAATCATCCAGCAAACCTGGGCATGATAGTATTCTAACATAGAAACACTGACTGGTTTCTTGGACAAAATGAGTTCGGGAAATGTGTGTGTGTCGGTGGGTTCAGGGCACACACTGGGTAAATTCAGCTCTAATCATTGGGTCATCTTCTCAAGAACTTGTGCATGTGCATGAATTTCATTTAATAAATATTGTGCAAATGTAATGTTTCAGCCTGAGGAAGGTATAAAGACCAAGGTCATTGGGTTTTATTGTATTTGTTCAGTGTCCATTTCAATTATTGGGAAACAAGTGTCACTATCTGGCTACTTTATTCAAGTTTCTTTTTGTTTTGGTATATCTGTCCACATACTTCCTTGAGGGCTCCTCTTGTTATGAATATAGTCTAAAAGGTTGTATATTCAAAACCATCATGTTTCATCATCAGTTTTAACATAACTGTAATTATTATGGCACAAACATTATTTCTTGTTCACAAGTCCAAAGTTTGGCTTGATGGTGGCACTAAAGTGAAGGCTGAAGTAGTAACTTAAAACATCAGGATTCAGCATCTGGGAAGCATGTACATCTGCAGCACTTTCCACAAAAACCTGCTGAGAAGTTGCTGAGATATTAACATCACAGACATTGCTTCTAAAGGGACGAAAATACTACAAGTTTATCCATTAAATGGCACCTGTTATGGTCTTTCATGATGACCAAGCAGCACTTACTGTATATTCACATCTGTTTTTGTCAGTGTTCATGCATTCACGAAGTTTGCATTTACTAATATGTCAGGGTATGTAGATATTTACAGACCTTTTGTTCTTGCTTCATTGTCTCCACTTTAGACACAGAAAAACAACAGCAGTGCATTCCTAGGTCTGTGTGACTGGGCTGGGAGCTGTTACACCCTAGTCCACTGTGGCTGATCTGGCACTGGACATTAACTGGATGTTTAGACATAAAGTCGCTCCCTCCTCCCTGCTGAATGTGTCATAGTGGTGTTATGGCCTCAAATGACATTTTCTTTGTCCATTTAAGTTCCCAAAGATGGACTGCTGAAGTTGCATTTTCTGACATGTGGGGCTACAATGGTATTTTTTTTTGACATAGCACTTTGGTTAATGGTCAAATCCACAGAATCAGTTATTATTCCGTTATTTCGGTGCGGGTTATTATTTCTCACCATATAGTTTAACAAAGCATACAGCTGGTGCAGATGTGTCCCTGGAAACCTTTGCAGTTTCAGAGTCACCTTTGCCCAGTTTTTATTATTTAATCTGTGATTAGCAGCAAGACTGGAAAGCAAGAAAAGTGGGCAACTGCTGCAGGGGGCCACTAAAAGCCCAGGTTCACTGCATGGCAATTGGTTTAGATAATTTGATTGATTACAAATTTGGAAGGTTTAGTTTGACATTTTGGGCAATTCAATTCCTTATTTTCATTTTCTCTTAAATTGAGCTACCGCCAGCAGTCAGTTATCTTAGCATAAAGACTGAATGCAGGTGGAAACAGCTTGCATGCTTCTGTCAAAAGTTCAAAAACACACATACAAATTCATCTAAAGCTCACAAATTAAAACATATCTCACTTATTTAATTTGTACACAATTTGTAGTTTTAGAATTAGCAGAAAAACGTTATTGTCTTTTTGGGGAATTATGTGATACCCTGAATCACAGCGCCTGGAAATAACTGTCCAGCACATAATACACATAAATTGCAACTTAATACACTTTGTTTTTTAACAGCTAGGCTTGCCGTTTCCTTTGTTTCCAGTCTCTGTGCCAGGCTAAACTAACCGATTCCTGATCGTAGCTTCCAATTTAATGACAGATATGAGAGGGGGAAAACATCTTCTCATTAAACTCTCAGCAACAAAGCAAAATATTTTAAGTACATTTCCTAACATGTCAAAGAATTGATTTAAGAAGAATATCAAGTAAGATGTGTTTCGCATTATTATCTTGTCTCAGAGAAGGGCACGGAGTCAAAATCTGGGTCCCATTAGCTCATTTTAGCATAGGAGCACATGTTTCAATGGTAACTTGCATGGTCCTTACACTAAGCACCCAGGATGGGAGGAGGGTCAAAACAGGTTAATCCAACCGTGATTAGAAATTGTGTTTCATTGGAACTAATCTGGACAGTTTCTAAAAGTGACAACGCATGCTTAATTCAGCAACGTTGAAATAAACCTGTGACCATGATGCACTGTAATAACATTATCAAGGTTTATTTTTTAGGTGTTCTGTGTTTGTAATAAAATACTTCCTTCTCCATAAGGAGATTTGAACATTAAAAGTCTGCTGGTAGAATTAATCCAAATCAATATGGAGTGAGCAGTGGTGCAGCCTAATGAGCTGTAATGATGTGTGCTGCAGTGCTGCCCTCTAGTGAGATGAGGGGATGGATGATGCAAATCACCGCAATCTAGTAACAATGCATGACATCTGCACACTCAAAGACACATACACTTCCACTCAGACAGCTCAACATATGCCTCGAAGTCAGAAACAAACAAAGTGCACTGTTAAAATTTTAAAATTAATTTATTATATGTCTTTGTCATAGAACTCATTACTTATTGTTCATGGTTAACATACAGCCATTCATATAGAGAACAAATGATTTTTTTTATTCATCATTTTCAATTAACTTAGAAATGTACACTCTTCTTTGTGACCCCGCAGAGGAGAAAAATATCCTTTTTGCAAAAGTATCTTTTCTCATTTGTGTGTTTTTTTCCCCTGAGGGAAAAGGCTCTCTGCCTCCTCCTCTTCATCTCTCGTTCTTTCTCTTTCATTTGGATGAACAGATGTAGAGGCAAGGGAACACCTGAACACACTGGCACAATGATGAACACAGGCAAAGGGCTGATGTACATTGGGTACTGAACACCGCGCTACAAAACAACCCGCGCAATCTTTTTCTCTTCTCTCGTTCTCTCTCTTACACACACACATTCAGAAAGCTACAGTACATACACACATTCTCTCACACAAACACACACTCTCCTGCACACCAATTATGGAGGCCCATCAAACCATTTCAAAATAATAGCACAAAGTAATAAATGACCCAAGAAACAAAATGAAACCCCAACAATGATATAAAAATAAAACTATGCGACCATATACAATCATTATCAGTGCATGGGGACAGAGGGAGGCAGGGGATACAGTTTGTGTTATTGTACAATGTCACAATATGTAAAAGAGTACCCTCATATGTAGCCATTGTGTCAAAAATAAAAATATTTCCTTGCTTTATCCTGTCCCAACAGCTTTTGCAAACATGTTTAAGAAGTTTGAAAAGGAGCCTCTGTTTTTTATTTTTACAGGCTACATAAGAACATTATAGGTAGACAAGGATGGATCAAAATTGCAGACATGACCAGTTTCAGCTAATCTCTCAAATCTTATTTAGGTCAGCTGAAAAAGCACAGACAAAGTGCTGCAGCCCATTTACTTTCAACAGGATTTTATCAAATAAAAACACACCCACACCGAGTCATCTAACCTACTTTCATTATCCCTCTCACATTGTAAACCGGTTTTTTTTAACACAACAAAAAGGAGTGGAAGGCAAAATCTGGCAATGTGGCAGGAGGGTAGAGAGGATTAGATGGTTATGGACCTGGCAAAAGGCCCTGTTGGTTAATTGGCTGCAGACAGCACTCTGCCCCGGGGACATGAGACCGGGTGGCAGCACCATGCCCAGTGCCAGTCATCTGCCAAAGCCGTATTATTGGTGTGTGTGTGTGTAAGAAGTGAAAATGTGTGTGTCTACACAACATGGTGTCTTTTGTCAGTTAGTCATTTGTCCTTTTTCAAGGACAAGATGGATGGAAGGCGGAGGAAGTGTATGTGTATGTGTGATATGTGAGGGGACAATCAGGATGCCTCCTAGTGGTCACTGTGTAAGGACAAGCCAGTGTGTATGCGTGTGTGTCTGTGGACAAGGTCTCACTAAGCAGCAGCAATTAGCCAGACAGTCATACTTGTCCAAGTCAGTATTTCTTTTATGAAGCTCTTTGGATTAGCACAATGTGTGTAGGTATCTCATAAAATGTAATTTTAAGACCTGGTATGAACAAGAACATACCCAATATGAGAAGTTCCCAATATGAGAAGTTCTAGTTTTATTGAGTAAAGATTCAAAAGTTTTTTTTTTATCAGTGTCATATTCCATTCAAGGAAATCTGTTTTGATTGACTTTTTGTACATTCACCCTTTTTGTGGCCTATCTTTTGATGCTGCTTAATGAAGCCGTCCCACAACAAACACCAATGACTAAATCAGTTATGATGAAACCTGGTATTAATATGCAAAATCAAAACCCTGTTTAAGATACAATATATTGCCTGACTAGCCAACAGTAACATTTTTATCAAAATTAAAATTAAACAAACAAACAGATACAGCCCCTTATATATATATATATATATATATATATATATATATATATATATATATATATATATATATATATATATATGCATATATATATATATATATATATATATCAAAACAAAACAAAAACACATCCAAATAAGGTGCAATTGATACAGGCAGAAGTACTATCTGCATTTCAGCATGCAACTCAAATAAAAAAGCTTTTTTTTTTCAAAAGAGATAATCATCTCTTTCTTTTTATCAGTTTTTTACATCTTTGTCTATGTGGAGGGACAAAAAAACAGAGGATATCAGAGACAAAGAGGGGAAAAATGCTGAACGCAAAAAAGAGCATAATACCAGCACCACTTTGCTGTCAGTCAGACACAGAGCATTAAACGAAAGATGAGGGCAAAAATGGCAGTTTTTTCCCCTGTATGTGGGGTTCCTCTTAGGTCAGGGCTCTGGCCCAAACCAGTTCTGAGTGGCTGAGCAACGACAAAAATGTTTTTTGGTCACACAATGGCAGCCTTCATAGTGATCACATAACAGCGAGGGCACAAACAGAGTGGCTACAGTAGTCTGACTGTTTGACCAGCAGAGGAAGCGGCCACAACCAGACCACAGTAAAACACAGAGGCTGTACTACATGTGTGTCTTTGCATGTATGTGTATCCTGTAGTTATCTGTGAATGTCATCTCTATGTGCTGTTCAACACGTGAAGGTAGGAAATGGATATAAATAAAAATATCATTAAAAAATATTCAAATAAAAAAGTCAAAACAAAGTCAGAAATCAAGTGGTTTTGTGATGCTGTTAATGTCACAAAAAAAAAGTTTGTCATCAACACAACAAAACAGTTACAGAGAGCAAACAAGATGGCTGCCACAGTATGAAGTCCCCTTTATAGCATCAAAGGAGGTAAAAAATCTGTGAGGTGGACTGGAAGTCTATTCTAGCAGTAGGCTGAGACAGTGCTTATGAGCTTACACACACACACAAACACACAGTCGGACATACACACACACCGCCTTAAAAGACATTAAATATCAAGCTGCCAAGTGGATGGAGTTACAAAAAAGTACAAAAACAAAGTTAAACAGAAAACCAGAGGGCCAAAATAAAAAATGATTAACCCTCCCTCTCAGTTTCTCTGTTTCCACCAAAAACAACATTAAAACTTTTAAAACAGAAAGAAAAACATATCGATTGACTTCACACAAAAGCATAAGTGCAAAACATAACCAAAAGGGTAGACTACAAATGTGGAAAGTCTGTGATTGTAAAGATCAGTTACTCCCTCTTTCCATCTCTGTTCCCGTTTCTGATTGCAGGGAATTCAAACCCCTCTGGAGGTTTGACCTCACGCTTTTTCCCTCACTCTTCCCTTCCCTTCACTTGCCTTTTTCTAACCATGTCACCCTCTCCTTCTCTGCCTCAGTTCAGGTCAGGCCGCTAAGGGACAGAAAGTTTCTGAGCACTGCAGGTAGACTCAAGTAGATCATGCACATGCACTCAAAATGGAATAAACACACACTACATGGACAAGAGTATGTGGACACCTGAAATTAAACACATATGTTATTGGTGAACATCTCGTTCCAAAACCACAGTCATTAATCTGCTGCCATAACAGCATCTACCCTGCTGGGAAGGTTGTCCACAAGAGTTTGGAACGGGGCCACAGAGATTTTCAGCCATTTAGCTGCAAGAACATTGATCAGTTCACCCCACAGGTGTTGGATTGTATTGAGGTCAAAGTCTTCCACACCAAACTGAGAAAACCATTCCTTTAGGGACCTTACTTTGACCATTAAAGCAACTGTCATGTTGAAACAGGAAAGGGCCCTCCAAAAACTGTTTCCACGAAGTTAGAAGGAGTCTAAAATAGCAATGTGATGGGACCAAGTGTAAAGACTTTTGGTTATTTCACATACAAGATTTATTTCCTCTGTGCTCTTCCATCAGTTTGAAGTGGGAAGGATTCAAAAAGGTGAACTCCCATAAGTCTCTGAATCTACTAGGTTTTAGTGACATTTGATTTTGAAGTCAGTCAATTCTGATCAAACCAAACCCACCCATTCCAGATATAACAGATTAACCCTTGTTGGGCAGTAAAGGAGAGGTTTGAAATTTTGGGAAATTCGCTTATTCACTTATTTGACCTGATTAGAAACAATGGGTCTAGCCTTAATCATGAAAAACAACCCCAAACCAAACTACAGAAAATAATGCTGATAGTGTTGTCCACATAGTCCTGGCCATATAGTGTACGTTCGACACAAAGAGAGACACACATTCAACACTCCTCCCTTCCCTCCAGTTTCTGATGGCATTTGATCTGTAGCCAGGTGTCGGCTTGTCTATATGCCCGACATTTCGCACTCATATGTGTCACTGCGTCCATCTGTCTCTGCCGTGCCACACTGACTTTCTTCTTTTTGATCTGTGGTGTCACAACATATGGACTCCTGGACCAGACTTGTCCAGCATCCACCCCGAGGCCAACAATCTGTCCTGGAACGCATTCAGACGTGTTATGTGTCCTGATTCACTCACACACCTCTCCTATTTTGCTGTTATAAATGCCAGACACATTTATCAGACAAAACGTGGCAGGACATTTTCCATTCATCATTACAAATGTTTCCATTATTTCATATTCAACACTGCTTCTAAACCGCTGCTTAATTTAATGGGTTTCGTTGTTGTTTTGGAGCCCACTTCAATACGTGATAAGGTAGATCATTTTCCATGCAACTTTTACGCAAGTTGCCTGCTTTACTGAATACAACTGGGCTGTGTCCAATTGATTTGCTCAGGAAGCTTTTACTTCTCAGTGAAATAATTCAACATTTATGGCTCACCAAAACCTTTTGGCGTAAAGGGCCATTACACCCAAATGTTCTCACTTTCTTCTATTAGTATCTAGTCATGCCAAGTCAAGTTTTTACAGGAAGTATTTATTGGGTAGAAACTAGTTCCAAAGGAAACCGGGAAGACATTAAATGTAATTTTTCAATGCTGTAAGCATTAAAAATGAAATTCTGTTCACTTCCTTGAACCTGTAGCACTAGAGGGAAGTGTTGTGTAATTTGGGTAAACTGACCCCTATAATACTACTTATAGTGTTTCAGACTCAGCTTGTGGAATGTGACTGCTTTCCGTTGCTTTGATGAAGAAAATAAACATGTTTACAGCAAAAATGACAACAGCAGCAGATTTCTGCTGCGGTCTGGCAGGAGGCGTGTCCCGGTTCCTATTTCAAAATCCCATTTTCAAGAATTTAATTTCCTGATTTTATATGAAATGTTACAGCCACAATGTTCCATCGACAAAAACTGTTATATGTATAAGATTCCAAATGTGAGATGACGAGGCAAAATTAAGGACTTGGCACTTTTTCACATTTTTCTAAAGGTTTCCACACATTCCAGATCTCTGTATGTGCAACAGAGAGAAAGAAAAAGAAAGACATTACTTCAACAACAAAGTCAAAAAGGGAACCCAGTAAAATGACCCTTTCTCAGCGCCCCACACCCTCCTTGATTTCCGGCCTGCCTGCTGCTAATGTTTCTTGGAAAAGATCAATCGTTGAAAGCCACAGGACTGGCGGGGGACCAGAGCCGTGAAGGCATGCAAGCCCCGTAGACAGGCAGCTAGTCAGCCGCTCCACAATCACAACAACAGATGGGGGGTATTTGTGGTGGGGCAACACAGCCCTGGAGACACACATCTGTATGAGATAACACACACACACACTCAATTGTGCTGTATGCTACAAACATCTGTTGATGGTTAGTGTGTGTGCTAAAAAGAAGGTTGGACCGATAATGGGGATTTTGAAGGCTGCTTTTTGTGACAATTTTCTGTATCTTAAAAGTTGTCGAGCCTTGGGATATATTAAAGGGGCACTGATTTTACACATACACACATCAGTTTACTAGTCAGGTTTAGTCCTACACCTGTTCTCTGTATAATGTTTTTATAATTATATTATATATTGATATTGAGAAAACTATATCAGGTTTGGCTCAGATACAAGAAAATCCCCAAGAAAAAAACCTGTGTCATAAACGTGTGGCATGGCGTTGAAAGACAACATTTACTAGGCAGGAAAGGTATAGCAAAAAGATGCAATTGAGTTGCAAATATGGGGAATCTGAAGTCCTCTTGGAGGATATATCGACCAAATTTCATCATCAATCATTCTTTTTTTAATCTGTGTCTTGCAAGTCCCTGACCTTTATGTAAGAGCAAAACTCAATCATTAGAGTGCCCCCTTAAGTTTTAAGGTATATAAATCCTGTTCAAGAATAATACTAAACAACTCAATAAATTGATGTTCTTTAAGAAAATATGTTGTGATAAGCAAATGTCTGGGGAAAGTGACCTTATTTGCTGATGTTCAGCAGTTATTAATCCTGACAGTGGCCTAATATACTGAAGTATCTATACAACAATAAATGTTTAGACCACTCCAGTTTCAAACATTAACAATCCAAATGGGTCTAAGTTTGTTTCCTGTTGCTAATATCAATAACTGACAGGAAATAAAGACAGCGCCAGAACTGTTTCCTAGCAACACAACTCCAAACCTCTGCCGTCTGCAGCAGCATCACCCCGTCTTGTATACAGTTTTAATTTATTCCCTCTGTTCCAATCACCTGAAGCAAGCAGCCATGTTTATTGTTTTTTTTGGCAGACAGCCCTAAAAAATCCTCATCAAATGAAGATTCAAAGCTTGTATATTTGGTCAAACATTTGACACGACTCAAAATGTTGAAAATGCTTTAAATAATCATCAAACATCTTCACTATGTGTTGTTATAGGCTGCGGCTATTTCCTTTGCAGTATGTTATTGCTTTATTTTGATCATGACAAAAATGACAGCAGGCACCAGGCCAGTGCTGCGGTTAGTCTAACTGTCCAGTAATGTAAATGTCACAGGTCACAGTTTAAGTGCTAAAACGTCTGCTGCGTGGCCACGATCTGCCGAAATGTCTTTGAGCAAGACAAAGCCCCTCAAAACATAGCAAATCCATTTTGAGCCTAGCGATGTGGAACAAACACCGCTCTAATCGTTAAACATCACAACCTCGTTTTCACTTTAACTGTCAGTGGTTTATAGATTTCCTCTTACAGGGATGATGAGCTACTCCCTTCATTTGGATGGTTTTTGTTTCATCTGCGCGATGAGTTTCTCTCATCAAAGTGAAAAATCAAAGTCGATTGGTCAAGCTTATTACCTCCCTCCTCTCCCCGTGTCATAACCACGCTTTATCCAATAAGACTGTCATTGAGAACAGCGGTGGCAGCATTATTTCCGAAATGTCTCTTTTAGGATTCGAGTCTTCATTCATCAAGCCTGGGCTTTGTTTGAAACAGGACTCTTTCTTTTTCTTGTTTTCCTCTGTCTGCTCAGACCAAAATAAACATTTCCTATTCATGTTTTGTTCCTGGCGTATGATTTTTTTAAAAGTGTTTTTCTGTCTACCTTTTCTGCTCCTCATGCAAATTGCCTGCATGCTGTGATGAGTCAGTCAAATCAGTGAAAAACAATAACCATAAAAAAAGAGAGGTGTGTGCTTGTTAATGGTATATACGGATGTGTCACTATTCTTGGCTCTGCTGTGCTGTGACATTTACTCAATGCAACTGAGCAATGAGAGGTTTTGCATTTATCAGCCAGGTCAGTAGAATTAAGTAGAAAAGAGGTTTGTAATTTCCCCCAATCATCGGTCCTCTGCTCTCCCTCACCTCTTATCCTATTGGTCTGCTATCTTGGTTGATGACCTCAGGCTGTTAGGGATCTCAGGAATTCATCAAGAGGAAAGTTGCCATGACGATAATGGGGCAACAGGCCGAGTGAAGTAACCTTGGTTTGTCTATCAGCAGGCCAGACACCCTTATCTGGCATGATTCACTCTCTCTAACGCACAACCAAACACAAATTATTTGTGCATAGCATAAATACCGCTATGCACATACACATACACACACTCTGTTCACCAGATGTGCAGCCTGATTGCAGCAGGCAGCTGGAGTTGGAAGTTAACTCTGGTTAAATGCCTCTTGGCAGAGCTTAAACACAAACACAGACCCCTACCCTTGATGGTACTGGACAGACAACCCTGTAGTCACATTTCTGAGAAGACGTTTAGCTATAAACCACAAACTTCTTGTTTTTTGCATGTGGCAGCATGTAAATAAGACAACAACCTTATTTTTCACTAGACAGAGAGAGGGAGAGAGAGAGAGAGAGAGAGAGAGAGAGAGAGAGAGTATGCACAAGGTTGTGGTTTGTGGCCTTGAAATGAGCAGAGGGAGGGAGGCAAGTGTTGTTTGTTTTTGTACCATCAAATTACTTTAGTTAGACTCATGTTAACTGTTGACACCAGAAAACATTCACAAATGTTGTTTTTTTGCTAGAAAAGCTCAAAAAGTATTCCTTAAAACATTAATTCAGGAGGGGATGTACTGAAAGTGTTGTTTTAAAAATCCATTGAGTGGACACAAAATTGCCAAGCAGCAGAAAAATTCATTAAATCTAAAATTGTCCACAGTCACCCATTTTAGATAACTGTCTGATTCCATTCTGTTAAAGTGTTAACCCAACACTGAAGTTGCCTACTTCCGTTAAAAATTCATCATGTTTCATTTTTGTTCCATCAATCATTATAAATCATTGCCTTGTCAAAAAGGAGAAAATCTAATTTCAGAACAAAATACGTCACATCCAGCATTGTTGTCATCTCCTCTGTCGTCTAATGTCAAATCCTATTTAAAGCTTGTTTCTCTGCAGCCCCTCTGGAGTTGGATGGGAGTTTGGCTCTCAACACCAATACCAAACCCCTAACAGCTGCCGCCGCAGACCACGCTGCCATCGATGCCGCAGCACAGACCCGACACAACTGTCAGTGGCCTGTTGGCTAATCTGCTTTTCCCACTATAAGCTCACAGCCATGAAAAGCCAGCGGTATGACAGGCTTATAAAAGCTCGCACAAGTAAGGCAAAATTTCAGCTTTGTTACAAATTCTCAGTCAGTAACCTGAAGCTTTCATCACGCTACATGTTTAGCATTCTTCTTTCCTTAACTGCTCCCCAGCATTGTTAATAGCTTGTACTTGACAAAAGAGTAACCTGGTCCTTATGCTAGTTTCAGCCCACATGACACACACCCACAGAGAAAAATATGCTCGCCGAATTGTCCACAACCTCTGCCAAACTATGTGGGGTGGGGATTTAGACATTAAACCACACCTACAGCCATTGTACAGCATGGAGAAGGAAAGGGGCATGACCGCTCATGCCTAAATCTTTAGATGGTAGTTATGTGTGGGCACAGGGTAGGCATCGCCATGGTAACAGCTACTCTGTCCTGTCCTGTCCTGTAGATATGGGGAAAGGAATGAGGCAGAGAGAACATAAATACACCCCTATTATTGAAATGGGGCATTTTTGTGAGGATTAAAAGGAAATAGATACACACCCAAAATGGAGTGTGAGACCCAGTGTGCGAGGGTGGGGAAGCTAGAGGAAGAGCTGGGGATTTCTGACAGAAGTGAATGTGTAGAGAAAGAGAGAAAAATAATTGAACTGAACAGAGAAAACTGTGCGTTGTTAATGAGGATTAGGATGAAACCAACACCACAGAAAGGAAAAGTTAACAATGTAACAAGAAAGAAAGAAAGAGGACAGGAGAAAGACAGAAAAGGCTTAGAAGAGTCATTTTCAGAGCGTGGCTCATTGACAGCTGAGGAGAAAGAGGAATATGTAACCGAGGGGGCTTACAATCAGTGCTGACCTCGTCTGAATGCTGCAGCTCCTTGCCTGATGTGAACCCACCCACTCATCTTGACAACACCCATCTCCTCTTTCCCATACTTTAGTTTCCAAGGAAACAAAGTCATCTCAGCTGCTGGACAGACCAAGAGACGAAACGGACGGGTGAAGCTTTCCCCAACTGGTCTCAATTGTTCTCATCGAACAAACAATAACGGAGCATGACACAGCATGATTTATTCAGAGCTGTCTGTAAGCTCTGAGGGACGCACATTCTGCACACTCATACATCAGTAGACGCTGTGGGATAGAGAACGTCAAGAGAGCCTCCTTTACTTTCATTCCTTTTCATCACCGCTCTCTTCCTCCCTCATTATTCTCCTTTCTTTCCTTGCCTTCTGTCTCGCTTGTGCTGTTTTCCCATCTCCTGGTCTTTCTGTCCCGTCCCCCTGATGAATCTTTCACAATTTGTGTTTCCTCCTGCTGATCTAGTCCCCCTTCACAGACCAAAACCTCACAATATGATACAAAGACAGACCACACACACTTTTTTTTTTTTACAAACACACAGACAAAGGTCTAAGGTGCATTTGAATGAGTGCGCGTATATGAATTAGTTGAAACACCTCCATCAAGTCATTCCTTTTCATTTGGCAATGGGTACTCCAGCGTGGTTTAAAAGGACTTATAAATTGCTACTGAGACCCAAGAATAATATAATATCTGAATATATGTCTGTTTCTGGAAGGAGGTCACCAAATATGACAGGAAGACATCTGAAGGTGGTGAGTGAAGCAGGAACATCAGCCAGTCCGTAAACTTTAATGAACACAGACAGAAACCAAAAAACCAAACCAAAAAAAACAACAACAATCCTTTACTTCCAAGTTCCTTCTCTCCACAGGTTTCAAATGGCTCCAAAATATCCCTTCCATTACCTCGAAGCAGTGCCTTTCTCACTGACAGCAGGCATGTCATATTGGCTCGGGTGAAGTAAAGGTGGACAGGAGCAGGATGACAAAAAGAGATAGCTTAGTTCCTCCCCCAAAAAGGGAGAAATGAGGAGTTCTATGATTTTGTTTATCCAGTGGTTGTATCCTCTTAATAATCTCTCTGTAAAATCCATGGTGTATGTGATTAAGTGTTCCCTTTTGACCCTTTTTGAATAATGATTTTTAAGAGATTTTAAATCCTTGCAACATCAGTGCTGCCTGGTGGAGATACATGTAGTATCACACCAATGAGAGATGTAGTTCATCAGTACTGTTCCGCCCCCCAAAATTCTGAGGCATCACTCTGGCTTTACTAGTTATTTCATATAGCTTTTTCTAGCTGAACTGCTAGCCCTCACTCAGTCTGGACACTTTGTTGTAAGGGTTCTCCAGGAGGTAGCGGTACCTGTCATAGTGCTCCAGCATGTACTTGGGGGCGTACATGTGCTCTTTGGGGTCCACAGGTGGATATTCCTGCAGAGAGCCATCGAACCAGCCCCCTGTCCGGATCAGATCGCGGATGTAGTTGAGGTCACGCTTGTCCTCGTAGTCACCCCACCGTGGGAAGTCTCCGTTCTGCGCTGACACTAGCTTGAAGTAGATCCCCTCAGGCGTGAAGCACCAGGAGCAGTGCCATCCAGCAAAGTGGAAAGGGCTGCCCACTGACCATTGCACCAGGATGTGGCCGGTGTCATTCTCGTACTTACGGAAACCCGGCATGGTGTAGTATTCGCGACGGCGGAGCTTAATACCGTCGCCATCATAGACATCGCGAAGCATCCCCACCGTGCAGCCTGATACTACCTCTAGAGAACCAAACTGCTTCCAGAAAAATCCATACAGTGACTGGATGTTGGGAGAGAAAAGAAGTAACCAGGGTTACAAACAGATAGCATGAAATATGAATAATCTGTTCAAACATTTGACTGACCACACACAAGCTGACATATCTCTGCTACCTTGCGCATGTGGATGGCAAAAGGTTCTGTCCAGCCATCAAACAGCTTGAGGAAGAGAAGGCCCTCATGTGCAGGGATTTCATCTGCGTCATTGATGACAAATACGTCGTCCGATCTTGCACCCGAAACCCTGGACATGCCATTGTGTGTCAGAAAGGTACGCAAGTAGTCATCAGCGATCCAGCCGTCCTGTCGACCACCCTCTGGGAAGTGGTCAAGGAACACGTACAGGATCTTGTGACGTATGTAGTCATACGTACCATTGAGGAGAAGGCGCAGGAAACTGGGGAAATTGCAGACATTACAAATGCCATTTAGTGGATTGTTTTATTCAAAGAAACTTACCCTTGTGCATTTGTGTTATAGTGAAACATATCACCTCACAGCTAACTATTTTCCAATGTTACTGTTTTTAGATCTTCAAATGTATTTTACCTACCATTCCAGTAAGCCATAGAGTTCCTTTCTTTTTCAATTGGTATGCTAATTTGTTAGTAAACTCTTAAAACTTGCTGGAGTTAAATCTCATCACAGTGTACAAATCATTTTTTTGTCAAGGTTAGATTGTTGTTCCTTAAAAATGGAGTCCAGGATTGTTAAATCAGCAATATTTAGATATTTTGTTTGCTTCATGCTTTAGTAGCATGTGCACAAACATTAAAAAACTTGTTTGAACATTCTTTGAAGAAGGAAAAAAAAATAAACACATTTGTTGGACATCAAGAATCCTTAAAAGCCTTTTGGTGTAAGAATGTAAATGTAACTGTATTCTGTTACAAGAAAATTCCACAGGTTACCTTTCAACTTCATTGGCATGCAACCATAATGTGACTTTATCAAAAGTTTACAGAGACTTGATGAATTACACAACTCAAGGAAGTATCAAAACCTTGCTTATTGATTTCCTACTGTACAGAACAGAATGAAAACCAATGTAACAGAAAGAATAACATACATATTTAGTAGATGGCATTAAGATTGGCAAAAAAGTAGCTGCAGAAATAAAGAACAACAGGCAAACTAATCCTTGTTTGACAAATTATGCCTTTCACTACAGAAAACCCACTTTCCATAAAACAAACTGACTGGAAGAACAACTCAATTAACCTGTTGATATGCACTGCAAAAGAGATTGTTCACTGAATGTAGCTGCTTTCATGCAGTGTCACATCCTATCACTGAACACACCAATCTCTTCCTCCAAGGCTACATACAGAGTCAATCATGTCGACCTTGTCATAATCTGCTGTAAAATTGCTCCCGAGGCATTTCATGTTGTTGCCAAAGGACTGTGACTGTAATTGTTATTCAGCACACTAATACTCAAGAAGCATGAAGACTTTAAGCTATAAACGGTAACTACAACACACTGGCAGTGTTACAACTTGTCAAAAAATTGTTGTGCAACTTCTGAATTTCATACTGATGAATATCAGCATGACTTCCTGTCTGAATACAATACTGATCTCTCAATACTGCTGAATATGAAGAATTGAGACTTGATGATATGACATTATATATGTACTTACACATATATGTATATTTCTATACATATATATACTGTATATATAGGTATAGCGTTGTGCTACAAAACCCATCATCGTGTGTCTTCACCTTTTAAAACCTTCGTAAAGTTTGCTGAGCATGCATGTAATTTTACAGTGTCATGCTGTCAGGCACAAAGACTCATCTACTGACGGCCACAAAGTAGCTCAGTTGCTCCTTAAGGCCCCCCCCCCCACACACACACACAGACAGACACACGTCCGGAAAAAGGCGTCTTACCTGAGAGGCCGTTTCTCTCCGTAGGCAGTAAAGTTGGATTCACAAACAAGGAACAGATCAACAGCTTGGGCGAGCTCATGAAAGCGTACATGCAGCAGGTCAAACTCGTGGTTAACATTGATAGCGTTGATCACCCTCCTTGGCGTTTCTCTGGGTGTCAGCCGCTCCTTAGTGGGCAGATTGGAGTGATACACCATGGTAGGAACCCCACAGTAAGGTCCGTGCCATCCCGGTCGACACACACATTTGACCAACCGCTTCCCGTTGCCTCTCGACCTGGCCTTGGCTTTTGGAGCTACAGAGGGCTGCTGCTGGACCTCCAGAGGTTTGCGTTGCGCAGCAGGCCCAGCTCGAGCACCTTCCTCAGCCCCATTGGCCACAGACCCCCCTGATTTCCCAGAGTACTCTTTTGGGGTAGCCATTTCTGTCCCCTGCCTGAAGCAAAGGGCTCCAGCTTTGGTTCGGACAAAGTAAGGTGTTTCGTCATCATGAAGTTGGTGTGTGCGGGTGTGGAGGTCTCCTAGAGTTTCTAAGGGGTCCTTGATAAACACCACATTAGCCTCTTTTCCCACCAATGGGGCCTTTGGGATGTCAGGCCCAACATGTTGGCCTTGGTGGATGGGTTTTTGTGGCTTCAAGTGGTCTTCAGCTCTCTCCTGAAAATAAAGACAAAAATAGAAAGGGGTTAAGAAAACTTAAATAAGGAACAGCTTAAAATTTTGGCTTATGAGCTTCACACATGTGAGACATAATGGGAGGTGGGGGATAAACAGATGTTTATATTATGCTGTTTTATTTCGAACAAGTTGCAGGGAAACTGTGAGACATGCCCTTTGCACCACGAGAGAAATCATATCGATGAGCTGATGAGACCAAACAAAGAAAAAACAGCAGGCTGGGACCTGCCAAACCTTGTTTGGTTTCTACCAATGTGCCAATTCTGACAAATGAAAGAGATGTTTGGCGACTTGTCAGGAGTGACTGTACTAATAACATTCTAAGCATCCCCCTAAACTCATGGATTGAATGTGTGCACAAGAATATAGATTTTTTGGAATACCAAAATATCAGTCAGCAGTCAAAGGCAACAGAATTTAAAATGAGGTGAAGTGAAAGAGAAATATCATATTATATTCAGGATAATAATGCATATTTAAGGTCCAAATTGAAAACCCATGCCCTCCAATCTAAGCACTAGCCAAAATGAAATAATTTCTTATTATTACAACTATGTTGTAGCTTCTTCTGCAAATACATTTTATATATCTTTATTTACTATATCATGGCTGGAGGCAAAGTCTATCATTGTTATTGGCTTTTTACTTTCTAAAAGTATTTATGAATGTACAGTGGACCTTGCAGAAACTGGTAAGATTGTTAGTTACACATTATCTTGAAAAGTGCAGAAGTAACTACATTTGTGCTTGCCTCGTTGTCAAATGTAAACCGGTTACTAGGTAACTGTGTGAGTCACACAATCAAAAGCAATCAAAAGAGAGTAAATGAAAAGGGGGCAAAACTGTATGTAGTTAATGTTGAAATGAAATACATATAAATCAAAGTGCAGCTGCAGCAATCACAACAGAACAATGATACCTCATCATTAAAGCTTCAGTATGAAAGCAATTACTTCTTGCAGTTGTACTACTATACATGGAGACACTGCATTACCATATGACCTGTGACGCGTGTTTACAGAGCATTTTTCTTTGTCTCAAAGGCTCAATGAACATAGACGTATGAACAAGTGATAACACATGGGGGCAGAATGATAAGAACATAGTGATAAAATAGGATGATAGCAGGAGAAGATGAAATGACTGAATGAATGAAAGAAATACAATCAATAATGCGTGAGAACTATTACATTACAATTATATCAAGAGGGTTATGAAAATATTTTGCCTCTATGCGAATACTGTTTATTACTTTCTATTTCTGTCACAGTTTGGCTCGCTGTCCTTCCCTCTAGCGTCATTCCCACTTCCTCACAACACATTTTGTGGTTGCATCTTAAGTCTTTTAACGTTTCCCTCACTTGAAAAGAAAGAAGGAAATGCTTTTAGAGAAATGAGACATCTTTTTCTTTGAAGCGTCACGTGAAGCGACGTCCGTTTTGATGATGGTGGCAGCTGATCACACTTGGATCAGCTGTCAGTCGACTCAAACAGCTGTAGAGACATTTGATGGAAACTAATAAAAAGGATCACAGTTATCCCTGCCAGAACAGCAGTGTTTTCTCTCTGTAGCTGTTACCTGCTTAACAAACACATGAATAACAACCTGCATTCTACATGTATACTGTGTAATGTGTCCTGCTCAGAATATGATCACGGTGTCTTTTGACATTGAAAATTATTTATCAGGATAAATATTTCAGGGGAAACTTTGTAACTCATATCAAATCCAATGCTCAGGAATGATCAGCCACACGTGACTAAATTGAAATTACAATAAATGTTCTAAAAGAGTCTCTGACTCTCTGACTTTAATCCTATCCATAATAAAAATAAAACGGGGAAAAGCCTGTTCATGAAAAGAAAAATCTTTCCAAAACTGAATAAAGATATCTGTTGTCCTTTTGTTGTTCAGACCTACAATAAACACAGATTTATAACTAGTATGATGAATGAGAAAACAAATAATATATCTAATTTGTGAGTGATGCACTTGAGTTTAATCTGTCATCAGTCAGTGATGCTGTGAAATATAACATCAGTCTGGTCAACTGCAGGGTCCAATTAATAACTGATATTCAGTAAGAGAGCATGTATATCCCCTATAATGGCTTCTCGGAGATCCCTCCTTGCTCCTGTGAGCACAAATAAGAGCTTTGAGAAGGCCTGCAAGATGGCGGACCAGAACAAGATTAACAGAAGTGGCCACTCAGACCCAACACCATATATATATTTAACATAATATATAACTATATGTTTATATTTATATTTAATGTGACTAGCCTTTATTTAAATGGCGTTTTCAACACCAGTTGTTCCTGCAATACAAGGAGTAGTAGTGTTATTACCATGACAACAGACTTGCAGCAATGAAGTCAAAGTTGGAGATAAATCAACTGTTTTTACTAGTCAGACTGATCACAAGTAACACTATTTTAAAGCCTTTAACGTTCACCTAACGTAACAGATTAAGTAGCCTTTATTAAGTTTAGCTATCCTTAAAATGACAGTTAAAAACGCAGACATTTCACTTTGAAGGCGTGCGGTCTCTGTTTCCGGTTTTAGACTTTCTTGTTCAATTTTCATTGTACAAGTTGTACTTCGTGCTCGGACCATTTACTGAAGGGCTGTTGTATTTCGCTTTTCTGGCCACTCAATAGACAGTAAATAATGTTATAGTAAAGGTTTACTCATCTCACCTCATTCGGAGTGTCTCCCTGCTGGTTCTCCTCTGGTTTCTCCCAAGGGTGGGGGGGTGCCGGCTCCTCCTTCATTTCCAGCCCTTCACTGCCATCATTTCGAACCATTATGCCCCCAATCCCCAAACCCACCCATCCTCCAGCCACATCTCTTGCTTTGGTGTCCAATTGACGGAGAACAGGTAGAGGAGGGGCCTCTTCCGGAGAGGCAGGGCTGAGCGGGGTGGTGGCTACACCCTTCTCCCTCCAGAAAAAGCCAGTGACCATGATGAAGGACTTGATGTTAGGATACGGGGCGGAGAGCTCACGCAGTAGGGAGACGTAGTGGAGAGCCTTGTAGTAGTGGAGGAAGGAGATGACACACAGGCCCACTGTGCACAGCAAGAACACCCTGTGCCGCCGCATTTTCATCCTGTAAAGAGGAAGGAGGGGATGGGTGGGGACAAAATAAATTAAAAAATAAAAATAAAAATAATGTATTTATTCCCATCTGCATTTGTGTGGGCCAAACACAATTAACCTCAAAGTAATGACCTCAGGGTAGTTAAGAGCAACAGTACACATAAAAGGTGGAAGGTGTTAGCCTCAAATGCATGGGGCCATAAACTTGCATTTTACCCCTCAAGCTAGCTTGAGTCCAACAAGAGGAGTAAAAATACTTGTTAAAAGGAAAAATGTTTGGGACTATGAAGATTTTCATTTATTTTTAGATGCAAAATACCTTGGGGATCTAGGCTCCTCTTCTTTAAAAATGGATAACTGAGCTCTAATGTGCTTTTTTAGCATCTTTAATATTATTGTTTTGGTTTTACAACCCACAACTTCACTCTTCAGTTCACTCTTACCACTCGAGTGTGATTTTCAGACACAGGTACTGTAGGTGTTTTCAGCGAAAAAGTTCTGATAAACCCACTGTATGCTACAGTTCCTGCCCAGCACCAAATGGCTCACATTAGCAGATAAATTAACAATATTTCATTGTGAAGACCAAAACAAGGCAAAAACAACGGTGAATACTGCACTCACATTAATCACATGGATAGAAACATGGCTCAAAACAAATGTAAATTTTGCTCAGTATGAGCTGGATGTGTAAACCTGTTTTCTAACACCATATCAAGGGTGATAATATGTCAATGTTGTGCTTATAGCTAGTTGTACTGTTCCCTAAATGGCTAAATAAATTAATTTAGGTTTAAACTCAAATCTGTAAAAATGCAGGTCTAAAAAGCTGACAGATTGGTTCCTACGAGCATAATTGAGTGAAACATATGTGGAAAAGACTGAATTGAAAGGAAAGAAAAGTCAACATTGCCATTATATCATTAGTCATACTGACTTTTAGCTTCTCATAGAGGACGTGGGATAACATAGGAAGCACTCGAGAAAACTGTATGTATTTAGGGACGATCATAACCTTCAAAAATACAAGGGGACACAGACCAATTACAGATCATCCTAGTTTAGTCCTGTTTGTACACATTGTCTATCTGATCAATTTCACCTATTTTTTCTTTCTGTTACAATAACCTTTAAATAGACCACAAAAGTTGATTCAAAGCATCTGATGTGAGCATCTGTCTTGGCTTTTGAGTGGGATTTCCTTTTTAGCTGGGCACAGGCAGTACAGAAAAGGAACAGGGACACGCAGTGCTTACGCAGCAAGACTTATTCTTGCACTCTAATCCATCTTCAAAAAATGCTGGACATGTGAACACATTAAGCATGCAATGTGCAGGGGAATAAAAAAACAAAACACTGAGGCAGCGTGGAAAAAAGAGCCTACTCTGGCAGTGACCTCCCAGCTCCCATAGTATGAATCTGAAGTAGCTTGTTAAGCACAGCGCCCTGCCGAGGGTCTCAACTACTGGTTATGAAATGAAAGGCGAAGAGGGAAGACAAGTGTGAAAAAGGGCAGGGGAGGAGTTAGGTCCAGCTGAAGATGGGGGGAGGACAAAGAGGAAGAGGAGGAGAGGATGGGAGGTGGTGGTATGGAGAGATGTGGTCTAGTGGAGGGAGGCGAGGAATGAATGAGGCATGAGTGGAGGAGCATAGAGTAGCGAATGTGAGGGCAGAGATGAGAAGAGTGGAGGGAGACTGAGAGTCCTCTGAGAGGATGAAACATTCATGCGCTGCATTAACAGAAAGTTGAGAACCTAAACAATAGGCTCAAAAAAGTTAACGTTAACAGCTTAACACAAGCACATAAAGATCTTAATCCGAGTGTAACAGCAACTCCACATGAATCCTAAGTGTACTACAATCTGAAAAAGAATCAGAGGGGGTCAATGCTTTGCATATACGTCTCAAGTCAAGTTCTAAGTCACGACCAAATCAACCCCTAAACTGTCATCCGTGTTTATGGTGTTATAGGCCAGCTGCGAGTCTTTTTTGATTTGCCCAAGTCACAAGTCTTGTAACTCAAACCCACCTCTGCTATTTTCCCATTTCCTGAAGTTCTACATTGACTAATCTCTACATCCGTGAAGCTAAACCTGAGTCCAAAGATTCAGCTAATTGAAGAATAGTCGTTTCTATTTCACTGCATGGACATTTACTCTATGAAAGCATTTATAACAATGATTTCAGTGACACTGCTCTGAACTAACCTCTAAAGTGTGTTACTTCATTATGAAATGTTGGGAAATTCCTTATCTTCTTCTGTATCCAAATTTTCATTTTGATAGGCAATAATGGATTACAAGCACCAGACTTTCACAACATTCTATTTCAGTTCAAATATTCAATTCCTTCTGCACCTAGACACCAATCTTAATCAAAGGCAAGTCCCTTGTTCCTTGTCCTATATTGTCTAATCTTTCAATACCCCAAAACCTAAAGAGGTCTTAGGATGAAAACACAATGTAAGCAATCATAAATGAGATGCTGATGCTTTTTTCAGGTCATTTTGTGAGAAGGAAATCTGTCCCATGCCCTACATGTCTTCAGTCAACAAGGTCTCAACACAGACAGACATACGCAACCATAGAGATGTGTTATGTTGGGTAACATCACAATCTCTTCACTGACATGCTAGACTTCTTTTTCAAAATATAAATGAAGCATACATAATTTTACCCTTGATTTGAACACAGTCATACATGAATGAGAAGAAAGGAGAGGATAAGAGCGAGGAGGTGATGGGACTAGAAGGCAGAAAAGAAGAGATGAGGTGAAAGCTGGTGGTGTTTGGTGTATTACTTGAGCATTGCACCACCTCATCTCCCACTGCCACATCCTCTATGCAACTCTTTCTTTTCCCCACTATTAACTGCCATCTTCAATTCCACCTCACATTCTCTCCCTCCTTTACTCCACTCTTCTCTGTCTCCCACACAGTTTGCCATAATAGACAAAGAGGCAGAAATGAGGGGTGAATAAAAGACTCACCATTCACCACCCAAACACAGAGAAATTGAAAGTAACAGTAACAGAGAGGGAAGCGCCAAATGTTTTAAATAAAATTTTAGATTTTTTTTTCTACAAATACAGTGAAAAATATATGGCACATGATCCTTTAATGCCTACTTTTGGCTACCATTGTGACGCAAATATTTTAGAAATTCTTAAACTACTGGAGGACATGTACTGGGGCCAAAAACCCGAGTGGAAGTAAAACTTCGGTCAGTATCTTATGAGATCTTTTATGATCTTTTGACAGATAAGAAAAGAAACACAGGTGACCAAAGTTAAAGGGGTAGTTTGACAAGTGTAGATTACTTGCTAAGAGTTCAATGAGAAAAGTGGCACCATTAATGTGTGTATGCTAAATATGAAGCTATAAGCCTGGGAACGGTTATCTTAGATTAGCTTAACGACCTGAAGCAGTGGCAAACAGCGAGCTCTATCCAAAAGCCAAAGCTTACTTCCCATAAAACACAATCAAGGACATCTGCAGGAAGGGAGGGAGAGGGATGTACTTGATATGAATGATATGAGTTTGAGCTTGTATTTCAGGTGTCTTTGGTCATAGAAGTATGATCCTTCTTCCAGTTGGAAGGAATGGTGTAGCCATAAAACATTTATTTTGTTTAATTATTCTATTATTAATTATATTATTCAGTGTTAACATCATATTTAACTGAACTTCAATGAAAAGTTTAAGTTGACAATCTATAAGTGGCTAGATAACAGCTGTAAACTGGATCCCAGTTTGTAAAACAAACAAAAAAACAAACAGACATTCTAATGTGAAAATTAATATTCAATTGTGAAAAAATGCAGCACTTTTTTCCATTTCATTTCATGTATAATGTAGTGTGATTTTAGTTTGTATATTTCTGCATGAGCATTGTTGGAGGGAACCTCAGAACAAGCCTTTCATTGCCAACCACTGCTCCAGTGTAATTGTTGTGCAAATAAAATAATAACTTAATATAACTAAAATGGTGGAAAATCTATTACAACCCAAACTGGCCACATGTGTGCATGTGATTCACTTTAATGCTGCTTTTGGTACAGGCATTATTGGTGAATAAATCAAAAATTGTTTTTATAGCACGACCATCAATATTAGTTTCACTGCTTTGGGTATTGGTTAATTATTCAGATCTAACTGGAAAGTTTAGTTGCTGCAGATTTTATTGTTTCTAAGAACCAGCTTTGTTCCCTCCCTGGATTTGAGGCTTCAACATTCAGTGACATATATTTAAATCAATAAAACATCTCAAAACATTGATTTAAAATAAACTTTTTAGCAATGCCAGCATACAGTTTTATTTATAAAACTTATATTATTGTTGAGTACTTTATTCCATTTTATTTTTATATCATTTACTGCTGAAAACATTTTGAATATAAAAACAGAGAAATGAATACTAGAAATTAACTTATTTAGCCCATCACCAATCCATATATGAAAGCACAGAGTAACCACAGGCATCGTGTGAGAGTTTTGGGAATTCTCAGGTACATCCAAGCCAAGACATGATTATTTAAATTACTCCAATGTGCTCAGGTCACAAGTCATTGCCAGTCTATTGCTGCAACCTTCTCCTTTCAAACCTATAAAAACCTTTTGTTATCTTTCAGGCATTCAAACTGGTTAGGAGAGAAAAAGGTGAGAAGGATGCATGAGCAGAGAAAAACAAAGAGGAAGGTATGCTCCCCCGGAGATTTTTTGGAAAAAAAAATAAGCCATACTCATCTGATTCTGATGACTTTTAAGATTACACTGCAAATTGATGTACAAAGTATTACATAATTAAGTGCAAATGTATCTTTATAGCCAGTTGTATTTGTTTATTTTTTGTTTGTTCAGATTTATGTCTGCTACATGCAAATATAAACTAAATGCATTGAGTCTCCTCAAAAGCACAGTTTGCCATCTTACCAGCCTGGACCCATGTCTCATGGAATGCAACCAGACCCCTGGGATACAGTCTGATTATTAAGGTCTTGCATGTTTAAAAACAGGTCTACTGAGTTTTCTCAAAACCTTTGCAGTGGGCCCCCATGAATGTTGAGTAAATAATTCTGGATAAAGTTCTGAAGACATTTGATCCTACGTTTCCCATAACAAAACTCAATAACATATTTCATTTGACATCCTTGGCCATGACTTTCAAACTCTATACTTCAAAGCTGATATAATCCTGCGACATCACTAACTATTTTTCTCAGACCTAGTGAATATGTAATTGGCACGCAGCATCAAACCCAATGAATGTCTAAACAAAAGTTTCTGCCTGATGATCTTCATCCAAGAAGCAGGATTATGGAGTTATGTGGATAAGTTTAGCTGAATTAATCCTCAGATCTCTCAAATTTGGAACATGGACAGGTATAAATAAGATGCCCTGCTGCATGTTTTGCTCTGAAAAGGTCAAAATAAGCCAGTAAGTTTCAAGTCAACCTGCTTATTACAAAAGGACTCTTTAGACATCACATATTGATATCCATCAGAAATAATCAAGATCCCTGAAGTGAGAGTGGAAGTTGAAAGAATATGCACAAAATGTGGTAAAACCTTCGATGGGTGAAAAGTCTGGAAAATGTGACAACAACCAAGTATGTTAGTTTTTAAAATTATTTGGGCTGTGCATTAATTTATGCTTTAATAAGGACTTGGATGTACATTTTATCTGTAAACTACCAGTTGTGAAGAGATTTACCTGTGTTACACTTTGCCTTTTCCTGTCTAAAACTGTGCCTGTTTAAGAAAATAAAATTTAATTATGCCTTCTTGTTATAATTAAAGAATAATTGTTATTGTTGTGTATGACAGCATTTTTTTTTAATTAACTGTTTGGTAAATAAAATATAATTAAAAAAAAATTACATTTCAATATCACAGTTTCCCAGAGCACGAAGTAACATAATGATTTGTTTTAACCAACCAAGAGTCCAAAAACCTAGCATGTTCAGTTTAATTATCACCAAAGACAAAGAAACGTAGTGAGTGTTCACATTGGAGAAGTTGGAACCAATTAAATACAGGCAATTACTTTAATAAATGTATTAATTATCAAAGCAGTTGCTAATAGATTTTCTGTTTAGCAACTAATACATTAATCACCTAAGTGTTTCAGCTCTACTTCTTTGTATGTTGTTTTGTAATTTTGACAGGTACTACACTATTTTTACTATTAGTATACAGGTAACACTTGAATATCCAACACCCATCACCAGACATTCAAAACCAGGCATGTGTTCAGGTCGGGAATACACTGAACAGAGGTAGGAAGACATTTTCAGAAAACTATTCTTAATGTCTCGCCTGTTCTCTCCTGTGTTTACTTGAGCGATAGCTCCTCTCCCCTACAACAATGTTTATCTTATCATGGCCCTGTAGATTCCATACCCCTCCTCTTCTCCCCTCTCTCCCTTTCATTTTGCCACCCGCAACTCTGCCTATGTAGGAGTTTTTTTAAAGGTTTTGGGACGGCACATGAACCCCTGGAGAGTTTCGAAAAGCCCAGACCGCTGCTTGACAAACACAGACCAAACATTTGGCTTGGAGACACAGAGGCCCATCAGAGTGATAAACAACCATAGAGACAGAGAGCGAGTATGTGCCAGGAGGAGGAGCTTTCCCAGTTAACTGCTCCTAATTTCATCAGTCTGTGTGTGTATGTGTGCACTGCTACTGCTGACCTGTTGAACCAATTTCACATTGACTGACAGACAAAGGGGAGGGGGGTCTGTCTGTTGTCGTGGCTACAGTGTGATGGGGTGGGAGGGCCGCGGCTTAATGAGGGGCAAACTGCATCATTATGTGGGTATAGCTTTCGTCCCTCATCCCTCTCTGAAAGCAATCATTTTAAGGTGTCAATTTAAAATAAGGACGTAATTCACTTTAAATGACTAAAATCTTGTTGAAAATAATTTAGGACCAAACGGCACCTTTTAAAATAATTAGGGCTGCCACCTGTCACCTCCTACAAAAAATAATACATATAAGTTATTATTATCATCATCATTATATAATTTTTTTTAATTATCCACATTTTCAAGACATGAATATCATAGTGCAATCAGTCACAGCGTTCTGTGGAGGGTCAAAATATCACCCAGATAGAGCTCATAGACTTTTATGTTAAGGCCGACTATGATGTGTTAATTAGCTTTTAAGACCTAATGTGGAAACAACATGGAAGCTATGAAGAAGATGTATTTTATTGCTCAGAGTGTTTAAACAACACATTGACAGCTGTTTTCACTAAAATATTGCTATACTGTCAGAAACTAATTTTTCAGATTATTCCGACACCACATAAGGCAGTGCCATTTGCCCCAGCAGTCAGATTCAAGATCAGCATGGCTTACCTTAACGCAGAAGAGCAACAAGATCATTCCATCACAAGAAATACTGTTCTGTTGTCATACTCAGCTGACATAGTATGACGTGTCCAAACAGGAAGCAGGTTTAGTGGATGAATAGTTCAGCCATCATCCATCGTGTTGAAAACTCCACAAGTATTTGTTATTGTGAAGTTGGAAGTTATTTATTTCTGTGTTTTGGACAACAAGACTTGTGTTATGTTACACTGTGTTGAACAATAAATGAAATTTTAAAAAAAATTCAGTCTCCTTGCTGGTTAGTTCGATTCTTCAACAAGAATCATTACCGCTTGTCATTAACAGGCGGCTTGCTTCATGCCCCTTGCATAAATGTTTAGGCTCATTATTACAGTTATGTTTTTCTTTGCAATGTGCTAACAATTTTTGCATATCATAGTTCTCCAGCCTTGGATCTCGAACCTTTTTCTTTTGCCCCCCAAAAAACATATTCAAATAATTAAATCAATATTATAAACGCACAACAACTAGTTGACTAACCGCTAACTAGGCGACTTGGAAAATATTTACTTGGAGTCAACAATATGGGTATTTTTTAGTCAAAAACTGATAAAGACACACACACACACACAGATCTGAAAAGGTCTCTCTATCATTACATTTTATAAAAATCTTCAAAGTTACAAAACCCACATAGATGGAGAGTCAGTAAACATTTGGTGGAAAGTGTTGGTATTCCACAGATGTAGATGCAATTGAGCTCAGCCAGACACCACTGAAACCAGCAAGTTAAGGAACACTCTGAGTCTGTGTTGGGTTGTGTTGGGTAGAGGAATAATGGGCGGGAGGCCTGTGGTTATTTCTGTGCAGCCATCTATTGTCTGGACAGGAACAGTCACACGGTTGGCTCAGACTCAGCATGCTAAGAATCAACATGCTATGAGCACACCAGCTAGCTAGCTTGGGTGCCACAGGCTAGCTACTACACTGTTTCACATTATATGAGCAGATTACACTTTACAATGCTGATCACTGACTAAAAATCACAATGCTGACATTATTAATAATGATGTCGTTAGTATGAATTTTATCAATTTCAACACAAATTACCTGTCATTAATTTCTTTAACTGGTAAAACTTATACAGAGAGAGAGACTACTAAACATACAAAACTGGTTACATTTCAGATCTTATCACACGCTATCCACACCGTGTTACAGTCACCTAACTGTATCAGTATGCAAACAGGACTGATATTCAATATTTAGCCCTGGACATTGGACTACATAAAAGTGCACAACCACAATACGTATATGTGCAGATTTTCAAGTGTTTACACAGAGGCAAACATACCTCAGTACAAACTGTCTCGCACTTACAGTAGCTGTTTATGGTTTTAAAAATGTTGCCACATCAGCTAAACTGTTTTATAGGTCAAATGACAAATGATGCAGTGCTTCTCCAAAGTGCCTAAAGGCTTTTGTTTTATAAGACCTCAAGGCAGTAAAGCTGTGCTCAGTGTGTGTAGTCGTGTGTGTGTGTTGTGTGTGTGTGTGTGTGTGTGTGTGTTACTATTCTCTATGAGAAGTGAATCGCCTCATCTAAATCCCCTTTTCTTTTCTTTCAGCACAAAGAAAACTCACAAACATCCTTCCAAATGGGAAAGGCTTTGGTATCGTCTCATCTGAACTACAAAGCATCTCTTGGCTTATTCAGCACCACCCACAGTCTGTGACCAGTCTGTTGACCTCACCTAACAAGCACCCAGGTGGGATAACGAAACAGAACAAAGCAACTTGGGTGCTCCAGTTAGTGAGACCAATTTCTAACCAGACAAGCAAACATTTGGCCCAATCAAAGTGTCCTTAGATAAGGCAATGAATCAAAAGAACTGTCCTGTCCCAGATTGTCCTTAACAGGCCAAATTTTGTATATGAGAGACATAGCAAGACATGAACTCATTTTAAAATACAGAAAGGAATTCCAGGGGTATATCTGAAAAAAAAAGATGTATAAGAAGTATTAACATCATGTGGGAGCATGTGGGATGATGCATGGGTTTACATCAACACAAAAGGGCCATATGAATTCACATTAAAACCTTCAGCCCATAATCTCATATCCCTTTACATGCTGAAGGTCAGAAACAGAATAGCGTGCTCCGTAATTGAAAACCGACATACCATATAAAGCGGTATCAGGTTGAGGCGTACAAGGTCACATTTTAACTAACTATTTAAATGTCCGTCTCCTCCACCTGATCTCAGGCCAAAGAGAAATTTAAATAAATATAAAACTTGTTGCCAAGCAACAAAGGTATAAAGTAGTGGCACTTGTGCATCCATCGCGGCATGTATTTGTCCTATGCCAGTTATGCAAATATCAGTATTCTTCAATCTTGTAACCAGACCATTACTAATAGCTGAAAAAGTAAAATGTCATAACATGTGGAGTCAATAAGTAAATTTGACTTATCAAGTAATTTATCAAGTAGATTTATCAAGTACAAATACTAAACATGCCTTTCGGCATGTCAGTCTTCTCTTCTTAATGAGAATAACTTTGGGGGGTTTCACTATTGTTCAGTCAAAATAATACATTTGGGGACAGTTGTCATTATTTTTGACTATTCTTGACCATAATCAAGATAATTGTCAGCTTCAACTATATATTATTAACACTTCCATATGGACTTTGTTTTCTTAGAGTGTTTTGTTCCAAAATCCATTTGAAAAGTCCAACGCCTAATCTAATAAACAAACACTGGCATGAAATTGAAACAAACTGATTATGAAAAAAACATACTTGTTCATATTAAATCTTGAGCATCAGGCAGCTCCTTCCTCTCAAGATTTATGGGTTTCAGCATGAAATCCTTCAGGCAAAAGTGTTGTAGGCCTGATCCTTTCACTGCCAGAGTATGAAATCTCTCAACGTGCACAGCTGACTGTTGTTTCTGCTCTTATTGCCTGCTTAGCTAACATTCTTATGGTTGGTTCCTCCATTAGCAAACAGTGGTGTTCCACAGGAAAGATTTTGAGAAAGACAACACTTAACTCAGGCAGTCACCAGCCAGTGCACACAGTTGGTGAGTTATTTAGGAAACTCATCTGAAGTTTCCGATCATGCTTTGCGTGTCCCTAAAGTCTTACATTTACATTAATTAACCAAAAATACTCTTCAGCATGCACTGTACACGTACTGGCTCTTCTGTTGTTTCCCCTGCAAGGGCATAAGGAAGTGTTTTTTGGTGGGGTTTCCTTCTCTAAATTAGGGATAAAAGGTGCTAAAGTTGACTGCAGCAGGACACATTGAACTGTGCTGGTCTACCAAAGTTACCAGACACTGCTCTGCTGTGACAGAAAACAAGAAATGCATGTACCTTGACAATCTGCCAACAGGAAATGATTCAAGGCGTACCATAACAGATGATAATCAAACTGCTCTGGAAAGTTACTGGTAGTTTCAAAATTGTTAACTGCACAAACAGTTAGCAAATTTAAAATGATTCACTTTTTTTAAACTGGAACTTAAATATGAAGAAGTAGTTGCACTTTGCAACAAAAGTGACCATAAATGTCTGTTGTCAGATATCTACCAGATATTAGTCAAAACATTATTAGAATGTGTACATTTGCACTAGCACTTCTTCTCACATTCCTCCAGCAGCAGGACACGAAAAGTTGTTTCACCTCTTTTCAGATTTACCGCCATATTAAACAAAGAAGAGCGCAAAAATTATATATATATGTGTGTGTGTGTGTGTGTGTGTGTATCTCTTCCAACTGCAGCACCAGAGACAATCCCTTCCTGTCTTGTCCCACTAAAACCCTAGGAAAATGAGAGTATATTCTTCTTTTGTCTCTTTTGCAGCACAATGCGCTTCTTCTCAGGGCTTATGGGTCACTGGTTTGGTGAGTCAGATGTCAGGAGATAACCAGCGTGCTAAGTGGGTTTCAATAATGCAGGCACAGTGGGGGCCTCAGAAAGTGTGTGTGTGTGTGTGTGTGTGTGTGTGTGTGTGTGTGTGTGTGTGTGTTGTGTGTGTGAAGCTATGTGAGATATGTTAAGATAGAACCAAGCTTAAGGTATACATGAATTTTTGGGAAGTGGAGGGGTGGAACTGCAGTGTGAATGTGTGCTGCCTCTGAGAGACTTGGTGTGTGTGAAGAATATTGTTTCAGTGAAGCAGGCGTGATTTAGTGTATGCGTATGTCGAGATGGGAAAAGCCGGTGGAGTGCCTCCATTCCTCCGACCTCATCTATAATTCAGCTCTGTAGCGGTCTGTGAGGTCCTCCGCCCCCCCTCCCATCGCTCTCTGCACTGAAGGTGGAGACAAGTGTTCTATGGTACATTTCACCGTCTCTCCCCATCTATCCATCCCCATCTACTGCTACCTCTCCAGAGGCATGAGCAGCTGTGGGAAGTTGCAGCCCAGTGAATTTCACTAAATGAAGATGTTCTGAACATACAGAATGTGTGTTCAGAACAAAAGACTCTGGCTGTCTGATAAATGCCCACATCTTTTAAAGCTCTTTGCTCCAAGTTAATAGCACAGCCCTTTTATTAAAAAATTGTCCAAGTCCAACATGTCATTTGAGTTATTTTCTCAGACTTGACAAAGCTCCTCCATAGCCACAGAAGACAACTGTTTTCACATTCTGACTAGTAGCTACGACTAGTTAAATCACTTTGAAATGTAAAATATATGCACCCTCACCCTCTCCACCCATTTAGCTAATCTTGCTCCCACACCAAACACAATATGACAACAAATAAAACATAGTCTCATTAATTTATCATTAATCGTAAATATACTAATACTAGCAACAACACTAGTGGTATAAGAATGACCAGAAGTTTTAATAGTATTGGGAACTGAAGTACACATAGTATTTCAGCAGTAGTAGAAGTAATGGTGTGTGTTTTTTGGTTTTATGTACTTGTATTTCCTTTGTCTGTACCCGTAAAAGCTGCACAGTCATTGTACCTCAGGGACAATAAAGCCTTGCTCAGCTGAACTCCCTCTTTTCAACTATCAAGGCTTATTCAGCCGTTCTTTCTTCACTTCCTTATTTACTTTCAATCCAGCTTTCTCTTATATTCTTATATTCTTTAAACAGCAGCTTAAAGAAGATGAGAAGACACCTTCAGAACTTGATCTTAACCTCAGCCACAGTGTACTATTTCCTTTGTTATTAGTTTGTTTTGCTCTCTCTCAGCAGTGTCTCATTCCAAAAAGGTGGCTCTTATTGTAATGGCTCACTGAGTTCCTGTTTCTTTCCCTCAGTCACTCTGCTTCAGTTTAAATGTCACATATTCCTGTAGACTGCTATGATTTCACTTATGTTGATTGGACCTTCATGTGCTGTTCAAAAAGCTTTCAATTTATTTTATTAAGCATGTTATTTTTAGCAGCAATAATAGCAGTTGAAACTGTGGAAACCTATTGTACTGTGTACATTGTGCTGTGTAGATGTTGTGTTGTCCAAGTGATGTTACTGTTTTCAGCATGTCCATTCTTTTCAGTGCGGGATTTGGTGCATTGTTAAGGTTAAAAACAATCTAAAAGAAAGGTCAACTTACTCAGTCAAGCTTAACTTGGATGAAAAGTCCTAGAGGTCAGTGTTAATTACATGGCAAATGCGCAAACACAGTCTGAAGACTGTGTGATACAGTTGAAAGCTGGAAAACAAACAAATACATGGACTTTGGGATTATTCTGTCGCCTGTTATATCCTTGTTTATTACTTTTCTTTTTAGATACATTTAAAATTTAAGAGAGTCTCTTGTAGATAAATAGCAAGTATTTTGGTGCGTCTCGCCCGCTCATTTTTGAAAATATCAGTCTGTTTAGTTCTTTTGTTTATACCATTATAGATCAAACATACATACAGAGCCATAACTTTAAACATCACCTGAAAAAACTCCATCTGCTTGTGTAGACCATGAGATGCGTTTGAAAGCTAGACCTTGTGTTAAGATTATTTTGTCCAACTACCAATTCCAATTTGAACAATATAGTTTCACGTAGTTTCAAACACATGAATAACTTTTAAAAAAAATAGCCAGACTAAACATCAGTCTTATCAAGAGAGAGACCTGTTAATCAGGCTGAATTCCTGTGAATATGAATTTAAAATGAAGTGTAACGTTATACAACACTTGCCATATAGTAGTTCACTTGTGCAGCCTTGTCAGGTTACGTTAAATGTCTTATGTAAGATATGTTACAAATTTAATGAAGCCAACTGTGATTGAAAAGCCAACTACTGATATTTAAAAAGAATTGGCAAAAGCCGTTGTAAAAGAGCAATGGAACCTGCAAACGTTTCACTTAAGAATCAAAGTATTATTGTCTTTTTCACAGAGAAAGAATTACACCATATATCTTCTCAGTTACCTCCGATCCTGATCTGGGTTTCATTTCCTCCCCTCAATCTGCAGAATATTGTCCTAAAAAGCTAATAAGACTCCCTGCAGCCCCCTGATCTCTGCCACTGTCTCCAGCTTTGTTGACTCAACACCAAATTAAAAAGGTAAGCCAATTATACATCTGTGGCCTACGGGAAAACGTCCCTCTATTACAAAGACTTTCATGTCCATCTTCCTGATTTCCCACCACCCACTGCACGTCTTACATCACTGTTCAGCTACACTAATGAACCCAGCTCCTTTAAAAAGCAATCTTTGCTGCAGTGATTCACTCCTTTAGTCATTTGCAGCCTCCTATATTGCCACGCCCACTCACTTCTACTCTATTAGAAGGCCAACTGCCACATCTCGGCTACTGTTCTGCATTGCTACTCTGCAATGTGATTGTATGGGAGGCTAAGCTAACTCACGCTAGTGTTTGTGGTAATGACAGGGCTCTGCAGATCATCTTGACAGTAAACAAAGATGCTCTCTGTGTTGCAGTGTCTTCCCCAGGTGTGTCATTATTTTCAAGACAGGATGAAAACACCAATTCTCTCTCTGTTTTTTCCACTCCTCTCCCACCTTCCTGTCCTCCCTCTCTTCCTCTTGGATGCCTGCAGAACTGAGAATTGTTTGCTGCAACGGCTACCACTGATATTTGAGCCTGAAGTATTGAAGTCATTAGTTTTACTGAGTATGTGCGTGCGTGTGTGTGTGTGTGTGTGTGTGTGTGTGAGTAGTATAAGAGAGAGCTGGTGGCGTGACAATGGTCTCTCTGGTGGATGGGTACCTATTGAACATACAGGCCTCATGTTGTCTATCTGCGTGGGAGAAAATGATATGGCAGCAGACACAAGTGGGTTTACTGCTTATTCTCTGTGTGTGTTTGTTTACCCATGTGAACACACATCCCAGTGCAAACCAGCCTTTGTGAGAAGCGCACCTGCTTGTACTCACGGTATCCTTTCATCCATTTTGCTGCCCCCTTCAATCTGCTGCCTCCTCTCAAGTTGAAAGCAGTCTGCATCGCATTTTATGAAATCAGCCTGTCTGCTAACGATCTGGTCAATTGGCAAGGTCAAGACACCAGTCATTGACACTCCAATCAAAACAGCTTACTCATAAATTGAGCCCGATTAAACAACATACAGGCGTACACACAGGCCTGGGATTAGCGAAAGTAGGTCAACACCCAAAAACCACTAGGCTGAAAGATTCACTTACACACTTCTATTGTCTGTGTGGATACCATTGTTGTTACGAAAACAGGAAGATGGAAGCCATTGCATGTTCCATTTTGGCTCCGGTTAAGCCTTATGGTCTTTGCATTAGTCTACGGTTCAGGCGGTAATTGCTGATTGCACAGAATAAGGCCTGATGAACCCAGAGAATGGCGCCTTTGTTTCCAGTATTGTTGCTGTGCAATGCATAACAGGATACTCAGTGCTGTTAAGTGAGCAGAGAAGCAATCCGCAATAATGAAATCTGCAACGATGCATTCACGGGACATGTGACAAGGCAAATGTGGATTTTTGATGGAGGTAATGTAATGTGTTCTGCAGCAGCAGAAACTCAGCTCTGCACTGAGGAACAAGAGGAGGACAGGAATCAGGGGTTACACCTTAACACAGCTTCTTGGGCCTGTGCAACTGTTTTTAATTACAGGTTGATGGAGCCACTCGACAAGGAAGTGTGATCAGAGAGAGAAAAGAGATTGAAGAGACAGTGATTAGGGAGAGAGCAAAAATCAAAAAGGAAACAGCTAGAGGGGAAAAGGGCAGTCTTAAAGGGGATGCACAAGTGTGAGAAAAGAACAGGGAGGTTAGTGCAAGTGATGGTGCAGCAAGAAGATGCGTGGCTGTGAACACGAGCAAGAAGGAGGGAGGGTGGAAGAGAAAGAAATAGAAATAGAGAGATGTGGGGGAGGGATGCAGTGGCATGCTGAATAAAGAAAGAGCCAGAAGCTGTGTGTGTGATCAAGACTGTAGACGAGATCACAGTGTGGAGGAGAGCTGGATGAAGGAGGATGTACAACAGCAAGTTCAACAGAAGGAGATGAAACATTTTGGGACGTCTACATGTGCACAAACAACTACACTACTGTAGATTCACAGATTGAGCATAATAGTTTGATTAAGGAAACAACAGAAACTGCAGTAACCTGATGTCCCCAATAAACAGGCTGGCTGATGCTGGACTTGTGATGTTGCTAACAATATTTATGTTAGAACATTTAGAAAAATGTTCATTGCTTATCATGGAAACACTTTTTGATAAGTAATCCTTAAATGTTGCTTTTTAAGACCAATATATGTTATGTACCTGGCTGGATCAGCTTATCACATTAGCACAAGCTCTGTTAGCTTACAGTGTTAGTTCTAACAATAAAGCTGTTTTGCTGTCAGCCACCAAAAAATCTGTTATTTCTCTGATGCTGCTAGCAATGATTTCTTTTTTCATAGAAGGAAATCACTAAGCTGTATTGGTGCCAAGAGGAATTTGAGTAATCCAGCTGGGTTAATCGAGTTCTGCTTCTGCGATTACAACCTTAATGCGAGTAAGATAACTTTAAAGGGGTTTATCTGACAGTTGCGATATTACCCTACTGGCACTAATCAAATTATTAGAGTTCATGTAAACACAGTGAGTGACAGAGAAAAAGATGGAGGTTGAGGGGAGAGCGGAGGCAGAGAGGCACAAAAGTGAAGGTAGAAAGAGACTGAGAAAGAGACACCCACAAAGCAAGATGAAAGAATCAGGTGATTCCTGTCAGCTGTGTGATCTTGAAAAAGCAAGAGTGCCAGAGTAAAACCGCTATCAGCCCTGCTCTCCCTGGCTCTGCTGTCATCTGCTCTTCACTTACTGCAAAGACAACCGGTGAAAAGCCTGAAAGCACTTGGCACACATACTAGTTACTCCCCTTCCCCTCTGATGAGCCCTCTAGACAAAAAGTTCACAAGATCCATGCTTTCATAAAAGGGGAGCACAGGGAGAATGAAAAAGTGAGATGAATTGTGCAACAAAGAGGGTCATAATCGGCAGTTTTCTGTTACAGTGCAGTGATTTAGCATTTATTAATCTTAGAGATTTGGTAGATTCCCGTCTTATGTTTTGGAACTAACAACAGAGGGACTAAACAGAAGCAGCATGGGCATTAACAACAGACATCACAGAATGAACACCTCAACCTTCACTAGCAGAAAACCCAAACATACTGAGTGCATATATTATAGAAGCTTTCCAGAATTAGCTTAAACCTTAAGGGTTATGTCACAACACATCACCTCTGGGTTTATACATTGCACTCAGAAAGTATTCAGAGCCCTTCACTTTTTTCACATTTTGTTCTGTTGCAGCCTTTGTTTGTGTTATCTGGGGAAGGCAACAATTTTTTTTTTGCTGCATTGACTGCTCCCAGGAGCACTGTGGCCTCCATAATTTTGACATGGATGAAGTTTGGAACAACCAAAGCTGGCTGCCTGGCCCAACTTAACAATCGGGGGAGACGGCCTTGGTAAGGGAGGGAAAGCTGAATGGAGCAACATATAGTGATAATCTTGATAGAACCTGGACCACAGAGGAGAAAGCTGGAAGCTGCTTCCAGAGTGCTCAGGATGTCAGACTGGGCTAAAGGTTCCCATTCCAACAGGACAATGACTCAGCCAAGACAATGCAGGAGTGCCTTAGGGACAACCCTGTGAATGCCCTTGAGTGGCCGAGCCAGAGACTTGACTTAAACCCAATCAAACCTCTCTGAAGAGAGCTGAAAATGGCACCATCAAACCTAACAGAGCGAGACTGCTGCTAATGGGGCTTCAACTATGTACTGAGTTAAGGGGTCGGAATACTTATGTCACTGTGATATTAATATTTTTTTTCATTATGGCATGTACAATTTTCCACAACACAAACAATTTTGGCGTTTGGCTGCAACATAACAACGTGAAAAAGTTAAGGAGTCTAAAAATGTTTAAAATAAAGCCAGAATGTCTCATGAACATAAACAAATTATGCAAAAGGATCCTTCATTAATAGTATAAGCCTATTATAAGTGAGCCTGGACCAACATGTACAGTTAACATTTCACTGACTATATCTACTGTATCTAGCCAATAGCATCATATTTTACTCCTGCCTTCTTTAAGGCTGGCTTATTTTAATTAGTGAATTACAGATGGCAGGGTCTAAGTAGCAGATAAGCACTAAAGCATATTTGATCGTTTCATCTCTGCAAAAGAGGAAGTGCATAAAAAGTATAGCCTGTGTGAGTTTTCTGACGGATGTGAAAAATGTGAGGTTGTCCATGTCCACTTCACTTGGTTGGCAAGGAGCTGTTTTGTTTATACACAAAGCACTAAGTAAAAATAGCACATAGCATGACACTGACCACAAATGAATCAGGAAACAGGAGAAACTAAAAATTATGTAAAGAAATGTTAAACATACTGCAGTCAAGTCTGAAATTCAAATATAAAGATATTCGTCCTGCAGTTAGTGGGACAAAAAAGAAAACTACCTCTACACTGTGCGAGTGATAAAACCACTGGTAGAGTCAAAGGCAGGAAGTCTCAATTGGATTAAGTTATTTCTTTATTATACTATCACTGTCTTAGCATCCAGGAACCCAGTCTTCCTAACAAAAAACCTATGTCAGTAGATTGTTGATTATGCAGGAAAATATTTGGTGGTCATAAGCTGAACAAACAAATACAGACCTGAGCGTGTTTAACAGTTGGCAACACTTCTTTGCTTTCCAAAGCAGATGAAGGAAAAGGGTGCCATGTTCATGATGTTTCTTTCCCCATTTTGTTCAGGTTCTTTACTTTATCATTAACATTCATCTACATAATCTTGATAACTTTAATTGTGATTTAATGATGTTCTGATTAAGGTGTCAGCTATTATTAGATACAAGTTACTTTAAACTTAAATATGTATCAACTTCAGCTGTGGGCAAGCATTCATACTGTACAGGCTGCAGTGGGTCTTCACTCAAAGATCCATCTGTTGACTCTTAACCACAACCATGTACCTCACTTTACACAACCCTGTATAACACATTCAGACTTGAATTACAGACAGACACTAACACATGCACAGAAAAAGTAACCCAGTTTGATTCCTCATGCTGTCCGCAGCTCTTTGCTGTTTTCGAGCAGTGTGACACATTGATCAGCAGTTGCTGTTACACACTGGGTTTGGTAGGTTGCTGTGGCCTCAGTGTTGTCCAGACTTGTAACGACTCCATTGCCAACTGTGATCACAAGGCCTGTCTCTGCACTCCACAGCTCACTTATCTTTTACAAGCACAGTTCAGGAGGCAAGTTGCTGGCTCTGACTGCTTAACGGTATGTGCGTAGTAGCAAGTGTGTGTTTGTTTGAAAAGGGAAAAATATCAATGCATCTGTCTTTATGCTGCTACATGTCTGTTGAAAGAACCTCTTTGTATGTGTTACTATTATCACTATAACACTGCAAGCCTTCCCACCACACCCTCTCTCATGTTCAGACTTGACATTTATAAAGTTAATTTTAGCACAGAACAGTAAAGCAAAAGGAAGTTATGTCTGCTAAAAAAGTTATACGGCCCTAGAATAAAAATGCCAGGAAATTTAACTTCTTAAAACTGAGCTGCACTCATTTTTCCTTCTTTTAACCTTTCTGTGACCCGTCTAGGAATAAATTGGTGTCACGTTAAAGACATGTGCTTGGGACCACATAAATCTGTGTTACTTCCAACAGCAACACGACACGCCATGAGGCGTCTGCTCTGTTCTTGATTTTGGAGAATCAACAGTGGATCTAAAAAGGTTTGGCAGGTTCCTGGATATGCACTGACCACATTGGCCTATTTTGAGTCAAATAAACTTAGTGTTTTTACTCAGTTCCACGCAGACTGAACTACAGGATACCAAGACCTGAGATGCTGTATGAACCATGCTGAAGTGGTTTGACAAAAAAAAAGGGAAAAAGAAATTTTGAAACAGAGAAAAAGATCTTGCAACATTGCCCTGATGGTGCAATTCAATTGTCACTTAGGACAACACTTTCTGTAGAGTTGCCATAGAAGCCTCACCTTCAACGCAGCTACTTCTCTATTTTTGCAGATTTGGGCTTCACACCACTTCATTTCACCAGATCTAACTGACCTGGGTACAGTTTAGTATTTTACAGTTACTGCTGGATGAGACTACTATGGTGAAGAGCTAATAATTGCAAAACTGCACTGGAAAAAATAATAATGCTGCTGTCCTTGACCTCAGTGCAGTTATATAATAACCCAAAAGGCTGCATAGAGAGGGGGTGTGACAGGGGGAGGCAGATAATTACTGTTACTGAATAGTAGATGCACAATTTCAGACTAAATAATCAGCTCAACATACTGTCAACACATTAAATGGGTTGTTTTTCTTCAAGTAAAAAGTGCATTTTATGGAGATAATAACTGAGCAAAAGAATGATATGATATATGATATAATATGTGGGAAGACAGAAAGTATAAAACAGTGCACAGCAGGCATTCTATACATCTCCAGACCAGAGAAACTCTATTAATCTCTTGGTCGACAGAGAGGTCACAGTGGCTGCAGTCTGCCGTGTCGGCACCAGTCACTGTCAGAAACAGAGCGCCTTCAGTCTGAGATAGTGACATTACAGCAATAAGAGCACTGAAGGAGGGTGAAAGAGACAGGTTGACTGACTTTTTAAAGGTTTTCAGTTTCCAGCTCAGAAAGTGCAGTCTGGAAATGGTTCAATTAGAGCATCAGGCAGAATTCATCTATTACTAGCCCTCCGCCATTTCTCAAGTCAAAGGCCTGGTTTGCACAAATTACACAAATTACACACAAATTGCACAAAAAAAAGCCTTTTCTTGCTGTTAGTGGTGTCTAAGAATCTTCATTTGTGCAACTTAAAAAAATATCCTGGTAAGTCTGGTACTGTTTACTGCCTGTAATGGTATTAATGTGAGCATCACAAATGTTTTTGTGCTTTTCACCAGATCTGTCCATTCATTTCCATTATATGGAGGCAGAAACACATGTACTAAACTAAAAATAAATAAAATAAATCCTGAAAGGATTTGTATGGCTAGATACCACAGCAGTAGAAAATAGTGATGAAAGAAGTGAGAAAATGTATTTTTTTCTAAATACTGGAGAACAGACCATGTAATAGTCAAACAGTATACAATACTGTACTGTATCCTACATACTGTTGTAACATCCTTGGATGTTACAGGCTATCATAATACTATTTGACAGGGAACAATTCAAAATGAATGCATTGTTGCAGTACATGTATTGTGAATTGTCCCCTATCAAAAACGTTATTACTTGACAGCCTCCATATGCTCCTGAACACAGAATTATAAGTGGGTCTGAAGACGCCACTCTCACGTTGGCAGCACTCATCCTTGTTTACAAAGCTTGATAAAACATGTTAAGTTTTTTTTTTTTTAAATGAATTATCTGACTCTGCCCACACAGCCACGAAATCTCCAACAACCTTGCGTCTTGAAACTGCTGATGTGGTTTCGCTTGTGAGAGTTAGATGAAGTTAGCTCTTGCTAGTGCGCCATGTTCGATATGACAGCGTGTTTGTCTGTGTGGAGCCACTAAGCTCCTCCTGTAAACACCAGAACAACGTTACGCAAATAAAGTTTAAATTGATTGAACTTTTAAGGCGACGAGCGAGAAGCAAATTCTCTGTGTGTATTATTATTTTTGGGGGGAATATAGCGTAATTAAATATATTTTGTCATTGGGGGAGTGGTGGGGGGGCACTGTAAACATGGTAGTGTTTGGATGATTTGTTAGTAGCTTCTTAAGCAAAAAAGAAAACACTGATTAAATCACCGTAGCTCAGCTCATGTTTCTTTGCAAGCAGTATCCACCTTGACAATTTGGCAGCCCAGCTAACTGACTAGCATCTCAAGTTCCCTTATCTCTGCCCACCCTTATTCGCTTTCAACAGCACAAACCCCACCTGCACTTGGAGTGCTAACTGGAAAGGTCAGGAATGTAGAGGAAAAAGAAAACGAGGGGGGGGGACTACTTGTCAGCATAACGTGTATTCTGAAAGAGGATGTGGCGTGCTAGCATATCTAATCCCTCTGAGAGCTAGGTAAATAACCTTGGGCTGTTTGCTGCACTCCCTCTCATGCTAATCTTGACACAGACACTGTGTACACTCAGATGCACATGTGCACATGCACAAGTAACACCTATTGTCACCATTTTCAATCTTCCTGATGTGTCTCTTTCAATTTTTTTTCTCTGTCTCCATCTTCCTCTCTGCTCTGGGCTTTAAAAACAGAAAATAAGAGTCAACCTGTTCCCCCCCCATGTCATCTTTGGGCCAACAAAGAAAGAAAGGGAGAATGTTTGCTGACATTTTAAAGCTCTCACTGCCGCACAGCTTCAAATTATACTCAACACAGAGCTTTACAACGTTTAAGTAGCCTAGTTTGAAAACCCATGCGCATAAAAACCAGGCGTGTCATGTGCACAAGATACGAGCACATAGGACAGTATCCTCGAGCAGAAAAGCATCCTTGCATGGGAGAATTTCTACTTTGTGTGCACAAATGCGCTCCTGCAAGAACAGGGCTGAGCACAATATTGACCCTTTCCATGCATTCACAACTGCTCAACATTGGAACAGACATTGGTTGATGTCTCCCCTTCTATTGTCATTTTAAATACTGACCATGACCTTTGATCGTCTGTTTGGTTTGATCACCAATCAACAGAGGGGACACATCAGCCAGTGTCTGTTCCATTCCCATCTCCAAAGTCTGAAAATCCATTTGTTCCATTTTGATTTTTTCTTTAATTTTATAACACCTCTGAATTAACCTGTAATTACCTGAATTTATAAAAGAAAGAACTCAAACTCTGGTGAATGGTGCATGCTATAATGTGAAACTGTGAATGCAGCAGGGGTGTAGTGGTGCATGTATTCATGCTAAACAGTTTGATACAGGACAGAAATAGGTTTTCCAGGTAACTTCCTTGGTTCAGTATGCCCTGTGACCAAAACAACTACTGTCAAAAGATCTATTTAAGCAGACAACTCGCACACGCAGAACAGAAATTCTAGGGCTCAATTTTTACCTGTAATGTTTTGGCAGTGAACCAGTGGTCTATCAGCGGTAGCACGCTAGTAGGTTTAGCCAGACTAGTCAAGCTCATGTAGTGTTGCTGCCTCCAAATGGCAAACAAAGGGGGCACTAGTTAGCTCACCTGGTAGAGCGCATCACAGCATTACTTGAATATGTCAATTAGTGGAAAAAGATGAGTCCTTCATCCCAGCATTATGGTAGTCTCTCACTGCAGATTTGGAGGGTGCCAAAAAATAATATTACGAGTGTTTATCCCTGCAGATATGCAACCATATGCAGAGGTAGGGAATGCAGAACATGTGGTCAAAGTCCTTGAGGCCCACTACACAGTTCCTTCATGTGGATCCATTGTTCCTGCCCTGTATAAAGAGTACAAGCTCTAGTTCAGTAATTATCAACAGGTCAGAGTCTTACGACTGACATATTGACTATATGCCAGAATATGAGTACAGTATGTATGTGAATGTTACAGTAAGAATTGTGGCCAATGAGCCACTGTTGAATGCTTAATTTTTTCTAAATATGACAAAAATTACCTGCTGTGTCAAAAAATGTAACGAACCATGACCCCAAAACCAAGGTAACAGAACCACGAATTTTACTTACTGTTATTGAAAATGTTTTAAAACTTGTAAAATGTTTTTAATCAGAACTGTGCATCAGCTGTTGAGTTCATCCCATGTGTTCACAACCAGTAATGCAGCCTGTGGGCACCTGCTATCCATGGTATGACTCCAGGCTATAAAAAGTGCCATGACAACCTGAAATAACCTTGTCCTCTTTTTAGATCAGCCCCAACTTACAATGGTAGTTTGGTTTGTAGAGAGGAAGTTCTCCTCATACCTCAAACAACAAAACTGGCTGAGAAAAATAATCTTACAACATGGTCTATGTAGTAACTCTTCTAACGTATTTTAATGATTACATGTTGGCTTAAAAGTTGAAGTTCAATCTGATCCTGGAATTGTAAGATGCTGAGAAAACAATCCTCCCACAAGGTCCATTTAATAGCTGTTCTGGAGCTTTCGATCATACCAGCTTTTGTATGATCCACCTTGACCTCTTTCCTGGGGGGTATGTGGCAGTACAACAACATGAAGCTAGTTCTTTTATTGATACTGACAGTTGGTCATTATTCACATGACCACAAGTGATCGTTTGTAAGGAAGTACAATTCACTTAAAGGTAAAAAATTAAAGTTAAGAAGTCCTAAATTTTGTCAGGGTTCCAGGGAGTTGGTGTTTGTGTTTCCTGTTTTATTTTAAAGTTGTTTGGCCTTTTGTGTTACTATCTTGCTTTGCTTCTTTTCAGTTTTGATTGTCTATGTGTTCCCACCTGTGTGTTATCTTCACCGCACGTGTATATAAGTTTTTGTCTAATTATTGTTAGTTATAATTCATACTACTCTCTCCCTCATCACCTCAGACATTCCACATCACTAGCAAATTTCTAAACTGCACTCAAAACTCTTCTGTTTAAAGCTGCTTTTGACATGTAGCATGTTTTCGTGCTATATAAATCAAATAAAAACTGCATCTGCTCTGTCTGGTGTCTGCGTTTGGGTCCAAATCGTCCATTTTCCTGTGTCAGCGTTAATGTAACAAATTGCTCAGAAAAAAAAACAAAACGTCTACATTTCCATCACAACTAAGCAAATATATGTATGATAGTTCATGATAGCCACATGTAAATATCTGTGATGTTCTTTCTTTGTAAATAATTGTATTATTTTTCCTCTCTTCTTTTTATTATTCTTCCATAACTTGCCCTCATCTGTGTTGAGTGTTCTGTGTTTTATCGGTTTGTACTTTGCTCTAGGATTCTTTCCTTTTGGATTATGTTTTGTTTGTTTTAACATTTGCCGCTGTGCTCCCAGCGTAAGCCTGTTTAGTTTTGTGTTAGTAAATCTTCATTTCAACTGCATCCTCCTCGTCTGAGTCTGCATTTGGGGCCACACCACAGTCCTCAACCTTCTCCCAGCGCCCCTTGACACATTTAACATGTTTCAAAAACTTTTTTCCCATAGTATGGTACAGAAAGTAGTTGCAACAACATCGCATATTAATTTCCTCTCAGGGGAAATGCCAGATAGTACTGAAAGACAGATGTAGATCCAAAAATAGGATCTTGCTACTAAGAACATTAAATGTGATTGTTTTCTGTTTCGTTTTGTGTCACAGTGTCACAAGATTCAGCAGTTAAATGTGCACAACTTCACGCAGAGACCGATATTTTCAGTTCAATCAGCTCTTTGAAATGAAACTCTGCACACTAAGGTCAACCCATGTTTTAAAAACCACTGCCATCCTAATCTGCACCATCATCCTTTGCATATGCTGCTGACATAAGTTATATAATGCAGAACCACAGCAAATGTCTATCCAAAAAGCCCTAGTCAAAAGTCATGCCATAGAGAATGTTGCATCTCAAAATGTCTATGCAAATGCAAAGAGAGAGTGCTATATATACACATTTTGTGTTAAAATTCAATGAAAAACAAACTGTTGAGTTGTAACCCATACCAACCCATGCATACCAAACCGGGCAGCCCTGCTGTACATGCATGCTATAATTTGTTTCTGATATATCATACTGCATGACAGCATGGGCACAAGCCACTCCCACTGGAACCAAACGCATAGGTTCTCTGTACAACCAAGCAATAAAAATTATGGATAAAAAACCAATACGCCATCATCACTGTATCATCCTTAAGAAATATAACTTAATGAATTTTGATAGCTTTAGCAATCTTTGCTTTCTTAAATTGATTTACAAGTGCATTAATCATTTAGCACCTGAGGCACTAAGTTAATTTGTTGAGAGACAAAACAGCATTCGAGTCTCTTGGAGCTCCACAAATCATGACTGTAAAATACCATATTGCAGGCCCAGCTTTGGACAGACGACCTTCTCTGTGAAGAGCTCTAAACTCTGGAACTCATTACCGGCTAACATCAAGACTGTACCTGACTTTAAAATGTTTACTTTCAGGCTTAAAAACTGGTTAAAGACAAACCAAAAGTGTACTCATTTTTAATTATTGTAAGTAGGTAAAAGTTGTATATGATATGCATGTTTATATATCATGTTTATATTTTTTGAACTGAACTAGTGTAATATGTAAATTTTAGTGTGTATAAAAGCCCAACCAGGGACAGGAGTTGAAAATTAGCATTAGCTATAAACTTTATATGCAGCACTTCAGTGACAAGCTTTGTTTTGACACTATGTTTGTTTGCATTGTCCCTGTCAAATAAATAAATAAAAAAAATAAACTTATTTTGTGTATCATTATTAGATTATATTCAGTATGACTTATACTTGATTAATCCATTAATTGTTTGGCTGGCTGTTTCTGTCTTTTCCTTGTGGTTGGAATACCTTTTGTACCCTCTTTACCCAGTGTTGTGGCATCGTGTTTGGATTTTAGGTTTTGGACTTTTGCCTGTTTCTTATTTCACTTTGGATTACCTTGTTTTTGGACTTTGTTAATCATCCACTCCACCAGTAAGTGTGCTGGCTTTTTGTTTGTTAATAAACTTTTGAACTGAACCTGCTAGTTGTGTCCTGCGTTTGGGTCCTGCAACCTGCTCAACCGTGCCTCCACCTCCACGAACTGTGACACTGTGACTGGGCCCCAACCGTCTCAATATGGAACAAATGCAAGCCTCTGAAATATACCAAAATGTAACTGCAACAAAATATGAGAAAGGAAAACACAGATGTGGTGGTAAAATAGAAAACTGCATCAATCCTGTATTAAAAATTAAGAGTTGGAGCAGGATCTAAAACAAGTTATCTATACAATTTTTTTTTTTTTAATTTATTGATTTGTAGAAAACTACAAAAGCTGGCACAGAACAGTCATAAATACATTTTAAGCCCTACATGCCTCTGAAAACCTGCTAGAAGAAATAATGATCTGTTTCTAATAATTACCTGCCACCTTTTTGCTCAGGTAAATAATGCCTCGTCTGATACATGCATGTAGTCACATGGTCATCAACCGAACTGACATCTAGACAAATAAAGGATTTTTTTTCTCCACAAAATTGAAAAATTTGAAAACGAGCACCTGTCCCATCAGGCTGCTGTGGCTGTTCTGGAAGGAAATGTGAGAGGAGGGTGAGGCGACTGGCAGCTCATTAAACCCAGGAAGACAACCTGTTAATGATACGAGCAGTGGTCGCGTGCGACACTCAGCTAGCACCTTACCCTTGCTATTAGATGTTACAGGATGACAGAAAGATGGGTGCACAAACATGCACAGGCAAATAAACAGATACACAAAGACAAACAGGCAACAAAAATACAAATATGCACCTACCTAGACAGGCAGAAGAAACACAATCTACTGCTATGTCTTCTTTAGACTATAGAAAACTAATTTCCATATATTTCCCAGGCACGCATATACAACACTGCATAATTTCCATAAAGCAACAAGGTCTAATTGAGTTCCTGGCAATTCAGCAACATCTGCCTGCTCCTCCTCATCTTGACTCTTCAGTCAGCTACGCATACATGCGAACACACACACCACAATTACAGAGGGCCTATTAGTGATGTTAAGCTTTCCTTCTTATGATGGCAGGATATGCCAGTTCATGACTAATCGCTGCTGTAGATTTGCATGTACTGGCCTCCCTCTGCGTGCTGTTTTGCATAAGGGTGTGCAGCTGGGATTGGACAATAAGGAAACACTATGTTTTCAATGATGATTACCCCAAGTGAAGGAGTTCAAGTACCTCGGGGTCTTGTTCACGAGTGAGGGGAGACTGGAGCAGGAGATTGGCCGGAGAATCGGAGCAGCAGGGGCGGTATTGCACTCGCTTTACCGTACCGTTGTGTCGAAAAGAGAGCTGAGCCATAAGGCAAAGCTCTCGATCTACCTGTCAATTTTCGTTTCTACCCTCACCTATGGTCATGAACGCTGGCTTATGACCGAAGCCACCGCAGGTGGCTGGTTTCTCCCTTAGAGATAGGGTGAGAAGTTAAGCCATCCGCGAGAAGCTCAGAGTAGAGCCGCTGCTCCTTTGCGTTGAAAGAAGACAGTTGTGGTGGTTTGGGTATCTGGTAAGGATGGCTCCTGGACTCCTCCCTAGGGAGGTGTTCCAGGCACGTCCAGCTGGAAGGAGGACTCGGGGAAGACCCAGGACAAGGTGGAGAGATTATATCTCCACACTGGCCTGGGAACGCCTCGGGATCCCCCAGTCAGAGCTGGTTAATGTGGCTCGGGAAAGGGAAGTTGGGGTCCCCTGCTGGAGCTGCTGCCCCCGCGACCCGACCCCGGATAAGCGGATGAAGATGGATGGATGGATGGATGGATGTTGTCAATGAACTGAGAATTCCTCACACATTCTGGTAACTGCTTTTATATTGTAAAATTAATTTAAAAATAGTGTAAACCTACCATTTCCTTTGATAATAAATCACAATCAGAGGGTCAACCTGCCATTTGAAAGCTGTGAAACTATTATGTTAGTTTAGGTTTTGGTGAACATGAAATTATACATTTTCAAGATAATTCTATTCCATCCAGAAGTTCAACATTTTGACATTAAATTTTGATCTAAAAACAAAACAAAAATGTACCTATTGGATGTGAGTTTTTTTTTAAATACTGAAAAACCATCCATCAGCTCGAGCTACCTGTTCCCCTCTAACCTAACACCTGCCTCTGACTGTAGAACTATTCTTAGACATTTTAATATTAATATGCTTTGCCATCTGCATCCCATCTGTTTCAAAGCTATTCTCATTTTTAATTATTGTAAGTAGATAAGAGTTGTATATGATATGCATGTTTATATATCATGTTTATATTTTAAATTGAAGTAGTGATATATGTAAATTTTATTGTGTATAAAAGCCCAACCAGGGACAGGAGTTGAAAACTAGCATTAGCTATAAACTTTATATGCAGCACTTCAGTGACAAACTTTGTTTTGACACTGTTTGTTTGCATTGTCCCTGTCAAATAAATAAATAAATAAATAAAAATAAAATTTTCTATGACTTGAGGTTTGTCTATTTGCAGCATCAATTTGACAGTGGAACCGTGTGTGCACACATACACAGACACACACACACACACACATCCTAACACATACACAATTTTTAGATTCAAATTAAACTGAATAAAATCAAGACAAGAGGGAATGCCTTCTTTTGTTGATCTGTTCTAAGCTCATTGCCCTGAACCCCTGAGATGGGGTCAAAAAACAAAAAAAGGCTGTAACCTGCAATGATTCTCCTCACTTGCACCAAACTTGCTGCAAGGTTTCACCACTAAACAGCCCCCCACTTCACTGCTCATTTAATTTTCTGGTCTTTGCATTGCTTACATTTAAATGTTTTGGCAGCAGGAGCCAAATACGCTTAATTTTGTGGATCAATACTGTTTCAACCAACCAACTGTAAAAAATAGCAGGGGGGAAAGCCTCTGCTCCCCATCAACAGAAAAGAGAAACAAAATTTCTCGACTTGAAAAAGATCATGATAGAAAAAGTGACTTGAAAGTTCAGTGGGGTGACATGAGGTTATTTTTAATGTGATTGTAATGTGAGTTTTCAGCCTACGGCAACTTGCACTTTCAAGCAGGTGAGAAGGTCATCCCACCACCATTGTTAATTTCAATGTGTCCCAGTCATGTATATATTGCTGTGCAAGTGTGTATTGTATTCTTTGATTTGCCGTAAATTAAGTTTCCTGTTAAGGACAAAGAAAGCCTGGAATCGAAACGGAACAACAAATTCCTGAATTAAGCTTACAATGATAAAGCAGTCCCTGTGGTTAAACTGGTACAATTTGAACACAAACGCAGCTGTATGCTCAAACAGATAAATTGGATCATTTAGGCTCACAAAAAGTCTCTCTATTTTCTGATAAAATGCTGCATTATGTCCCTGAACACTGATGGGTACAGAACAGTGGGGGGCTTTTCTCTAACTTCATGCCTCATCAATGAGCCTTTAAGAGCAAATTATGGACGTTTAAATGTGCACACAAACACACACTTCCTGCTTCACACCAAATCTTGTGTGTTCTTCTCATCAATAAACAGTAATAACAAGGATTATTCATTAAAAAGAGCAGTTTCCCAACACCCTGTATTAACATGCAGAATACCTCAGTACAATTATCAGGCTAAAACAAAAAGCACAAAAGCCACAAAAATACTGTCAATCAGTTAGTTATGACATACAACCAGTAACTACAGGTAACATTAGCAGAAGCTGAATTTTATTTAAATCTTTGGGGGTTTTTTGTAAATCTTTGTTGATTATGTAAAAATGTTTTTCACCTATTCTTAACAAGGTACATAATGGAGTAAACATCAGCCATACTCAATGTACAGCAGGGAATTTGCTGGGTGACAGTGTTTCTTTCCTCTGGGAGGTTAACTGTCATTGTTGTTACATTGTTAGCTGAGGTGAGGAGGACCTGCCGTAATTTTTTTCTATTTTCTCTCTTTGCTTTCCTTTATGGTCTTATATGTATTGGAGCCAGTAATGTCAAGTTGCCCCTGAGGGGTGCTGGTGGTGGGAAAGCCATGGGACCATTGAAAGCAAACATGTCATTAAGTGCATGAAACTTCTCAGTATGTTTCATGGCAGAATGCTTATTGTTTGAAGATTATATTTGATGCAATGTCTGCCTTGAGGGTGGTAGCAGAGAAAAGTTCTCACTGGAATGAGATGTATTCTGTACATTTAAAGACAATCTGTCATTTAATCTGACATTTCTAGTGTACCAGTGGAAATTCTGGTTTGACAAAAAAGTCCAGATTTTAGCAGTTTTACGGTTCACACAACACAATAAAACACAGTGTTATGAAAATAAAGTGAGCCAGGCTTACACAGCATGAGAGCCGAAGAGATACAGATACAGCATACAACGTGTGAACACATGCATTGCCAACACCAAATCTGAAGGATACTTCCTGTCTGGGGATATTTGTCCTTCCTAGACCTACAGAGATTCAATAAGTGTCCATAAAACGTTATTGTTCACTACTCTATACACATGTCAAGATTCTCTTGGATATTGGTTAAAATCAAGACACTATGCTTACCTAAGTTAACTTAAGTCACGATGTGTATTGTTCAAGCTACATGCCACACTTTCTACATAGAGCCAAGAAAACAAGATAAAGATAATCTCGACCTCGGGTTACCTGGGAACAGTCTGACACACTGTTTTGGAAAGTCACTGGCTGTCACCTTTGGCTTTCTTCAGCTCAGCAAATGACCCTATCATAGTGCCCCAAAATTCATTCACAGCAGTATAATCTATTTAACTATACATTTTTATTTTAGCCTCATTAATCTAAAATATTGATGGACCCTGTTTCTCACATATCATCTTGCTACTACATGACTCATTGAAAACCTTTTTAAAAAGTTCATATAAAAGCAAAATCCTCTTGTATAATAATAGAAATTTCTTTCAACAGCCTTCCATCACAGTCCAACACTGCAATGAAAAACATTGTGACAGAAGATTGGCAGTAATGGCAGGAGACTCACAGAGAGGCAGCGTGACATTGTACCAGAGTCAGTCTTAGAGTAGACAAAAATAGGTAGAGAGAGGCAGGGGGTGACATGAAATGGGAAAATAACAGACATGACTGTGTGTGTGTGCGTGTGTGCGTGCGTGCGTGCGTGCATGTGTGTGTGTGTTACAGTAAGACAATGAAGTATAGAACAGACAAGTTACCTTGTGATGATAACCACAACCCTGACAACCTAGGAGGGGGGAAATGATTTACTAACACACTGGAATCAAGTTGCCCCTGCGTAAGGCACTTAACACCTTGACAGTCCTACTGAAGCAGCTCAGTGATCACTAGCTGATGATTGCGGTCATCCTGGGACACTTCTATGTGTAAAACATCGTGACAGACTTTTGCATGTTTGCTGCCCCAAATGAGAGGGAGATGTTCAAAGAGCTCGTGTGATATTCTTTTAGGGCAACTTTGTGCTAAAGGTGTTGCTGTGGTGTTTTTGAAATACAAATCCCAGTTATCGCATTATACTGGGAAATGTTTTTCTTTTCAATTTCTGTGTTTTTGTCAGCCAAAAAACCCAAAGTAGACCAATGTTGAATCTCTTTAGTCATGTAAATCCACAATCGAGAGTTGTAAAACAGGCTCTAACCCTTATATATGTATTTCTACAAATCAAGGATATACTCTTACACTAGTCTAATTTAAATAAGCAGTTGATGTTAAAGACTACATGCTCAGCCTGATGTAAATGAAGTTTAGGTGAAACAAGGATTTGAGAAAATTTTATTGTGGGGAGGTTGGTAGTGCAAGAAAACAGAAAATGAGCCCTTGATTGTTGCAACATACTTCCATACACCTAAGCACACCAACCAGGCATTTTCTGCATGAACTATAGTATATGCAGGATGAATATATCCTTTATTATTATATGTCATTTATTTTTGTTGATACAGTCAACATGAAAATTTCTACCTGTCTGGAGGCTTTTATCTCCTGCTGGCTGACTTATATTTATGTCGTATTACAATATGAAAGGAGCTTGTGTTTTGTGTGACACATATAGAAGTATCAGAGCATGTGCGTGCGAGAGAACAAACAGCATGTGTGTACACAAGAGATAGCCAACTGAGCGTGTCTGTGTGTGTGTGTGCCAATCCTCAGTGTGATTTTAATCGCATCTGAACTTCTTCTTCAGTGCAGCTCTGAAAAACACGAAATACGTGTCTGACCTGCTTACTCATTTTTTTGACAACCAAAAAACAAATACTAGAGAGGCAATGTTAACCAAAATTTTAGAATATTTCAGTCTCAATTTTTATACAGTGAAATTGAGGAATTTGTGTAATTCTATACATCACTCTGAGATGCAGATATGTTTTAGCTGAAGTTAACGGTCATAGACAGTCAGCAGCACTGATCCTTGATTGGAAATCGTTTAAGGATGAAACGTTTACCGTTTTAATGATAAACCATGGTAAAATTACTGTAAACATTTTAATTACCATGATAACTGGGTTGTTTACTATTATAAACACACAGCAAAAAATTGTCCAGCATCAGCAAAAGTCTCCCATAAGCAGGCGCGCATGCTCAGTATGCAACGTGGGTTCGTTTGGGTCAATGACGACACGGCAGAAGACAGCGCAGCAGAGATTTTTCAGTCACTCTGAAGTCTGGTCATATTTTAGTTTTTATGAGAGCGCTGAGCACTGATTGAAGAAAATGAACCTTATAGTGAACACAGGGTGAGCTAACTTTTAGCTTTGATTTGTCTCTCTGACTTGCTAACAGCTTGTAAACTGCACGTTGTTGCTGTGTGCGTTGTGTGTCTGCAGACTATTCGTCCACTGCACATGATAACACATCACACAGTTTTGTCAACCAACCAGCATATCTTGTTCATTTTAAATCCGCTATCAAATTAGTTGTAAAAGTGACAGAACAGGAGAAAGCTGCAGACTCCTCTGTAATTATGTTAGTTGTTGGGCTCATTGCAGTTACTATAACTGTCTTCTTAAGACTTATTTGTTTTAATGTAATTGTGCATGGGGTCATTGCATTACCTATATAATATAAAATCTTGATAATGATAATGAACACATAGATGGTTTTCATATGTTTACAAAAGGTATTCGCTGTTATTTTAATGTTAATCCAAACAAAATGGCAATTTTATTAGTAGTTTTAAATCTAAAGCTTGTTGAAATGGTTTCAGTGTATCAGTACATTTTAATCTTTTTCAGCACATTTTTACAATACTGTGATAATACTGATAACCATGATAATTTTGGTCAGTATAATCATGATGCAAAAGTGTTTCACCCCTAAAATCGCTTCATTGTAGTAATCATAGCTGTCTTGACGAGACGGTGCGTTAAACCACAAGGACACCCAGCTGCTCTAAACCAGGATCTGTGGGCAGTTATCAGAGCATATGTGTGTGTGAAAGAGCAAACATATCTAACAGCATGTCTGTACACAAGCAGCCAGCGGAGCGTCTCTGTGTATATATGTGTGTGTGTGTGTGTGTGTGTGTGTGTGTGTGTGTATCAATCCTCAGTGAGATTTCAATTGCATCTCAGCTTCCTCTTCAGTGCAGCTCTGAAAAACACAAAATACGTGTCTGACCTTCTCACCATCATTAAATTACAGCTTTATGTTTGCACTCAAGTCCTAGAGCCAGGTTCAGCTAAAATTTGTGGAATTAAACAGAACAAACTGAGCTTTCTGTTGACAATATGGCTGTAAAAGTAAACAAAATTCAGTTTGAGCTCAGTTTTGGGGTCACAGCGTTTTTATGTTTTCAGTACAGTAAGACATTAATATTAAATAACATTGATAATATGGCTAATTAAAATAACAGGATTGAAATAATATAACATAATTTCTTTTCAATCAATGTCCATCCCTTCATGTTCTTATAATGTTCTTAGAAAATAAAGTGTGCTATTCTCAAAGTGACATGACAACTTTCACACCTACACAAGACAAATCAGTGTGCTGGCTCTACAGAAATTGCTCTCTAATTGCCACTGCAATTTTCCTCTATGATCATGAGAATGTTAGGACTCAAAATGGGGTAATGAGCCAGAAAAGGTAAAGGAAACCAACGCCAAGGTGGTACTGGTAACACTGTCAGAGTGCTGTTCTGACATAATGACTCCATTGTGGGTTTAAAAGTGTCAGATGTATGGGAGTTTTAGACATGAGCAGAAGCTAATGTCGACAAACAGTGTTATTATTCAGCGCTTATTAGAGAAAAAGACTGCAGTTGATTCCAGTACAGTGCTTCTTAGTGTGTGTGTGACTGTGTGTGAGAGAGAGAAAAGAGAGAAAGCACTGTGGGGTCAAGCATAGGCCTGGGCACAGGATATTGTGTGTGTGTATATTTATATGTGTGTGTGTGTGTGTGTGTGTGTGTGTGTGTGTGTGTGTGTGTGTGTGTGTGTGTGTTTATTGGCTAGCCACTCTGTCTCCAAGATAGTGCTGTTGGAACACAATGAAGCCCATTCAACTCAGTTCCTTTCTCTAGAATAGTCCTGATGGGGTGGGAGCATGTGTATGTATGTGTGTGTCTCGCATAATCCTCAATAAATCCATCTTTGAATTGTCATTACGTTGATGTAATACCATCATGAGCAAATGTGGCGACGGGATGGCTTGTCAGCCCATGAATTACAATAACTACAGACGTTTATCATGTAATGTCGGTGCACCGAGATATGTTTTATGAGGAGTGTTCACAATGTTGCATGTTAAACTCACACAGAGCAAACTAATGGCCCTTCAAGCTCATTATCATATATTAAAAACACAAGATAGATATAAAAACATGTCCAGCTGCAGCGTTATAGCTTAATCTCCCGTGACGATATGATATATGGATACATTATGTTCTATGAGAATAATATTGCTGTAAGTTAACGGACAGAGTCAGGTTTTTCACAGGCTTGCATGAGGAAAAGTCAACACACTGTTCCATACAATAACAACACTTTGCAAAAGGTTGCAACCCAGAAAGTCAACACATAAGCTGAAGGAAAGACTAACAAAAAGACAAAAATACTTGTCTTCCACAGCAGCAGTCATTTTGTCAAAGTAGGCAGCGTTTCTGAAATACTGAAATTATTTTGGCAGCCCACTAAAATACATTAGCTCCCACCCACTTAGATTTCCTGGTATTATTGTGTTTATTTCTGTCTTTTAAAACTGTGTGCACATGGATGCAGCAGACTTCTCAGTCTGCATTCACTTTGATCGTACTGGGGGTTGGTTTGGTCCAGACTGATACTGGATGGATTGTGATGACATTTTGTAAATACATTCATGATCCCCAAAGGATGAATTCTAACAGCTTTGATGAAAACTTTTCACTTTGAGCCATCCAAGTCAGAATTTTAATTTGACCAATACTTTGATTTATGACCAAATACCTGCAAAACTAACGACACTTTGTGTTTACTGAGAAATATTAGCATGCTAACACCCAAAACTAAGATAGTGATCATGGTAAACATTGTACCAGTTAAATATCAGTATGTTTGCATTGTCATTATGAGCATGTGACATGTACATAATCTCCATTGTTTGCCTTAAATACTTGTCAGTGAAGTAAGATAGACATACAATAGCAATTTGTTTGTCTAAGCATATAAAATATGACCTTTACACACAGTTTAAGTAGTCACTAATCTCAGAGTATTTCAGGTTACAGACAAGGTATATAAAGGTGTAAATATAAAGACTGACCTACTATCTCACACAGCTGTTAAATGTGAGCTGGCTAGTGTGTGTAATGTGTGACCTAGATGCTCAAGAAACAAAGTCCCTAATGCACCTGATCTGTTACAAGACCTTTCCTTACAATCCGTCCTCCTTCCAGATAATAGCCATGGCTCAGTGACACCTATTCAGCTCTCCATTGTCTTCCAGGTGTCTACGTTGGAGATACAGTGCCAACATGAGAGGTGTCTGCTTACACAACCTTTACAGAACAATGAGCCACCAGTGCACTGAAACGTTAAGCAGAACCACTCTGTGTTCAGTATTTGGCTATGAGACAGGGAGGGCAGAAAGGTGTGTTACTCTTCCTGGGCTATGTTTAGGATATAATGAAATCAGGCCATAGGCGAAACAATGTGTTCCTGGCTTTCCACTTATTGGAAAATGTTGAACATGTGCTTCCTAAGATACATCTAAATTTCAGTCAATAAATCGTATGCCAAAGAACACAACTGGTCTGCACATTTTACCGAATCTTTATGCATTTCTTAAGAAAACGAGAATGTAAGAAAACATTCATTGTGTGGAATTAATGGAAAAGTTGTGCTGCAAGTTATAGGTTTCATTCCCACATGAGCCACTTAAATATAAGGTATTTATGAATATATTGTGTTACTAAAAGGACACATTGATTTGTGTCCATACTCACATATTTATGTCTCTTATAAGTATAAAGCTGCACCTCCCGAACAAACTCAAGCATATTGTGTCATTGAACTTGTCCAACTTTGTCAAATTTCAAAACTTTAAAACAAAAAAAAACAGTCAGAAGAAAAACTAAAAATAAACTAGTACATAGAGTAAGTTTTTTTTTGTCAACCAAAAAACAAATACTATAGAGGCAATGATAACCAAAACTTTAGAATATTTCAGTCTCAGTTTTTAAACAGTGAGATTAAGTAATTTGTGTAATTCTATTCATCACTTGTCCATCAGATGCAAATGTACATAGCTGAGGTCAATAGTCATGGACAGTCGGCAGCACCGATTTAGTGCTTGATTGGAAATCGCTTCATAGTAGTCATAGCTTTCAATTGTGGACTGAACCTGTGATTTTATGAGACTGTGTGTTAAAGCACCATGCCACCCAGTTGCTCTAAACCAGGATATGTGGGCAATTCACTTAACAAAAGGCACATGATTGCACTGTAACACACCACCCAACCTATGATATGGAACTAATGCAAGTAACAAAAAGATGCCATGAAGAGAAGGCGAGGTGTGATATGATGTCTATTCCCACATTGACATGATATGGTCAAACAATACACGAACTAAAAATGAATAAATAAATGAAAAAATAACTTCATGCTTCTGGGCAACACCTTTACGGATGAAATACTAAATAATATTCTAAAATTTCCAGATATGCTTCACTTTAATATGAATAACAAGTAGTTTGCAAAAGGCATCATAATCTCTCATCCACTGCAGGGTTTCACACTCTTCCGGTGTGTTTAATAGAGTAATTATGGACCATGTTATAGAAAACAGCCAGTACTGATCATGATATAACATGGGTAATCACATCATGAATAGTATAAATAATAAAAATCATTAAAAGAGCAAGAATTAATAATGTCTAAATTAGTCCACCAGTTTAATCCTGATTTCGTGCAGCTGGCCCCATCCCCAGCATGCCACACAGGAGAAGGGTTAATGTTTTAACAACTACCACTCTCTCCATACAATCCCACAATCATTTTTGAGTAGAGACAGCTGAATGTGGCATTCAAACCCAACCTTAACAAAAACACAAAAGTGATTTTTACCTTTGGTTCAATGTCAACTGACTCATCTTACGCAGAGCAACACGTCGCCCTTGATGACTGTCAGCTGTAAGAAAACCAAAGCCTCTGTATGTTTTCATATTTACTGCTGGATGCGTGTACCGCTGTTGATGAAAGATTTTAAGACTAACTCAGTATCCTACAGCCAAGGGTAACTCGCTCTAATGTGTGGGAGAAAGTGTGACTCCCAACAACAGTGGGTTTCAGCTTTACTCTGCAACTGCGTTTTACTGAGCCTAAATCTAAAAATTAAAACTCTTCATGAGTAGTGTGGTTAATATATGAAGTAGAAACACAGCATCACTGATCAGTAGGAAAGAAAATAAAAAAAAAACATTTGGCTGTGTACACGTGTTAATGTATGCAACTCGTCCCTCTCCTGCCAGTTCGCTACGTTTCCCAGTCACAGCCATCTAGCCCTCCGCAACATCCTCACACTGTGTACAACTCTGCCTGAAATCTTTACATTGAATTACCAGACTTCAAAACATGCAATAAAATTTGCCAATGGCACGACACAGCTTTTTACTGAGGCGATTTGTGTGCTATCAGAAAGTAGCAGACAACACAAGGAGAATAACACTCGCACTAGCAGCTAATGCTACTGCCAAGTGACCCCTAACTCCACCTGGTTACTGAAGCCATGTGCTGTTTTATTCACGGGGACAGCATTACTAAAAATACTAAATCCAGAGGGATGAGGTAAACACAAGAAATGAGGTAAACAACACCCAGTCAGCTGTGTTTAAATAAAAAGTTCATCCTCCTTAGGGACTAACCAAAATGTCACCCAGTGTATTTCCTGTGTTTAGTTTGTGTGGTAGAAGATGGACTGTTTGGAAGAATTTCTGATCCAGTATCTAAAAAATGCATCTCTACAAATTAACTACAAAAATCTTTTCTCAAGTCTCATAAAGACTGAGATGGTTTACAGCCGCATGCTTGATAAAATAACACTATGGTTAGCAAGTTGTGTGTACTGGTCATGTATAAGAACACTATTGGTTGATAGTTAACTGTGGGAGGTGACATACAATATACCGGTAAAGACTGAGTTATGAAGACAGAACCATGTACAACAATTCATCTGTTGGCTATTGACTGATGGTACGTCCTGGTGCCCTAGTGTATTAAGACCATAGACTGTATAAAAGAAGTGGAAATAGTCATTGTGACGCAACCGATTGGTTTGTGGACTGCTGTTTTTAAGTCTCGAGTTTGGCTGTTAGGGCGCCACGATGTTGATTTTTTGCAACCAGCCACACCGGACTAAACCATATTTGGAAGAGACTGTGGAGCCAACGACTCCACATGATGCTAGCTAGCTTTCTTAGCTAGGTGCATCTTGCTAATTTTCATTTTAACCGGGATGATAATTTTGTTTAGCAAAAAACAGGCTTAAAACAAAATGTACTCACCAGAGAAAGTGAACAGCCAACTCATAATAAGCTTTTTCAACGGGGCTGGTTAAATTTACACAGTGGCGAGGGTACGAGTCACTTTAGGCAGATTGACAGGTCGCCATGGTAACAACTTGTCAATCACAGATAGTTTCACCCTGAAACATACTCTGCTTTATGGTCTATTTGCCTCTAAATGGGACCATAATTTACTAAATGAACATCATGCTGAATTAAAGAAGACATTTAACTAGTGATTGAGACCATAAACTAATTTTGAAAGTGTTTACTGTGGTAATAAATCAGATGAGAAGTAGAGTCATTTTGCCATTATTTCTAATGTAACCAGACTTCTTTGTGCAACCAGAGGAGTTGCCCCTTGCTGGCCGTTCAACAGAATGCAGGTTCAAGGGACTTCTGCATTCGCCTCCCTTTTCAGACCCCGAGGTTCCCGCTTGAATAAGACGCGGCTCTACCATACTGTACATCCATGGATCAAGTATAGCTGCGGTCCCCTCTCTCTCCTATCCTTTCCAATGTCCCAGAGCCAAAGGGGAAATCTTCAAGATGCTTGTTTAATACAATCCAGATTCCGAAAGCATTGAATTTACAATAATATAAAAGAGAAAAGCAGCAAATCAGCTGGTACCAACCAATGATTTTTGCATTTTTGGCGAAACAAAGAATCAGTTATCAGATTTGTTGTCTGATCAATTATCTGATGAATGGACTAGTTGTTTTGACACCCTGTTAGTCTTGAACCTTCAGATGTATGCATCGGGCCTGAAGTCTCCATGTGGAAGTAAAGACATGTGGAATACACCTCACTGCAATCAAGGCTTTCCTCCTGGCTGTAGCCCGGTGGTGGGTGGGCAGGAGTTTGGGGATGCACTGCGAATAAACTCAAGAAGGAGAATAGATGAATGGACCACACATGCATACACAAATACATGCACACATATTCACAGAATTATATATCAAAATCCAGCAGCAGGGTTTTTCTGGAGGGACCACGGTGTAGCCTGAAAGAGGGGCTTTCCTGGGCAAACTGAGGTGAGGCAGAGCTTTTCCAGTTTTTACAGCCTCCTGAGGCTGTGTGTGTGTGTGTCTGTTCAGTAAGCACTGGGCCACTTTCCCAGATGAGATTCTCTGCTGCAGGATAATCCTGATGAAAATGTCTTTGCTCTTCCTCTCCCTCTCGTTCTCTCCATCAGTCCGTCCAACCGCAGGCAAACAGTTGGCTGGACGCCCTCACACTTCCTCTCTCACCTTTGTACACATCTCACCTCCCTCGCACTACCAGTGACAGATTCCTTATTGACGTAGATATCTCTACCATCTCTATCTCAGCCAAAAATAAAAGTAATGCAATGACTGTGTCATTTTCATTCTTATAAAGCATGTCAAACAGCTGAGCTGCTTTTGTGGTTGTTTAAAATTAATCATAAACACGGCCAAGACTTTCTCCTTCTGTCTCCTGTCTGTAGCTTTCCAGACTCTTCTTTGTCTCTCACCCGTATATATTTGTGGGTTATGAAACATTTAATGCTGGTAAAATGAAAAGAATCCCTCTCACAAACCCACCCTCTTTCCAGCACTGACACAATATGCTTGTGCTTTCAAAAAAAGCTTAATTGTTCTTAACACCTACTTAGATTTGACAAGTTAAAAATAGTGTGCCTTCATTTTTGTGCTCGGTGAAACACACAGTTTTTCAGTCATTTTAGGATATGCAGCAGGCTCGCAGGAGGCAAAGAAACACTATCGTGTCAAAAGTGAGTGTGTTCCATGGGGATGACCACCAACGGTTGCACATTTAAAATTAGAAGGGCAATTGTTGGGCTTCTGTAAATAACTTCAGAGTATGGTCTAGACCTGCTCTTTATGAAAAGCACTGTGAGATAACTGTTGTTGTGATTTGGCGCTATATAAATAAAATTGAATTAAATTGAACTTGGACATGGTAGACCTCCACCAAGGCTAATAGTCAGGTCTTCTATGATATGCAAATCTGCAAGCACTATCAGTATATATGTCTGGATATATTTCTAAAACTATCAGAATTGTCACAATATAGTTGTGCCTAGCTGAAGCCTGTGTTTACTCAAACCCACTTGAAGTATTAGATTTACAGTATGAGACAAGGTTACCAAGGTTGTTGTCACATCCGGTCAGCATTTGTGTTAAGGTTTAACTAATGTGTTAGCTATGCTTGGCATATACTGCATTATTATTTTCAGACGTTAGGGCAGAAATATCATTGATTTGAGTGACACTATGGACTTTCTCAGTTTTATGTCAGTGTTGATACAAACCATGAAATATTACTGTTCAGATGTGCTAAGACAGAAAGCAAAGCAAATTGCATTTAAAAAGCAATGGAAAGACTCAAGTAGCCACAAGTAGAAGAGAAATTGTAGGGTGGTGCTAACTGACACGAAAATGCATCAGTGAGAGTTAAAAATGTTTCAACTTGAGCAAAAAAACTTGTGCTTCTCCTGGGGCTTTATGAATGTACTTTATAAATGTACAGAGATGAGAGGAAAAAGAAGAGAGACTGGAGGGAAATCCTAGTTAGTTCTGACATCAGACACTGTGCTGCCACACACACACACACACACAGGCTCATTCCCGCATATGATCTGTGTGTATCTTGCTAGCTAGCTTACAGCTAAAGTGTGTAAAGCTGGTAAATTGGCAGTTTGGGGTGAAAAATGTGGGCTGCAAAAATGTTTCAGTGGTTCAATTCACGGGAATAATAATAATAGATCTGAGTGAATTTGCACCATGAAATGTCATGCTGCTAGCATATTTAGCTACTAGAAGTTCTTTTTTGCATTGCAAGAACACAGGTGCTGATAACAAATCAGGCAATATCTGAACATTAATCCCCCCTGCCAATAAATTGTATGGCAGCGGTACCGCTCCAGCACTGTGGCCTCAACAAACACATGCTGGGTCAAACGCAGGTCAGACCATTTTCTCTAGCTGCTAGGTGGGTCTCCTGAGGTCTCCACGGTGGAGCATGACTGTAAGGTGACACTGAGGTAACCGAGAGGGGAAAACTAAAAGAGAGTGGGTGAGAGAGAAAGCGGGGCATGGAGAGAAGGGGAAAGAGAGAGAGAGACATCCTCAAGGACAGACAACTTCTATTTTGGCCTGGTGGTAAACTCGGCTTGGCTGTCTGACAAGAGGACGACACAGTGTCGGTGTGTGAGTGCAGGGGGGGTTGAGGTCATGGAGGGAGAACAACCCTTATTTAGAAAAGGGGAGCACCCTCCATACAGCAAGTGGGGAGGGACAGAGAGGAGGGAGAGAACGACTAAAGGAAGAAAATCATTGCAATGCCGGTCCTCCGACTGTCGGTCCTGTCCTTGAAAAACAGCAGCAGTGTGTGGAGTGCTCTTCATCCACCCCCACATAAAGCCAGCCATACTCAGTTTGACCCGCCAGAACAGAAATCCATACTTCATCATCACAACTGCTGCCCCTTCAAGACCATGCCTGAAAGACTGAGCTTGTTTTTGTATGTGTGTGACAGACTATGGAGGGCTTGAGTATAAGACCAATGTCCGCTGGTATAACATTGTTTTTCTCAAGCATATTCAACCAAAGCCTATCATGTCTATGTTGGCCAGGAGATAAGATGAGCTATGTGAGCACCTGTAGGATTAAGGAGGTCCTTATTAAACTCTTTATGCCTGAATGGTCGTGGTTAAGACATGCTAAATGCTTCTGTAAAAGTACAAGAAAATAAACAGTGAAGAGCACACATTGTGACAAAGGTCACACTGATCTAGTCGTCAGTAAGTACAGTGAACACCACCTAATGAATAACTCATCTCTTAATGATTAAGGATACAGGTTGTCATATGCTGCAAGATAGTACAGTGCTCAAGGACAACCATGTGATTTGGGGCTAATACATTTGACTGAAAAAGAAAAATACAAACAGTTCACAAAAGCTATGACATGCAATTGCCAATGTGATTTAACACAATCAAAAACAACACAAACACACCGAAATGATGACAGACACATGTAAACTAAGCATGCAAAACAAGATTCAAATATTGAGCATGTTTTTTTTGGCTTTGACAGTTTGACATGTGAGAGACATATACAAATGCAGTTGAAAGCTTTGGAAAAGCACCTTGATTGAATCAAATGTACCATACATCACTATTAAAAAGTATGTCTCCACTTTTGGGTTTTGGTTTTGGTTCTGAGCTGCAGAGTGCCCTTCACCCAGCGGTAACTGCTGCTCAAATAGCGTTGTATCTGAAAGGGCATTAAAGCAGTTGCAGAGGCTCACTGTGTCATCTTGCATCAAAATACATTTCATTAGCTCAGCCTGCCATCATGTTGTCTCACAAAATGGAAATTAATGACTGAAGTCTCCTGCTTCAAAACCTGCTTTGTCTAAATAAACACGGCTACTATAACTGTCAAGTCACCGTTCTGGTATCTGGTTTTTTTATCTTTGCATTAAAGAGGTCATATTATGCTGTTTGCCTTTTTCCCTCTCCTTTATTGAGTTATATATCTCTTTTGTGCATGTAATAGATTTGAGACCAGAGTTCCCATCTCCCACAGAAAACACTGCTCTGAACTGCCTGAAAACAGCTTATTTGTAGTCCAGCCTTTTCCCTTTAATCCCTATGACATCACAGCAAAATGCACGTCATAATGCTCACCAAGCAGCTAGTCCGACACGCCCTAAAAACACAGGTGGAAAAACGCTCTGAGCTTCAGCACACAGTGACAAGACATCCACCTGCTGCCTCTCCTCTCCCTCCCAAACACTAGCTACCTTCCAGGCAGTCAATGGACATAAAGTTGTTACTGTGATGCAGAGACAGAGCTCAGTTACAACTTTATGGATGAAAAGATACTTTTTTTACAGATTAATAACTCACCATTCTGAAGCTCTTGCTCCAATCCTTGTTGCAAAGCTGGTAAGGGGAACATGTACGGCTGAACCGAAGCCCTGTTTACTAGCTTCTCATGGCCCATCCTAATCTGTAATCTGTACTTCTGATCGGCTAGTAGCGGCTAGTAGTCCATCTTGGAACTGTGCATGTGCAACTCCTAACAAAGATCTTGTAGAGGCAAGATGTATCACTCCATAGCTAAAACAAAGCCAACACACAGGGTGAAAAGAACTTCAGCAATGTACAGTACAACAAAAAATAGTGTTTTTGAAAATTAAACCATGTAAACCTGTTCTGGTACAACTCCTAAATAACATTTTGAACCTGAAAATGATCATAATATGACCTCTTTTAATCCCTTGCTCATGGGGATACCTTGCATCGTTATTGCTCGTGCACCGGAAATACCACCTTTTCAGGCTGTGGTAACGAGAGCTTTCAGAGACAACATAGAACCCGAGAGTGCTACCTTTCATGTGATGAGTTTGTAGAATCTTTATCTCTGTGGTTTGTCAGGTGACAGATGGTTTGTGATGTGGGAAAGTTTGAGCTGTTCGTGTATCGAGCCATCAGACATCTTTTGTCTGATTAATGAGGGCTCTAAACACTGAATCCAAAGGCCAGGACGAGTGACAAACACACAAAACAGGATCTGCAGCATTTACACAAAGCGTAAATGATATGTGTAGGCAGAGAGAAACGGAAGGTGAATTACAAACTTGGCACTCTAGGCTTAAGTACCAGACTCTGCAACTGGGGTCTGATCGTTCAAAGAGTTCAGGTTGGCAGCCACACCTCCTCCACCCAAGGGTCAACATTGTAGCCCCTTAGGGCTGTGTGTTCAGCCCTCTCCACATCATGCTGTATGCCCACAGCTTCAACCCCCGACATGGAGAGAAATCTGTTGTGAAGTTTGTGAATGACATCACCATCATCAGCCAGGTTTCAAACAACGATGAGGAATTCAACAATCTTGTGGTGCACAGAGAACAACCACTATTCAAAGACAGCAAAACCTAGGAGTTGATAGTTGATTTTAGGAAAAAGGAGGCAAAGACACACACTCCTACATCAGTGTAGCTGAGGTGAAGCAGATGAACATTTTTAGGTTCATAGAAATCATGATTACAGAGAACCTGATATGGTCATCTCGCATCTCCATCCGGGTAAAAAAAGCACAGAAACAGCTGTATTTTTAAAGGAAACTTATGAAGGCTGAATTCCTTTGGCAAGTTCTTAAAAACTATTACAGAGGAGCAATAGAAAATATTCCTGATAGGAAACATCACAAAATGGCATGGGATGTGCATGGACCAGGACAGGAGAGCTCTGCAGCAGGTGATTAAAACCTCCCGGAAGACCCCAGGTGGCAATCTACCGAGCATCAGTGGTATTGGAGAGGTGCCTGCACAGAACCCAAAGGATACTTAAAGACAGTACCCACTCCAGCCACAGCCTGTTCTCCCTGCTGCATCTAGCAAGAGATACAGAAGTATCTGCTGTCATCCCACGAGACTTCAGAGCAGCTTCTTTCCTCAGGCGGTCAGACTCCTCAATTCATCCTAAGCACTCCACCATGTGTTTTATTTCTATGACTTATTATTGATCCACCAATCTAGTGTGTATATTTTTTGTATATGTTGACTGCTTTTTGTGAGTAGCATAAAGGAAACTACAACCATATCTTGTATTTCCAACCTTTGTTGTGAAATGCTACAGAAATCTACCTTGTACCTTGTAGGCAGAGAGAAAGAGAGATAGCAAACTTTACTGCTGGAAACCTGATAAGTCAAGTGAAATTACACACACACACTGTCTTTCTTCAAGTGTGTAGCAAGCGATGTATGTCTGTGTGTTTGATTCTCTCTCCAGGAACAGTGTGAGCAGAGCCGGGAGCCTAGCAGTGTGTGTGTGTGTGTGTGTGTGTGTGTGTGTGTGTGTGTGTGTGTGTGTGTGTGTGTGTGTGTGTGTGTGTGTGTGTGTGTGTGTGTGTGTGTGTCTACAGATGCCAGATCAGGGAAAGAACACAGCTTAATTCCCCAGCAGCAGCAGCAGCAGCAGCAGCAGGCTGTGCTCAGCTGAACGTAACCTGTTGGTGAGGTTAGGATGAAGCTGTATGGACATCCTGGAGCCTGGGATGTCCCCGCCTGAACCGCAGAAATTACACACACAGCCAGCACACACATGCACACAGAGGTCATTTCAACTGTATGATCCAGGTCAATGGAAAGACAACAGGCAATGAGGCGCAGAAGAAATAAAGACAAAACACTGTTGCTGTCCGTATCTTTTTTCTATCCTTTCACTCTCCGCTGAGCTGTCTTATAATCACTATAGCACTCGCCAGGGTTTTGCCTCCGTCTCAGCATAAAAACAACCTTTTATCCCACAGACTTCCAATGGAATAAAGAACACGTTAATGCTAAAGACCGCCCAGAGCAGGAAGTAGCTGCTGGGACAAATATAGCCATCCACATTTTTCAGCTTTACTCAATCTTTGCTCTTATTTTTTCACTCAGAACTTTCTATTAAGAAGACAAAGGTAATCTAGAATCACAGAAACTGTGAACCATCAATCCTTTACATTTATTGAAGATTATTCTGCTGCTGCTTTATTTTAAGCCTCATTAACAAATACTGCCAGACAAGTTATGTGCAAAATGTGCATCCTGAGAGCAGGCTAATTTCATTTTCTGTCAAGAGATTACAGATTTGTAAAAATTTGTAAAAGGCAGAAGAAAACAGTGGTCAAAGAGAACAATCACTCCTCGGCAAACCATTTCCACATTTCACCAGTGGAATCTGGAGCTAAGATCTTTACAATTAATTTCAGATATTTAAAGTCTTATTTTCAATGCACAATTTTTTGAAGATCCCTTATAGACATGTTTCAAGACATATAAAGATACTTTGCTATGAATAGTAATCACCTAGTTAAAAGTACATAAAAATCAAAGAAGTTTAACTGCTGGATGTTTCCTTCTTTAAGTGAAAAGTCCAGCATTTCCACATCATGTCTAAGCTGCATATTGCACCATAATTGGCACAGAGGAACTTCCTTCCTTCAGATGAATGTGAAAATAGTTTAGTGTCAAACTCTGGACCTACATTGTTCTGCAGTAAAGCTCAAATGGCAAAGTAACAGTAAGCAGAACACATTTTTGAGTGAGCGTTAAATATCCTTGTTTGGTTTTCTCTGTGTTCTTTTCTAATAATAATAACCATGGAGGAAAATGTTTACTTTGATTTCTTTGTGTCATCTTAATTACGTTGCCACAGAAAGTCATTTCTGCCTGTGGCCATCAAGCACTATCAAGTGTCTGACAAATGGGCAATTTCTTTTTTATTCATTTTTATCAATGTAAATATTGTACATATCCATACTCCTTTATATATATTTTTTATAGTTTTTATATTTATACCCTTATATTTTTATATTTCTTTATCTACCTTCTTTCTATTATTATTTTATTCCTATGACGTCCTATGGTGTTCAACGTGTGCAACTTGTAACACAGGAATTTCTCCTCGAGGATCTGATTCTGATTTCTGATCCACTCTGCCCCATTTCAACAATGCTTGTACACAAAGGTTATTAATTCAAATGTAGTTTCCTTAATTTGATAAGAGAAAATTATGACGGCTTTGCAAAACTGTCTTTGCTGCTCTTTGCTTTCCTTCACTGGTGTTCACACACTGCAGGATATCAGATGTCTGCGTCCATCTGCTTATAACAACAAGCCTGGTTTGTGGTCATTTCCTGCAGACTTACATTCTCACTTCTTTCAAAATGCAAGACGTTTCAGTAGGAAAAGGACTGAAGCCTCTATATGGATTTTAAACAGTACTGTTTTCACCTACCTAAATATACTCTCAGGTCTATGAATTAACAGTTTCAGACATTCTTGATCTGATTGCAGCCATTGAGTTCAAAATCAGTGTGCCACTACTAGAAGTTTGTTGTTGAGGTGACTCACGGCTAAAGTTGGATTTACAAGGAAAAAAAGTATTTTAGAGGGAAAGCCTGCAAAACAGGATGCTGTTGGAAGAGGAAGAGGCTGCTGGTCTCTTCGTACCCAGATCATCTCCGGCAATGATAACTGACAGCCTCTCTGTCCGCCCGCAAAGCCATTTGTTTTGATCTTGCAACTTAAGACACAGGCAGTGAAAAGAGGGAGCAACCTCATGAAATTACTGTGTGAGAGGACGCAACGATGAAAGAATGCGGAAGTTGTGATACAGTGCCGATAAAACAAATAGAAAGGTGTAACACTGCATATGACAGATTGTTAAGGAGACAAGAGGTATGGAGAAATAAATCAACCATTTTACCAGTAATCATCTCTTTTTTCCCCACATGAAATCTTACAACCGTTAGATGCGTTGACAGTTTTGTTGGTGCACAAGAGGACGACTCGCTGTGCTTGAAAAGGTGAAACAGAAAGAGAAACCATAACCACTTCTTCCAAGACATCAATTTCCCCTGCATATGTCCATAATACATAATAATTTTAACTAAATACTATCAAGTTTTGAAACAGTTTCAGTAGTGCAGATATTATCACCATGCCTGATGAGGAAAAGTTACTTTTCAGTGGCCACAAAGAAAGACAGATGATTTGTCAGATTATTTGTCACTGAAATACCTCCAAGCAAAACATTTTAAGTATGGTTGTTCGCTTTCTTGTCAAGAGTTATGAGAAGATTGATATATCAGTACAGTAAACACAAACTGTGTAAAAACAACAATACTTTTTACATGCCTAAAATAGCAGAGTGAAATTGAGACATCATGAGAGATAGAGGGAGAAAATCACAGAAGTGTGTGTTTTTTTATCAAAAGAAGTGAGCTTCAGCTGTGGGGCTCAGGTGGACCTCTGGAGTCCACACATCCTTTCAGACACGACTGGATAACATCCCTCCATCCTTCCCTCCAGTCCACTCAGTCTCGCTGTTCTATTTTCCTTTTTTACATTTCGCTCTTTTATCTGTCCATTCTGACTTCAGTGGCTACAACTCATGCATGTGTGCATGCACTCAACATACATATTCAGGTATGACAACTGTGTTCAGTCCCCCGCTGTGTCATCTGAAACCCCAAAAGAACCCTTAGAAACATTTTCTATTTTTTTCTCTCCTCATCATCTTTTTGCATCCCCACACCTTCCCTACACACACACACACACACACACACACACACACACATCAGCCCACTGCACTGTCTCTCAGCATCAGCATCACTGTGAAGTGAAAAGGCCAGCATCCCCATGAGATGTGGTCTTTGTTGATGTTGTTGTTTTGAAACGTGGGGATCTAGGATGTTTGTCGGGCCACTGTCAACCATTTGAAGCCACAGATAACCCCAGAGAATCAGAGCAGTAGTAGCATTTGCAGGATCTGTCTCTGCTTATGCTGCAGCAAAGACAGAGAAGTATAGTTTACTTCCTACTTTCTACATATTGAAATTATTTCCTGCTCTTTACTACTTGGTAGGTAGGCTACAGGACCAATTTGCTGTCCAAACAACTTTTTTAAAAAATCACACTGCCATTTCATCAAAAAGCTGCTTCTGTGTTCAACTGGACCAAATAAAAAGTGGTACGTCTTCTGTACAAAACAGACACAGACTGTTCTCCTTTGGAGCAACCTTAGATTCGCAAATAATTACCTCTACCCGACATGCACTTTTAAAAACCTGGATTCATCCTGAGGGAACACACTGAGCATGCTCATCAGTGGTGCCCTGTCTCACACATTCACACCTGGGAGCTGCCAGGTACAGCTACAGTCTGCTACTGTTGCACCAGTGAGCTGCTCTAATAAGGTTATTGCTGATTAATTGCCTTGCTTAAGGGCAACATGACAAAGGGAAAGAGAAAGAGGTTCATGTTTACACTTCACAGCCAGATTTTTCCAGTGTTTCTCCACAGCCACAATGTCATCTGCTTCTCTATCACCCCCCCCATTTGTACCACATTTGCACTACATTTGCACTTTACGGCCTATCAGTGATCAGCTTACTCAGGCTCCTATATACCCAAACCCATTTGAGACCCTGGATCAATACCTGACCCCTACGTAGCGACCAGGGAGCCTGGCCCCACTCTTGTGGGAAATTAAAATGGATTCAGCAGAGGTTGGTGTTTAGTTTTGGTTTGCTTTTGATTTGACTAGATGGGAGATGAAAATGTTTTTCGTCAGCCAGGTCTGCAGTTGAAATACACTGCTCAACTGCCTGGGGCAGGGTGATTCAGATGCGGTGAGGTGACATGTAGCAGGGCTTTCCTCTGGGCTGTAAGATGTAGCAGTGACAGGACTGATCGCTACCATCCGTTCAGGTGTTTGGGGAATGTGTGACGGTGTGAAAATTAATAAATAGCCTGTAGAGCATGGCTACGTTGGTGGACACTGAAAGTACCTTATAATACCATGGATTCATTAAAAGATGAGCGGCCAAAACTAGAATCAAACCCCAAATCCTGCCAGTGTGGATGCAAAATGAATCCACTGAGCCACTTAGAACTGTCAATGATTTGAAAATTTTAAAACTAAATAGTTTTGAATTATAAGCGTGGCCTCAAGTCCTGTACTGTACAGATCATGGGTGAATTATGAAACAACAGGCCCCTTGGAAAGGTTTTATATATCTTTGTGGTCAATTTGTCTGTCGTTGTAGTTGGTGTTTTGTGTCCCATTCTGGTCATTTTGGGCCTCTTTATGGTTGTTGGACATCTGGCCTTAGTTGTTTAGCATGTCTTTGTGGTGATTTTGTGTCTTTATTTTGCCCACCCTGATACCCATGGGCCTGTAGCCGGTAGGCTCATACAGTAATCCATCTATGGTCCTGGTAGAGTATTATATTTTATTTAAACTAAATCTCACATATCCAGGACCCTTAAAACACAACAGAACAGAATCATGTGAGATGGCATAAGCTATAGCCTACCTTTTCACTAATCTGAACAGTAGCAAAAGGTCATTTGTTCATGTCAACCCATCTACTTCCTATTTTCGTGAGAGGCAACTTCATCAATCTCATACACATGCACAAATACACCTTTACACTACACTGCGGTCTTATACTCTACGTGCAATGGCAGGGGTTGTCACGTCACAAGTCTTCCTGCCACTCCACTCCACCCCCCTCACTCCCACCCCCGCCCAACCTACATAGCATGGAATAAAAAAATCTAATAAGCAGAGCATCTCCTCTTACCCATCTGTGCCTGTGTCGGATGTCTTTCAGAGGTTCATGGTGGATGAGAGCCCTGCTGATCAGAGTCTTGTCTGCTAGTTTCACTGCAGAAGCCGCTATGCCATCGCATGGGTGATGCTGGAGACTCTGTGATTACCGGGGGCCGGGGTTGCTCTCTCTCTGTTCTTCCGCCGGGTTACTCTACTGTCATCTCGCAGTGTTTACCACCCTCCTCCGGCTTTATCCACCGGATCGGTTGCGCCGACGATCGTCCCGAGCAGGACTTACAGTAGATCCTGTCGGTCCTAGTGATGACACTGTCTCCTCTCTTGCCCCTGATGTTTATTCTACGAAAGACCGAGCATTTGTCCAGAAAAGATTAAATAAAAAGACAACACCAAGAGGCTTTGGTGCGCAAAACGATAAGCCAAACGGTGCAGAAAAGGATGGAGATGGAGAGATGAGAGGGGACACGGGGCTGGCGGTGGGGGGTGATCGTCGCTGTCTGCCGTCCTATTCGCCGTTTTCTGTCGTGTTTACGACCCGCTGTCGCCTCCTCCCTCCGTCTTTTCTATCTCTCTCCGTGATGCGTCTCCCTCTCTTCCGTCCTCCGTGCTGCGCTCTGCACCCGGTGTGACGCCTTTTCCGCACAGAAAATAAGACACCCCCAGCTCTCTTCTCTTTTACTTCTTTTTCATCATCTTCCCTCGCTCCCTCTTGATCAGACAGGCTACAAGGAGGAGGCGAGTGTGTTTGGGAGGGCAAGTGAAAGAAAACGAAGGCAATGGAAGGAGGAGCCCCGCGAGGAGAGAGCTCCTCCCCATTATGCTGCTTATCAGTGAAGGACGAGGGGGGCGCCCATTATGTAGGAGGGAGATAAAGGAGGAAATATGAGAGACGAAGGGGAGAGGGCAGGAGACGGTGGTGAACTTCTGCAGGGGTTTAAGCAGAGACTACCCATCATTATCAACGTGTAACGTGTCCTGTCATACTTTAAGAAGTCTCCTATACCCCTAAATTCATCCAACCCCATACAAGTTCTGCAGAACTGAAAAACATTACTAAAATGCTGTGACCCCACCAGAGCCCCCTTGAGGTTGTAATACACATTACATACCATACAAAATAATACATGATAAAATATGAAGAGACAACAAGTTTGGCCTGATGGTGGCAACAGAAGGACTCCCATGGTGTAACTTAAAGGAATAATAAGAGATTTGGGGATACACAAAGCCTACTTTATTTGCTGCCTTACCAAGAGTTAGATGCAAAGTTCAGTCTGTCATTATTATACCAAGACTAAATCACACATTGCCACTTTTACACTTTATTTTTTGTATGAATTAAACAAAAAATATATTGTGTTAATTGGTGTGCTGAGGGCTTTTTAAGAGGATTTACCCACCTGTTCTCTCCTGTTTCCTGTTATACTAAACTAAGGTAACTAGCTGTTGGCTCCAGATTCATATTATTACACTGCTCAAAAAAATAAAGGGAACACTTAACACAATGTAACTCCAAGTCAATCACACTCCTGTGAAATCAAACGTCCACTTAGGAAGCAACACTGATTGACAATCAATTTCACATGCTGTTGTGCAAATGGAATAGACAACAGGTGGAAATTATAGGCAATTAGCAAGACACCCTCAATAAAGGAGTGGTTCTGCAGGTAGTGACCACAGACCACTTCTCAGTTCCTATGCTTCCTGGCTGATGTTTTGGTCACTTTTAAATGCTGGTGGTGCTTTCACTCTAGAGGTAGCATGAGACGGAGTCTACAACCCACACAAGTGGCTCAGGTAGTGCAGCTCATCCAGGATGGCACATCAATGCAAGCTGTGGCAAGAAGGTTTCCTGTGTCTGTCAGTATAGTGTCCAGAGCATGGAGGCGCTACCAGGAGACAGGCCAGTGCATCAGGAGACATGGAGGAGGTCGCAGGGGGGCAAAAACCCAGCAGCAGGACCGCTACCTTCGCCTTTGTGCAAAGAAGAGCAGGAGGAGCACTGCCAGAGCCCTGCAAAATGACCTTCAGCAGGCCACAAATGTGCATGTGTTTGCTCAAATGGTCAGAAACAGACTCCATGAGGGTGGTATGAGGGCCAGACATCCACAGGTGAGGGTTGTGCTTACAGCCCAACACCGTGCAGGACATTTGGCATTTGCCAGAGAACACCGAGATTGGCAAATTCGCCACTGGCGTCCTGTGCTCTTCACAGATGAAAGCAGGTTCACACTGAGCACATGTGACAGACGTGACAGAGTCTGGAGACGCCGTGGAGAACGTTCTGCTGCCTGCAACATCCTCCAGCTTGACCGGTTTGGCGGTGGGTCAGTAATGGTGTCGGGTGGCATTTCTTTGGGGGGGCCACACAGCCCTCCATGTGCTCGCCAGAGGTAGCCTGACTGCCATTAGGTACCAAGATGAGATCCTCAGACCCCTTGTGAGACCATATGCTGGTGCAGTTGGCCCTGGGTTCCTCCTAATGCAAGACAATGCTAGACCTCATATGGCTGGAGTGTGTCAGCAGTTCCTGCAAGAGGCAGGCATTGATGCTATGGACTGGCCCGCCCGTTCCCCAGACCTGAATCCAATTGAGCACATCTGGGACATCATGTCTCGCTCCATCCACCAACGCCACGTTGCACCACAGACTGTCCAGGAGCTGGCGGATGCTTTAGTCCAGGTCTGGGAGGAGATCCCCCAGGAGACCATCCGCCACCTCATCAGGAGCATGCCCAGGCGTTGTAGGGAGGTCATACAGACACGTGGAGGCCACACACACTACTGAGCCTCATTTTGACTTGTTTTAAGGACATTACATCAAAGTTGGATCGGCCTGTAGTGTGGTTTTCCACTTTGTTTTGAGTGTGACTCCAAATCCAGTTCTCCATGGGTTGATAAATTTGATTTCCATTGATCATTTTTGTGTGATTTTGTTGTCAGCACATTCAACTATGTAAAGAAAGGAGTATTTAATGAGATTATTTCATTCATTCAGATCTAGGATGTGTTATTTTAGTGTTCCCTTTATTTTGTTGAGCAGTGTATTTCAACACATCTTTTAGCACATTTTACAATGTGTATTGATAGCTGTGATGGGCAGAAATGAATCTTTTCATCAGACTCAGAGCAAACAAAAGTTCTAAAAACTCCCCAACTTCTAACAGTTCCTTAAATTAAAAGGGTTTATACTGTAAATCAAATGGGATGGATGTTACTTCCCACATTTACAACTTGCAATTCATGTTACAGTAAAAATACAGTGAATGGTCAATATAACTGACACTGATTCATTTACATTTGAGTGTAAATACCTTGAATACATACTTTGACACAAGGCATCCATATTTGCTTATTGCTTACACTATTAAGTGTCAAGTCAGATATATCAAAGCTGTCACACACACAAAAAAAATCTGACATTCACAGTAATTACAACTTGGATATTGACATTAATATGAACTAGCTGACAAGCTGAAAGCTGGTCACTAATGTAACCTTCATACGGTATAAATGCAGCATTAACCTCTGCACATTGCACATATTAGGACACATCAGGACAGCTTGACGGGTTCAGTTCTACACACACTGGTCTGGATTGGGATTTTTGAGTATCCCAATAATGTGTTTGCACATGTAAACATCCTATACTGGTTTTGGAAACCTGGATAAGGCCATCCATCCCATCGTCAACCACTTATCCTGCGTACAGGGTCGCGGGGGGTTGGAGCCATTACTGGACCACTTTCAAAAAATGTTGTCCCCATAAGTCACTTAGACACAAAAAGATGGGACATTAAGTGGAAAAAATACCTTAGTTGCCCTTTAATGTGCATTTTACAACTTGGGCATGGTATTGTATACCTTTATAGTTTTGGCACCAAGAGACCAACCTATATGTGTCCATATCAGCATCTTAGATTAGCATGTTAGCATGCCCAGCCATGTTAGTTTACTCAACCATTGCATGAATATGTTCCAATTTACCTTACCGCCTCGTCTGTGAACTGCATCATTTCAGGAACCCTCGGACACACAGGTGCACAGGTCTGGGAGGTTTTCCGACTTTTGACACTTTTAGGAGATACACTTGTGTTTGCAAATGTTTTCCAGTGTACTGTTTGTTAAAATTCATGCAGTGTTGATGTTATAGCTGTAACAACTAGTGCTCATTTGTTTCACAGTGTTGTCCTTGTGAGGCTCTGTTATGCTGAATAATCACTCTACAAATAAACCTGGCCTTTTTCATATACACCAACTCTTATCTTTTTTCAGTGGAATGATAGGTGATGAATCAAAATGGAAATGGCCTATTGACATTTTGTGGCACACTATTTCTTTATCTAACTGTCAAATTTATGTCTGACAAAATAGGCTCTAATTCAAATTATTTTATTATGGTGATTGTTTGGCAAATATTGCTCTAATATCTTGTGACTTACTGTTTCACGCTTTGTATCAGGTTACTTGGGTCACTTTTACTCAGACTCAGGCCTGGAGGGGGTTGTTTACTCATGTGAACAAGACGTTCTGGTGCTCATTATTTGGCAGCAGTGATACAGTTCAGACTTACAATGGCATATGACCTAACTAACTAACTAACAAGTGTTTGCATTCGTGTGTTAGTGAAGTTGCCAGGGCCTCCGCTTGTTTGTTATACAGTGAATACAGCTGGAAGTTAGGCCTCCATTAGTGTAACATCCCACATAGCAGCCTGAGATTTTCAACCTCCCAATGCCCATTTGTTCTCCCTGTGAGAAGTCATATCAGGCTGCCTTTTTATCAACTATAGTTATCAGCCTGTTAGCATATCCAATGTGACAGAGGTGTTCGTTCCTGACAGCAGGGGGCTGTTTTATGAAGGGGGGTTATCACGTTAGTGTAAGTAATTCCTGGAGACGCATCAAATCTGGAACAGGGTTTGAAGTGAAAAGCCTCTTCCAGGTTTTACACTGTATAATTTTCTGACAATTTGAGGCTTTGTAGCAACCCAATTTAAAACATACACAGAGTGGGAGTTTTACAGACTGATTTCATTTATCCATTTACAATATTTATTGTACATAAATGTGGCTACACACGAAATAAATGAATAAAAGCTAGGGCTTTGTCACGTTATTTGTACCTTATTTTCATTTAACGAAATATATCCAACTGCTCAATGTTTACATGTTGAATATAAAACTTAACAAAATTACCTTAGTAATTCTAAAAAAGGCCATATTCAAAACAATTATTGAAGACTGGTATAAAACAGCCAGCTTCTGTCTGGACATGTGAAACCTTAACTGCTCAAAAAAGCCCAGAATTTCAATGTGGATCTCATTTTGCTAGATGTACTGCATATACACCCAGCATCGAACACAAACATCCAAATATAGAATGTAAAATATTCATCAGAAGAGCCTTTTCAGATGACAGTGAAGATATGAGGGAAATAGAGGACGTTCATCTGATTCCAGACAAACTGAATTGTTGGCTACAGAGTTCACCTCTCCAACCACAGAGATTCCCCCAGATAATATTCCAGTGACAAGACAAAAATCTTGAGTTGGCGACAGATCATCTACCTTAACTCAAGGCAATGTTAGAGAGATATTAAGGTGTTTGTCTACATAGGGCGCGGTATCTACTGTTTAGTTTTCTGAGACAATGCCAATACATTGCCATTTAAATAATTGCCTCCACTGTTGCATTCCAGAAAGTCAATGCTCCCTTTAAAACTGCAACTTGTCCTTTCAACAGTTTTTGTACACATTAAACAAATAAGATGTATAATGTGCTAATTTGTGATCTTTAGAAGTGCTGGTATGTAGATTTCTTTAACCTTTAGGCAGAGCCAGCCTAGCTGTTTCCCTGTTCCCAGTCTTTGTGCCAGACTAAGCTAAGCTAACTGCTAACTATCTCCAGTTTCATATCTCACAGATAGACATGATTTTTATGTACATCTTCTCATCAAACTTTTTGGCAAGAAAGGTAAAACTGTATTTCCAATGCCACAATAATTATTGCTGTTTTGCACTCAAAACTTCCTGTTTTTGCGAGATGTGGTACATGTCAGCAACCAAAGTTGCTAGTGAACAAATGTATGAACAAGCAAGTTTGAATTTCCTACTTTTGGACATTGACGTGTACAATGTGTTTCTGTCCATCACTGCCTCTAAAACAAGTCACAAATCCCATGACAGTTCCTAACACACTAGGTGCGTGTGGAATAGTTCAGCAGTAGTGTTTACTCTCAGAGACAGACTTCATTACACTCACAGCAAGAATTAACAGACACAGAATAAAGATCACATGATTTCTCATTCACTACTCAATGGTGGCAGACAAGCTGTCACAGCAGCATCTGTTTACTAACACACAGACAGCTCTCCTCCTCACCCACACAGACATTTCACTTAGTGAGTAAAAACTGTATCTTTTGTATTTACCTCACATATTTTCTTCTACCCATGTTTCCCTCTGCAGTCCAAGATGGAGTATCACAGACAGGTAATACTAACTAGCTCTACCATTAAAGTTGAGAAGTATCCCTTGAATGTGGGCTGAGCAAACGTGTGGATCTGGGTTCTCCTTTGTGACAAACAACAGTGGATGTGCTCATTGGTTATGTTCACTCTCTAAACACACCCATAGAGTGACAGGTCCATCCTGTAGGTGGTTACCTTTTCAACTCATATCCAACAAATAAAGAAAATAAAAAGATGTCAGAATAAAACAGTAACTGCTTGTCTTCTTCTCTGCTGACTCTGCAGAAAGAACAGGTTCAGGAATGCATTTATTGTATTGCACAACATACATTATTGCTTGGCGGTGGTGGTGAATAAACCAGCAAGCTTCATATTACCGTATGACTGGTTTTTGAGTCAGGCCTGAATACATGTATTGCTTGAAGATATTCTTGTCAGCTCCATATTGCCATCTGATGGGCTAGTTTAAACAAACAGCAAAACAAGCCAGAGTGGCAGCAAGTGGGGACTCAATATAGAGGGTATTTTGTCATAATTTAACAAAGAGGACTTATATTGGATAAAAACAAAACACACTCATGACTTGTTTTTGTAGTCTCATTTGAAAGAAAAGAAGATTTTTTTCAGTTAATGTGTAAAAACATGGTCACATGAGGCTCTCAAAGGTTGTAACATAGGATAAAAGCTGATACAAATAAGAATAATCTAATTATAAATCTTCAGTCAAGTCTTCCAATGTACAGTGGTGGAAAGTAAATAAGTACATTTACAAGTACTCAATTACTGCTCAAATTTTTAGGTACTTAACATCAGTCGATTTTATGCTCTTTTACACTCAATTACAGTACTTTTTACTCCACTACATTATTTGAAAGCAACAATTACAAGTTACTTTAAAGATTTTAAAGATTTTACAGAGTGGTATTAGGAGATTTGGAATATTTTAGTTGTTTAGATTTCACAAAGATTTTCCTATACAGTCAAATTTACCACTTTAACAGTCTCACATTAAGTTGTGACCAAACAAAGTGATACAGTGACGTGTATCTTTGGCTAACTTAAAATGTCCTTACAAACTGGGCTAAATTAGTAACTCCATTTGGTACATAAATTCAGTGTTTTTAGTGGTTTACTTCAGGTTATAGTTTTAAGTGCATAAATGCAGTATATTAAAAAACTGTCTTGGTAACTTTCTACAGTTTGTATTGGTGCTAATACAAATGTATGTGTGGCAACCGCTGGCCATAAACTCCATACACAAATGCTCTCAGAAAGTACTATCGCTGTGGCTATCTAACGAGTTACCAAGAACAGCTGATCGCAATTTTGGAAGCTGAAAACACACCACAGGACACCATTGAGTAGCTCAAAACAGGAGGCTCTTCACATCTTGTCTTGCTTAATTGCTACATTTAGTTGCACCTTCAACTCTGGAACGCCTCAATTTGGGGATACCCAAAAGGGCACTGTGCAGACTAGTGGCTGTACCGTGAACATGATTTTCCACTTGGCTACATTCTCCACTGCTATAAAGTCAATGTCCTCTCTGACTTTATTCATAGTTTTAACTTCTTTCACTGGCTTCCCTGAAGAGTGCAGCACCCATACTGGTTAGCAACTTGGACAACACATCAGGGATGAGTGAAATGGCATTACATGCTGACCTACAGACATTGTGAGGCTTTGAATGTACACCTGAAATTGTTCTCAGAGTCCTACAGGGTGCAGAAACTCTTTGTCCTCTCTGTCCTGATTATGAGGGATCTTATTCCTTTCTCTGTTTACCCCATATAGACACTGACAGGAGCCACGGCAGGGGCACTAACTGTCACTAACTGAACTAACCCGACAGCAGTAATATCTGGCACAGAGTGAGATTGCTCTGATAGCAGAAAAATAAAAAATAAATAAATTGATAGGTGCTGATGCTGAAATAGATGTCAGTCATGAGAGCAAAAGAACAAAACATAATCACTTCCTCTTATGTGATTGTGCCTCCAAAAATAAGTGTGAGAACATTGTTTTGCAGCAATGCTTCATATTGAGTTTATTGAGAGCTTTTAAAGTTCTGATGGACATTCGAAAGACTCTGGATCACTTGTATACCTCTGTAAAAGCTGTCAGTAAACGTGTGATTGGATTCCCCTGAATTTCCCCAGGGAAATGAAAATTAGTGTCCATAAGTTTATGAATGCAGATCACACACACACACACACACACAGTGCAGCACATGCTTTATTGCGAGCATGTGAAAAAGTGTCCCTATAGGCTAATCAATTTGTTTAACAAGGCAGAAAAAAAAAGCCCACCAGACGGGATCGATCACAATTCCTCCCATGAGATCCCCGCACACTACCGACTGAGCTAAACATGCACATGAAATAATTTGATTGAAATAATGTTCTGGCCCACCATGTAATGGCTTGAAAAAAAATTTGGCCCAAAGTTCAACATTGTTGGAACCCAAGCATCTTGGATCTCGTTCCTGACTGAGGCTGGTGGTGAAGGTCCACTAGCTGACCTACAGCAACTGGGGAATAGCACACTTTGAGTTTGTCGAGCTCAACCCTTTCTGCTGCCTTCTGTTTCAGTATACTCCTTCAGTCATACCATGTGCTTCATTAAGGCGCTCCCGATGTACCACAAGCCAATCATATCTCTTGTCATGCAATTGATACTGCCCCAACAGAACATCTACAGGAAGGTGTGGGTGGACCCCAAAAAATACAAAGTACCGTGAGTAGAGCCCTGAAAGGCCTCGAAACTAAGCCCTAGCCTGTCCCTGCCCGAGACGCCCAGGCCTATGTCCAACAGTTAATACGAATTCTCAGCCCAAGCCCAACCGGAGCTTGTTTTTTTTCCCCCCTCCTTCCCATAACACAGTCTATATGTCACGGAGGGCTGAGTGAAGGCTGAGGTGAGGACCCAAATGCAGACAAAAGCAAGGCGAGGAGGATGCAGTTCAAAACCAAAAGATTTATTAACTCCAAAAACTAAACTGAAACAGGCTTACATAGAGCTCAGGGTACAAGTCCAAACCAAGGAAAATCCAGAGAAAAGGTAAATCCAACACAAAGACAGAGTAATCCAAAAAGGGGTAGAAACCGGACATCCAGGGAACGGAGGACTAGGAAGAACACTCAGCTTAGACGCAAGGACGTGACAAAGACTGGAGACACAAGCAGGCATACATATACACAGGGACTAACGAGCAAGGTGGGAGAAACACAGGTGAGGGGGATCAGGACTAACGAGGTAGGCAGAGTAACAGGATGGAAAACAGACAAGCAGGCGGGCAGAGAGAGCGGGGAGGAACAGAGAGACACACACAGATGCAAAACACAAGACCATACATTAACTGGAACTCAAGGTATTAGTGGACAAGTAATTACAGGAGGAACAGACACCAGCAACAGATCACAAATATACAACAAGGAACACAGACTGAAGCTAAGAACAAAACAGAACTCAGATAGACATGGGTAAAATAACACATGAGAACACAGACCAGAAGTAAACACTAAGACACAAAACTAGGAGCTAAGACACAGGGCCGAGATAGAGGGAACAATCTATAAAATGACAAACCGGTACAAGAGAGCTGAACAGAACCAGTAAATGAACAAGAGTACACACAAGGCTAAACAGAGAACACAAGACCAGGAGTAAACACTAAGGACAAGAACTAATGTACAGGACTAATAACTAAGACACTGAACTAGGAACTAAGATACGAGACAAGACAAATACTAAGTAACTAGAGGATGCGGAAGAATAATAAACACAGGGCTAAGAACTAACTAAACAAGACTACAAAACTCCAAACCATGACAATATTAAATAAACACAGGAAAAACAACCGCACAAAACCCAAATCCTAACACTATAGCCTGAACTGTTTGTTTTTAATGTCAAAGTTGTTATATTTCTTTTTGTTTTTTTATTAAGTAGAGTTAGAAAAACTATTTGGAGCAATTTTTTGTTTGTTAAATTATTTTTTTAACAAGTGACGACCAAACGCCCAGTGGCCAACAGTAACTTGATGATCAGTTTAGCTTTTCAAATCAACACTTGGCTTGCCTTCAATAAAATCCATAGATAGCCTATAAAACACTTCAAGCATATCCTAAAGTTAGTTTAAACTTTTATTATCACTTCCACAGTAAAAAGGCAATTTTGATAAGCTGAGGCCACTGCTGCTGCTTGCAACGGTGTGCATAAAAACAAACTGGCTATAGCCTACAATCTCAACAAATGACTGATAATAAAAACATACAGGTTGTCTTACCTTACACCAGGGCTAGGCTATGCATCAAAAATCAAGGCTTCACCACAGAACATGGCCAATCCCAAAGTCCAATCCCAAACGAAAAAACAAGTCAGGATCCTAACATAACAGCCTGAAGCACAGCCGATTTCATACAGACATCCTGCAACAAATGCGGAAAGAATATCCACCAATATGCGACACTTGCTCATTAATAGTTGAATAGCATTGTGGCTTTCCGGAACAAGCGGCGTGACAAAAGACTGTTATGTGTAATAGAACACCGCCATGCCGGCTGTGAAAATGAATAACAGTGTGAAAGAGGTCAGTGTGTTTGTGTGCATGCAAGCAGAATTTTTCGTGTGTGTCAGATAGGTTAGAAATCTTTTTTCTATTTTTGTTTTACCATTTCCAGCTTCTCACAGTTTAGGCCAATGTTATGGATAATTAAAACAGATAAAGGAGAAGCCTAATACAGGCCCGATGTCAGGCCCGAGTGTGAGCTATGACATGAAGCCCGGCCCCTGGGGCGTAAATAAATCAGGCCCCATTGGGCTTGGGCTGAAATGCAGGGCTCTAACAGTCAGTAACCAGTACTTGCATGTGGTGTCACGTTGAAGGCATGGACTAACTCTGCTGTATTCAGGCCAACGGCATGTTTTCTCTGGTGGAAGAGTAGGTGAGAGATCATATTAGCCGTGGTTTCAGTTTTCTGATCACGAGCATGGAAGGCTTGAGTAGACTTTGTGAACACATCTGTCACCACTAAGACATTCTCTTGGCAATCTGCGGCAGACTCTAAGAAAAAGTCTACACATGCTGACACCTTTAAATACACTTTTCTACGTCATCATACATCTGCACCCAGAAACATTTAAGAAAGTTCTGAACAAAATTATAATGCAACACTTTAGTTTTTGCCCCCATTCATCATGAGCTGAACTCAAATATCTAAGACTTTCTCTATGTACACAAAAGGCCTATTTCTTTAAAATATTGTTCACAAATCTGTCAAAATCTGTGTTAGTGAGCACTTCTCCTTTGCCAAGATAATCCATCCACTTCACAGGTGTGGCACATCAAGATGCTGATCAGACTGTATTGCACAGGTGTGCCTTAGGCTGGCCAAAATAAAAGGCAAAAACAAAAGTGTTGCATTTATAATTTTGTTCAGTGTAGCTCCAGCCCTGTAAAATCACAAAATTTTAACAATTTGAATTTCTCTTGGATTAATCAAACAATACGTAAAATTAATGTCAGGAACATGGCTAGACCTTAGATGCAGAGAAGCAGATCAGGAGGTTTAAACTATTTTGGGGCAACAAGAGGAAATTCCTCAGGTTTCAGCAGAGCAACGGGCTGAACTGGTAACACATGTACATCAAACTGGATTCAGACTTTGTACAGGTGGAGTTGCAAACAGACCATCTACCTTAACTCAAGGCAAGAATAGAGAGATATTCAACAATGATCCTTAGAAGTACTGGCTACATTGATTTATTTAACCTTTGGACAGAGCCAGCCTAGCTTTTTCCAGTCTTTGTGCTAGACTAAGGCTGCGTTCGAAAAGTCTTTTTTGCTTAGGAAGAAACTAGAAGTATTTCAGTGGCAGCATTGATAAGAGCTGTTCAAATTCTCTAAAAGCTAAGGAAAGGTGCCTCAATGCTTTCTTCCGTATCTCCTTTATCATAGGGTACACTGCACCATCCTTTACGAAAGGAGAGAATGCCGTCACGGTAAAGTGACACACGTTCACAATCTCAAACGATAAAATCTATTGACCACATTTAGCAAGATCCTTGCAATACAGACGCACATTATGATACTTTAATAAGACTCACAATTACCTTCTTTCTTTTGGTTTGGTTTCTTTTGGCTTTTTTGTAATCTAGTACTGTTTCAACGCCATTTTATGTTTCAGGTGATTGAAATAAGCCATAAAATGTTTTAATAAAAAAAAAAGAAAAAGAAATCACCAACCGTGAGGGATTAAAGGATGTTGATCACCATGTAAGTTACTATTGGCTATTAAGCCTTTTCTCTCTTATGCCATAACTTGCTAATATGCATCTTAAACTGTCAACAATAGGCCTAACTGAGACCCATGCGAGCTGTCTTGTGACGTGATGAAAGTGAGGATAATGTTACTTCGTAGCCTCAGGTTATGTACTGCCAGCCTTCAGCAATATCATTAATTAATTTTACTTCAGTCACAGAAGCTGACACCTTTGCCTTAATAAAGGCAAAGATCAAGCTGGATAACCTCTACAGTAGGCGTATCCAACACACTGATTTGTTTGTGGTGGCCTGTCACATTATCAACGCTTGTTTTCAATTGATTTTGTTATTATTTAAAATGGGTAAAATTGAATTTGATCGTAGAGCTCCGCGCAGCGCATTAAGCCTATTCGCTCACTCACTCGCGTCACACTTAAACTGCCATTCTGTGGGAAACACTGTATTTACATAGTGGAATTCATTGATAAATAGTCCTATGGGTGGGCAAGCAGGTTAGTGTGAGCAAGCATTCTCAATTTGACAACCCTGTCCATTAGTGACTGGTACCTATCTGCCTTTTTACTGTCTTGGTTATGAATATTTTACACTGTGTTGTCCACCTTGAGATAGCCTGCGTTACAACAATAAGGGGCGCAGTGTAAAAGATGCGCTTTTTGTAGTCTATCGTCAGAACATTGTAGTTTTATCACTGCAGTCCACATCCGCTGTCGTATAATTACGTCGCCTAGAAAAGAGCAGTTAGGTTCTCTTAGACCCGCAGTCCTATTTTCTTAAGTCCTTATGAATTCTCCTTCACTTTCCTTAACCTCATGAAGTTTTCCATCGAGGTCAAGGAAAGATGGTTAGGAAAGGGGATTTTTTTTGACTTTTCAGATGCAGCCTCAGATAAGCTAAATGCTAACTGACTCCAACTTTATATCTAACTGACAGACATGACATATATGTAGATCTTCAAAACACACTTTTTGTAAAATGTAATTCATAGCCTATAGTGTGATTATTTCTTTCTAAAAAGTAGGCTAGGCTACTTGAAGGCAACCAAAGTTGAATGAATGTATGACCAAAAAGGAAAAAAAAAAGAGCAAACTTGTTCCTTCTTTTGGACATGTTTCTGTCCATAAATGCCTTTAAAACAACTCACAAATCCAATGGCAGTTCCTACCACTCAAGGTGCATATGAAAAACTTTAACTCCAGTAGTAGTGTTTACTCTCACAGAAAGACTTCTTTACACTCACAACAAGAATTAACATACACTGAACAACACACAGAACCTAATATGGAATTGTTTATGTCCCACATGGCTTTAATGAACAAGAAAGAGCAGCAGACACAACCAGTTGAAAACTGGTAAAGCTAAAAGTATAAGACTGGCAAAGCTAAAAGTACAAGACTGGCTAGACATTTACATTACCTACTCAACTTGACTAAACAATCTGGCAGAAGAGAAGTGAAGCCAGGGCTTAAGAAGCCGCACTAATGAGCCACAGGAATCAGGTGTGGCAATCAGCAATTCCCGAACCACGGAAGGCCAGTCCTGCAACTTCACCCGGAAGAGAGGGAAATTACTAGAAGAACACAAACAGATAGCATCTCTTAATCAAAAGGAGAAGCAAAAATTTAAACACACAAGCACACCCCGTCTGTCAGCAACGACTGGTGTAATGTGGTCACTTCTCTTAATACGAGTTAAAAACCTGGCAGCAGAGTTGTGTGTAAGTTGTGTCTTTAGATGTTTCACCTGCTGATATCAGAATAAATCACATCAGTGATGCTTTAAAGGGACATACAGTTGTGTGTCATCTGCGTAGCAAAGAAAATAGAAAAAAAGTCTACACTTGTCCCAGGGTAGCATGTATATGGTAAATAAGAGGGGGACCAGAAAAGAGTATGAGAGGAGGGGGGCATCTCCAAGCATTATGTCTCCATGTCACTGATGCCAACATATTTTCCACAAAGTTAATTAAGACATTATGATTCACAGCGTCCAAAGCTGAGCTAAGGTCAAGAAAAATCAATATTAAATACAAGCCTGTGTCGACGGCAAGTAGTAAGTCATTTGTGACCTTGACCAGAGCAGCCTCAGGTCTGTGTAGAGAGCAGAAACCAGATTGAAAATCTTCGAAAATGTGATTGCAGTTTGTTGAAATTAGTTGAGTGGAAGCAATACTTTTTCTAAAATCTTGGATAAATGGCATCTTATAAATGGGTCTAAAATAACTTAGATATCTAGACAGGGCTATTTAAAAGAGGGGATACACAGTGGTATGTTTAAAATTGGAAGGGAAAATGCCAGTAGATAATGCAGTTAATAATGGCTAAAATATCTGGACTGTTGGAAAGCTTTCAAAATCCACATCCACAGGCTCCTCTGAATGCATTCCTACTAGGTAGTTAAAAGTGTGTTCCAGGGTTGACTGACAGATTTCACTGAAATGGATTAATGTGCTGTGTTGAATATCAACTGTTTTTAGGAGAGAGGGTAGGAACCTGCACTGGCCTATGATCAGAGACGGTAAAATCTACCATATTGACATCTTCTACACAGAAACCACAAAGAGAGCATAAGGTCAAATGTGTGTCCTTTGTGGTGGCTGTGATGCTTAAATATTGGGTAAAATTAAAACTAAATGTGTCATAGAATCAGAAGAAAATAAGCAGGACATGTATATTATGAGAAGAATGAGAACTCATATTTAAACAAAATGACAAATGATAAGTCTAAGATTAAAACATAAAATAAAACATTTATTCTTTAAAATAAAACTAAGGCTCGAAAAGTTGGAGAAACAGCAAATCAAGACTGGAGAACAACTCACATCCTTCCGTCTTGGCTAGTGGAAAAATAAATCTTCTGGGTGTGATGACTAAATGAGAGGTGCACGTTCATCAGGATTAATCCAGGACTATGTGACAAAAAAGTCTATAGTGTTGGCCATGATAAAATGCTGGGAGATGTAAGATGTATTTGCAAGAGATCTCACATTATGTAAAGAGATAAGAGCTGATTAAACAGTGGGGAAAGTAGAAGTCATGTTAACTGTGATGAGATTGTTTCTGTGTGAACTGTAAGTAGATTTTGGTATTGCACACTGCCTCTCAGTAATGCCAATAGGAATTAATGAATTAGTGAGGGAGACATAAGCACGACCCACACTGTCTGGACAAGGCTGTACAGTAGAGAACCAGAATGCTGGACTAGGTCTTGCTGGGGAAACCTTGAATTAACAGTGAAATGAAGTTATTACAATCAATGTTCCTGTTCCTGCAACCCATCATATTTAAAAAGGTACCACTTGCTCTAGAAGGAATCAAAATTACTAATAAAACAGGTCCAGAAGCAGTTGTAAAATTGCAGACTAAAAAGACGACTAGACCGTTCAGAGCTCTTGCTCATGGTTGGATTGGGTCTGAACAGGACATACCTTCTTCCCAGGCTTTTGACTGTGGAAGTTAGAGACTCAAGTTAATATTGTAGTTTAGTAGACTGCTTAGACATGATTTCATCAGTGCCAGCATGCACTATCACAGTGTGGATGGAGGAAAGAATGTCAAGAAAAGCCAGAATTAGTTCCATAAAATCCATAAGATTTGGCTTTGAATAAAAGCATCTGCCAAATGAATAAAAATGTATATCATTTAATATAATTCATTTTGACACTTGAAGGCGGAGTAAGTGATTCTAATCCAATACAGTTCTTTTTGTCAGTTAAAAAAAAATAAAAATCAGATGTTTGTACACAGATCAGACTGTAAGCAGGAAACAAACGAGGTTGCCAACACACAGCCGTTCCAGCCCACGCTGTCACACAACATTCCAGCTGTTCAAGTCATGATAGTATGTGTGTCATGTAAAGTTAAATGATTTGCCTGTGGGCATTCAGCTTAATTCCAAGACATGCAGTAGTTGTGAGGTTAGCTATAATATCTCTGTTAGGAGCTGGTGTGCTGGCTCTGTTACAATCTCTTTCTTTCTGCATGTTAGCTTCGCGACAGCAACTTTACAGACAGTATGTGAACCCACAATTTGGACACTACTTTCTTACTAACTCAATCTGAACTGGAGTCAGTTGGCAGACAAATCAATCTTTTCAAATCTCTGTGTAAGTGTGTTGTCACTTTGCATAATGTTTTGGCTGTTTCAGACTGACATTTTGATGTTAAAAGGTTTAAGTTTTAAACGTCTCAGCCCTGGAACACAGCTTTGTCAGCATCCAAGGCCACACGACTTCCATTGAGCTCCCTCTGAGAACATCCCAATAGCACGAGTACACAGTATGTTCCTAGAATATACATGGCACAACTGCATGTCTCCCTGCACTCAGATTAATATCATAGAGCATGATAACCAAATATGACATACACATAGAATACAAAATGTTCTTAGTTTTCCATCACAGCCAAAGGACTTACATTTTATGAGTGTGTACTTCCTTAAGGACCAGGACAAACACAGAGACTGCTAATAAGCAGAGTGACGTGACTGTTGCAGCTCGGTTCATGTTCTCATCATTCAACTGACTTTTCATTTCCCTTCATTTTCTACAAGGAGGAATAAAGTTAATTGTACCCACTTTTCAAGAATTAGGCCAAGGCCTTAAAAGGAGGAAAACACAAATTATCCCTAAAATGAGCAATTAGTAACATACCCTGTCTCTGCTTTCAATCTGAACAAGTCTGTTACAGAGCAGCTCCAACTGGTCACTCGAGGGGTTAATGTGAAATCGTGTTTATCCCCTTTATTACTTTTTATGTGTTTCTAATTACTTCCCTGATTAAGCCAATTAGGGTTTCATAACTGTGAAGTTAATTTGGGTGATGAGATTAACTCATGATTTCTAAGAGGAGGGGGCTATGAAAATAATACTGGATGGTGGCTGCTAACTACTGGCCCAAAGCATACAATGCAATTTCACACTGAGATATTTCCATGTCTAACAGCTGGAAATGTTTTTCTTTGAATCTCTGAATAGTCATAAAAGGAGAGACATCTCCGGTATGTCAGCCTGCCTTTCATGGCAGAGGAGACAAAGATACAGATTGCTTCACTAAGAGTTATCTTAATACACCAGAGTGCCACGCAGTCACGGCTTGTATATTTGTACATCAGTCACTGGTGAAATTGGTTTTCTCAACTGAAAAAAAGCCCTTCTTTCTTCCTTCCTTAAAGTAATTTTGGAAAACGGAAGAAGTTTGGGAGAAGTTGAAATTTCATCAGAAAATAACACCTTGAAGTGCAATGGCCACCAAAAACAAATAATGAAAATATTATCACAGTGTTTTTTTTTCAAACTTTAAATTTGGAAGTTTCTGAAGTTTCTCAAATATGATTCTTACATCCTGGTGACATGGGACAGAAAAAAAACAGAGTGATGACTCTGTGACTTTGATATATGGCTCCATTGCTCCACTCAATCACTCAGCTCCTGCTGGTAGACCCTCCCTCTACATCAACGTCATATTTCTCAGGTGTCAGAGAGGTCCATTCCTCATCATGTTGACAGAGTAGAGCACGCTTCATAGTCAAGTACTCAAACATTGTAGCTACACTGTAGCTCTAGTTCTAAGCACTTTCCAGAATGCCACCTCCCCACATCTCTCCTCATACTGTAGCTCGTCTTACATTATGCAGGCACTAAATCATCTTTGTTGATCCCTAAAAACCTCAAGGTTAAGCTTTTGGTTGTATGTATGCCATTTATCAGGGTTTTTTTTTTTTATAAATGTAGCTGTACAGAGGATTTTTTCAATTAATTACTGCCAGGGTGCTTGACTGCCCCTACACATGTACAAATACCTGAGAAAATAGTTTGAAACTCTGAGGTAAGCATCATTAAAATACATCTGTGACCACCTGTAATCTCTATAAACAGATGTCTGCATATATGAATGCAGACATCTGTAGGCAAGGGACAAGATTTTCTTCTGGTTTCAGTTAAACAATGACTGCCACTTGGAAGAGGAAGATATCCTTTATCTAGATTTCGCAAGATAGACTGGAAGGCCCAAAGCAAAGGTTGTGTGTTTTAAGTGTTAATATGAAGAGAAGCCCAGAAAGCCATTTGATTCATTTGGAGATATACTTTCATTACAAATAAAACAGTACTTTCAAACGCATCCATTCATTCCAGTATTACATACATTACAGTATGTTATCATTCTCAACTCCACAAACTTCAAAGTCTACGAGATTCCTGCAGATACACATGTTTTTACATCTGACAAAATGGCTACTATCTAGATTACATATATTCACAATCACTCATGACCAGCATCTATTACAGAAGAGCAAACATCCCTTTATGGTGGGTAGTGACACAATTTTCTCACTCTTTCAGGGTTATTCTTTGTCCACTGGCTTCGTCCACCATTTTAAACCATTTTATAAGACCTTGAAAGCCCCTGTCCGTCTTCCATAGGTCCCTGTGCACCTTTAGGTGACTTATCAATTATGATACTTTAAAAGCATTTCATCCGTCATCTCAACCTCTTAAAATCTTTGTTCCTTCTCACTCCATGTGCCTCATCGCTGCCAGAAAACTCAGTCCGTCCATTTCCATCTGGCACCCAGCACTCTCCTTTGTCCTCCTCACTGGGGTCCCAGTCCTCCCTGAGTGCTCTGGCCCTCGCTGTGGTCACTTCCCCACAGCCGGTAAAACTGACTGAAGTCCACGTAAGGTGGGACCCTGCCCGTCTCATCGGGCTGAGCCGCCTGGCTGCCTCTCTGGCGGAAGAGGCTTCCATCTCCCGAGCTGGAGCTGGAGCTCTGCGTCTGGGTGTTGGTAGATTGGAGGGTGGCTGTGGGGCTCTGACTGCTGGGAAAAGCAGAGGAATAGAGGAGGGAGGAGGGAGGTGGTTGGTTGGGGAGGGTGGAAAAAGAGGAGAAGACAGGTATGAGGGTGGGAATAGAGGAGGAAGAAGTGGGGATGTCAGAGGAGAGGAAGGGATCCATGTACGGGGTGGAGAGACAAAGGAGAGAGGTGGAGAGAGAGAGAGGACGGGGAGGAGGCGCAGTAGTGGAAAGAGAGAATAGGGAGGTGGAGAGAGAGAGAGGACGGGGAGGAGGAGGGGGGGTGGTGGAGAGAGAGAAGAGGGAGGTGGAGGGTGGGAGAGAAGGAGTGGGGAAGAGGGGGCAAAGAGGGGAAGGAGGGAGTTCAATTATGGGCTGCAGGATGTCGACGGAAGTTTGGCAGGTAGCAAGATGAAAACTGCTAAAGGAGGGGGAAAGGCAGAGGCAAGGACAGAGTGTAGGACACAGGATGGATATTGGCAAGTCGGGGGCCCGTGAAGAAGAGAAATACAGATATGAGTCAGACAGTCCGAGACAGGGAGATAGAGAAGCAAACCTTGTGCGCACATGCAGCAAAACAAAAGCAGCAGCCACGAGTGCCATTCATATCCACTTTACACTTGAGATAGTTTCAAGCAGCTAACCTCACTAAAAAAAGTACATTTCAATGATGCTGATGGAAGCTGCCAATAGTTCATATTATTAAATGAGAAAGAATACCATGTTATTTATCAGCACTGGCCTAAAACTCCAGTGTTCCTGGTGTTTGTCCTGTTAAACTCGTCACTTTGCATCATTATGCCGTCATCAAAACAAATGACTCAATAACAAAATGCTGGGAAGTTTTGAGAATTTCAAAGTGCTCTTTTCTCATAATTACCCCTGTAGCTCCTGTTCAGCAAATGTAACATACACTCACTTGTCTCCCACTAGATGTTGGAATAAGGAAAAGCATACTGTAGCGACACTAGCCTTGAGGGGTTTTTAAGGCCTTGTTCAGACTGACTTATGCCCTGCATACAAAACACAGCCCTCTCATTCGGAGGGAATGGGACCAGTCTGGAGGCGCAACGAAGGTACCAGCACAGGGGAAGGGCTCAATAATAACGATGGCCAGTTGCGCTGATAACGTTGATAAACTGCAGTTTATCAACGTCCATTCTACTCCACAATGCTGTCTGTATGTGTCTGTGTGCGCGTTGCTGCGGTATGTAAATTAACTTTATAGTCCTGCCCTGAAGGTAATGAAATAGCTATGTGTGATGGTCAAACAGCAGGAATGGCAATGTGCAACTTTGACTAGCACCCAGCAGCTACCTTGCTCAGACCATAAAGCTGCAGTTAGTGGCTCACTGTACAGTAAGGTGAGATCCAAAAACACACTAAAATAGCAAGGGTAGTATGTTACCATGCTGTAGTAGCAGTCCAAGTAATTTTCAAAAATTAAACAAAGATGGCAATACCACTGCATACCGCACTGTTGAGCCACAACACATCACTGCGGGGGAATTACTATTATAATTACTGCGACAATCCTAGTTGAACTAGAAACTTGCAGTCCAGATTGGTTAAAAACATTTATGAAAAAAATAATAAAATAGCATCTTACAGTTGCTTTGCAGCTCTTGGTGTGCACCAAGGGCACCACCGTTGGCTAATATTAGTAGTTGAAGTGATGTGCACAGTGTGTGTGAACAGTGACACCATGCAGAACCTGCATTTTTTTCTCAAGACCAGCAGGGGGGGCAACTCCAGTTCCATTAGAAACAATGGTAAAATGACCCTACTTCACACCTGATTTATTACCTCAGTAAAGGCTTTCCTAATGAGTTTATGTTCTCACTCATTAGCTTGAAGTCTTTTTCAATACAGCATGTTGTTCATTTAGTTATTTAAATTATGGTCCTATTTAAGGGAAAATAAACAATAAAGCAGGGTATGCGTTAGGGCGGGACTACCTTGTAATTGACAAGTTGGTACCATGGTGATCTGTCAATCAGGATAGAGGCAGGGGCGAGAGCAAGTCATGTTTGAGTATGTTAGTATATTTTGTTTTAAAAGTAAATTATTTTGTTTACTATTTTTTATTTTACTAAAATTAATTGCTTAGCTAGGTGCATCTGTAACTCACATTAACTGTCATTTTAACAGCGTTGACAACTTTGTCTAGCAAACAGTCTTAAACTAAATCACGCCGGGGATTGATTTTTTTTTATTTATTTAATTTTATTTTTTAATATTTTAACTATTTTTAAATTGTTCTATAGTGTGAAGCACTTTGTGTTACATGTTATTTGTATGAAAAGTGCTATATAAATAAAGATTGATTGATTGATTGAAATGTACTCACCAGAAAAAGTGAACAGCTTTTTCAATGGTGCTGGTTAAACTTACACAGTGCCGTGCAAAGTCCTTATAGACAAGTCATGCCACTCAGCCGCCATCTTGGCAATGCCTCCGGGCAGCTATTTCGGACTAACAAGATCAGGCTCCTATCTGAATGAATGGGGAGAGAGCTAGAACTGCACTTTCACTGGTCACCAGGACATAAAATCTAAATGACTCGAATCTGCAGTAAAAGCTGATAAAAATTGTTGAAAACGTTTGACGACTTTGTCTCAAAATAAGGTTAAAAGTATTTTTCCAGACCAGTTATACTTCTAATATGCATGAGTCACCTCCTTCGCACATTTGCAGTGCAGACCCTTACGTCGGTGTAACCACACGATTGGGTGAAATATGATTCCCGCTTTGTCTGTTAAAAGCAGACGATTGGCTTTCTAGCGGGAGGGGTGGGACAACCGTTATGGGCTTTCCCCATAGAGTTGTATGAGGATGTGATTGAGTTGCATGTCACCTCTAAAATGTCTCTGATCTGACTCACTCTTGCCTGATTGACAGGTCGCCATAGTAACAACTTGTGCATTGATAGATAACATAGATAATCCTGCCCAAAAGCATACTCTGATTTAAGGTCTATTTGCCTCTAAATGGGACCATAATTTACTAAGTGATCATCATGTTGTATTGAAGAAGATGTGAAACTAGATAGATAGGTTTATTCTTACAATATTTATCTCTATAACAAGTCATAGAGTGAAATTGAGTTTTGTAACTCCCTCCTGCTACATAGCAGACAATATACATTAATTAAGAATCAATTATGAAAAAAGGTAAACAGAAATAAACTATCATCACTGAAGCAATGCTGAGGAGTTTAAGAGCCTGATAACTTGGGGGAAAAGCTGCTTTGCAATAGGGTGGTGTGCAGAAACTTCTATCTCTCTTCCCAGAAGGCAGCAGGGAGAACAGGCTGTGGCTGAGGTGGGTCTGCGCAGGCACCTCACCTCACCGATATCACCGATGCTCGGGAGATGGGTACCAATGATGTTCTAAGCAGGTTTAATCACCCGCTGCAGAGCCCTCCGGTCCTTGGAGGTGCACATCCCATGTCAGATTGTAATGTTTCCAGTCAGGATGCTTTCTATTGCTTCTCTGTAAAAGCTGACAAGAACTTGGCACAGGAATTTGGCCCTCTTAAGCTTCCTGAAGAAACAGAGTTGCTTCTGAGCTTTCTTCACCAACGTAGAGAAGTTAGATGACCATGTTAGGTTTTCTGTAATGCTGATTCCCACGAACCACTGATGAAGACAGGAGTGCATGTTTTATCTCCTTCTTCCTAAAATCAAGGATCAGCTCCTTGGTCATGGAACACTGAATTTCCTCCCAATATGAAGTCTCATTGTTGTTTAAAATCTGGTCAATGATGGTGGTGTCGTCTGCAAACTTCACAACAGAGTTGTCTTCATGTCGAGGGATGCAGTCGTGGGTGTACAGCATTAACAGGAGGGAGCTGAGCATACAGCCTTGGGGGGGCTCCCATGTTGAGTACTATAGTGGACGTGAGTCCGCCAGTCCAAACTACAATATCCAATTGTGAAGTGTTGTCTTTAAACCCAGATTGCTGAGTTTGCTGATACGTTTCAGAGATTGTGTTGAATGCTGAGCTGAAATCCACAAACAGCATTCTGATGCAGGTGTTGTTTTTCCTCAATGCGTGCGAGGACTGAGTGGATGACAGTGGAGATGGCATCCTCTGTGGATCTGTTGGTTCTGAAAGCAAACTGGTGGCTGGCTGGGATGTTATTCTTTATGTGCTGAAGATCCAGTTTCTCAAAGCACTTCATCAAAATGGGGGTGAGTGCCACAGGGTGGTAGCCCTTCAGACTAGACACTGCAGACTTTTCAGGTATTGGAACGATAGTGGCTGTCTTGAAGCGGGTGGGAACCCTCTCCTGAGACAGTGAGATGTTGAAAATATCAGTAACAACATCAACTAGCTGATTGCCACAGGTTTTTAGTACATGGCCAGGCACTTTGTCAGGCCCAGCTGCGTTACTCATAGCAGACTCTCCTTACATCTGCTGTGGATATTGACAGTGGCCAGTGCTCTGGAGTTGGAGTAGATTTTACAGCTGACTCTTTGTTGAAGAGATCAAAGCGAGCATAAAAGGTGTCAAGTTCATCTGGTAATGTGGCCTCACACATGATGGGGGAGCTCCTGCTTTTGTAGCCTGTGATGTTTTTGATGGCCTGCCACATATCTTTGGTGTTGCTGGTGCTGAGGTCTCTCTCCAGTCTTTGCTAATGTCTCCGTTTTGCCTCCTTGATGCCGGCTTTCAGTCTCACTCTGGCAGACCAGCCGAAAAAGCAGCTTTTTTGGCTCTGGATAGAGCCCTCACCTCTTTATACATCGAGGCCTTCTGATTGGGGAATGATTTTATAGTTTTAGTGATCACCACATCATCAACACATTTGCTGATGTAAGATATCACTGATGATGTATATTCTTCAAGGTTGATGTGGCTCTCCTGGGGAGCGACCTCTCTGAACATACTCCAATCTGTGCTCCCAAAATAGCCCTGTAGAGCTCCTGTAGATTCATCTGTCCAAACTTTCTCTGTTTTAATTGTTTGCTTGACCCTTTTAATCAGCTGGGTGTAAGTGGGTAAGTGGGAGGGAGAGAAATATGGTCAGATAAACCAAAATGGTGACGGGAGAGGGCTTTGTAGCTGCCAGGAATATTGGTGTAGACGTGGTAAAGTGTGTTTGTTGCTTTGGTGGGGATGTGGACATGCTGGTGGACTTTAGGTAATACTGTTCTGAGATTTGTTTGATTAAAATCACCAGGAACGATAAAAACACCATCAGGTTGTTTTATCATGTGACTGCTGATGACCTCATACAGCTCCTGTAGTGCATTTTAAGGGCCCGAACACAAAACCATGCGAGGTCCCTGTTGAAACTGTAGGGTTTTTTTTTTCTTTCTGCAAAGTAACCTCTAGTTTGGGGGCCTATGCATAGTAACCTCCAGTTTGGGGGCCTAATCATGCTTGAAAACTCACAAAAGCTTTGCACATAATTCAGACGCAGCGAAAAAGTTCATTTATTATGGGTTTCCCGCATGGGTGTGGCAAAATGGCTCGCTAACGCCCCCTACAGAGCAGCCCCCGGACAAAGTTTCACCTATGTGCACAAAATTTCTGTGGTAGATCTATCATGTCCAGACGCTCAAAAAAGCCTCTTGGAGTGATGCACAACACCCAACAGGAAGACAGCCATTTTGGATTTTATGGTCATTTTGGTGATTTACACACTCCATACTTTAAAGAACTCCTCCTAGGAATTTAGTGCGATTGACTTCAAACTTCTGCTGTGCATTCTAAAGACATTGACAATGAAAAGTTGTGCTATCTGTGAGTTTTCGTCAATGGGTGTGTCCATGGCATCTAAAATCGATGATTCGCCGTGAAACAGGAAATTGTTATCACTTCAGTGTGCACGCTCAGATCTGCGCCAAACTGTACATGTAGGATGAGAGTCCGGCCCTGAGCACATCCATATGCCAACAAAAACACAATGTCATAGCGCCACCTGCAGGCAACAGGAAGTGTCACGTTTTACGCTGTTTTGTACTACTCCCAACATATTTACCTGCTACCTGCTTCAAAACAGAAGAGCCTTAAGACATTGATGATGCTATGTTGTGAATCGGACAACATATAACGGATAACGGCATGTCCACAGAGGAAGTTGTTGTAACTTTGCTGTACATGCTCATATCTCTACCAAATTTCACACATTTGATAAGGGTCACACCCTGAACTTACATCTACAGATCAAAATTCACTCAACCTCATAGCGAAACCTGCTGGAATCAGGAAGTGTCCCCTCAAAGATGCAGCCCCTGTGCACTGAATCACCAAGATGCACAAAACATTTGTGGTACACGTATCATCCCAAGACACACAAAAAGCCTCTTGAAGCCATACCCAAAATCAGCCATTTTGATTTGAATGTGCAATTACAGCCCATTTATGGCCTTTTAAAAGGTCTGTTCTTTAACAAACTCCTCCAAGGTAATTAATCAGATCGACTTAAATTTTCGACAAAGACAAGTTGTGCTATCTGTGAGTTTTTGTCTATGGGCGTATCTGTGGCATAGCGTCAAACATCAACTCTTCACCATGACACAGGAAGTCGTAACTTCAATGTATATGCTCACATCTGCACAAAACTTTATGTGCTTGATAACTGTCCCGCCCTGAGCACATCTACACGCCAATATTCATTTATTATCATAACACCAGGTGCTATGTAGCGCCACAAAGAGCTACAAGTGCGAGGGCCCGCCCAATGCTGCTTGCATTTTGAATTTGCATCTGGAGGAATGTAAGCAGCAACTACAAAAACACTGGAGAATTCTCTGGGCAGATAGTATGGCTGACATCTCAACATTAAAAATTTCACATCTGCTAAACATCCACTTTAGCTACGTTTGAGCACCAAGCATTATTTATGTAGATATACAGTCCTTCTCCCCTCGTCTTACCGGACTCTACTGTCCTGTCTGTGTGGAATAAACTCCTCCCGTCAAGTGGGACAGCTTCCACAGGTAAAGCTGCTATGCAGCCAGGTCTCGTAACCGTTGCTAGTTATCGTTTCCAGATCCTTTGCACTCAGTCCAGTCCCTACACTGTCTTTTCCAATATTGATTAATGTATTTCTGTCATAGGTGATCATAATTAGACGAGTTTCTGCAAAAAACCCAAAACAGATTAAAAGCAAAAATATAGCAAAAATTAAGGGAGCTACTGGTCACCGCAGCTACATGCGCTGCCATTGTTGATTCAGAACATAAACTCATTATGAAAGTGTTTAGTAAGGTAATAAAGCAGTTGAGAAGTAGGGTAATTTTTCCATTATTTCTAATGGAGCCGGACTTCTTTTTGCAACCAGAAGAGTTGCCCCCTGCTGGCTGTTCAATAGAATGCAGATTTAAGGGACTTGTGCACTGCCTTTGCGTATCAGACCGGAAGCTTCCTGCTTGGTTGTAAACCAAGAAATTGCAACTTTTGGAGGGAGGGACGGTAAAAATTGCCTTGGGGTCAGTAAGTTTAAAAAAAACAGGCCTGGTGGGGCATATTGCAAGAAAGTTTAACAACATTTTTACTGATTACATTACGGTAGCTGAGATTACAGAGTTGTAAAAAAGTTGTAAAACAGTCGAGCAGTGTTTTTGTGTCCCATAAACTTTTAACCCATCTGATACTTCAACTGGACTTCAATTGAAATATTTTGCACATCACTACACAAACTGCCATACTACACATATTGTTCATTCTTTTTTATATATATCTTGTCAATTTCAAATTTTATATATTTATGTTTATTGTTAGGCACCAAGTAACCAAAGCAAATTAATTTTATCATTAAACTTATGTGGCAATAAAGCTCATTCTGATATATATACTTAGATTACAGTATATGGTTTGCACTGTATGCTTATAAGCTCAATGTTAATATACTTTTCCAGCTGTATTTAATCAGCTTTCCCTTTCCAGTCTGTTAAAGGAGCACTAGCATGATACACAGAAAACACAGCGGTGGAACAATGGGAAAGTGAAATCCATGCTCACACACAAATAAGCATAGCAGTGGAGGGACACAGGGGAGTGAAAATCAAGCTTACCTAAAACAAATAAAGCAAGGGAGGAAAGATTGAACTCAGAGTGAAAAAAACAACAGTGAGACAAAAAGCAAAAATCAAGCTCATTCAGAGCATGCACGTCAGGAAAAATAATGTGAACGAATAAAAGTCAAGCTTACCCAGACAAATCCTAGTAGTAGGGAACCAGGAAAAAACAAGCTTACTCAGGGTAAGCAGTGACAAGAAACAAACCAAACTTACCCTGGTGTGGGGGTACCTTCCTCCAGGGTGGAGGCAGTGTTGGTTCCATTGGTGAGGGTACTTTGAGAGGGCATGACCAGTGAGAGGGTGACACTGGTTTTACTAGTACTCTGGCTATTGGAGTAGGGCACTGACACAGGGTAGATACGTCCACCTGGTAGAAGGGTAGAGGACAAACATGTAAAAACCTCACATTACATGATTAAATCCTGTTTATTTCAGAAGCATTTCTAAAGGTTTGTCAAGCAATAAGTTAAAGGAAATGCCTGAGGTACACCAGTGTTTTTTATACCTTTCACAAATACTTTAATCAAGACAAACAGACCTTGTGTGCAGCCTCAGCATAAAATGGGCACCCTGGGAACTTGGAGTAAATTTCTGCCTGGACTTAGTTATTCTGTCTCTATGTAGTATTCTTGGCAACACCTTTCTTTTTGTAAAGGCTCAGATGTGGTAAAACCTAGTATTATTATTTCAAGATTTCTTTTGAAGTATAGCTTTCCACTGGTGATAAATTTTCAGTGTAGGATTAGTTTAAATCCATGTCTGACCCTAAACAGTCCTACAAGTTTAAAGCTCCCAATCAAGTTGTTCTGGCCTGAACGAAGTCCTTTAACACTGGTCCAATCAGATACTTATCAGATTACCTAAATGTTGATTAAAAATGTATCTGACTCACTGAAATAACCACTGTAGACTACTCAATTAGGCACACATTATTTTTCACAAGCTACTTCCTGGTTTAGAACTATAAAGCTTTATTTATTTATTATTTTTAAGATACTGATTCCTAGTTCATGTTATAATGATTCTTAGTTCCTAGATTCTAATATGGCTATACTATACCATAAATGTTCTAAAGATTTAAATTAAAATGCTTAATCTAATTATAAGTTTCTATATTGTAAATATTAATAGCAGTAGTAAATATTAATAGCAGTGGGACCATCGATGGTCCCAAACCCCCATCGATGATCAACTTATAAAATGCTGAATAGTTTTACCTCTCCAGGCCTCAAAAATATATTCAAATAAAAAAACTGAGAAGTAAAAAAATATTTTCAGCTTGAAGTGCTAATAGCTCATAAAAAATATGTAAGCTATGACAAGTTGAGTGAGTTGACTTTGTTTTAAATGGTTACAAGCCAAAATAGTCGACTTTTCAACGTTCTCTATAAATTTGACTAAAATACTTCCACATCCTTCTACAATAAGTTTTAAATGAGTACCCTTGGTGGTTGGGCTAGTGTGGAGGCCTGTTCCCTGAGCAGTGGTGGAAACTTAAACCACTCCCAGAATGCCCTTTCTTACCCTGTGTGGGCGTGACCGCTCCGTCAGCCAGCGGGTAGTTGAGCGTGCGGATGAGCAGGGTCATGTCCTCGTGCCGAGAACAGTACGCCGCCCTCTGACGGCCAGATACGTAGACGTCGTGGTGCAGCCGTTTGACGCGGTCCACCACAGACTGAGCCACTGCCTCCAGACTGGTCTGCTGGGCCAGCTCTGCTGCTACCATGGCAACGATTTCCTACAATGTACAGGAAAGGAGACAGGGAGTCAGAAAAAGAAAGACTGATACTAGAGATGATGAACTAGAGAAGATGATGAGGATGAAACAAAGAAGTGAAAGTGAGCAGAGAAGACAAGACACAAGATGCCGATAAGAAATAGAGAGAAAATGCAATAAGTGAGAAAAATAAAACCAAACCAAAAGTAGTCGAGAAAACAGGACCTGGAATACAAGAAGAGGCAAGGAGGAAACAACAACATAGTAAGAAAAAAATGACATCAATGAAAAGGAGAAAAGAGGAGGTTTTGGTAGGAGATGATAGGAGGCACAGTAAGGAAGAAAGGAAGGAACATGACAGAAGGGTTAAGAAAGCAGATTTAGATTAAAAAAGAAAGATATGAAATAAGTGGCTTAGGGTAGGTGGTTTGCAAAAGAAGAAAGAGAAACATGAAAAAAAAATCAAGTAGAAGGAACTTAGTTGAGGTAGTAAGAAATTGTCAAGATGAATCTGCTAACCTGATTGGCCTGTTCTGGACCGTGGGCAGACTCAAGGGCATTGATGAGACCTTCTGACATCAGCAGTAAGAAGCCTGTTACGTTGTCCAAAGACTGGCTGCCATGAATCTCTGGCTCTGCGATGACTGGCTTCGTCTTGGCCGCACTGAGGGTGGAGGAGGACAGGATGAAAGTTAGTAGATAAGTTAAAGAGAGAGAAAGAGTAAAACATGTATCAACAGGGACTGGAAAAGAGAGATGAAGTGGAAGGAGAGAGAAAGAGGCAGAATCTGTGACAAAAAGAGCACCTGACCTATAAACAATAAACCTAGCTTATCTTAAAGATCCAAAAAAAATGTTTATACTTTGTCCAAATCAAATTTCCTGCACTCCCTTTGATGGCGTTTAAGAAGAAATTCTATAAAGATTATATTGCGTGTCTAATTGGGTATCATAATTGGAATTACTCATAGAAATCTGAGCCTGATTTGCTTGGTCTGGACTGCAGACAGAAACAGGAAATGAGAAGTGTGAGAGAGGGGCCCCCAGATCATGGAATTTCAAGAGGCTCAGCTGTGGTAAAAGAGAGGCTGGGACAGAGTCTGACTGGATAATAAAGACCATAATATGGAGACAGCTCCACTCTTCAAAATATACACACACTGCTACAAAATCACACAAAGACTATACTTTAATTTGTTTTGAATTATGTTTTCACTTAAATCACAGTTCTTTAAGTATAAGTTTGATATTCTGGGAAGTACATTCATTCGATCTCTTGCCGAGAAGGAAAGAAGACCAACACCCCTCTCTCCAGTTTTCTCAATGATGCCACTCCAAAAAGCTAGATGAGAGGCTAGTACACCACTGTTCCTCTTCAAAAGTTATCCCCCACTGTTTGTCATCATGCCTCTTTGCCACTTGTCGTAATGAGTCCAAAGCACCGTGTGGAGCTTGGTGGTCGTGTGGTTATCTGTGTCATGTACTAGAGCCAAAAAGTTATTTTTAAAATAATTCCCTACTGCAGCTTTAAGACTGGAAAGCAGCTATTAAATCACCTATTAAAAAATCTGCCTACAGGCACAGCTAAAATTTTACTAATTAACAAGTTATATCTTGTTTGCTAAATCCATACAGAAATACAACAATCATAGCGATTTCTTGGAGTCTCCACGGGTTGCATCAGGGAGACAACAAAACTTCAGGAATGTACTGTGCCGGACCAATAAATATTTCAAGCACACAAATCCCCATAAAACAAAAACTTGTTTTCAGATTTCAGTTTGTGTATGGATTAAACAAATAAGATATCAACTAATAAAATTCAGAGGTGCTGGCAGATGGATTTAGTTGCCTTTGGACAAAGCCAGGCTAGCCTGGCTAGCTAGACATTTTTTCATAACCTCCTATGTGTTACTGCTGAATTCAGTGTGTTTTGTCTCACCAACTTTGAATTATTGTTCCAAACATTTCAAGTTACAAAGACAGAGATTGAGGGAAAAACAGGGAGAGATGAACAAAGAGGTACAGTAGGCTTGTACTGATTTGTTAAAGAATTCTAGACTGGAATTGTGCCCTTCAGATTTTTTTTTTACTTTTTGCACTTATGGATAAAAAGAAGGGATGCTCCAATCTATCTTTTTTCTCTCAACATCAATTCCGATACCTCTAGCTGATGCCCAGTACCAATCTAATACCACTGCTCCTTTTTAACTTAATTAAAATCTTTAACTCACTGCATGGCATTCATTGAAATCATTTTTATGTAAAGTAACATGAGACAAGGGATAGCTGTGGCACTAAAAACTCAGCTGCCCACCTTGTCTGAATGAATAAAACTTACTTCAAAGACACATACAGAGAAACTGTACTTGATGCTCAACTGTTGCCAATATTGATCTGGATGTCGCATTGGTGTATTTCTAAACATTTCTTTATTTTAAAATAAAGAATCATTTTAAAAAAGCCCAGACAGAACAAGTAAAACAGTAAGACATTTGGCAGGTGGGTCTGCCTAGGTATGTAAAACTGACCCTTTGCTAAGCCACGCCCCGAATACGCAACTGGCCAATCAGAGCGTAGTATAGGACTCGCTCTAACGGAGATTCAACACTTTCATGGCTGTGCTCCTTTGACTCTAATGCAAAAGGAGTCATTTTCTAGCTTTTTTGCTGTATTTTTTCAAGATTTGGTGAAACACTGTTCCTGGGGCACTTGTAATAGTTACAGTCGCTACCCAGAAACGTTGAAAGGAGAAGTAGGATTTTTCTCTTTCCAAAACCTAAAACGAATTGAGAAAAATGCAGGCTGAGGATTGTTTCTAATGTAATGTCAGTTAGCTAACGATAGCTAACTTACTACTGACTGTAACATTATATAAACCTTCTGTTCTGGCATTTTAATGATTGTAATAGTGAATAGAGACCTCCCCAGCTGTACAGGAACAATGTTGATCCTTAATACCGTTGTCTTTTGTCTTACTTATCAGAGGATGCGGTGGTTCACTTTTAGTATGTGATCGGTAGGCTTTAGCTTCTATCTTTCATTTTTTTTCACGTAAGTTTGAGTCAGTTTGACAACCTGAATAAAACCTTCAAATGTATAATGCAACTACAGCTGCTGCTGCTGTCAGCTTCTTTCTGAGATCACTTTTTCCAACAAATTAGACAATATTTCTCCAGGGAGTGAAGTTATAGACAGTGGCAGCGCCGTGATTGGTGTCGACAGGTCTGACAGTTTGTCGGACTTAGCAACAGTAACCAAGAGGGACGTAGCTTAGCGAAGGGTCAATTTATAATTTAGTTTGAGTATTCTGACTTCACCTGATTAAGTCGATTTCATTGTAGTTGAATTTAACCCGGTAGTCTCCGAGCCTTCTGGTGCTGCTCTGACCAGCAATCTGCCCCGCCTGCCTTATGCGAGCGGAATCCAAACCTGCATATAAGGGGGAGGAGAGGAAAAAACCTTAACGACTGGGAGAGGCGGAAAGTGAAGACAGATAGAGGAGATGAGTTTGAGGAATGCAGTATAATGTTAAGCAGAGGATGTGGGGGAGAGGAACAGGAGATTTTTTTATGAGGAAGGAGAGGAGTACATAGGGCTGCACAATCAAACAATAACAATACTTATTGCTATATACTTTTTTCTATAACAATATCACAAATATTCAATAAGTATTCAATAAATGTTTGATTTTATTCACTTGAATCATAGACGACTTAAGACTTTTTTTTATTAAGATGTTTAATTTGATGAAGAAAAAGGACTGAAAAAAGCTTTTACTTAATTTTATTTGTTGACAAAGATTTTTTTCATAATTGTTTTGAATGTTCTATCTCAGAATTGTGAAGTGATCCACTGTGTTGACCATAAAGAAGAGTTTAAACCACAATTAACCATCAGGTTTTTTCAACTTTCACTCAGGAGCAAAAAGCAGCCTTTATACTAGAAAGAAATAACAATTTGATACTTATCGTCATAATTATCATTATCGAAAGATATGAAACTTTTTATAATTGCTGGGCATATCGTCCTGCCCTAGGAGAACACAATAGGACAAGAGCAGTAATGGAGTAGAAGCAGGAGATGGGGGTGGGAGGAGGAGAGGGGTATGTGTATGGGGGTGGTTGAAAATATGAGGTCACCTTCACCACCTTGGTTAATGTAATGACTGCCATTTCATTTAAAGGATACAGGGCGAGACAAAGAGAGAGCTCTGCCTCCTCTTTGAATGGCATGGTGTGAAACAATGCAGCTAATTCACCATAATATTCATTACAGGTGCCAGGCTACACCTAATGGTTCTTCTGCAAAGCTAATCACAATGAATGTATTTCCTGTTACAAACCCGGCCCTCATTACTAGACCATTAGCCTGGCTGTCCACTGTGGATAGAAGGATCCACGTACGTGTCTGTGCCAGCTAGTCTACAGTGAAGGATATTTTTCTGTCCACCTGTATATCCTGGACACAATGCAAGGAATGTAAGTTATGTCTGAACAGATGTATGCAACTGTGCTCATCTAATTTTTCAAAACCAATTTGACCGATATACATTTCTGTCTGTTCAACTCACAGAACCGGTTTGAACTCTAATTTAATTAGCAAAAACATTAATTGATAATAGTAATAAACAACTTTAATTCCTTTGTGACTTTGTGAAAAGTCTTCTTAATTATCAGAAAAAGCGAAGACAACAGCGAAATTAAAAAATGAATAAATTCAAAAGCCAGTATGGCTTAGTATTTAATTCCTAAAATATCATGGAAAACAAATCTCAACTGAAGAAATTCACCAAACAAACCCTAGTCAGACGGTTTATGTATCTGTTTTCCATCCTGTCATCTTTGAAGGTAACAGTCGGTCTGTCTGTACATCTCACCCAGTGCAGCCAGTCTCTGCAGCTCATCTTCATTGTCAGTGCTGTGTGGTCGGCCGATCTGAAGAACCTGGTTCTGGCCATCGCTGCTGGACTTGCACAGCAGTGCCCGGTTGGTACCTGGAACCCCATACATGTATTCACAAAACCAAGAATCTGGACAGGCAAAATGAGTTTATGGTGTAAACTAGTAACTTGTATTTTAAGCAAGTTAACATTTACACATGGTAAAACAGAGTCTGGACAAAAATAATCAATTTCCTTTTGTAAAATCTGACAGGTTGGACAACGGCCAGCCGGAAGAGAAAATGTGAAATTGTAATTAAGTTAGAATATTTTTTATTTCCTGTTAAAATCTTGAAGTGGCGTTACTACCAGTTTTTGCTTACACTACATCAGAGACATTTTATTCAACTATATGGCTCCTTTGAGGAGCCATATATTTGCTATATTGTTTCCACACATTAATGATGCAGAGAGGTGTACTAACTTTGCTCTGAGGTGACTCACAGTCCCAAACCTACGCCAATGAATCAGTGAAGGTACGTGGTACTTTTACAAAGCTAAATATGAATCATTGGATGATACTGCCAACACGTAAACTGACTGACTGAGATTAATTATTAATTCACTTTAAAGTTAACTTTTCGGGCCACCCAGCAGGAGCTTGGTATGGTGCAACACTACCTCCACACAAATTTTAAGTTCTGTGAATGTCTGGAGTAGTGGACTGCTTGTCTAATCTGCAGACAAGGCCATCCAATTAGCCACATTATACTGAAATTGCAAACATGGGCCCATGTGCCTTTCTCCGTGGGGCCCTAGGCTTCAGTTCCTGTAACTCTGTGTTAATGCTGCGGTGCTGAAAGGACAGTCACTTTTCAAGTGTTCCAAATTGATCTATTGGTTACAAAATTCTATAAATACTGTCTTGGAAAGCCTGGAGATAATACGCATGCTCATATGTGCAATGTTGCAATCACTACATATCTAAAAAGAATAGCCAAACATGCCTATTGTATGTTCGTATACCCTTGGCTGCCAGCAACCCCCACTCCTAGCATATCAAATTATGGGTCAAACGACCTTAACTGTCAAATATATTTCACATCAACACACAGCTGGAAGTGCTTTTTGTGTGTGTTCAAACCTCCCTGGGATTCATGTTCTGTCAACTTTGAACTGTCGACCCTCACAGCAGCCCAGTGTGGTGCGTCCTCCTTTCTACTCACTACTAATTACTACACCCCCCCCCCGCTCTGTGCCACGTCCTTGAGGACAAAAGAAAATTAAATCCCAGAGAGACGTTAAAGGGCTCTTTACCATAGCCTGCTACAGAGTCTAACATGTAAGAGACAGAAACATCTAAAAAAAAACATTAAATAGGGATTTACACTCATACCCAGAGTTTCTTTAAATGAGTGCAACCTTAAAATGAGATTTATACTCTCTCTGTCAATGATTAAATCAAGCTGGAGAGAGCAGCCACAGGGCCCAGTCACATGAAACAAGCCCCATATACAGCAGCTGGGGTCTGGTACTTTGAGTAACTTTGATGATTCTTAAAGAGAAATACTTGTAAGGAATCCCTGTGGCTCCTCGGGGCTGGTGTGTGTGAATGCCTCCCACAGTTTCCTTTGAATTTCCTCACATTTAAGAATCTAAAATGGACTGCTTGTTCGTGTAGTAAAATATAAATTATAAAGGCGTCTTTTTTGTGGCTTAAGGAGTCAGGTGGGAATCTGTACACAAACACACAGAACCAGCTATCACGCTACTGCCCCTACAGCTGTTGTCTGCAGGAGCCTGATTTGGCACCAGGGATTCAAAAACAATGACCAACATTGTACGTAAGCTTTGAATAAAGACAGTCAATTTGATTTCAACATCTTTCCACAGAAAACAGAACCGGTGGGAACAATGTTCTGGTTCTCTGTAGAAATAAACTTTCTGCACAGCATGTATATCACGGGTTTGATGGCAGGGTATTTCATCTCGTCTATTAGAGATCGGCTACTGGTTTTGGTTTAGGCATATCAAAACCATGGCAAATCAACATTTATTTTGGTATTTTCTAGCAAAATAATGTAGATTATTATGTCAGAGTATCTCGCAACGTTTAACCCCAATATTTTGTAACATACTACTCCACACATTTTTGTGGCTGCTGTTGAACTTGTGCTTCAGTGGATCTGTATAATATTACTTAATATGACCAATAACTAGCAATGTACAGCATCTCTTATATATAACAATTAAAAATAAATACACAAAGTTGTGAAATAAAAATAATAACTGGAAGACTGAAACTTGATGCATCAGGATGTGTATTAAGGGTTCTTCTGGCTTAAAAAGGGTGTTTGGCAATACCTCTGTTTTGAGAGCTAGATGAGGCCAGGCAACTGTCACACCACCTTCAGGATAGCTGCTGGTATCAGAAAATAAAACCCACTATTTGGAGTTTTTAAATTCTTTTCAGTGGCAGTTCAAAATATCTTGTCTGAAGCAGCTGACCAGGCATTTTATGTGCGTCTACTACCTTAGTGCCTGCTGAGCATTTTTGTCTGTTTTAGTAACTGTTTGGCCGCATAGAACTTAGTTCAACAATTTACCTCAGGATGAATAAAGTTATTATCTTACCAAACACATCTAAACAGAAATCATGAATTTGTTGCCAAATTCAGTAGGATTCAACACACCATCCCACTGCAGAATTATCCAATGTTGTTTGTATTTACTGTTGCTTGAGTCTGATTTTTGAGTTGCCTATGAATGAGTGAAAATAAGAAATAGAGGTACACTGGGGGATTGAAAACACCTCTTACAATCTGCTATTAAAAAGAAGAAGAAGCGTTCATTTGTTGGGATTTCATTCATTCGTCATTTCCAGTAAGTGCACAACAGCCATGTCTGATTTAACACTACCATGTCAAAATTCACGCACTATGCAAGTACACAGTGCAACTGTACTACATGTACTACATGAGACACAACTGTCCAATCACTGATGGTCAGCATTGCAAATGCCTCGCCTAAATTTCGTAAACCATTGGAAAGTACTACTCCTGCAGCAGGGAGTTGTTGTTTTTTTTACCTGGAACTACATGGGTTTTACTGGAGTGACAATCCCTAAACCAAAACCTGTTTAAGCCTGACATCTACTGGTGTAAAGCAGATTCTTAAGAGGCCATCTATAATTAGGCTGTTTTTTTGGTGTTAACAATATTTCCAGCACTACTACAAAGATGAAAAATAAGGTACAACTAAATTAAAGTATTTATGTCAAAAGGTTTTAACGATGACCCAGTAGTAGCATTAAACAAACATTAGTCATGGTACTGTCAAAGTCAGAATTTAGCCTGTTTAAATGTGTGTCTCCTTACCAACATTGGCGATATAAAGCTTGTTGTTGAGGATCAGGGCCACCACGGCCGTAGCTCCTCCAGACACCTCCTGCTCCAGCTCCTTCAGACGCTCCTGCACTTTTTGACTCTGGTGGAATGACACATTCTGACCAGAAAATAAGTAAAGAAAATGTAGTTAGTGGAAGGAGGAGGAGGGGAAGGAAAGAGGAAAGAATCAGTAGGAGTAGGCACATAGAAGGAGAAAAAGAGCAATGAGCAAGAGACATGAGAGGAGATGAAATGCAAGTGGAAACAAGAGGAGACGGAGGAGAGGTGGAGGAGGAAAAAAATGACAGGAGGTGAGACGAAAAAATATAGAAGATGAGTAAGATCACAGAAGATAGTGAGAATGAAAGAAGCAGATAAGCAAACAAGACAAAACGTGAGAAAGGACAAGTAGATTATGACTAGATGTTCTTAATGAACCAACTCAAGCATCAAAAAGAAAACCAACTCCAGCAATATCAGAACTGAATATAACACTTTGTGAAGTAGAGAAGAGTAGATACTGAAAAAAAGAGGATATGGTACTAGGAGAAAAAGATGGAGTGGGAGGTGAGGAAGAAGTGGAGGCAGAAGATCAGGCAGAGCTGGATCCAGATGAGGAAAACTGAGACCGGCTTATCCAATGAAACAGGCTGATGAGTCCAATTAGGACATAAGAAGCTCATTCTCCAATGGATTGAGGACTAGCTCACACTAATGCTCAAATCTGTGGTTGCTATGGAAACCAACAGAGTAGCCCTCTTCTCAATTTTCAGCTTAATCTATCATTATGCTTTGCATAGTGTGTACCGGTATGTGTACCTCATTGTGGGGTAGAAGGTAGTTGGATAGGTGAGCTTTCTCAGCCAGAGCGTCATCTATCGTCTCAAAGTAGCTCTTCTCCACCACATCAAAGGCCTGCGATAACAAGAACATATATCTGAACGACACAAAGTTGGTAGGTATCCATGTCAGTTTGTATTAGCCTCCCTGGGTAGTTTGTGTTTAGGTGCATTGTCTTTATCAAGGCAGAAACATCCACGTTGCAATAAACTAGCATCTTCTCTGATCAGGTCAGCTTGTGAACCAAATACTGTTTTACAGTCAACCACCACAAATAAATTAAATCTGTGACAACCCCTGCACAGTTATTGTTATTTAAGCTACATTTGAAGCATTTATGTAAAACATAAAAAGCATACATTTCCTAACCAATGGAAGTGGTGAAATGACTTTAAAAGTGTCACACGACCATTGATAGGAAATTTCTAGACTCAGGGAAAGGTTTTGAAAGCTCCCTGTGGTTCAGGACATGTTTCTGTCTTTACAGCAATACAGTAACCATCAAACCAGCATGAGAAATCAACTCCCGCCACCTCCCAAATGCAGAAGACTTTGGGCAAAGGCTATTTCGGTATAAAGGTTAGTATTTGCACTAATATATGCATCGTGTGTTAGGTGTGATTAGCTTTTGAATGACCATGAATCTTTCTTCTTCCTATGTTTAAATCCCAAATACTTTTACGCTTCCTTGGATAATTCACTTTACTTATAGAAAATTAATGTTTGATGTGTTACCTTGCTATCATAAGAAAACAATAAACTAGGTGACCTCATAAGGCAGTAGATTAGTTTAGCTCGTGTATGCCATGTGGCTTGACAGCATTGTCATATAGGAAGCACAATGTTGCTGCATATTGTTGGAGTTACAAGGCCCATAGACACAGATCTTATCAGACATGCAGCAATCTGAAATGTAGTGTGAGATTACATCCATTATGAGGTGCAATAATTTCCAGAGACTTGTAGCTCATAACTCTTTAATATTTACAGTAATCACCTTCTGCTTATTGTGTTTTACTGAAAGAGATGCAGATTACTGAAGTGAGAATATGTGTGTGAATGTGAACTTAAAAGCAGCCATTTGTTCATTTATGTGTGTGCACACACACAAGCTTATATGTGTATGTGTGTGTGCAGATATATGTGTGTGTCACATGGTTGTCCCCAATTTAAGTCACTGCAGCAGTTAGCTTCAGTTTCAAAATGGCCTCAGATCACAGGCTTTCAACAACACGATGTGTATGTGTGTGTGTGTTTGCTGGCAGTGACAATAACTTCAAGATTACTTGAGCTGATGACAACTACAATTATTATTATTATTATTATTATTATTATTATTATTATTATTATAAGTATGTGCAGTAAAACATTTGTGAGAAAAAAAAAAGAATCTGCTCTGTCCGAGGTCTCTCATATTCTATGTTTTACACAAGCACAGTGCGCTATTTTGATGTCAGGAATACACTTTATCTATTAACATTTCAGATATGGTTTCAGTGAGGTATTATTGAGTTCATATAGTGACTTTACGGTTGTAAACTTTACTATTGCTGCTCTAGAAATAACATATAGTTATATTTAAAATATTTATTTCTGTTCCAAATGTAAAGACAACCAGGCAGCTAAAAGGTATTATGAACAATGCTATCACACATTGCACGTTTTCCTCATATAGTGCCGGAGTACTGCTAAAGTGTCTCAATTTCCCATCTAGGAGGGTAAAAGAATATTTCTCACTCTATCCGGAATGTAAATGCATTATAATACTTGCTGTGCAATCATCAACAAATGAAACATGTAACAAAGACTCACAGACCTGTGTGAGGATCCTACGGACGTCGCTGTCTGTGTGACTGGAGTTTAGCTGTCCTAGCAGCAGTTCAGCTGTTAGACACTGGGAGGCAACACTGGCCACTCTGCTGCCATCAAAACCATTTAAAACCCCATACAGGAAACAGCCATCGTCTCCTCTGATTGGTGGAGAAATAAACAACAAACATAACTTCAGTTTCATTTCAAAACAGCCACTCTTGGGAATGTAGTGTGTTTTGTGTAAAACATGAGGTACAGAGGTGTGGGTAGCCTAATGCTTTTGTGTTTGGGATTATATGTCATCTTTGACAACAACTAAATAGTCAAAACTGACAGTAATGTGCACATCTTTTATTTGAGTTACCAGAAATTGCCTTGAATTGTGGACACAGGTGCAATAAATGCAGCTTATTTCTGCAGAGTGTTTCTTGATAATAACAGCAAAGCATGGCTGCCTCAGTAAAACTTTCCCTCATGCAATATTTGCAGCAACATGACATATCAATCATCAAACACTAGGGTGTAACTGTATGTGAGACAATGTTAGGATAAAAGTGACTTATTTAGACACGATTAGGAAAGCAAGACCTGCATTTGTTGTATACAGTAGATGGGTACCATCAATATCACGATGCTATCAGCAGTGTACTTATTTACTGTGTAGCATTCACACAGGTGAAGCAAAAATTGCAAACACTGAAAAGAGAGTCAACTTGCCATCTGAGATGCAGTTGCTGACCAAGAATCACAGTGCTGTTGCCTCCTCAGTAGTTAGATTATTACATAATTCCTTTTGTTAGCCCCTTTTCTTTATTTTCTGCTCTTATTGAGAGCTTTTGTGTTTCCAGTGTCTCACCTGAACCCAAGGTGTCCATCCTCGTTGGAGTGGCTCTGAGTTCCTTTACCATCAGGGCCATACACACAGTTGGGTGCTGTGCCAACACCACACATCTCACACAACGGCAGGTCATCTGTCCAGCTCTGATGCTGTCAAGGTAAATGATAAAAGGATCAAAAGGAAACTCAAAACAGTCCTTTCTCTATTTATCAAAGCATAAGGGGTAATTTGAATATATTATCTTTTGCAGAACAAATAGTATATGACAACAATATTTGTGCATTTCTTCCTTGAAACCTCCTAATTGTACTAGAAACTGTTAACAGAATGCTATTCGATTATATTTTCACAGGATAAACAAATACTGCAATCTGTATCCATCTGCATGCAAATAATGCCAAAATGTCATTGTTTTGTTTGCACAAAGAGGAATCATTAATGATCATTTCCAGCTCAAAATCAACTGGAAAACTAAAATCAATTTCAGAGATTCCCTGGTGTTTCCTTTTCTGGTTGTTTTTCCATTGTCGTTACTTTTTTTTGGCACGCTTCACTGTGTATTGACAACTTTTTCCTGTTAGATGATAGTTGTTGAAGCATAAATTTTATTGCAAAGCACAATTAGTTTACTTGTAATGGAAATAGATATCGCAGGGGAACGACAAGTGCTGAATTTACGGTACAGTTTTTTCACAAAATTGTACCGTTAATTGTAGCACAACAATTAACAAACTGGGCACTATGATTTTAATTTAGACTCGCCACGCCTACACTAGAGACAGACATCGTTTCCGCATAGTGAAATTGGAACATAAAATTAGACCCCTACGATATGCAGTTGCCAACAACACCGACGGGAGTGTCAACAAGGAACAAACAGGCCGCAAACACTAACTTAACAAACACAAAGAGCAAAGTTGAGTCTGAGGATTCATTAAGAGAAACATACAAAGCGAGCATCGCTAACGTTACAAAGTAACTAACGTTAGTCGTTGAGTGAAAGACATGACGGGCAATGAAAAAGTTACGATCGGGCTCATAGTTAGCCCAACCTACTTCTAGTAATATTAACTGTCCATGGTGATTAGACGCTGATAAATTATTTTGAGATAACATTTGAGTAAGTTAGCTCGCTAACTTCTAGCAAACCACTTAATGAGCTCAACTGAAATAGCTAGCACTAGCACAATTGAACGTCAGGAATTACCACTGAAAGGAAAAAAAACAAGCAAGACGACTACCGGGGAAGATAAATGAGACCAAAGCACTCTTCAAGAGTAGTGTAACAGTAAGATTACAGGTTAGAGAGAGTGATAAATAGTTGAGTTTTCCACTCACGCTCTGCATCAAATTCCTACGCTGAGCCGCCATGTTGGACGGTGCCCGTTGCGTTCACGGACTCATCGCAAAGTCCAAATTTCAAGCGCCAAAGTGATAAAACTCACGTCATTGCATTTATTGTTACATAACAATACAATTAAATAAATTCTTAAAACGGCATCATTTGGCTACTGTAATTATTCCTCGTTACTACTGTGAGTTACAGAAAACGTATCACTCGAATTAGCATCTGGCAACAATTTCAGTTTTACACAAACAATTATCATAATCATAATTTGAATCTTTTGATAGGTTTGACATGTTTACATGTCTTCTAAACGTCCTCCCTCATGGGTTGTTGCGTTTTATACCAATTTTTCATTGAGCCACGTCTAAATTTCCCACGGCACATTAAGGCAGCATCGGTATAAATTTGTCGAACTCCTGAATTTGCATTTTCTATTGAACGACTATATCATGGCTGTAGGTTCTCTGTACGACTGCTATTTAAAACTTTTAATGTAACTCTTAATTGAGTTCATTTCTAAAAAGGAGGAAAAACTAACAAACAACACTTCCGTTTTGTTGCTAAGCTGTATCCCTTTGACAATATCGCCACCGTATGGGTTTATTATGAACTACAATAGTAAACTGCAACATGTTGATCGCTGTTAGTTCATCATTTTTGTCTCTCATTTCATCTCAAGTTCATTTAGGGATACAAACAAGTACACTTGGGATTTGTACCTTTCCTCCACAGTAAAAATTGATTTGTATTTGACTTCGCACTGTCTACATTCTGGTGCAATAATAATACATGTATCTGATAATCTGATATTAATACATTTATTTCTTTGAGCAATATGCAGGGATAACATACCTAAAGTATCTTAGTCTTTGTTAAAGGTCTGTTTAATACATGTATCCTATGCTTAGAATTTAGGAAATTAATGTAAATGATCCAGTCAGCCAATAACACACTCTTGCACTGTGCTGTTTTGATCAGATGGGTGTGTAAAAAAACATTAAGGTTACAAATGTACTTATCATTTCACTAAATCAAAAGCTCTCCTACATCTGCATTTGTAGGCCTACTTACTGTAGATGTGACTACAGATAGAAATCTTGCCAGTGGAGGGAGACATGTACCATGTTTCTGTGTGTCACTGCAGCTGCTCAGTATTACTACTGGACTGAAAACTGAGCTTACATCTACAGCACATATGTTACTTTGTTTGCAAGTGTAAGGAACACTTGAAAAACATTTCAAAGCATTTTCTGTACAAACAATCCAGCCACATCTCTGTTTGAATTTGTAAGGCAGTATGGTAGCTACATCCCCCAGATTAGACGAGTCCCAAAAGGACCCAGAAGTTAAAATAATTTAAACTTTTTAAACACTTTCAAAGTATCTTATCTAAAAATCATAAATAACAGACAATGAAATTGCAACTAAAATCAAAATATCACCACTCATTCATATCTTTATCAGTATTTTTCTTTATTTTTATTGGTTAAAATCAAACACATCAAAACAGACATTTGTACACACTTTTCTTAAATACTTCCTTGTTTTTAAAACGAATTTCACAAAGGAACGTCACACATTTCTACGTCTACACAGTTGTACAGTATAAAGTATATATGTGCATATATATACTTTGATAAATTGGTCACACTTTTTGTTGCTGTATTTTTTTATAGTTAGTATTATTATGCCAAAATAAAAACATCTCCGTACCCTTAAAGCAACATAAAGAATGAGGCATGGATGACCTCACCATATATCTTATCACAAAAACACTCAACAGAACATAGCTCTTCTTTCTTTTGTCTTTTTTATATACAGAACTAGCATAATGCCCTAAAATAACGCAGTGATCTTTTTTCACACTCTAATATACTGAATTATAGATTTACATATATTTATAGAGAGACAGATAAACTTTATTCTTTAAGAAACTGGAGCAATGCATGTTCATAAATACTCAGGATGTTCATAGTTGCCAAATCAGATTTGTTGGAATATATGGAAAAATATATAAATAACCAGCAATCTTCAGTGTAGGAAGATGTCTGTAGGCTTGCTTTTATGAAACTTTGTGTCATTTGGGATGCTCTATAATGATGACAAATGCTTGTTTTGTTCAGGGTTTTTACGTGCTTAAGGACAAAATAAGACAAAATTTAATTAGCTATGCTTTTGCTCCAAAGATGCTGAAAGAGAACTGTGATACTGTTTATGTTGGGTATACGTTGCCCTGTGTTTGTTGGATTTTGCTTGGCAGTCAGCACTAAGGCAACAACCGAGGAAAGAAAAAGCGGGTTCTTCAGGGAAACAAGAAAACACACACTGTCCCACATCCACACATCATTAAAATCCAAAGGAGACCTTTCAACACACACACAAAACCACTCCCGTGTTACAGTTAATGGGGTTAGTTGCCAGATATGCCACTGTTGCTTGTTTGTCTATGCAAAGACCCTGTAATGCACCTCTAAGGAGTATCATCAGCAGAAACTTGTGTTGTCTGTTCGAAATCGATATGTGAACGTGTGCTTGTGTGTGGCTGTGTTTGTTGTGTGGGGGCGTTTCAATGAACACTGATTGCAGTCATTTTGCTGACTGACAGCAGACCTCAAAAGATGAAGGCAATGCGGTTACAAGCATTGATCTGCTACAGTGTAACAATTTCTGCAAAAGCTTGACCTCTGAATTCTTCCTATCCTCCTGTTCCTGATATCTTCAACCACACCCAGTGTCTCTCTGCATCCCACAACCCCTTATTATGGATGTCCTCACACCTAACTGACATCTTATCAGACCCCTAGCTGTTACCTGTGCCTCCCAAAATCTGGAAAGTTGTCCACAGTTTCTGACCTAGAGATAAATTCTGCTTTTTATCCTACATAAACTGATGGAAATCAGCCCAAAATGTCACAGGTATGAAAACCACTAATTTCTTCCTCCAGCAAAATGTATTCATTGTTGGATGTATGCACTAATAATCACTAAGTCAAAATTGACCCAATTCAGGCCAATGTAACCGCAATAAAATAAAATATTAATTTAAAAGTGGAAATAGAGATTCTAGAAAAATCCAGCACCATGACAAATACCATGAGATAGAGTGAACAGCATGTAATGTAACTAACGTTAGCTAAGTTGGGGTTTAGTAAACTGTTGTTACGGTTGCTGCTGCAAAGCCAATATGCAGAGAAGACGAGGCGGTCCTCCAGCGATACAGCGAACAGTGATACTCCCTGCTACTAAAGCTAATATCACAACAGCAGCATATCTTAGCAAACTAGAAAGTAAGCTGAATAACCATTAACAATACCTGACAAACAAATCATGGCTGGAACAGCTGGAATAGTGTGCCATTGTGTGGCGGGGTGTGGGCCACTTTGTTTGTTTCCAATTTACAGAGCTATGGCTGTGTACAAAATCTGGATTTTTTTTTCAGTGCTACACAGAACTGAGGGCTAGCGGACCGTGAGGAAATATTCGCTGAATTTGACAAAAATACCTGTATTGGAACTGCTTACCCCACCTTTAACCCAGTAGCCATGGAGAGATTTTTGTTTTAGTTTGGGGTTATTTATCCAAACATAATAAGGTTACAAACTCCAGCTCTATTTATGCTTCATACGCTCATTGTTTTATTTCACTTGGCAATAGATTTGTTTTAAAGTAAAACTAAACCTTATTGTCTTACACTGGTTCAAAACAACCCTCTGTGCTATATACTGACCCAAATGTGGTCATTTCTGACCCAGTGATTTTTAGTGTGATATAAACTATATACATCTCTTAATTAGAAACTATGGACAACTTCACCACCCCTCCAGTATCTTTTATCTCAGTAGTCCTGACGCTGGTAGCCACTGGTGCCGTCAAAGGCCCCATCACTGTTGGACTGGCCCCCTCCTCCTCCTGGGCTCTCCACATCGTCCCCACCAAAGGAGGTATAAGGGGCTCCAGCAGCGTCCTGGCTGGGGTCCGTGTATTCCTGGGAGAAGAGAGCTGAGTCAGCTCCCAGCTTGTACCTCTGGAAGGCCAGGAAGGACTGGCCCGCCTTGGGGATGGAGGGTTTGGAGATGGAAGATGACAAGAGGCAAAGAGGATATATAGGTGGATGAAAGGTGTCGAGAAATTGAAAAATGTGGAAGCAGAGGTGGAATAGTGTTAGAGCAGAGGTTTTTTAGAGAAGAGAGGGAACAAAGAGAGAGAAGGAATCATTGATTAGTTGGCTTGCAAAGCTGTTGAAGCTAATTAGATAGTTTGAGTCAGTCGTTTAGTCAGTCACAGCAAGTTAGTTATACAGGCAGCAGTGAAAAAAGGCTATTATTCAGCTCCATAATGAGACCTCAGCGCCACTACAGTCCACATGGGATACGGACCAAGCAATTAAACATTGTCTGTGTGCATTATTAAACAGCTGAGGCCTTGCACTGTAACACCACAAATCTCATTTTTGTTGATAATTTCGAGATGTTTCAAGACAACAGTGGACAAAAGCTAGAGATACATGAGTAAACAGACACTCCGAGAAAGATAAAACCACAAGAAAGTTGAGTTGATTCAAGCTCTCAGTGCTAGGAAGTTTTGTGACATTTTTTTTCTTTACTGGTTTATCTCAGCTCGATCAGATGCTTTCTGTTTTTACAGTTTCATCTTCATTCCATCAAATATTTTATTGGGCTTGTTGATTGGATAAGTTGATTACTTAAAACAAGTCAATGCATTTTTTGAAACACTGTAGTTGCTGTGGTACATGTTAATAAAATAATAACACAATTTACAGACTTAACCCTGAAATATTTCAGATTTTTTTTTGTTTTTGGAACATTTTAGTATAGAATTCATGAAATAAAACACATTTATGACCCAATAACACGCACAATTACAAGCCATAAAATCCTGAATCCTGAATGTGCAATAAAACAGTTTGATATCAGTTAAATTGTCTTAAACTGTGAAGTCAATCTCAAAAAGCTATAAAAAACAACAAATTTACCTATTAAACTTATTAAAGTTAGTCAACAAGGGGAAAGCATTAATGTTCATAGTGAGTTACAGGGAAAACCTTGATACACTGGAGCAGTTTTTGTACAGATTAAACAAATGATTTATAACGTATTAACAAGTGTGTGCTAGAGGTGGTGATAGGTGGATTTTGTTAAATCCAAACAGAGCTTGTTTCCCCGTTTTTACTTTTTATGCTATGCTAAGCTAAGCTAACCGGCTGCTGGCTCAAACTTCATATTTAAATACAGACACATATCAATCCTATCATCTAAGTCTTGGCCAGAAAGTGAACTGAAAGTGTATTTCCGTTTTAAGCAATGCACTCTGACAAATGTATAAAAACTCATTACAAAAATCTGAGAAATCATGTTTTAAATAAAATCACCTCATATAAAGATAAAGCACTAAACCCTCATGTTAATGATAAAATGAAGTGGTGGCCTCTTCTATAAATTGAGACTGCACTTGTCCAGGTTTGATGGTGAAGGCACAGCTCCATTCTAAAACAGATTACAGGTCTTTAAGTAGTTTCACCCCACCTGCACAGGCATTATCATTATAATGTGCTTGGTCAGGATAGTTATTTACCTAGGGTAGGCAAAAACATTAAGCAACATCTTACTGGTAGCAATGATAGTGCAACTGTTGTGCAACTGGTGGATCACAAAAACACTCATTTCCAGCACTATTTAATGTTAGGTGCCCTTAAAAATGCATCTGCATTCATGTAACAGAAGTGTGTAAGGCCAGCTGTGAAGGGTTAAGGCAGCAGGGGGAGAAGACAGAGCACAGTCAGACAAAATGTGGATTGGGTTGAGGGGGGAACAGCTTGGTGTATTCCTCTTCAAATGACACATTCTTTAACTTTTCCATAGAGAAGAGAGCCTGAGCGCCCTGTTGGAACAACATCCACACACCTATGAGTTCATAGTACACATATACAAATGGACATGTTCACAGGCATCCTAACACTAACCAAAAATAATGTGGGAACAGTAGTAAAGGCATACACATTATTAATAGTTCATTGGGAAGCAAGGTGATCCACAACCTTAGGTGTTCAGTCCCTTCTTACGCCATCTATAGCACCATCCATCGCCACCTGAATGTTGTGTCATTTTGTGTTATACTGTGCACCAATGAGGTGTGGATGCCCTTACCCAGGTAAAGATGGAGAAGAAAGAGAAGGTGATAGCTGCCCGGGCAGCATCCCCTCCCTCTCTCAGTGGGTTGTCCTCATGCTTGGTCACCTGCCACTGGTTTGCCAAGAAACAGAAACCCACAAACCACATGAAGGACCAGAACGCTGGGAAGAGAGACAGGTACACAGACAGTGTTAAATTTCAGATTATCACTGGATTAAAGATGTTATTTTAGAGATACTCCTAATTCAAGGGAACTGGTAATGGAATACTTAAACTTTTTATGAAATGTGTTTATTTGCTTTCTTGCTGAGAGTTATCTAAATCCAGCGGGTGGTTATTTTATCTCAGAATTAAGACTAGAAGCAGAGAGAAGCAGCTAGCGTGGGTCTGTCCAAAGATTAAAAAATAGTATCCTAGCCCTTTAGTCAGCCGTAACATGGATCAGTTGAAATCAACAAGGGACCAAGGATTGACCCTTGTAGAACACCACATGTAAAATGAGTAGATAAACAGGAATTACCCCTACTCCTGCTAGCGAGTTATTGCAACAGGAGGAGCAGGGTGAAACAGAAGATGGGGCTTAATCAGAAACATCCAAGTTTTATGTACATGTACCAGTTGTTACCTTTTTCAGTACAAAGCATTTCATATTAGATATCAAATCATATTATCACAGAGTACAAAGAATAACATAGATACAGTAGGAGAAAGAGACAGATGGAAAGTGCATGAATGATAAAAAGAGGAATGGAAGATCTTGTCTGTGACAGGAACAGCCTCATTAACCGATCAATCAACATAATGACAATCTTGTTACTGCAGTAGTGTACAGCAGAGGAAAAGAGGAAGCCATTGTCTGAGATTACAAAGCACAATGTCTCAGAGGCTTGGATTTAACACACAAAAGCATAACCTAAATTAAACTAATTTTATTTTAGTCTTTTGTGTTGATTATAGTTAATCATAGTCATGTATTTTGAAATTTTATGAACAAAAGAAGCTTCAGTCTTCTGTAGAGTGTATATGAGTTATGATTTTAAATAGTAAACATTATGGTAGTCCTTGGTTGCACTCGATAAATTCAGATTTATTTAAATATATATTAAAAATGGGTTAGAAAAGAGGAGATTTATCTAATTTATCTCGACCTGAACTAAAATAATTATATGGCCTTTCTTTCATTGTGGTACTTAGCTGAGGTTTACATTGTTATTATAATGTAGCCCAGTATGTGTTTGTATAGATGTGTTCAGTGATAAATGTGTAAAAGTAATTTTCGCTGTCTGAAAAAAGTACACAAGTGAAAAACACAGGAAACAAGATGCTTTGCATATAAAATGGGTTTACCTGACAACCCAATATCAGCCAGCACTGCCTTTTTACGGTCTTTGACACTGGTGATCTGGGGGAAGTAGACGTCCAGAGCCAGGAAGGCCATGCAGCAGAGGAAGGCCATGGAGCCCATAAAGACGCCATAATTACAGGCATTCTGGTTGCGGTTGAAGATGCAGTACTCTTCTACTTCGTTGGGGCGGTTGATGTAGCCTTCATTGGCAATGCAGCCAAAGATCACGATGGAGAAGAGCTGCAGAGGGGAAGAGAAGCAGAGAAGCACCTCCGTGACGCATTATCTAAAGATATAGTTCCCCTCACCACTGAGAGGAATCTTGGAATTATCTTTGACCAGGACATGTCGTTTAAGTCTCACATTAAGCAAATTTCAAGGACTGCCTTTTTCACCTTCATAATATTGCAAAAATCAGGAACATCCTGTCTAAAAATGATGCAGAAAAACTAGTCCATGCATTTGTTACTTCTAGGCTGCTTCTAGGATTACTACAATTCCTTATTATCAGACTGCTCGAAAAAGTCCATTAAGACTCTTCAGCTGATCCAGAATGCTGCAGCACCTATTCTGACAGGAACCACAAAAAGAGATCACATTTCTCCTGTCTTAGCTTCTCTGCATTGGCTTCCTGTAAAATGCAGAACATAATTTAAAATCCTTCTTCTCACATAAAAAGCTCTTAATGGTCAGGCGCCATCTTATCTTAAAGAGCTCATTGTACCTTACTACCCCACCAGAGCACTGCGCTCCCAGAATGCTGGGTTACTGCTGGGTTAATGCTGGGTGGTTTCTAGAGTCTCCAGAAGTAGAATGGGAGCCAGAGTGTTGAGCTATCAAGCTCCTCTCCTGTGGAACCAGGTTCCAGTTTGGGGTCAGGAGGCAGACACCATCTCTACATTTAAGAATAGGCTTAAGACTTTCCTTTTTGATAAAGCTTATAGTTAGGGCTGGCTCAGGTGAGTCCTGAACCATCCCTTTGTTATGCTGCTATAGGTCTAGACTGCCGGGGGATTTCCCATGATGCACTGAGCTCCTGTCTCCTCTTTTTCTCCCTCTATATGCAATGTCATCCCATTAATGCATGTTACTAACTCAACTTCTTCCCTTTCCTGTATTCGTGTGCTTTCTCGTCCCTCTCGTCTCTCCTCCTGTCACTTCCTGCAGGTGTTTCTGGCTCTGGAGCTGTGGAGTCTGAATCTGTGGTTGCGAGTCACCTGCTGACCCTGTGTTCCTGCTTGACACGCTCTGCTACAATTATTGTTACTAGTCCAATTGCTACTATTACTGTTTTTATTATCATTAATATTACGATTATTACCATTAACACTACTTGTTTTGTCCATTTTCAATTTAAGACCGCTGTGCCAGGTTACAGGGCTCTACGTCTGACTCGCATGTGTAAGTGATCAAAAAATAAGCCTGAGTCGCTCATATCCTTTGATTATTTATTTAAAAGAAAACGAACAACAAAAAAAGGCTTTCCAACTTAACATGAGGTCAAAGACTGTGTCGGTCCTCTCAGGCTACTTTCTGCCCGTGGGTTCTGCCCCAGAAGACATGCCTCTTCCTCCTTCCACAGCTGACCGAAATCAAGTTAATTAATCAGAACAGCTAAATTCATAAACAATTAGTAAATCCAAATGACTATTCTCAAAATAAATCATCTAAATGCTAAAATAATTAAACACAAGAAATTGGCTTCAACACTACTATAAATATCTGTACCATTTTTCATTCAGTCTATAGCAACATTACCTTTACTGTCTGTACTTCTGTGTGTATACTGTGTAGGCGCCTCCCTCCCCTCTCTCTCTCTCTCTTTCACCCCCAACCGGTCAAGGCAGATGGCCGCCCACCCTGGGCCATGTTTCTGCCCGAGGTTTCTGCCTCTTAAAAAGACGTTTTTCCTTGCCTCTGTCGCCTAGTGCTTGCTCTTGGTGGGAATTGATGGACATCTGTAAATAACATCAGAGAGTACGGTCTAGACCTGCTCTTTATGAAAAGTGCTGTGAGATAACTTTTGTTGTGATTTGGCGCTATATATATAAAATTGAATCGAACTGAATTGAATCGAAGAAGGGATAGGACTGTGAGAGCAGATATAAGGCAGCCCTTTGTGGTACATACTGTCAGGCTCCTTGGATAAAATACCTTCAATAAACAGGATACAATTTAAAGAGGACAGCAACAGAAAGTTTTATATTTTACTTTCATACGTTACTTCATCACTAATTCCACTTCTAAGAAGTTTTGAGTTGAGAAATCAACTGTATAGATTTCAAACTTTTTGGGGTTGTGGAGCTCCCCAAGTGGCGCCGGGGAAGACTGCGCCAACCCGCGGAAAGTGCTTGCGAGGCCGGCCAGCCACCCGCTCACAGAGTCCTCTGTTCCCATAGTCACACAGACCGCTGCAGCAAAAACTACAGAGGAAAAAACAGCTGTAAGGTTTTCATACTACTTATTTGTCTTTACATTCTGAGTAATGTTGAAACATTTTAACTTAAATCACAGCTGTATGTGGGTCGCTACTGTGTTTTTCGCATTGAACATCTCTGGATACTATTTGCAATGGAGGATATATGGAAAACGGAGGACGGTGGGCCAAAACCCAGTCAAGTAGAGTTGAGTCGAGGTGAGTTGAACTGGTACTGGTAATAAATAAACGACCATAGATCTGTCTTTCAATATCTTGTATGTAAAGGGCAACAGACAGGGTATAGTGCGGCAAAAGACACGTGCCTACAGTTTTTAATCCCAAATACTGCATCTTCATGCAGATAGTGTAAATCACTGTCCTATTTCCCAGCCTCAACACATCTTCTCTACTTTTAACACATATGCTTCCCAAATTAGGCTCAATAGGCACTGGCAACCATGCTTTCAATTCTTCTTCGGTCTGTTTAGCACAGTTGGTGTGTGCTACAGACTTCAATTTGTGCATTTAAAATGACAAAACGATATATAACTTGGCCTGAGTGTTTTGCATTATAAACCAGATGACACCAAAGATAAATGACAACAGTCTATGAAAGGGCCATTTAAAGGTTTAGTGTGTAAGTTTAAGTGGCATCTAGTGGTGACGTTTGCAAATTGCAACCAGCAGCTCATGGTGCATTCAAGTTCTCCTCGTATGATATATACAACAAGCAGAGATCTACTTTACTCTACAAGGACAGCAAGCTAACCGTTATAACTTTTCTGAACTTCCTGCTCAGTCATGTATTTGTAAAACACCACCTCACCCTAAATGCCAGTTTGAATGCTTTGTAATAATTCATAAAAGCCATTTACAGCCCAAAAGAAAAACACCTGCTGTAGTCCAGTGGTATATTTAGACTGACCGGGTAATTTATGAATAAAAACACACTTCAGCGTGACGCTCTCAGCACATAATGTCACGACAACCCTGCAGGGGAGTTTTATGAATAATCCCTCATGTCTATTTCAAACAGTTTTGCCCAATGTGCCTCTGGGTTTTCTCTTGAAATATGGAGTTTGACTGTGGAAAAATTAGCCTTACTCTGCTATTCTGAAATGTTATATGACAGCTACTGGACAGAGAATGATATGAATAATACATATAGTATGTAATGCTTGGTGAAAATATTATGCGAATAAGGACATATAGAATATTTATATCTATATTTATGTTTGAAAATATATAATACATTAGAGAGTCTGTTGAAGTTCTCTGAAAATAGGATTTAATCATCTTTGGTATAAGGATAATCAATAAATGCAATTGTTTATATAGTTTTTTAATTTATTTAATTGATATTACACCGAAATGTCAATATTACAATTATACACGGTCACAGTCTGTTGTTATTATTATCCTGTTCTTTAATTGTCTTTTCTGTCAAGGGACTGCAGATGCAAATTGCCTAAATCTGGTGAAAGTGTTTCTTTAATTGAGCATGGTCCCTGACAAATAATAAATTCAAGTAAAATCTAAATAATGTAATTATAGTAATGTGCTATCAACAATTCATAACAAGCATCTTTAATCTTTTCTACACTGTGGGCATTTCTTCCTTTGCTTCACCAGAATGTTTGAAAGATAGAATATTATTATTTCAGATAGAAATCAATATCCCTGAACTGAAAATTTTCTTCTTCAAGGAATAGTTTGGCATTTTGTGTAATCCTTCACTGCACAGAGCCAGGTTTGCTGTTTTTGGCTTTTCCCAAAATGTTAAAATATTTCTTTATAATCTGCATCTCAGTTATGGTTCAGATTACCTCTGTTTGGAGCAGTGGTACAGAGCTCTTATGAGAAACAATTTATCGGACATTTCAATTAACCTGAAGCAGGGCAGGCTGTGTGCTATCTTAAAACTTATTGTGTAGGGTTTGAAAATGTCAAAAGAGGCCGATATCTAGTGGTATTAAAAATACACGTTACAGTGAGTTGAACTGAGAGCAACCAATTTTACCCTTTTTTTGCTTTTTTTTGTCTAATTTTTTCAACTAACAAAAACTTGCCATCATAAAAAAGAGGCTTTACTCACATAAATATCTTGAAAGTATACAGAAACATTATGTAAACTTGGTGCATAATGACGCTGTGTCTGCCTATGTTAATGTAGCATGTGACACTAATGCATTACCATGTGCTGAGAAGTAACTCCTTGGACACTGGATTATATTGGACATGTAAAATATTAATTACATATTTAAGTATTGTGCATTTTTATGAGAAGATTATCTTGTGAAGGTTGTTTTGGTGGTAATTGCTTCTATGTTTAACTCAACTTTTGGATTGCACAGGCTCTTGTAACTCCATAGCCATAAAATCCTTTATAATTTCAAAAATGCATGGCAGGGAGTTGAACTGTAATGCTGATTTTCTTGAATTGTAAGAACATGGTGTTTAAGTCTGTCTAAGGTGGTGGCGAGACAAGGACAGCGACAAAATGGAGATAATCATACTGTAGGAGGAGGTTACAGCATCTGATCCCTCACTCCTTCACGCTCCTCTGCATTCCTTTCCATTCATCCTCCTTTTCTTTTTCTTTTACTTTCTTCTCCTCTCTTGTCTGCCTTTGCCTCGAGGGTTGAAAACACAAAGGGCTACAAAATGGAGTCAATCACAGTAGCAGGTTACTAAGATACCATCTGATCTCTCTCTCCTCTCCTCTCCTTCAATCGCTACAGCATCACAGAAACACCCTTTCAGAGGCCATAAATATGAGACAACGCACACATACAAACACCCACAGTGTTAGTATTCCACCCTGCAGAACAGTCTACCAGTCTACTTTGTACTTCACTTGATAACAGCGGATGAGACAACTCCATCCAACTGACAAACCCTCAGACCAAACCTCCAGGGAAATAGTTCTGTCTGGATAAGACTGAGGCTGAGTGTGTTTATGTTTGTCTGTAATCTGTGTGTGGATTTTGCTTTGGTGACTGATGGATTCTGAATGTATGTGTAGTGTGTGTATGTGATAGTGACAGTAAAATAGAGACAGAAAGCTAGAAATGAGCCTTGGTTTGGTGAGCTGCTTGGATAGTTTGCCCAGCTGTTGTGTCTGTGTTTGTGTGACAAATGACAGAGATACAAAGAACAAACACTAGACTGTACTTCCACTGACAGCCCAGACCATGAAGGCCAACAGCCAGGCCGGGAGTGACAATAGGGATGACAGAAGTTTTTTTCTTCCACTCTTTCCTTCTTTTAAGCCAGTCTTTCCAGTGTCTGTTTGACACTTGAGAAAGCACATTTTTTCCACAGTTGACACGAGTACTCACTATTTGAACTGCCATCCATCATCAACCACTGATCCAGGCACACCCTGGACAGGTCGCCACATATAGACAAACAAACACTCACACCTAAAGAAAATTTTTAGAGACCAATTAACCTACAATGTCTTTGGATGGTGGGAGGAAGCCGGAGCACCTGGGGAGAACCCACGCAGAACACAGGGAGAACAAGCAAACTCCACACAGAAAGGCCGGGGCAACCGGGGTTTGAACCCACAACCTTCTTGCTGTGAGGCGACAGTGCTAACCACTGCCCTGTCCTACCCCACCTCTACCCTGTTTTTGACTACTTTTAGCAATGAACTGACACCTGATACATATTATAGAAACATAAAAATGAAGAAAAGGTTAGACCTTAAAATAGAAATGATAAAAAGAAATGTTTATTACCAAGAAAACTTAATTCAACGTCCACTTACTACTTTCCAAAGCTTTCAACCATATCTTGTGGTCCTCCACAGATGGAATTTTCATATGATACGGAGATGCAGTTGAAAGTCTGACGAAATCTAATAAGATGCTATGCTAATGGCATGGATTATCAACAACTGTTGTACCGACATTGACATTCTCCAAAGCTGAATTATAATAACATCAGTGACCCCTAACTTTTCATGTAAATTATTCAATTTGGACAAAATACCTGAACAACTAATGGTGTTTCCATTAATGACATGCTAGCTAGCATTGTCAAGTCAAGTAAAGCACATTTAAAACAGCATGGGCTGACCAAAGTGCTTTACAAATATATGTTGAAGAAAACAAGCAGAGAGCAAGATGCAATAATAGCATTTAAAAGCTGAAGAAAAGAGGTGGGCTAAAGCCGTGCTTTAAATGATTCAGTAGAGGGGGCCAGATTTGATTTGGTGGGGCAGTTTGTCATTGTGACCAGGTTAACATATTTACATTAGCATTTGGCTCAAAGCCTAGCAGAGCCATCAGCATGACTGAAGACTCTTGATGTGGCTATAGAGTATCGTTTAACATTTTGTTAATAAAAAACAAAAGAAATAGTACAGCAGAGAGTAGTTTTTATAGCCTTAAATCTTATGCCTATATAAAGTAATCGTTGATTCACTTGTTTTAATCAGCAATAACACACTCAGTACTATCATGGTATATTTAGTGATACATGGTAATATATGGGCAATTGTGCTACTGGTATCTAAAAACATCACTAATTCTCACTTTAAAGACAGATTCAGTGGAGATAGCTTTCTCCACCACGTAAAGAGGAAACATGAGCTGGTATTTGGAGTCTGTGTCTTGATATTAAACTGGATCAGTGTGATAGCAAGCATGCACAACCTTTCTGTTTCCCTAGCCCTCCCTCGTCGCCCTTCTGCCTCTCTGGTCAGTTCGTAGCCTCATGCAGTCTTCTCTCTGTGGAATGAAGGATGCATGGAAGGGCACAGTAACACCTCAGTCCCCCCTCTATCTACCTGCAGCCTTTTTCATTAAGGAGAGGGATGATGAAGAGATAGAGGAAGAGATGGAGGGATTGCGGAGGGGACAAGTGGAGGGAAGCATGTGGGGGCAGCAGGGGTATGGAGGCGGTGCTATTTTTAGACCGGCTGCATCATCACTTGCTCCCTCCCCCTTGTCTTCTCCCATCTCCTCTCGTTACTGGCTCTGCCTCTACCCACGAGCATTCTTGAGATAAATGAGCATGCTCTGACACACACACGCACAACCATACACAGCTCAAACGTACTCACAGTTTGTCCACTGTTTCACATGCCCGGCTTACTTTAAGATTCAGGTCAGAAAACACAAAGTCATCCACACATGCACAAAAATACACACACAAAGTCAATCACATGATGTCAGTATGGATGTCAGAACACTATGCTAAAGATGCATTCACTAAGAAGATACATGGTCTGTGTGTAAATTTTACTTGCTTACTTGTTATTGTGCCTCTTTAGAAATGACTTTGATCAGCTTGTTTAATTATTTTCTTGCCTACCACAGAGATTCATTCATTTATTCATTCTGGATTTGTGATTGGCTGTAAAGCATAGATGATTTGCAGTGTATTGTCATGGGCATATTTTCTTATTTGTATTATTAATATTTTAATGGTAATAAAAGTTAATAAAAAGGATTGCGTTTTATGTTGTACAGACCGTTGTACAGTTGGGGACCTTTGTGCGTATCATTCCCCATTTATTGCTCTCCTCATTTCCTGTTGACGAAGGCATAAAATGTCCCCAAAACACATTTATAGTGATGGCAGTTTGCTTCAAACTGTGAACTGTGTTTGGGTCTACAGTGACTATGAACAGGCCTACATCTTTGACCCTTGCTGTTTTTTATTTGGATGCAGAAGGGTGATTGTTAGTTTCTGTAATAAGGACAGCAAGACCTGCAGGGCCACTAGTTTTAGTGGTGTGACACAGTTTAGTTTTAAGATGCTCCCATGAGAAACACCACTGGGAAATAAACTCACCGCCAGGGATTATCTTTCTCTATGTGCCTCTATTTTGCACAGTACCTCTATTTCTCTCCCTGTTCAACTGACACAAACACCAAACACACAAATGCCTTTACTTGACATAAGGATTGGTTTTGGCATAACAGTTCATTGTGTTTGAAAACACACATCGTCTTCTGGGTCACAATTATATTTGCTGTCACATGGCAGGGGGAAGATTGAATCACTGATCTTATTCTCTGGCTGCTATCAGAAATCCTGATTTGTGATGGCTGGATCATTTCCTTCACATTCACATCAACTGCACGGTGTACCAGTAATTTTTCTTTGCCTGTCCCAAGATATATGCGTGCATTACTATATATATATAGATATAGATATATATAGATATATATATATATATAGATAGATGCACACACGTATACATAAATGCCCAACAAATGTAATGGAGTGAATACAACATTCTTCACGTGCTTTGGAGCCTTGAAAAGTGGAGCATGTGATATGATTTCATTTATGATTCCCCTTCACCCCACCCCTTTCCCTTTTTTCCCCTGTGATTCTGTCTGTATTTTATTTCTTTAGGTGTGTATGTGTGTGTGGGTCCCTAAGGTCCTTTGATCTGATGACAGATCACAAGGCTTCTGGTATTACTGAAAGCAGGCACTGTGAAGGACACCACGTGGATTTCTGATCTTGTGACCATCAGAGGGTCACTTTACAAATTGCACATTAAGGATGCCGATTGCCAGACGTGTGTGTGTGTGTTTGTGTGTGTGTATGTGTGTACAAGCGTGTGAATCTGTGTGCATGCATATGTGAATGCATGTGCTTCCTTCAGAATCTTCCTTTCTCTTTCTGCATACTTACTCTGGCCTAAATCATATCAGTTCAGTCTGGCATGTTGTGAATGATTTAAAGCTGCTGTTGTGTGAGCTGAAAGGCCTTTTGGATCCATTGTACAGACCAGACAATTGAGCCAGGCCTCATGTCAACCCGGTATTCACACACTGTACCTCACACAAAATCCTGTATTAGAACTAGCCACACACCCTCACAGAGGAACACGTCAGATCATGGCCTAGCACTGCATTTTTTCCAGATCTTTGTGACCGCAGCCTTCAACACAATGTGTTTGTAATCAAACGGTAAATTAAATACCACCCATGTGAAAAATATTGAAAATGTAGTTAGGTCATCTCCTAGGTTAAGTTGTTGACCCATCTACAGATTTAAATGAATGTCACTCTGAAATTTATGAAACAAATTGACACATTATCACATTGTGAGCTTTAGTGTTGAATTGTGTCTTTGCTGTTTTGGTTATGTTTTAATACGAGTTATAGAGGCTTTTGTTGAATCTAAAAACGTATATTTTGGATTGAGAGGGGCAGAAAACCTAAGCTGTCAGAGTTATGGGCTAAGGCAGGCGAATGTTCAAAACAAAATAGTTCATATGATGTGTCATCTGCCCATGTTGGGAGGGCAGAAGTGGCAGGACACATTTGAAGGCTGGATGAAAAGCCTGCTGTCATAGGAACTGTCAAGACACAATAATTGTTTAAATGTGGATAAGAGCACAAAATTTTTTTGTGATGTTGCACTTGTTTGTGCCCACAAAATGTGACAGAAGTAGTTCTGTGAAGAATGAAAGAAGAGAACTTTAAAGAGAAGTTCAAACCTTTCCACTTTTGCAACTTCACACACACTGCATAGCCTAACGTGAGCATTAGTTTTGGATTGTCGGTTTAGGAAAGTTTAAAAAAAAAAAAGTGAGATTGCGCTTCCAGTACAGATGTCGGAAAGATGTGGGGAATATTCTGACACATTAAGCATGTAGCATTCAGCCTGACAACCACCACACCTTTTCTTTCCCCTAGTCTTTTCTAATGTCAAGCTATAGTATTACAAATAAAACAACAATATGGAATAATGCAAAAGAAATAGATCAGAGCCATGTGAAAAAACGGCCTCTTGAGAAATAAAATCAGAATTATCAGAACTCATTTTCACTTGTGATGCTGTTCCACTCTGACCGCTGATCTTCGCTCCACAGCTCCTTGTAGTTTTTGAGATATGTGTATTTGAGGTTTTTGTTGCACTTACCAGTCGCTCTAAATGCAAATGCAAAAATGTTCACCAACAACAAAACTGTAAGAAAGAACTAACTTTGCCAAGTGCTATGATAAATTCATCACTGAGAGAAGACAAAGCTGTGGTTGAAAGACACAAGAAAGTTTTTATACAGTCTATAGTTGGAACCAGATACTCTATAGAAGCACACTGAAATTAGTGATTCACTAAGAGAGATGGTGTAACAGGAAGAGGTGATGTTCACTACAAGTCAACAGTGAGTTAGCTAAACTGCTGAATAATACAGGATCACTGCTGGAACACATTTTATACTGTGTATGTGTGTGAGGGTGTGTGTGGGGCTTATTGTCTGCTGTAGCATGTTGGCCTGGACTGGGCATACCTGATTGCTGCTGTCACCATGGCAGCAACTGCTCATGTAATGCGAGAGGGAGCGAGATAGACAGAGAGAGAGAGTGATAGAGAGAGGAGACCCTGTCAAAGTACAATTCAAGGAGAGCCACTGCAGCACCAAGGGTACACACTGAGACAGACAGACAAAATCGCCAGCACAGGACACAGCGACACTTATATCCACACCACTCTGTTCTACCCACTCACTCATTCACACAACAATTCTGCTCTCCTCAACATGCCTCTCTTTTCCTGCTTTACAGTCACTTGCAATTAGTGAGTACATGATCAGATGATTCCAGAGAAGAAGGCTGTATCGCTGTAAGGAAACAGACGATTCCTAAATCTTGTAAAGCAGGACATAACAGAATCAAAAGAGAGTAGAACTGCAGTCTGGACTGCCGGTCATTCGGTTACTTCTGCATGTGTTTTTTTAAGTAAGAAAGATTCATCATGCTTAAACAGCAATTTCACCAGATATTGCCAGTGTAGGACCATACCAGCTGTTTTATGCATCTGCTCTGCATTCACTTCTGTAATGTATGAATATCTGTCCCAGTCAAGTCTATTTGGCCCTGATCTTGATCAAAGTCCTTTAATGGCGGGTATCTGCCAATAGCAGGTCCGATAGATACTTACATTTATATACTTAATTGCTGATTAGATCTGACACAATGAAATAAAAGATAGAGCCAACAGAATTTGTCACACATTAATTTGTATAATAACGTAATCAAGATACTGACACCCTGGTTCAAAAATATTAAACAGGTTAAATTATTGATATATTATGAATGAAAGCTTAACTGGTAGGAGGTGATGTGATCCGTTATTGAGAAGACGTATCACTCCTTTGCAGTTGATGGAACTACAAAAATACATTCCACTCGAGATTGTACAGTGATGCTACGGAGTGAAGTCTCTACACTCACAAGTGATTTTGGGTCGAGTACAGGTACACAAACCTGACAACTTTCATTTTGGCCTGTTATCAATTGCGTCCAAATCATTTTTCACACTCAGACACTTTTCTCACAGTTTTCCCTTACGCATAAAGGAGAGCAGTGCTGCAACTCCAGCAGGCTGAGGTGGACAACACACAGGAGAGTAAAGTAAAGTAAAATAAAGTAAAGTAAGGATCTGCATTTGATTGCTTTATTTTTGCTTATACTGATCCATTAAAATATGCCCAGAACGGCCCAAATACTGATCCATAGGATCGACTTGGGATGTCTCTACAATGTACACTTAATAATAAGCACACTATTCTTTCTTATATCCTTTTGCTATTGATCAAAGGTTTTGAACCCCAGTATGTCAACTGTGATAATGACTAGAGGTCACTGTGATATGCCAATAATCGGCCGATTAATCGGTCGGCCGATTAATCGGCCGATTATTGGCATTTTTAACATAATCGGCATCGGCCAATATCCAAGTATATCAAGCCGATTATTAGGCAGGCGCATCTGTGGGCAGCCTAGTGTTGTCGTTTTGTTTATTTAATATATTTTTATACATTATTTATACAATTTATTTATATATGTTTTTTTACATTATACATTTTTAATTTATAAGTGCAGATTGTTCATTGTTCAAGTGTTCAATAAATGTTTTTGTTGAGAAAGTTTGTCTGTTAAGTAACTATCATTTCTTTTACATTTTATATTTCAAATACAGGTTAAAAACCAAGCAAATATCGGCCAAATATCGGCCAAAATAAATCGGCAGCATTAATCGGCCATCGGCCGACCCGGATTTCAAAAGATCGGTATCGGCATCGGCGTGAAAAAAAACATATCGGTCGACCTCTAATAATGACACATCGTTTGGGAACAGCATCCTGCTTTCTTCTAACTCATTGATTTGATCACTCTTTTCATCATTGTCTAACTGTGTGCCAGTTCTATTGTTTGAATGAAAAACTGCCTTACCCATTGATTAAAGGTGCAATGGATACTGATCACTATCTTCTAGCCCTCAGTATATTGTTCTGCCCTTTCATTGTTGTGAGTGTAGTTTCCCCAATCTGACCCACTATCTGTGTCTGTAAGCTGACCATTAGTGTACGATTAAACAATCCCACTCCAGCAAACATCCACAAAGGATTTTGAGTGGTTTCTTCAACAACATCAAGACTATGCTAATGTTTGTCAAAGTTGCATTATCATTACAATAATCACAGTACTTGAATTGAATTTTGACTCAGCAATACTGTGACTTTCAAAAATGAACAGAATATATAAGGAAAAGAAATTTACTTAACATATCCATTGTACTAAGCTATAGGAAAAACAGTAGATGTGATCACAACTTTGTTTTAATATACACATCAGAGTAGTGACTGGGTGAATACAAACCACAAAAGATAAAACAATTTATACCTAAACCCTATTGCAGATTGTTGACCAGACTGTGGAGAGTTTAGGGGCTTACTGACACTAACCAGCCAAATGCCAAAATATATTAACAATCCTATGACAGACAGCTGTGTGTTACTATAGGCTCATTTGTAAATGCAACTTGCATTAAAAGCTTTCAAACTGTGTCTGAATTCTGACATGTAGGCACTAACAAAGTGTGAGTGTGTTCCTGTTTTACATGGAGCTGACAGAATGTGCTGCACTGCAGAGTGTGTGTTTGTGTTGCTAATATCAAATACTTACTCACCAATTACAAAATCTTTCGACCTCTGATATGTGAATCATCACAGCTAAATCTAAAATGTTAACCCACGTTGTTTATAAGAGCATTAAAATGAAATTTAAAAGAATAGTTTATTATATGTTCATTTTCAAATGTCACTTCTGTGCCAGGTGGTGTTAAGAAACCCTTAAGTGAAATCAACCTTTCATGAACTGTAAGATGCATTGGAGTGCTTTGATCACTATCAAAATACACAAAGGTGGCTGCTGCAGACTATAGAGATTGTAACACTGAGAGTGAACAAATCCTCTTACTCCTCTTTTACTCTTTCAAAAAATCACACACACAAATATCAAACACAAATATCACTTTGCATTAGTGCAGAGTTAAGTGGTGAACTTTGATTTGACAATTCACCCAATGGGCTGTCAGTAAACTCCACTTTGGGCATGTAGACTTCTGAGAATAAGATGCTTAAGTTGGCCTGGTGATAACCCAAATCAACCAGCAGAACTTAAGAAATGCCCAAAGCCAAAAAACAATGATCTAAGCTTCTAAAGTAATGCTCTATCAAATGCAGATCAAAAGTAGAACCATAGGCAAAAATATGTCATCTCAATTCAAGAAACAAGATGCTCTCCCTCCGTCTGTGAGTACGTTCACTCTCCTCCATCCATCATGCATCATCACGAACATACTGAACTGACTCCCTGAGGTTGAATCACACACACACACACACACACGCACACAAACACTTATCACCACCTCCACATACAGCCCTCAAACATCAGATTAGTGGGAAACAGAGAAAGAACCCTCAACTAACATTCACAAACTGTTCTCTGTTTCCAAATATGGCCATGTGGATCTCTCCATTCTCAACTGTCCACCACTCACTAACACACACACCCTCACCCGCATCAACAACTGTTTAAAATGATGTTTCCATCTCCCCCGATCAACAGCATACATTGTTTTAGCACCATCACACAAAACATCACAACTCAGGCTCTGGCTGTTACTAAAGACACACATTGCTGGTGACACCTAAGGGGCGAGACACTCGTAGGGGCCCACTGGAGCGCCGTAAAGGGGGTGTAAAGGATGACGATTCTCTGGGCCCATGACTAAGAGGGGGCCCAGAGAAGCCCTAATAAAATTGTGGTGCTAAAAAAATATATTTGATGGTAAAAATTATTAACTTAAAATTATTCTATTTGCTGTTTCCTGGTGTCAAAAAAATGTATTTGTTTAGGAAACACAAACGTCCGTGGGCCCCTCTCCCCCTCTCGATTATCATAAAATGGTTCAGTCCGCCCAAATTGTATCCAGGCAACACAAGCAGCTTGACTTCACTTATAGCGCCGGCAGAATATCAACTTGACAGAAGAGGAAGTGAAAATGCATCAGGACCGCCCGTGACTATGATCGTAGCCTACGGCACTTTTCTGTGCGTACGCACGCTTTGTACATGAGGCCCCAGGTCTCTACGGTAGCATTTTTCGACAAGTTAGTACATTTCGATAGAGCAGGGTGCAGCGTGTGCACGGCTTTGCCTCACATACAGCCGGTGTCGGCATCTTTGTACGAGGCTCCGCACAGTTTCAGCACCCTGCTGCGGTACACGCTGTTGCACCTGTCTTGCAAGCTAGTTTAAATGAAAATTCATGTAGTTTTAGGAAAAGTCAGGGAGCAGCAAGGCTTTGTGATTTTAGACAAAGTTATTGACTATGCAAATTTCAAAACGGTCAAAATGATGCCTTGTTCGTTCTAGTGTTAAAGATAATTACCATACGTTTGAATGTTGCGGTTAAAATGACTGCTGGTGGCCGTTCTAGTGTTAAAAGTGCATGATAAGGGAACTCAATTTTCTCCCCATGTTAGGTCAAGAAAACGCTGGAAAAAATAACAATACACAGTTTTAGTTGTTCAAAGCAGTCAAACGCACTATGTCAAAATCATGCCTCGTTCCAAACAGAATCAAATGAACCAGCAGCAGCAACTGGTCCGGCCCGGATCAGTTGCTGCTGCTGGTTCATTTGATGTATTATATATAGTATATGGAAGGTCTGCTTAAATTATTAGAAATTTTATATGGCCATTTTGTTTTATGGTGGTGTTTTCTTGCAGAGATTTTTTTTCACCACAGATTGTAATTCCTGTTTTTTAAATTGAAGAGTTTTATTTTGAAATTTCAGTATCTGTGTTGAAGCAAATAAATATAAATACATTTCACTGTATTAAGAGTGCTCAGTGTTTCCGTTACATTTCAACTGTCATGTTAAAAATATTAGGTTAGATTAGATTAACTTTATTGTCATTGCCATTGTACATTACAAATATGTACAATACATACATACAAATATAAATATATGTGAATACACTATATATGACACATGTACAGCTATGCACAGTATAAACATTATACAGTACTGAAGTAGTGCAGTATTACAGAGGACAAATTACGGGTGTGGACATGGGATGGAGTTCAATTGTCTGATTGACCTAAATATATGAGAATGATAAAATACCATAAAAGCGCATGATTTATGTAAATTAATAGGAAAAAAGTCTCAGCTGTGTTGGGGGCCCTGTCAAGATTCTTTTCATGGGGCCCAAAATCCTTAGCAGCGCCCCCTGGGGGCCCATAAAGTCACTCCATATCTGTATTCTTTCAGGCTTGTTGTTTTCACCAGTATATTGCTTACCGTTCTGTATTTCTCAAAGTCTAATCCTGTGTGGAAAAGTATGTGCAGTAAGAGGAGCAAAACAAACAAGACAGTAACACTTAAGGTCACAGCAAGTCGAATATTTTTGAAATTTGGACTGTGGGTTTGAAGACATCAAATTGGACTCTGGGAAAAAGTGAAATACCAGTTTCAGTTTTCTGAGAAGCTATAAGACTCTTTTATAGCCTAGTAACAGTCTAACATTCAGGCCACCCATTATGAAAATATATGCGATAATGCCTCAAAGGAGTATGGAATATAGGTATCTACAGATCTGTATCAAAAGATAAACCCAAAAACTCTTAAAAAGGTTGCGATAACAGCGTTTTGACTGATTAGACCCTTAGTACACTTAGTTTTATTGTGACATTTCACTTTTCACTTAATAATGCTACAAGCTCTATCCAATGAACAGCATATACTGTACAAGATAGGGTATCTACAAATAATGTATTAACAAGAAATGTATCTGCTTTACTAGGCATGCCCATGTCAAAATAAAACCGAATTAAACATAACAAAATGTTTTATGACATTCATTTAATTAAACCAGCAACTGTTTGGAGACCCGATCTCAAAACTCATTACCAGGCCTGATGCTAACACAAAATCTTGTATGGATCATGGAATAGCCACATACAAGCCATTCTGAGTTGAAGGGTTAACACACTCACTACACTACCTGTTTTCACAATTCTTTCACGTGGTTTAGATAGAGTTCATGCTCTACGAGAATGTTAAGATTACTGTCAGTCACATTTGAAGGTTTAGTCACAAGGGACAGAAATAAGACCTCAGTGTAACAACACTTGATGCTAAACTCTTTTTTTCTTACTAAAAGTATTTCAATTATAATCCATCATTTTTTCCCATCACAGCCTGACGTAAAACTATACAAATCATTAGCTTGGTCTTGTTTTTACACATATCCACCAAAAACAAATATCCCCTTTAGTGTTCACTAGTCTCGCCTTGGGACGCCATTTTAAACTATAGATCTGCCCTTGTGACCCCAAAAACCAGCATGCCAGCAAGACTTGCTCCTTTACTGGAAAGTGTAACCCCATGAATCACCTTGCCTCATTATCCTTTCAGCAAACTTGAAAAGGCTCTTGGCATTACTTAAGGACATGCAGACACAGACACAGTCCTATAAATAAGAAATAATCCCAACTGTGTGACTTTCTACTATAAAGTGGGGAGACTGTAAATAATGGCCTATGTTTAATATTTAACGCCTTAACTTGCAGAATAAACCCGCATGCTAGTTTTTGTGTTGTATAGTAACAGGGTTGCAGGATTGTAAAGGCAACACGTTTTGTTTTCTATATGTATTTCATGAAATCCTGCTAACTTAAAGATAAACTTTACACATTCCTTTTGAAGAAGTGCAAAAGCAGTGATGAACTGGTGGAATCAGACACAGGAAACTTAACCCAGCATCACATCCTGATCTCTTGATCTAATCACCATTAAACACTTCATGAAGAAACACTTTCATTTTGTGCCAGTCTAAAAGCGATGTGTGACATCTAAAACCATTACAGTGTACATTATCTGAGTGAACGTCATCAAAGAGTACATCTACACCCATAAACTCACTTTTATATGAGGAGCAGATAAATGAAATCAAGGTTGCCTTCGGCCTACGTTACGTTAAGTAACTGACCTTCAATGTAACTGATTTAACCAGAGCTGAAAAGAGAGAGATAGCTGAAAGGAGTGGTAGAGATTCTGCTTGATGCTCCTTAATGAAAAATTCTCCATTAGTGGCATATACTGTGATGTGTCTCTCCCACTTTTTGATGTATTTCTGTGTTCATTATCCCAAATAAATATCATATTACAAGCCAGGATGTAAATATAGGTTGAAGAATCCATGAACAAATAATTAAGTCCTGAGATAATAATGACCATATCATCCTTAATTGTATATGGAATTTTAAATCTGCGGTGCTATCAATGGATGGAGTGGCCACTTGGAGTTTTGGAGACTTTGTGTCCTTCTTAAAAGTGGTGCCTGTTGCTTTCAATTTTTATGCTCATCCTTTTGGGGAAGGGAGGGTGATTATTATGAAATGATTTGTTAGAAATTCCTTTCAGTAAGCCTGTCTGTTCTGACTTTTGTTATTAGAAAACTTTAGTTGCTAACTAATAGCCTATGCTATCAGAGGAGAGGACAGTAAATGTTATAAACAGTGACCAGGACCCATCCTGGGCCTACATATGCCTAATAGAATCTTGCTGTCATACAATGGGAATACCACTGACATACAATATTGGTATATTTGATACAAAAAAAGAATAAGAATAAACTATCATAACGCAGGATAATGATGTCTATTGTATCGTGCAATCATTATAGAAAAATGTATTATTTCTAACTGACATGAGGCAGTCTGCCTATTTAGATAAACACATTGAAACCCACATTTGACATATGTACATGTAAATTGTAGGTATAATAAGGTTATTTATAAGTGGCCTGTGGCCACTCTGTAGCTAAGAACCAAAAAAAACTATTTTACATTTCTGTCTTCCACTGGAGCGATCACTCACCCAAGACACTATGCGGAGAATGGTCTGAGGTTGTTGGAAGAAGGTGACGGGGTCGAAGGCTCCTCCGGCTTTCCCGGCTCCGTATGCCTGCATCCCCTCCATGGTCCTCCTCCTCTCTGCACAGCCTCCTCTGGTCCTCCCCTCCTCCCCGCTGCTGATTCAAAGGCACAGGGTGTGTGGAGCACCAGGCAACCGACACGGAAAATCCACGAATCTGCTCCTGCTACTATTGTCACTGATGCTCTAGGGTGGATGCTCCTCTTCCCTTGGCTCCTCGGCGCAAATCCTCCCTATAATTTACCCTCTAAATTCCCCGTTGTCCTCTTTCGCTATACGAGCAGAGGAAGCTGTATGCCAGTGTTGTGATGCTCTCTACCTCTCTCGGGAACCGGTGGCGAACACGTGAACGCGCCTCAGTTGTCACGCCTCGGACGGAGCGCTCCCCTTTTCAAAAACACATAGCGAGCACACGTACGTGTTTATGCAGGGCGCGCGCTTTTGCTCTCAGCGATTTCCCAGACCGCCTTGGATTGCCAGAAGGAGTCACGCGCTTTCCCATAATCTTTTGAGGAGGAAAATAAGTTGAGTCAACCAGAACATGATTTTCAATAAAGCTAAGTTATAAATACGATGTCTTAGTGTGCTAATGAAAGATTAGATGTTCGTTTATTAATTTATGTTTGAAACCCGCTGGAATAGTCGGATTAGACATTTTAAAGCGATACATTAAAGAGTTACAAACACCACACAAACTAAAAAGTCTGTTTTAGAATACGTTTATAATGCTGAGGCAAGAAATCCCGCCCTCTTGTGGTCTTTCTGGTCTTTGCTTTGGAAAACATATGGTCCTCCGTACCATAAATGAGCTTTTCAGGCCGCTCTTACTTCCTTTGTATGTGCTCAGTACCAGGACCCAGAGGCTAATCTAACTAATCTAACAGACTGGGGTTACGGTTGGAGTTTTTACCACAAAGTGGTGGTAATTGCACACAGTGGAAAGCTTTGCCTGACAGACAAATAAAGGGTGAAATAACCCAATGCCACACGCTTGTTACGTCCAGAGCCCTGGTTACGTCCTCACAACTAGCCAATGACAGCACAGCCACTCGCTGTACGTATTCCCTGGTTGGACCAATAAAATATCTCTGTTTGGGTTGCTAAGAGACGCGTTGTGTTCATGTTGCTGAGGGACTAGGTAGAAATATTTACATGCATAACAGCTAAAGACAGAAAGTAGAGACGTATTTACCATCATTTATGTAACGTACAGTGTCTGGAAGTTATCCACTGTAATGGTGAAGTTAAGGGCGAGATGCCTGCTTGTCGGTAAGGTTTTGAAAATGTACTGCATCCTTCTGCAAGTAAAGCTAAACGGTTCAATGGCTAAAGCTAACCAATCTGCTAACTTACAACCGTAAGTCGTAGTCAGTTCACTTTTAAAACACCAGAAATAAATGAATAGTAATCTTTACTCTGCAATGCTATCCTATCACGAGGGTTAATCAGATTCAGTGTGCAAAGCAAAATTAGGGTGGATTGCCCTAAAGTGAGACACTGTCTAATGCAGTGTTTCCCAACCCTCTCCTGGAGGCACACTAGTCCTGCATGTTTTAGATCTCTCCCTGCTCCCACACAGCTGATTCAAATGATCATGTCGTTATGAACTGCTAAAGCTGTTAAATCAGCAGTGTGGGAGCAGGGAGAGATCTAAAACATACAGGACTAGTGTGCCTCCAGGAGAGGGTTGGGAAACACTGGTCTAATGTGGGACATTTAAGGTTCTAACGTTAGTGTTTGTAGGTCACCCATACATACAGGAACACCAGTGAAATTATTGGTTAGCCAAAGGTATGGAGTCATGTGATCAAAATCAAAGAACTTCTAAAATGTCCAGTCACATATCAGGGTGGAGCAATCATCAAACAGGAGGCACCTTGTGTAAAGACCACCCAAATGTCAGTGACATAGAGTTTTGACAAACTTGATATTAAGGAGTATAAGGTCAATTTAAATAAAATAACCCTGCTATTCTTTGGCCTATTGTGCTTATAAAATGTTTGTCCACCAAAAAAATAATGCAACTTTATGTTTAAACTGTATATTTTGTATTATTATCAAATTTTCAAGTGTCCCATTTTACGAAATGTGGTTTCGAAAAGTGGGACAGCATGATTTACCTAATGTGGGACAGTACAAAAAAGTGTAGTGGGGCATGTTTTGTGGGACAAAAATGTTTTTTTTCAGGGTTTTAGTGGTCTTATACACTGTTAGAATGCTGTATTACATGTTTAAAATCATGTTAAATTGTTATTCTTTGGGGAATGGCAGTTTGAAGGCTTTATATGGTTGTGCGTGTGTGTATGTGTGAAGGGAGTAGATGCCTTAAAATGAAAAAATAGCTTTTAATTTAAAAATCAATAAAGCCAATACACCTAATGTTATGCTATCTAATGATTAATTCATTTAAATGTATTTCAAATCACAATGGCAAAGCAGAGAAAGACACAGAGATATTTTCAGACGCAGAGCGAGAGGCAGAATAATGGAAAGGATGAGAGAAAAGGCAGGATTAAAGGCATTGTTTGTGTTTGTTGTGAAGTCAAATAAACTAGTCAGGAATTCTGATTGTGCATTTAACTATTTTCTATCTATATAACATAACACAGGCCTGTTATAACAGTTGCTTAATGTTTGTGTAATAATTGCATCCAAACTATCATATTATTTGATATATACATATTATTTGTTGATGTTCAGTTATCAATGTTTCATTCATCCATAACGAAGAGAGTTACTAACTTAAGTTTTTTAAATATTCTACATGAATTAAGGTTATTTTTTTACAATATACTTTCAGTGTCTCACATTAGAGACACACCTGTCCCACATTAGGAAGTCGCCGATTGTCTCAAAGAATTTGCAATAAGTGCCCCAATATGTCTGTCATTTCCTTTAGGAATGTGTTATGTGCATTTTCTCTTTTGATTTGATTAGGACACATCCTGAGATTTTAAAAATGGTATTGGGTGTTGATTTAATACATTAGCTTCACATCGCAATATGCCACAGAAATCTGAAAAACAAAAAATGTCCCACATCAGGGCAATTCACCCTAAATTATTACTGTATCCATTTTCTTCAGTAACGTTAACGTTAGGCTACCACTTACGGCAACTTAAGACCTCAAATGTGATGTTTCTCATTTTCATCATTAACAAATCACTTCCGTTGTTGTGCGTTGAGTTCTGCATGCCCACCGAAAATTGCATGCACGTCGCGGGAGGTAACACTCTTATATGCTGAGAAAACAGGTTGATGCAAATCTTGGCAGGTAGCCTACAACATCTGTTCTGCTGAATTGTGCATGCACCTCTTGAGTTCCTTTTCAGACCCCTTGCACGTTGATCAAATGCGGTTATCACCACATATTTCTGGTGAATCTCAAGTAATGCCGCTTCTGCTAAGTGTCTAAATGCTCATAAAATATATATTTCAAATCATTTATCACCATTGATGAATCCCACAAAAATATTATATCGTTTTTAAACAGTACTTGGAGGTGCATGCAATTCCCAGCAGGAATGCAGAACTCGGCACTACACCTGTAGTATATATTTGATACCAAATCACAAATATACACCAACAAAAGCTGGTAAATCTTACTGTTTGTATACTCCATTGGATAATTTGACAGTACCAAAGGAAGGTTAATGATTAATTTAATTTACAAGTAAATACAGTTAGTAAATACATACTTTGTGTGTGTGTGTGTGTGTGTGTGTAGGAGATGCTGCAGTGGGGAAAAGTGCCCTTTCCCATATGTTCCACAGTGATGGTACTCTCTTCCAGAAGAACTACAGCATGGTGAGAGCATGTAATACTGTCACATGTCCCACAGCAAGGACATGCAATTCCAAATATACTGCTGTGTGTTTGGATCACCTCAGGTACCACTGTTACACTCCTTGTAAAATAAGGATACACTGTATTATATTCACATCACACAACAATAACAAAGGAATTGGGTTGTAAAACAACTGGTTGAGGGATTTAGGGTTGGGATGTGCTCTGAGTCAGGGACTAGCCAAAGGCTTATATTTTTACATTCAGGTAGGGTACCTGGGATTTTAAATACGGTTTGAAGGATCAACTCATGAGATTTAATTCTGGCTCACTGCTAGAAAAGACAGCAGTATGTTAGTAAGATCCATGTTCTATGAAGTGCCACAATATTTATCCAGTATTCTGTTGTTAAGTCCTGGCTGACACTAGAGAAACGAATCACTGAGTTAATCAGCTAAATCTGCTGCTGCCACACTTTTAACTAGTCGTCCTCCAGAGTAACTTTACAGGAGAACCCCAGAGTAAAGATACCTGTAGAGATCATAGCAGGCTCCATATTTCATATAGACAGTGCAGAACAATAACTAAATTAGTCAGTAATTTAGTTATTGTGGAGAAGGGTTAATTAATGATGTAAAGTCTAAATATTTCAAATTTAATGAATCATTTTAGAATTAGGCAATTCTTTAAATATGCAAGTTAATGTTAGTTTCAAAAAGAAAAGTCCAAGGCAGTCTTCTGACAAAAATTTAAAATGCCTATATTCAGATAGCTATTTCATGGTGAAATTCTAAAAACACAGAAAATGCCTGTAAATTGAGCTCACAATCCAGTAAAACAAAGGGCTGTTTGTTCCGCTACATGGGTTGTTACTCTGCTCTATTTTAACACATACAAGCATTGTCTTGGCTATGTTTTTAGAAATTAGAAGGAAATAACTATCTTATATTTAACCTATTTTTGCCAGAAGAGTGCTTGAGGACCTGTTTTATAACTTTTGTGGTCCCCACCAAAAAGCACATTCAATACACTTTTTTGAAATCAGAGCACTCCAGATCTTTTCTTTTCTGAAAGCTTTTGTAAGCAATTTATTTAAGAAATGTTTTTTGTTATATAGAGGGTATGCGCATGTTGTCACAGAATGCCGTTACGGTCACTGAGTGGTAAAAAGATGAGCAGCAGTGTTAGCATAAATCAGCTAAAACACAAACAACACATCTAAAATGGGAAAGAGCTGGACCACTGGTTCTTTGGTAAGCAGTTAGGATCACTGTCAAGTCCGACTGCCTTTAATTTGAGCAAATAATCACTTGTTTTACTTCAGGTTTGCTAAACGCAGCCATGGTAACAGATGTTTTACCACTCAGTCCAGTGTGTTCCCGAAGGAGAAGTGACATCAACGCATTCCCTCTATTGAAGAAACTCTATTGAAATTCTCTTTACATGATCCCGACAGCAATCAATAATTTAAATGCTCTGACAAAAAAAGAAAAAAAATCTAGTATAGATGGCTGTTGCAATACTGTAATAAGCAGCCAATCATTTCACTCAGACAGAATGAAATGATTGACTGGTCTATCTGCCTACCAGTGTGCACTCTGCTCATTTACTCATTGTGAATGAAAATACGTGGATTTGGAGGTAGGCCTGAAAGGAGAGGGTTGGATTTTTTTCAGTTGTATACTTTCGAAATCGGGTTGTCTCTTGCTAGTTCCTCCAACATTGCATACCCTAGCCTTAATATTAGTTCACTTTACCTGCGATAATAATGTTTACTTTCCCCAAAGTGTAATTATGTATCAGTTGCAAATCTTAAAAGACTGGTAATGGTCATTGATGATGCTGATCATTTTACCTATGTAGTTTCTTTAGTGGAACTCCTTGCAAGCTTTTCAAGGACCTGCAGAGGTCTCTTGAATCTACTACTGGAATTTCTGAAGTACAGAGCAGCATAATGTACCAATTAATGCTGATGCAGAAAAGGCTAATCTGCATTATTTATGCTAATCTGCATGAGGGATAGAACTGTGTCATTAACCTGACTCAGTGATATATGGGGTCAAGGCTGCTCACTGATGCCTTCTGTCAATGTTTCAAGGGCTACTGACTAAATCCATGAGCTACACAATAATATATGCACTAGAGCAGCCTGCACACATTCATTTGGGAGTTCACTATTAAGCCTTGTAGCTGGTTAGGGTACAGAACAGTTTGGTGGGTAAACTACTGGACAAGAGCAAAGTATGTGTGAGTGTGTGTGTGTGTGTGTTAGTTCAGCTCTTGCTGTGTCAGCAGTATTGGGGGTTCTGTGGTGACAGGAACGTCGATAATTAATACAGCAGGATTCTGGAAAGCTACCAGAACAGGTACTTAACAAGCGCAAACACACTGTACAACAACAGTGTTGAGTTTCTCTGTACTGCAGAGAGCTATACCCACTTGTTTGTGGTGCTTTACATGTCTGTTCATGTTGGACTTGTAGAGTATTAACAAAGTAGAAAGGTGCTGCAATAGTGCTGGCCTAGTATGCTTGCTGAACTCCAGGCAAGCCTTAACACATATTTCTACTGCATAACATGAACATTTATAGAAAAGTGAAACACATACAGAGTATACAGATGAAATCGAATAACAACTATGTAAATATCTATACAATATAACAAATAGGGCAATGTCACATTGAATATAAGAGGAGAAACATGCAGGTTAGCATGTGTACCTGTAACCCGTAGCCCACCAAGCACCACTTTATTAGCCGGATGCACTGAAACAAATGCTCGAGGAAAAGTGCTGGTCACGGTCTCTGCTGTTGCTATGCAACTGTTAAAACACCTATTTGAAACCAGCCCCTTGCTTGATATTAGTTGAAATATTTTTAACTTCTTGCCCACATGGTGGCAAGTGCTTCATCTAAAACAAACTCCACCAACCAAAACTTTGAAGCTGGAGCCAGGAGTTACTATGTATTTAAGTTTTGTTATTCAGATTAGTTTCCATAATGGTAATGATCGTAGCAAGAGAAAAGGCAACAACGTGAATATTTGCTAAAGTCAGGAAGCTCGACAACTACTGGTCAGATTCACATTGAAATTTTGTACTGATATCCGTAGTCCTATGAATTTCTAATCCCTTTTTTTCTTTCTTTTGACTTTTTTATTTTGTGCCACGGCCAGGGGAAAACTTCTCCCTGACATAACACTTTTGTCATTGATGTTTTAAGTTTTCTGTGGATATTGATGGTTTCAGAGGATGAGTCGTGATATACTAAGGTAGATCAATATGTAGTTGTGATTAATTTAACAGATATTGCGATATGAGTCACAATTACAGTAGGAATGGTCATTTTTGAATTTCATTTTCACAAAAAAAAATTAAAATTATGATCATACAATTTTAGCACAACAGTGCTTAATTTATAATGGCATGTTGTGACACATTTCCTCTTTATCAAAAAAATGCTGCTCCTGCAGTTTGCACATGGCCCTATTTAGATCATTTCTCAAATAATTGTTCAGCCCTAGTTTGTACTTTTTCATGACCCCCGGCAATCCCCCACGTTCTACAGTTTGCCCAGAAATTCCACATATGCATAAATAATATATTAAATAAGACGCAATTAGATATATTGAGAAAAGATGAAATTTACTGAGCTCTTTAATACTCCCTCATTGATATATACCCTTTTATTCTGACTTTACTCTACTATTGCCCTTAGGCCCTAAGATCATCAAAATTGTGTTTATGTTGTGTATTCTGTGCATATTTACGCCACTAAAACCACATCACCTAACACTCATGACTCTGAGGTGTTCTACCAATAGTAGTTTTAAGCAGTGTTAAATATATCAGGTTGAATTTTCTCTCTAAGATTTCACTGCAGATGGAAACAGGGAACAGCCTGTCCTTTCCATTGCAACTAATGTGAAAAAGAAGCCAGCACTGTGAAGACTTATTCCTTGTGCAGACACCTAAGTCATCCCTCATGTTCTTCAACTTTTGATTTTGAAGGGTAGCCGAGGCTGTCGGCCATTCTGCTCACGTCCTCCTTTGAAAATGTCAGACGGCCCGTTAGCAATATTCCAAGCTTATTTGTTACTAATAGGCCCTCATTGACATTCCAGCGAGAGGCTTCCTATGCATCACACCAGCTCATTAAACCGCTCCAAGTGGGACTGCCACATCATCTGTGTGTGTGTGTGTGTTTGTACCATTGGATCCTTCTTATGACCTGTTTCTGTGTACGAAGCAGGTAAATGTTTGTCTGAGGTGTGCGTGTATGTGCACAGTGGCAGTGAGTGTGAAATTTGTGTGTGTGCGAGTGTGAAATGTATTTGTGTGTGTGTGTTTTGGGTTTTTAGGTTCTGGCATTTGACATGCTTAGTTAAGACTGAGCTCAGGAGATCAGCTCAATTTTGAGTTTAGTGCTGATGTGAAGAAATCTGCCTCTTCAAGGTCACCACTGATCTCATATCAGTTGAAACATAGTGGCGAAAGGAAACCTGCAACCATCCAGTCCACTTAGGACCTCAATAGATCTAGAAGCTTGTGAAGAACATGCATCTGTGATAAGACTATATTTATCATATCCTTACCCTCTACTGCCCGCAGTCTATCTTCTTTTATATCTACCTCCTGTATTACGTCTGCAACCTCGGCACCAAAGCTTAAACAACTATTGTTTCTTGAAACTGCCATTGTGCTGACTCAAAAACACATCTGGCACCTCCACTATACAACTCAATACACAAAAAAGAGGGAAAACAGTATTTCTGGTCATTTTAGTTTTAGATATTTACTACAAATTTCCAGATTTTCAAATGTTACTTTAATCTTTTTTGACTTTAGTTTTATTTAAGTAAAACAGCTATTGTAGGGCTGCTTGCGTGTGGACTATATTCAATATTTGAGAACTTTGGTTTCTTTTGTTAAGGCGGCTATAATCAATATTTATATATTAACAATGAATCACATGTCTACTTATATGTGAAACGAGTCACTTCTAGTTCCAGATCCACAGAGAATTGTCATCCAACTCTGCAGTTCCCCTCACCTCTATGGATATTTATAGTTTAAAGTCACTGTTGGTAATTTGTGGCCTGTAACTTTACTATTTTGGTTCACTCTCACTGCTCTCATGAGCGCCATTTTTGGCCACAGTAAGCAGCTGTTTTTCATTGAAAAATTTACTGCACAGGAGCTAAAATAGCTAAAAGGAGAGAGTACTGATACGTAGATTCATCAGGAGGACACAAACAGGACTCAATGAATGTTAATAGTCAGTGTCTGCTGGATATGTAAATAGGCAACTGTTTGCCAAGATGTTTGCCATACAAACAATAAAAGGTGATGATATGACAGTGTTACATCAGCAGCTTGTTTATGCCCTACAGTGCAATAGGGCAGCAATGCAGCAAGTGGAGATAATGCAGGACTAGAGCTGCATCATCGCCACCCTTTACTACCTGCTTTCTATCTTTTTCTGTGTCACCCTCCTCCAAATGCCCTGCACTCATTTCTAAAGATTGTCAACCACTCATGAGTCCAACCTGTGTATTTTCTCCCCATCAAATATTTTGATCAATACAAAACCATTGCTCTTTCTCAACTGGCCTGCACTGTTTTACCACTCAAAATTTTAGAAGGGAGAAGAACTTCTAGGCAATGGCAGAGATCTGCCAAAGTGACCAGATTAGCTGTTGACCAATATGGGTTCCCCTTCGAGGGAACTCGAACTGCGTCGGTTACGACACTATGGGAACGCCTTTAGGCGTAGCAGGTCTGAATGTGAATGAAATCACTCCAATCCTATTGGCTTGTAGCTAAAACGATAGGGTGTGACGGATAACCGGAGGAGTATAAGGCACACCTGAGCACAATCATAATTAGCTTTTTTCTATTCAGCAGGCGTCTGTATGTTGAGTGAAGAAGCTACAATCCCAGCAGATCTTGTCTTACCTGAGTTGAAGTCTTCCAGCATGTCCGGAACACAGAAAAAGAATTTCAGAAGGTGTGTTTATCCATGTCCTCGTTTCATCACCGAAGGAGATTCGCATGAGATGTGTGTCTCATGTCTAGGGATGGAGCACGCCCGGGCAGCTCTCGAGGGGGCTGCCTGCGGCCATTGCGAAACCCTATCCTTACGGGTACTGAGGTCCCGCTTGGATCTCTTCACCGAGGACGGTAGGATGTGCTCTCCCCGCGGATCTGGCCCAGCGGCTGCTGAGGCAGCCCAAGCGGCAGTCATGGGGATCCCAGTGTGACCTCACGGAGGATTTCGGGACGGCTGAGGCTTTTTCCCGACCCTCGTCCGCTGGTTCAGTTATGTCCTTGCCTCGTCCGGGAGCCCGTTTTACGGATTCTCCTGTTCGTGGCTTGGATCCAGAGACGCTGCAGCACTCTGACTCTGAGGAGTTGGACGTGCTCAGTGTGGTGGAAGACGACTTCCGGGTGTCGGAGCAGCGTCATCAGGCTGCGCCCGACTACGACGAGCTGCTGGAGGTGGTGACTAGAGCAGTGGCGAAGCTGAATATCACCTGGCCGCAGGAAAATCAAGAACCACGAACAAGTGGTAGGCTGGATGAGAGATTCCTGAAACGCCATGCGCCACCTCCACGCCGGTGTCTGCCATTCTTTCCGGATCTTCATGACGAGATCAAGAAATCCTGGAGCAGACCATACTCCTCACGCATCTTCACAGCAAAATCCCTCAATTACAGTAATGTAATGGGGATTAAAGAGCGTGGGTATGGGAGGATGCCTCAGGTGGAAGATACGCTTGCGGGCTATCTCTCCCCTCGACTTGCGTCCTCCCTAGAGAAACCGGCGTTACCCTCCAAGCCATGTCGCGTCACCTCAGCACTGATGGGCAAGTCATACATGGCAGCGGGTCAGGCAGGTGCGAGCTTGCACACCATGGCGGTGCTTCAGGCCTACCAAGCTGACCTGCTTCAGGAGATGATCCAGAAGGGGGTCCTTCTGAGGGAGATCTGGAGGAGCTGAGCAGGGCCACGGATCTGTCCCTTAGGGCCACTAAGGAGACAGCCCGTAACATCGGGAGATCCATGTCGGTCCTGGTGGCGCAGAGCGCCATCTCTGGCTGAATCTCTGGGCATTTCGAGAAGGATAAAAATCGCCTCCTCGATGCTCCAGTGTGCCCAGAAGGCCTTTTCGGGGATGCAGTGGACTCTGTGGTGGAGCGGTTTCAGACCATGAAAGAGCAAGGTGAAGCGTTCCGCCAGTTCCTCCCTCGTCGGTCTGCGCCCAGAGCAGCTGAGGCTGCCTGGAGGAAATCCTTCCCATCCACTAGCTCCTACCGAGCGGAAAGGAGACAAAGTGTTGCATCCCGCAGGCCCCCCCGAGGAGCTGGGGCTGCAGGGCAACGAACCCAGTCTCAACATCCGGATAGACGCGATCTGAGGACCGTCATCCAGTCCCGCCGGAGCGCAGGGAAGAGGTCCTGAGGACCGACGCGGGGGAGTCTTTCCTCCCCTCCCTCACCCCCCACACCCCTTCCGGAGGTCGACTGAGGTCCCCTCCGAGGTGGCTTCAGGTAACGCTAGCCCGCCGTTCTCACGTTCGGGACGTGCCAGCCACTTTCGAGTCCGCGCCGTACTGTCTGCCCCGAGGGTCTGCAGTCAGGCGGCATCCGGACTCACTCACCGTGGATTCTCGACGGTTTCCCCCTGCCTACATGCTTCAGGGGCCCGTCGGAGAATCACACGAGACACCGACCACCAGCCCCGAGGAGTTGGTTCCGTTGGCAGTATTTGCAGAAGCCTGGCGGAGCCTGACAGACATTTCTCCGTGGACTCTGCGCACTGCCATACATGGGTACCGGCTGCAGTTCAAAATCCGCCCGCCAAAGTTCAACGGGGTGATTTGGACTGTGGTCCGCCCGGAGCAAGGTTCGGTGTTAGGACAAGAAGTTCTTTCTCTGCTGAGGAAGGGGGCCGTAGAACGCGTTCCTCCCCCAGACAGGAACACCGGGTTTTACAGCCGGTACTTCTTAGTCCCCAAGAAGGACGGAGGACTGCGTCCTATTCTGGATCTGCGGGTGCTAAACCGGTCTCTGAGGAGATTCAGGTTCAAGATGCTCACCATCCCCGCCATCGTGACGCACATCCAATCCGAGGATTGGTTCGTCACAATAGATCTAAAGGACGCTTATTTCCATGTCTCCATTCGTCCTTCTCACAGGAAGTTCCTGAGGTTCGCCTCCGGGGGTGTGGCTTACCAATATCGGGTGCTTCCATTCGGCCTGGCACTTTCCCCTCGCACATTCACCAAGTGTATGGATGCAGCTTTGGCCCCGCTGAGGTTCCAGGGCATCCGGATTTTCAACTACATCGACGACTGGCTGATTCTAGCTCAGTCTCGGGAGTTGGCAGTTCGGCATCGAGATGTCGTTCTGAATCATTTGATGCGTTTAGGGCTGAGGCTCAACGCAAAGAAGAGTGTGCTAGCGCCATCCCAGAGGATCACTTTCCTGGGGGTTGTGTGGGATTCGACAGTGATGCGGGCTCAGTTATCCCCGGCGCGTGTCGACACCATATTGGCAGCAGTAGGAGGGGTAAAGTTAGGCCACGCCATCACTGTGAAACACTTTCAACGGGTGTTAGGTCTCCTAGCAGCTGCATCCACTGTGATACCATATGGACTGCTGCACATGAGACCCCTGCAGTGGTGGCTGCGGACCAAGGGTTTTTCCCCGAGGGGAAATCCTTTCCGCCTGATAAGGGTTTCACGCGAATGTCTTCGGTCCCTATCAGTCTGGAAGGAGACTTGGTTCCTGTCCCAGGGCCCTGTGTTAGGAGGGTCCTGTCACCGGCTGGTTATTTCGACAGACGCCTCCCTCATGGGCTGGGGCGCGGTCATGGACGGCCGCTTTGCAAGGGGATCTTGGCAGGTGCATCTGTCAGAGAGGCATATCAATTACCTCGAGATGTTGGCAGTGTTCCAGGCTCTAAGGAGTTTCCTGCCAGATCTCCAGGGCCACCACGTCCTGGTTCGTTGCGACAACACAACAGTGGTGGCCTATTTAAATCACCAGGGCGGTCTGCTCTCGCGCCCGTTGAACAACTTGGCGCGTCAGATCCTCCTGTGGTCCCAGCAGAGATTACTGTCGCTCAGAGCGATGTATCTCCCAGGGACGGAGAATCAGGGAGCAGACCTGCTGTCGAGACAGGGGCTGAGGCCCGGGGAATGGAGACTTCACCCCGAGGTGGTGAAGCTCTTGTGCGAAGAGTTCGGTTCCATAGACGTGGATTTGTTTGCGTCCCAAGAGACTACACACTGTCCACTATGGTTCTCTCTCGCTCCTCCAGCCCCCTTGGGGCTGGACGCCATGGCACACACGCGTGGCGAGGCTGCGTCTGTGCAGCGTTTCCCCAGTCAGCTCTGCTCCCAGGGGTCCTGAAGCGGGTCCGCCAGGACAATGTCAGCCTACTACTAGTAGCTCCGTTCTGGCCGACCCGAGTGTGGTTCTCAGACATCATGTCGGCTCCTGGACTGGCCCGCCATGGCAGGTTCCTCTGAGGAGAGACCTGCTGTCTCAGGCGCAGGGCCGGGTTCTTCACCCTTGCCCCGCCGTGTGGCGACTCTGGGTCTGGCCCCTGAGGGGCGCAGTACCTAGAGGCGGGTCTGACAGCCGAGCAGTCGAGACCCTCCTGAGCTCCAGGGCCCCGTCTCACGCGGAGGATGTATGACCTGAAGTGGAATGTTTTCTCCACTTGGTGTGGAGAACGATCGGTGGATCCAGTTACCTGCCCAGTGATTCAGGTGCTGGAGTTTCTCCAGGATCGGTTCTCTGCCGGTCTTTCCCCATCCACCCTCAAGGTGTACGTGGCGGCTATCTCTGCTTTCCACGCCCCTCTGAGGGAGGGATCGTTAGGGAAACTTCCCCTGGTGGTACGTTTCCTCCGCGGTGCTAGGAGGATGAGACCTGCGACTTGTTCCAAGGTTCCCACCTGGGACCTGGCAGTGGTTCTTGGGGCGTTGGCTGAGGCCCCCTTTGAACCTCTGGAGTTAGCTGAGGCTAAGCACTTGACCCTCAAGATGGCCTTTCTCCTGGCTATCACTTCTCTGAGGAGAGTGGGGGACCTCCAAGCGCTTTCTGTCAGTCCACGAAGCCTGGAGTTCGCCCCGGGGAATATTAGGGCTATCCTGCACCCTCGTCCAGGATACATCCCTAAAGTGCCATCTTGTGCGGCAGGGTCCACAGTGCTGCAGGCCTTTCATCCTCCACCTCATGTGACAGAGGAGGACGGGAGACTTCATTTGCTCTGCCCTGTTAGGGCCTTGAGCATTTACACCCAGAGGTCCTCCCGCTGGAGGAAGACTGACCAGTTGCTTGTGTGTTTTGGGACCCCTAAGGTGGGGCTCCCTGCATCCAAACAGACTATTAGCAATTGGATCGTACAGGCGATTTCCCTGGCCTATCAGGTGCGCAGTTTGCCTTCACCTATGGCCGTGAGAGCTCATTCCACCAGGGGCATGGCTGCCTCTCGAGCTCTCCTCTCTGGGGCATCTTTACAGGATGTATGTGATGCGGCTGGCTGGGCCACTCCGCACACGTTCATCAGATTCTACAGCCTGGATCTTCCTTCGGCACCCGGCACTCGTGCGCTTTCTTCCTAGTTGGGCCGTTTTTCTTGCTCACTGGGGCAGGCGGGGTCTTTCGGCACGGTTTAGTGGGTATCTCGTTCCCATAGTGTCGTAACCGACGCAGTTCGAGTTCCCTCGAAGGGGAACGTCTCGGGTTACGTATGTAACCCTGGTTCCCCGAGAAGGGGAACGAGACACTGCGTCGGTCCGCCGCACCTCTCTCCCCCGCCTAGAGCGCCTGCTTCATAGAATAAGCTAATTATGATTGTGCTCAGGTGTGCCTTATACTCCTCCGGTTATCCGTCACACCCTATCGTTTTAGCTACAAGCCAATAGGATTGGAGTGATTTCATTCACATTCAGACCTGCTACGCCTAAAGGCGTTCCCATAGTGTCGTAACCGACGCAGTGTCTCGTTCCCCTTCTCGGGGAACCAGGGTTACATACGTAACCCGAGACGTTTTTCAATGGCCGATGTTTAGATCTCAGCAGGGCGGCCAATAGCAGAGCTATAATGTTGATATAAAAAAAAAAGAAAAGTCATGTATAATTTCATTATTCCATGCAGAGTACAATCTAATATACATGGTTATCTTATCTAGTAGTGTGTTGTTTTTATTATTGAATGAAATTGAAAAAATACATTGGGTTATGTTATAGATTTAAGAACTTGACTAGTGTTGAAGGGAGAGTGGGGTACAGTTTGTCAAAATTGACATTGTTCAACTGCATTGTTCAATACAATTTAACTATATATAATATTAACTATATATAATTTTTGTCAGAAATCGGCCTGATTAATCTGGCAAACCACAGACAAACTACCAGCTCGTGGTAACTGTCAACCCAACTGTCTAGATTTTTATTAACCATTAAGACTCTCACTATGTTTTAATTATTACAACAGCTGGGCCCCATGGGGGCTTGGATCATTCTTAGACTTTTAAAACAGAGCTGATAGGTCTCTCCCTAAAGGCTTTATTAAGACATTATTGATTCAAGGAGGTACAGAAGAGGGGGTTTGGTCAGGATTTGAAAATCAGGATGGTGAAGATGCTTCCAATCCAAGCCAAGCTACTAATTAGTGATGCTTATGTTTAGACATTGACAATAAATCAAACCAGCTAGTTTGTTGTGCTACTGTGTATAGCGTCAACTCTGTGGCAGCTAAATGTCTCTTCTCTTCTTTATAAAAGCCACAGTAGGAGGAATGTTGGTGCTGTGAAATCTTTGTTGACAGCGACGGATACAATCTGATTTAACTGGAGCTTTTGAAGAACATTGAAGAAACAAAAACATTTACACATAAGAAAATGTAACCAAAAATACACTACAGTAAGGTGCTTTGTATAAAAACATCAAATGACAGATGTTTCTTTGCAATCACATTGACAGAGAAGTTGTTCATAACAAAGGCAAAACATGAACGGCAGGCTTTATAAAGGATTTTTAGCTTTACATTACATAAACAGAATTTTAATTAACATCTTGGTTGTGTTTGTTTGGCAGACAACCGGAGTGGAGCTGCTAAAGAAATGTGTGAACATCCCAGAGACCAATGACAGTGTGGTGAGTCCAGCCATTGTCTCTTTCTCATCCTGTGTCCACCATCCTGTTTATAACTTTTTGGGCTTCTTTTATCTTATAAAAGTCACAAAATCACAGAAGGTGGGTGGTGAGAAATGGAATCCATCACTCAGTGTGGAAGAAGTTTTCCTTGAGATTAATACTGTTATTTTCTCATCTGTATTCAGAAGCAACAGGGCAGCATTGTAGGAAGAACATTAAAGCCCTTACGAAAGAAAATAAGTGGTTTAAAACCATGTAATTTGACTAAATCTCCATGTAACACCTTTTCCCTTCCCTTCCATTCTCTTCTCGCCTGTCCCCTCTAGGAGCTATACATCATAGACTCTGCAGGGAAGCAAACATTAGTGGAAGCCTGTGAAAAGATGGTGAGTTTTTTTGCATTAAACTAGTGAAATCCACCATCCAGGACTGTGTATCCTCCTCACATGAAGTACTAACACAGCGGAGCTACTGGAATATTATTTATATTGTCGCAGAAGTAGAAAGTATTAAGCTGATGTGATGCAGTCTCATTATCTACCCCCCTGTCCGCATTCCCTAAACAACCCTCCCCACCTTATCACCACCCATCACTTTCCCTTCCTTAGTGGGGTGAGCTGTCGTTGCTGTGCCTGGTTTTTGACCTGACCAGTGAGCAGTCTTTTGCCAATTGCAGTCACTGGATTGAGAGAGTTCATGCTCACTGCCAGGGTCTCCACATTCCAGGTACCAACCTCTAAAATTCAAATTCAAGAATTTGTCTTAACACTGTCAGACTGACATAGTTCAGTTGTGGAGTTGTTCTGAATTCTTTTGTAATTTTCATTCTGGGACTTATGTAAAGGATTATCAGGTCTTTTTTGGAATGTGTTATCTAATATCTTGTAGAGTTGTGGAATAGCTGTGGACTAGAACATGAACAATACTGGACCTTTGAGGCATTTGACATTTAAACAAAAAAGGAAGATAGCAATATCGGCAGAATGAATGCAATAGCAATGTTTAAATATTTGGTCTTAGAAATATCTTACTTTAAATATTACATAGCACATGCATTGTGACTTTTGTGTGTGTGTGTTTGTGTCGTATGTGTCTCAGGTGTCCTGGTGGGCAACAAGTCAGACTTGTCTGCTAGAAGGGAGGTCCAGGCATCTGTGGCCCAGGATTGGGCCCAAAGCCAGGGTTTGGAGTACCACGAGACATCAGCTGTAAGTGTACATTGTGTTCTTCTTTGGCTTTGTGGGTAAAGTTCACCAAATGGGTTGTACTGTATTTCTCTATGAGTAGAGAACTATGGAACCCATCGCTGTGTTAACGTGTGTAGGGCTGCAGCTAACGATGATTTTAGTATTCGAAGCTTCAATAGATTATTTCAACAATTCATGGTCATTTAAGAAGTACTCCCGACCGTAACACGATCAGCTGTTCATGTTTATAGGTGATAGATATTTATTAGTCCTTTCAGAAATTCATAGTGTGTCATAATACAGCAAACATCCGACCAACAACTAGACAGAACTAACTAGGCTCATGCAGACTACACGACTTTCAGCGTCGGCCGATGGCCGTGGTGTTCACACAACAATATGACGGCAGTCTTGAAGTCGTCGTGGCGTTCACACTATGTGACTGATCGGTGACAGGGACACACACAAACTAGAGGAGCTGACAGCTGCTGAGTCAACTGTCGCTGGTCTCCAAACCACGTTTTGTCAAGAAAACATGTGGAATATGAAACGGGAAATGAGCGATCCTGCACATGAAACGGCTGTTGTTTGTTAATATAAAGATGGCAATTATATAAACAAAGAATATGGGTGATAGGATGGATTAACACACGCAGGTTGCAGGGATTGTCTGAGCTACAGAGAGAGCTGGAGGGTAGTTAAAAAGGTGCAACTCCCCGACACCCTGTTACCTCTTGACTTTGAGGTTACTACTCTCGGCCCAAAAAAGAGACCAACAAACGCACGTGTGCACATTTTCAGCTGAGGTCTGCGGCTTGCTTTGGCTTCAGCTCAACAATCAATCATGATTTCAGCTAAATGCTAAAGTTGCTGTTACTGTTACCTTGTCTGTGGTCCGCTGGCAGAACACCGGGTGCTTCTTGTTCAGCTGTCGTCGTGCTGTTGCCAAGGCGACATAAGTTTCGTTTTACAGTGGACCAACAGTAACATTACAGAGTCGTTTTCTTTAGCTTGAAATAATCCTATACATTGGACACTTTCTTGTTTGTCCCTCATTATTTTCTCTCTCTACCTCCATTTCACAAACAGCTCAATTATAATCATGTCGTGTTCACAGTGTAAGTGCAAAGTGTAGTAATAAATGTCCGTGCGAAATACTGTGCCATATAGTTAAATGGATTAAACGAAGCATTGATGCAAAGAATTTGTGTAGATGCGTTTTATTAATCAATTTTATCGATTTAATCGATGAATTGTTTGAGCCCTAAATGTGTGTTCATGTTTCTGTCTTGCAGAAAGAGATGGAGAACTGTGAAGCTCTGCTCCTGAGTTTAGCCCGGGCCTTCCACTCTCTCTACCAAGAATGTCGCGAGACAATCCAGAACCTGAGTCCAAGCTAGATCCCTATCTAGTCACACACACACCTTGAATTTTCAGACATATTATAATAGACACAAGATTCTATTCACAGAATTTAATAAGCTTTATGGATAATACATGTGAGCATTTGAGGCGATTCAAAGAAAGCCTGTGTTCTTTTGTACCATGGACTGCAGGCCTTGCAGAGAATAGTGTTCGGAATGATATTTGAAAGGACCACGAATAAAGTTGTTTTTCTTTGATCAATCAGTGGTTAGCTGTGTTGTCTCTTATCTGCTCGTTCCCTCCATATGCAGAGATAGTAGGGTCCTTTCACAGTGATGGTCAGGTCATTACCAAAACCACTATAAGACTCCAGCTCATTGTGGAGAAAAGATCAGAGTCTGAATCCCCTGTCATCTGCATAAGATGTCTGTTTCTGATTTTAGTAAGACAAAAGGTTCAAGTTCACCCTTATTTATTGCCTCCTACCCCCTTTTTATGTTGTTATGCTGTACCTCTAATTTCAATGTCACTCCTGGCCTCATCTTTTTTCTTGTTTGCCTTCCTTCCTTATCTCACTCCATCTCTTTTTCACTTGCTCTGTCCTTTTCTCCCTGTCTCACTTTTTTTCTCTCTGCCATTATGAGTTGTTGATTTGTTGCCTTTTAAAAAAAAATAAATAAACTCAGCCGCCCTCCTTCCTGTCTCTCCTCTTTCCAGTTCTATCTCTTTCCCTCTCTCTGTCTAGCTTGTGCAAGAGAGCAACAAAAACAGTATGTGTTTGTATGTGTACACATACTTGGCTAGTAAAGCTGATTCTGATTCTCTCTCTCTTGTTTCGTTAACTCCCCAGCTGCAGCTCTCTCACGTCATTTCAGGCATGTCCCTGGTGCTGCCCTAACAACCAGTAATCACCGTTCTAATTAGCAGTCTCCCATTCAAACCAGGTCAAAGCTGTGTCCTTGTTCTTTCACTGCCTCTCAGACCAGCTGCCACCATTCAAATGAGGGTGCGCTGGTTCAAGCCAGACATAATGGTCTTTATCTTGTTATGCTCTATACTGAAAGTGTCTCATGATTAATACACACTGCAGTCAGTTTCTGTCCTCTTAAGGAAACGCAGTCACTGAATTTTCGATTAGTTCTTTCAGTCCTCTGTACCAGCTGTACCATTGTCTGTTGACACTTGTTGACAAGTGTGGGACATTTTTAAAACCACAACAGTCTTAATTCACAAACTACATACATAAAAGTGGCTAAGTAATGAAGCATCTTAATGGGAAACTTTCCCCCTCTAAAATAAAAACTGATTTGTAATCACGTTCTTTACAGAATCTGTATTTAACAGCTTGTAATTGTTATTGCAGCACAATGTTTTCCTACTCCTCGAGTGGGTGATCATAATTATAGCAATTAGGATCTTTCTCCTTCTCTTTCTTTCTGTCCTCATTGTTTTCATGTCTGTAATGTGTACATGAGGGTGTCTGCATGTATTTTCTGGTGTGTCTAGATCTCGTTGTTTTTCCCCAGGCTTATGCTGTCTGTCACGTTAGAGTTCTTTAGAGTATCAGCATGTAGATTATAAACCTGCTCCCTTTATTTGAGCCCACCAGTGTGCATATAAATTTATGTAATATGTGTGGCATTGTAGTTTCCTGGAGCGCTGACTTCAAGTTGAACCATTATTGTACGCATACATATTACATACTGTTAAAGTGTAACACAAGTTCTTGACCATCCTGGAAAATCACCCGAACCACTTCAACAGTATCCTAAAGTCTGTCTTCTATTCATTTTAAATGGAGCATGTCCCGGGAATATAATTTAATAACATTTCAACATAGAGTGTGGGCTGTTACTTATTGCTTTGGGAGAGTCATCTTCATTTCAACAGATATTGGAACAGCTGGTCAGCAATCATAGAAATGTTGACACAAGCCTGTTTTCGTGGCTTTATACACTTCCAGTGTGCTCGTCTGTCCCTACTGAACGCAGTCATTCACTCTCAATAATTAGTATTCAAAACAGGTTTGCTCCCTTGGCGCAGAGCTACTGCACAGCAGGAACAACTGCTGTTCAACTTTTATCCACAAGAGGGGGCAAAGTGGTCACTGCCACTCCCCTTCAAAGCTGAGCGGTCTGCAGGAGAGGTGGTAGAGGTCAACTTTGGTTTGTGTTACTTGTGATTGTATCATAAAGAACTACAGATTATTATATGATATACAGTAATTAATTCAAGTTTTTTTTGCAGTACTCAGCAGACCACTAATAAAAACTGTTCTTGCCTCACATATTAATGCTTACATGTGCCATTAGGTGGGTGCTTTTATTTGAAGCATACCATAAGTGCTTGTATTTTACCATGCATTGCCCCAGTGGGCAAAGAGCTACTATGTTGCTGTCATGCTCTTTCATGTGATTTAAATAGGCAATGACAAAAAGAAAAAAGTGCACAATGGTTTAGATATCTGAAGGAACCTGATAGAAAATGGATACCGGTGAGAAAGCAGTAGAGCTGGACTTAACCAACATTGGCAAGTGAAGCCACATTAATATTTCATATCTACTACCACCAAACTCTAATTGGTAGAAAATTAGGACAAAGGAGTGCACTTTTGGAGAATATTTGCTGCTGCTCTCTTATTGTGTTAAGAATGTGTATTTGTGCAGCCATGCAGCTGTGCTATAAAGCAGCTTGCCTGGTCATGATTTGATCATCACCATGGCATACGTGGGGTTGAAATGATGCTTGGTGTATATAAATATGTCATGAATATATCATGGATGTATTTCAGCCACATAAAAACAGGTCAGCTAACGTTTCATTGAGGGCTCTAGTGGTTTTATCAGGAGTGCTGTGTACATGCTAAAAAATCACATGCATTCAAACTGAGGATCTAGCAATTCATTGGCCACCATTCAGGATGAGTAGCCAGTAACTGTTTTAACAATACATAAAGACTGCATTGAAGTTTTAAATGTTTCAATTGATTTCAAATGATGTTGTGTCCCCATTTGTGTAGTACATTTTGGGAGTGGTGCATCCAAGCATATATGCGCTAAGCCAACATCCACAGACAGGACCTTGAAAGATAAATTATAGTTTATGCATGGGTGTAGAAATTCACTGGTAATTATCAGAAATGATAATTGATTTGATATATTAGTCTGAAAGGAGAGCCTGAGCTGCTGCTTTGAAAGTCTCCTCGTGTGCTACAAATGGCAAACATTGAGTAAACACCTCAACCACTAATTACTTAGATAAAACCTAATATATTTACATTTGGATTTTCTGGAAACGACAGGCAGCTGTATTTTTGGATTTTACAAATGATGTTTGCTGTGCTCTATTACATTATAAAAAGTATACATAGCATTTTTGGTGACCAGCCATAGATGACTGCAATTGGCCCTAGTGTACCTGTGCATCTCTACACATCATATCTGTACAAGGTCTGAGTCTGCTTTGGGGTCTTATTTCAGCTATTTTTCACTGCAGTGCATCTCACCCAAACAAACACAGAGTTTTGTATTCATGACACAGCCTGAGCACAGACCAAATAGTTCCAGCTCACATCTTACACCCACACCCGCTCTTTTTCTGTTTCTCACACACTTTTCCTGCAGATCAGCTCTTTGTCTGTCTGCTGACTTTTTCTGTTATATTTTTTCTTAACATTTCTAGTTTCTAAATAATGGCTTTCTGCACGCCTTTTCCCAAGTTCCTTTGCAAGCAGCTGTGCCCCATAGCGATACAACTAAATTATACCATTATACCGTAATTGTAAATTATGCTAACTCATATTAATGTTGTAATTTGATTGAATTGACCTTAACCTTGGTCTCCTTCTCTCTGTCTTACGCTCTGTGTGTGTGTGTGTGTGTGTGTGTGTGTGTGTGTTGTGTGTGTGTGTGTGTGTGCTCGTGTGTGTGTGTGTGTGTGTGTGTCCAAGCATGGCGTGTTCCATAGCCCCTAACTGTCCGTGACCTAAAAAGCTTGCTAATTGCAGGTGAGGGAGGACACAGCAGCTGTTCTCCCAGATCTGCTACCCTCCTGTCTGAACTGCAGCGTGACAAAAATCAGCCACAATGCCTCCAAGCTCCCCTGCATTACAACAAAAATGTTTACCTATCTGTTTTTTTACATAAAAAAAGACTTCTTTAACAATGACCGAAAAATTTAAAGTCATTTTGACAGATTTGTCATAATTTTGGGTTGGTTGACTGTGTTTTCAGTTGATTCCTGTGTTTCCTTGTAGTTTTGTGTTTCACTGGTGTTCTGGCCTAGTTTTACTGTCTCTGTTTTCTTTGTTTTTGTATGTTTTGTTAGCAAGGCACTCATGATGATTGTCTATGTTTTCACCTGTGTGTCATGTTCTCTCCTGCTGCTGTGTTTAAGCAATTTGCTTCCTTCTCCCTGTGCATTTTTGTGGATTAACTTTCTGCTGGACCTTGGATTTACTAAATCTTTGTGATCTTTCTTCACATGCAACTGAAAGTTCCATCTGGTTCTACAATAAATATCACCTACTCAACCTGTTTTGTGTTCGTGTCTGTGTTTGGGTTCAAAACTGTTTCCTGAGTTCAGCTCTCAGCATAAAACTAAGATTTACTATAAAGTTAAAGAGGTGGTATTATGCTCATTTTCAGGTTCAAAATCCTATTTAGGGGTTGTACCAGAACAGGTTTACATGGTTTAAAAAACACCATATTTTTTTGTACTGCACATTGCTGTAGCTCCTCTCACCCTGTGTTGAAGGCTTAGTTTTAGCTGTGGAGTGATACAGCTTGTCTCTAATCAGCCAATCAGAAGCAGAGTAGGGAGGGTCAGCGAGAAGCTCGGAAACAGCATTGATTCAGCTGTAGGCTACATATTGCTGATCAGCTTGGCAACATGGACTGGAGCAAGAGTTTCAGAGTGGTGAGTTATTAATCTGTAACAAATGTAATTTTCATCCACAAAGTTTTAACTGAGCTCTGTCTCTACATCACAGTAACCACTTTGTGTCCATTGGCTGCCTGGAGGGTAGCAAGTGTTTGGAAGGGAGAGGAGCTGTGTGCTGCAGCTCACTGTTTTTCCACCGGTGTTTTTGAGGGCATGTTTGAGTAGCCACTTGGTGAGTGTTATATGAGACGCATTTTGCTTTCATCCTTGTGATGGCACAGGGATGAAAGGGAAGTGGCTGGACTACAACCGAGCAGTTTTCAGGAAGCTCAGAGCAGAGTTTTCTGTGGGAAATGAGAACTCCCTTTATGCCGGACTTTGAGCTTTTTCACTTTGCAAATGTGTTACATTCACAAAAAAAGGTATATAACTTAATTAAGGAAAGGGAAAATTTCAAAAAACTCCACCTCTTTAAGTAATTCAGATGCAAAACTGTTTAATAATATAATTAATAATCACATGAAAACCACCTGTAATATGCCCCCTGTCCAGCTAATGGTGCGCATATTTATTAGCTATTTGTCTAGTAGTCTTGTTCACATGTATGACCTTGTTGTCTTGCTGGCTTTAGTCAACGCATTGGTAATCTATATCGCTACATAGCCTATCACAAAATGTCAAGGCTGTTGAGTGTCCGAAGGAGGAGTCGACTGTTAATTTTTTCCAATAAGTACATTTTATTATAAGCCATTTTTTGTGAGCCAAAATTAGCTTCCCAGTTAATATCAATTACATGAATTATGGATGCCTCTTGCTAGCCAAGCTAGCTAGCTCCACCCTCTTGTACAAATATGGTCACTTCTGGTTTGAAAAACCCAAGATGGTGACAGCCAAAATGCCAAACTTGTTGCTCCACAAACCAATGGGTGATGTCACAGTGGCTATATGTCCACTTCTTTTATATAGTCTGTGGGGTCAGGTCATAATGCGTCATTCAAATGTAAATGTAATTAATCAGTTTAGCAGCTTTGTATCATTTTGATTGTAATTCAATACTCAAAGTTTAGAATTGTCAGCCTAGATCGCAAATGTGTATCAGTTTGGAGTCATTAAGATGTTATTCTTAAAATGAAAGTCAGTCTTGTTCTGCAGATGAGAGTCAACTGAATTTACCTTCCAGGATATTCATGGTACTAATAGAATCTGTCGTGGAGGATTTATTCCGTGCACTATAGCGAGGTCAGTGAGTTTGAGCACTGACTTTTCAATGAGAAAATCACTTATGTACCTCCACACCAGAGGGAGGCAGTGTGGCGCTGCTTGATTGAGGCTGTCCAACTGCTCCAATCCATTTTCTCTCTCCTTCCTCTTCTCCTCTCTCACTCGTCTCTCTTCAGTGATCAGAACAGTACTGCAGAGGGACATGCCAGCCACTTTGATCATCACACCAGGGGAGAAGAGAGAGGGAGGGAAGGAGGGATAGTGAAAGAGAGAGAGAACACAGAGACAGAGTATCATGCAGAAGGATATGAGGGTGATGTTGAAGAAGTTCATCTGATGGAATGGCAGGTCAGCCAGCTAATGGAGAGCTAACGGATATAGAGAGGGTATGAGCAAGAGAGTAAATGAAATTGGGAGAGAGCAGGCTGAGTATGTGATTTGAGTTAGTTAACATGCATGTGGAATTGAGAGAGTGACTGAATGACAGTGAATCATAGAAAGTTATAGAGTGAAAAAGGACATGCCAGAGTGTATAAGTGGGTGACAAATTTGAAGGAAAGTGTTCATACAGTATACTTTACCCATGGATTAAAAACACTAACATTAATAAACCCCACCAACATGTTGCGTTACACATTGTTTGCACCCTCAGAAAGCCTTGCTTATGTTGCAATGTACTGTTGCATATTCTACCACTTTTTAACTCTAAAAGACCAAGCAATTCTAATGCTTTTTCTGAAAACATGTTGTGAATGTTGTGCAGTATGAGATGGTGTAGTCAAGGGAGGTTGTGCTATACCAACTAGAGTACCTAGTCACTGAGAGGTGTGCATGTATTGTATGATGATGTTGTGTTATGGCTACTCTTCCGCAGAAATGTGGATTCATGCAGTAAAGTCCAATCGCAAGTGAAAGTGAAGTCACAAAAAAAAGAAATCTGAGATACATTGGAAATGCACCTTTACCCCCCGGAGCAGTTAAATAGGAGGCCCAGTGTATGTGTTTGAGTGACAGCTGACCCAGCAGGGGTGCTGACAATGTAAACACACTTACAAGCCAAGGAGAGTGTTTTGTTAGCAGCAGAAGAATAATTTAAAACCATTTAGCATCTAAACTGACCAATCTTGGCTTTTGAATGTATGTTTTTAAGCTGTTCAGTTTGTTACAGATGACTAGCTATGTAGCCTGCAAAATGAAGGTTAGTAGTGCACCTTTTGGCTGTGTTGCACCCTGTTCAGTGGGTCTTTACCATCTTTCAAGAGGTCTAAGTCTGTCAAAGTGTTGAACGACAGTACCTGTCTCTCACCATCTCATTTAAAAAAAAACAACTTCTTTGTTTCTGGTCTAACTGGACTCTGCGATGTTGTGTTTTTAGACCAAACATAATACAAGACTCATTCTGTTCCCTACGGGGGGGTTCAATTTTTATTCGTCATCAGGACTTGATGCATCCAAGTTCAGAATCATTCAGTTTTGGCACCTTGAAAGACATTACGCTTTTTTAAAATTCTCATTTACAACAACACAACGCAAAACCAAAGAACGAGAAAAATGAGACAAAGAAAAAGTCTAAGGCTGTGTGAGAGTTCAAAGGAACTGAGAAAATAAAAGTAAATGAAAAGGCAAGATAAGATTTTCTTCTGTTAAAAAAAGCCTTGATACGTTCTCCAAGGTTTGTTCTTTTTGTTTCAAGCGTAATGAAGCTCCACCCCAAATTACCCACTCAAAAGAAAAGAAAGAAAAATTGAAGTAGACACTGTACTGTAACATTGATTTCTACTTTGTCACCCCACTGCCCTTACATGGTATCATTGTTCAGTTGTTCAAAACATAGGTTCCTTAAAAGCAGATTGGATGATTTTGATTAGCATGCATGTAAATTCTTAATTTTTTGGAGTCACTTAGCTTCACCTCGCTGGTAGCCATGTTCTCTCACGCACTACTTTGTGTCTTTGGCAGTAGTGACATTTCACTGTCCACAGTCTTCTTCAAGTTTGCTGAGAGATCCTCGATTACCCAGAGTTCTCTCTTCACTCCGCCCTTCATGGAGCAAAAAAAGTAAGGTCAACTCTAGTTGACCCTGACCAATGATGGCTGCCAGGGTTTCGTCGGAAGGCCAAAAGATTTTTTTTGTTGTAAAAGAACGTGATGATGTGTCTAATACTAACCAATATCAGTGTATCAAGTAGGCTGAAGCCTTTGCCCTTCAAATGAGCCAGTCACGGTGAATCCTCCGTCTTGGTTTAGTTTCCATGACGACTTGATTTAGTTTCACTTGTAGGTTACTTTGTTTTCTTTTTTTTTTCTTGTTGATATTTTTGCGCCAGGGAAGTCTAGTCATGATTTATTAACATATATATTCATATATTTATATATAATCAATACATATATTAACTTATGTTTTTTCTTTTTTTTCTTTTTTTGCGGCCTGAATTGCTCCCTGCTAAAATCCCATACCGCAATGGTTCACAGTATTAATGCGAATAAAGAATGAAATCAAGAAGATACAGCAACTAAAGAAAGGAGTGGGGTTTAAGGGAGTTTAGGGTGTGTGTTGGGGGGCTTGTGGGATGGTAGTGCGAGGGCAGGATCATAGGCGGGGCCGAGGGATCAACTAAGCCCCCTTTTCATCAGACTGAGAAAGAGTAAAAAATATAAAGTTCACGTTTTAACGGGCAGTCTGGCCCAGCCCACCACTCCATGGCTCCACAGCCCCGAGACAGACAACCACTGATCACCCCCCCCACCTCCCGACTCCTCTTTGCCCATCCTCCCCCTCAAATCTTTACAAACATGTTCAAAACTTGTTAAACAATGGTAGATGGGAAGATCATGCATGTTTCTTTTTTTATGCATTTTTTCTCAGTTTCCTTTTTTTTTAAACAGGAACTCAGTGATCATCTGAGGTGCTGTGGAGCGCTCAGAAGTTCCCTTCTGTCACTTACCCCTCACTCCATCTATCCATTTAAGCCTCTTTCCATCTCCTTACACCATGATCTGTCTTTTGCCTTCCCCCCAAATTCCCTGTGATTTTTTTGTGTCTGAGAACCATCTATCAGTTTCATACAGGTGTGGTGCGTCGGTTGGCGGTGTTGCTGTGGCCGCCTGAGTCTTTCATGTCCTTCTGGATGCAGTTGTGGACCTGCAGGAAGTTGTGGTCCCTCTCCGTGGAGTTATAGGTGGCTGTCGGAGTGCCTGTTTGGCCCTTTGGCAGCGTGTACATGGATAGCTCGGTGGAGGGCAGCGCCCCAAAGGCCTTCAGGCCCACCGGTGATGCCTCCCGGGAGTGTGAGGGATCTGTGGAGCGTGACGAAGAGCGTGAACGGCGTCGATAGCGGTAGCGGTAGCTGGGGATGCGTGTGATGGCCGCACCTTGGAGGTAGTCGGCAGCTCGCGCCCCCACGCGCAGCTCCCGGTGGCGGTCGATGAACATGTGCACGGCCAGCACGCCCACCATTTCGGCCATGATGAAGGAGAGGGCGCCAAAGTAGAAGGACCAGCCGTAGGAGTAGCTGTTCTTCTTGGAGTCACTCTTGGAAGGGTCCCCAGCGTTGGCTGATATGTACACAATGATTCCTATGATGTTGCTAAGGCCTAGGACAGGGAAAGAAGAAGAGAGATCAAATTTAAAATACAGCCAAACTGTTTGTCAAATAGGCCCATACACTAAAAAAACCAAAGTCATCACAGTTATTATCATTTGTCAGCAGAAAAAATACATCATAAAAAATTCTCCACTAGGCTACTTAACTTTTTTATATTAAACCATAGTACAGTTAGCTACAAAAAGAGGTAAGTGAGGACACAGCTGCTGCTTCACACCTCATGCCGACACCCTCTAAATTGAAACAAATTAAATTCATGTAAAATTAGCTAAACAGGTATGCATTTTAACCATTAACTCTTTGAGATGCAAACTGGGGCAGATTCAGCCATACATTAATTATTTATATTTCAATATCTTTCTCTGTATCTCTGCAGTTCACCTTCCCCAGCTTTTCCTAACTCCAACAATTTTCAAATTAACAACCAATCTCTCTCATCTGTCTCACCTTTTCTCTCCATTTCTCTTTCCTTTTCTCCCTCCCTCTATTTTGATCATATGTTCACTTTGGCAGCCAGGGCAGACAGACAAAAGCACAAATATGCAGATAAACAGTGAAAACGATACTGTATAAAGTGACAGAAAAGCAGACTGGGGTGTGAGGATTGTGAGGGCCTGATTGAGATAGATCAGAACAGAAGAGTATCAGGGACACCTTATTTTTAGAGTGTAATCCCAGTGGCCTCCTCTTAGCCTAGCAACAGGGCGAGAGAGACAGACACAGTGAGAAAGAGAGTGAGAGAGAAGCAGAGAGAACTGCATCTCTCACTTCTGACTTGAAGGGGAAGTAGTTATCTAGTGCAGCACAGTAGGCCATGGCCTAGAACCAGAGTACAAACACACATGCATGCACACACAAAAACACAAAGTCTCTGGCAAAATGGCAACCTGCACTATCTTTGTCTCCCTAGCTTCATGACGAGGCAATTGTTGTATGCTACACACGACAACCGCTATGCAATACATCACCTGGTGGTCAGCGAGTCCCACTGTGGTTTCGGCTGCCTTCATAACGGGGTGTTTGTGATCTTAAAAATGTTCTGATACTGTGCTGTCATCTGTTCCTCACTTCTTTATTCAGTTGTCCCCTCAACCCTGCCTCATTATGTTCAGTGTTTCCCTTAATTTTCTTTATTTCTTTATTTATACTGGTGAATAACAATGTTCAGATTTGTTCTTTCATAGTCAGACAGGTCACTCATACAGGATGAAGGGGTGAAGCATTGTGTCTCCAGTCAGCCTTAAATGCAGCTTTATTCACTGCTGTATTCTGAAATTAAAGCTGCTCTAATTAATTTGTTTATATTAACAATGGATCAAATGAGTGTGTGTGATGTGAAAGTGAAAGTACCCTTCAGCTCTGCCCAACATTTTAGAGTCTTTCAGCTCATTGTTTTGTTTTTGTGGCCCGCAACGTTACTGTTTTTGTCTACTCTCAGCACTCTCATATTGCTTTTCAAATTTATAAGGTGATGCCCCCTTCCTCTCCTCCTCTTTGTACCTGCAGAGACAAAGAGGATGCCGGCGCTGAGGATGATGTTGTGGCGTGACTTGTAGAACTCGCTGGCGGCGATGCACAGCCCCCCCATGAAGAGCAGGATCACACTCAGGATAGGGAAGATACTGGAGGCTCGTACAGCACCTGGGCACACACACATCAAGGCGAAAAATTAATCCTCATTGTCATAATTGTCACTACTGGACATGTTAAATATATTATTATTATTATTATTATTATTATTATTACAAATAGTATGACAGCTGAATGATCCAATCATAGTAATAATAATCATAGTAATAAATAACTGCAGCATCAATAGCAAAATTTCTTACATTTTCCAAAGCAACTTTCTTTATATTTACCCTTTCAGGAAGCCAGTGATTTAAGTTGCTACCAGCATGTCATGAGCATCAACTTGCAAAGACACATATCAACGATATGATCTCTTAAAGATCTCTTTCAGGGCTAAATATATTCTGCATTATAATTTACTTCACCATGACTATTTAATCTATAAAATACATGTACTTGCAAAAAACTTTTTTCACATTTGGAAAAATCAACTGCTGGCTCTACTTTTTCTTTACCATCTGTATCAAAGATCTCTCCTCCCATTGCAGTGTGTCCGTCTCCTATCAGGTCCCTCTCCATTGCTTTATCACTCTATCACTCCATCTCTCTAACTCTGTCTTTTTCCTCTTTCTCTCTCCTATCAGTCTGTCCATCAGCTGTCTTTCTGTTTGCCCTCTGCGTGGCTGATTTGCTGATTGGCCTCGGGGTTGTCATGGTGTTGCTGTGGTCACGCAGCTCGATCTGGTTTCAGAGGTGACCAATGTCACATTCTTGAACTTTTGGTTTTCACGCCGATACAGTTTCATTGGATAATTCTGGTTCCTTTGTTGACAAGATCATATTCTTCTTTTTTCCTGTCTTTATCTCTGTCTAATTCTTTGCAAGAACACACATGTATAAGTAAGACAAGATAAGTATTAAAGATAATGTTTTACTGTAATATCATTATGTCAATCTGTGTACAGTGTTGTGAACTACTTAAACTAAACTTCAAATTTACTGTTTGGAGACACTCTCCATGCTCTGTATATCAAGTTTGTCAGATCAGTTAATCCTCAACGTTATTACGTAAATAATATACTTGTGTCCACATTCAGTTGATGACAGTTGAAGCAGCTTTCACAAATGCAGCATTAGGTTGTTGGTAATTTAATAGTTACAATCCTAAGCACAAGTTTAAAGGATGCCAGTTCATTACAGCTTTAATATTGTTTTGTAGGTTCAGCCATTAGGTATGTAGGTAGCTCTTTATTTATCCCTGAGGAGTAATTTCAGTTTCACGACAGCAGAGATATGTAGGGAATAGAAAATTATAATAAATAATGAATACATATGGACTACAATGCAAATACTATACTAATACAAATATGTGTGATCTATGTGCATTGGCATGCATCAGTATAGCATTAAATGTATAAGAACAAAACCCAATTATGTCCACAAGTATAGTTGGTACAGTATCAATCAATCATTTATTATTTGTTCCAAAAGGGCAATTTGTGCTGCAGCGGGAATATTAACACAACACAAAAATAAAGGAGAATATAACATACATATACAATATAATACAGACACAGAGACACACACACACAACAGTGAACCTATACACCAGATTACTTACACCAATACAACATTGGTTGTCCTAGCTGAAAACAAAGGCATTGACAACTATTAAATATATATATATATATATATATATATATATATATATATATATATATATATAATGTCTATCACACCACTAACATTCTGCACTACAGCAATTATCCCACACTATCATATATTTTGCACAACTTTTACCCTAGATAAAATATAATCCTGCAGATAAAATACCACAGATAGCATATAATTATCTCAGTTCCAAGAAAAAAAAAAAAAAGATACACATAGTTGTTATCTTGTTGGCATGGTCATCGTGATCATCGTCAATAAGGTGGCTACCTCCTTCTGCTATTTGCATTTGAGTCTTAAAATGGAGACAGGAATGAAGGAGTTCTTATACCTGTTTTTTCTGGCGATAAGGACTTTTAAGTGCAGGCCAGATGGTAGTAGAGTATACTCAGAGTTAAGAGGATGGGCACTATCTGAACAAATAGCTGTTGCGTTTGTAAGCACACGCTTAATGAATATATGGTTCAGACTGCTAAATTGAACTCCCACTATCTTGCTGGCTGCTTTAGCGATCCTAGCCGGGGCATTTTTATCTTTGATACCAAGGTTATCATACCAGCAGATGATGAAAATTAAATGACAGATTCAATGAAAGCTCCATAGAATAGTGTCATTAGGGTCTTGTCAGTCTGAAATTTTGCAAAAAAGGCGTTGCTGGCCCTTTTTGCATAGCAATTCAGTGTTTAGGTCAAATTTCAGGCGATTATCAATCATAGTGCCCAAATATTTATAATCTGTAACCATGTCCATTGCCTGTCCTTTGACAACACTATTCTGGGTGGCTGGATAGTACAGCCCATGAAGGGTGACCATCAGGCTGTGGCCGCAGAGTTGGCTGCAACTGCAGTAGGGGTGGGAATTTTTTGGCACCTCATGATTCGTTTCGATTACGAGTCAGAGGGCTGCGAAGTTATTATAAAACAATTATTGATGCATCTTGAGGCATAATTTTTGGATAGTTACTAAGCATTTAAGTTACATATTTAAATTCATAAGAAACATCTCCTAATTAGCTTAAAAGAACTACTACCCAAATCATTTCTGACCAGTTGTCAGATTCCTCTAAAAACTGTAATATAAGGATGTACGGTATGTATACTGGACAGAGCTGTACACCAGTTTAGTCTAAGCTTGTACCTGATGTTCTCAACAATTCGTCAAGTAGGTAAGTTAGTAATAACATACAGCTATGCTATTTAATATTACTTTTTTACTAATTTATCTATTTTTACATAACAGACAAAATATAAGCTGTATGGGGAGATGTTAGCTAGTGCCTTCACTTTTCCAGCACTGCACGTTTTCTACCATAACTTTCACCGTCATGTTCTGCTGCTCGCTCTCTCACATTCAGCCTCACACACAGGATATGCAAGGAGCTAGCCAAGTGTTGACTGTTGCCATGCTCGCACAGTGTGTGAGTTAAAATCTTTAATCACGATGCATCTAAGAATCGTTTATTTCTCCAACCCATAGACTGCAGTTATTACTGCAGGCATTATTGTATAGTAAAATAGATATTAGTACAAATGGAACACTTGAATCCTTTCTTTGAACACTTGACCACCTTGGTAGGATGATACGGATACTGTAGGTGCTTCCTAGGCCATCCATCTCCTCATGAAGGGGATGAGATGGGTTCTCCAGTATGGGCCTGATTTTGGACCTCATCCTCCCAGCCACCTCTTCCAGGCGGTCAAGGAGCACTCTTACAACAGAGATGCCTTCCAGAGCCAGTTTGTTTCAGTTTGTATCATCATCCATAATGCCACCTCCCCAATAGAAATCCTTGATCTTGTTTCTAATGACAATGATAACTCTCCATCTCTTTTTTCATTCCACTAATGTTTTTTTTTCATCATTGTATCTCTCTTCTCTCTGTGTGTACGGTGATGTTTTCATTCACTGAAGCAGATAAAATATTAAGGTGACCTCAGAGTTGGCACTGCACCAAGCTTCCCCTCCTTTTCCTCCTCCTCCTTGTCCATCGTATTTGTTTTTACCCCATCTCCTCTTCTTCATTGACATGTGCTGTCAGGGCAAATTGTCTTCAAGTTGGAAAGCCCCTTATACCAGCCACATGCTGTATGCACACACGGACACACATCTTTTTTTCCCAGAGTAAGCGGAAATGCCTCCTGTCTCAGACACGCACACACATGCACAAATATACGCTCACCTGTACTAAACCAGAGGTGAAAATACTGCTGGCTGAGATTCTCTGCAATTTTTTTGAGTGACACACACAGCATATTCTAGGACATAAAATGTGACAACCAGGTTGTATTTTGTTATTAAAATTTGAATGACAATTTCCTAAGCCTGACCCGCCTTTGTTACCGTTGTTGACCATTCCAGCACACAACATATGCAGTTCATGATGACAGTGGCATTTTGGCCACTCCGAGTTCATAGTTTTGAACACGTTGTGTTTTTGAAAAGAGACCAAATCAAGCCAAAAAATTTACTATGCTATGTGGAATTAACTGAATTGAACAGATTCTGACATTGTGTTTTTCCTAATTACAGACAGTGGACTTGATGAACAAAAAATAATGAATTAATAATTTATTGTTAATTTTACTGAAAGTACTGGAGGCCACGCCAACCCAATCCCGAATCTCACCTATTCTCATCTGTTCACTCTTGTAAAGTTGTAAAAACAGCAGGACAGACCGGGCTGAATGGTGTGGACTTTTTAGACAAAAATTACACCTAACAAGGTGAAGAAGGCGTATCATGATATGGAAGAAGCCAAGCTACAATGACTGCGCACACAGTCAAATTTCCATGGTAACTATAGTTTTTTGTATGTTGATTAAGGAACCATTGCTTAACTCCTTTAAGGTCACAAAGGTTTTAACTTCTAATCTCAAGTGCTGTATTAGATATTCACTAATCTAAGAGGATGGACCTCAGAAACATGATTAAGTTTTACAAAATGATGAGCTAAATTTGACAAAATACGAGGGGATATAAGCAGAAAAGAAAGGAAAGGAGTAGGAAAGAAAAAGTAATGAAAGCAGAAGAGGACAAAGAATACAAGACAAGAGGGGAAGTGAGAAGACTGCAGGCCTTCACTTCTCTGTGAAGCTGCTTTGCCTCGAGCAATCTCTTTATCTCTCTCCGTCTGTCTGTCTCTCTCTCTTTCTCTCTCTCTTCTCCTCTCTGCACAAGTGCTTTAAGCAGAAGGCAGGGAGTTTAAAAAGAAAATTTTTTAACCAAATTCGCTGGCCTCCGGGTGCACCCTGCCACCAGGCACATCACAGCACAAAGACTGAGAGATGGGGAGAGGTGAGTTGAGAGCGAACAAGCTTCAGCAGCAGCAGTGTGAGGAGAAGTCTAGAGTATTTCTTTAGTAGCTTTGTCGAGGATGTTTAAAGCTGCAGTGGGGATTGAACCTCTGACTTCCTGGTTGTGTGTTTATCTCTGTAAACTACAGGCCATCCTGTCTCAACATACAACATAACATTAGCAAGTCAAACATTTCACAGTCACATCTGCTGTCCAAGACATTCTTGCAGCAAAGTATCTGCTCCTTGGCTATTTTTTGTCATTGACTGTTGTGAAACTTTGCTCACTGTATAGCAAAGTTATACTTCTGTATCAAAAACTTTTCCCCCCATGTATCCAAAGCCATAACACTTTTAAAAAATGCAATTAAAGATATCATTGCTCAGTTGTGTTAGAAGGCAGTCTTGAATTTGAAAGTAATAAGAAAGCATTACTAGCTAAGGGATCAGCAGTTGATTATCTGCATTCATCAATCCATGCATTATATTTTCCCATTTATTCTGCGCAGGGTTGCAGGGGAATCAACCTTTCCCCGGCTCATTTTCAGAAAGAGACGGGGTTCATCCTGGACAGGTCACATGTCTGCTAATTATCTGCATGTAAGCGATTTGTAATATTGTTGCAATGTTTCCCTGTCGGACCATGAAGTGATGGAGGATTATTATTTTGCTGCTGCCATTTTAAATGAGAAGAGTCACGAAGGATTTAATTCCTGTACATGCCAAAACAATTATCAAGAGAATCGTCATGATAATGATTTTGTTGCTGATATTCCAATAACATAGGTCTACAGTTAATCATAAATGTAACTAACCATTGGCTGTATAACTTTGACCACACACATCTAGTTTATTTCTGTTTACTTAGATTTTTTCCAGTTGAATCTCAAATTTGCAAAGTAAAGCGCACCGTGTGTGACATCCAGTCATACTTGTACCATGTGATTGTCATTATGTACTGTGCACTATAGTTCTGATACAATACACAGACAGAAGGCAGAGCAGACACACAGACAAACCAAAACCTCTTTCTCTTTTCTTTTCATTCTCTGTGTAACACTGTTTCACCGTCCCTTCATTTTTCTCACTGCTTGGTTGGTTCTGCTGCAGTGGTGTGTGTTTATATGGTTGTGTGCTTGTGTCTCCGGCTGACTTATGGTTTCATTAGCTGCGGCAGAGGAGAGCCTTGTAATTGTGGCTGAATTATAGAGACGGGGGTGGACACCACCATGGGAGCTCCCTGGGTTCACACACACACACACACACACTTCACGTATACACACACTGTAATGTATACACATAAACTACAGTACAGTGCAGCAGCACCTCCCACACACACACACACACACACACATACACACAAACATTACTTTGTGACATGCACGAACACACAGATACACACACCAGCTCAACAAGCTACAAAGTGAACACACTCATCGATCAGCCTCCCACCTACTCACTCGCTCACTCTACCGTTCCGAAGTGGGGTGTTTCCCATACAGTGTACACTTCCCACACAGGAACAATCTGCTCACTCTCTCTTTCTCACACACACTCATCTAACTTTAACTCTCTTTCTCTCTCACACACACACACACACACACACACACACGCACACATTTCGCCCACGTGGGAGAGCCCAGCAGCAAAAAACATGTGGTAGTGGGAACTTGGCAAAACAGCTACAGGGGAAAAACTAACAGTATGGGTGTGTGTGTCCATGTAAAGCTGACACGCTTGTTCACCAGTAGAATCCGTTTTAGAAAATGAACAGATCTTATTTAGAGGGAAAAGGAAAAACATAAGCCTGGACACACACCACCGGGTGTGTGTGTATTTTTGTATGAATGTTCTACACACACACAAGGGTGCTTGCGCAGTCTGCCAGTCATTATCATGCCGTATTACTCATGTAAATCGTGATATGCCTCCATGTCACAACTCGGCTCCCAAAAATAGCTGCAGTGACATCAGTGAGCTTGGTGACATCATCAGTGGATGACGTCACGTGTTTCTTAGCATCCCGATTCAGAGTATTAGCTTTATGTACAAGGATCTAGTGGTCTAATTATAGCAACCACTTCAGCGTGTTCCGAACGCATCGGGACGCTTTTTTGTGTGCGTTCATGTATGTCTATCTTTGTGAGGACCAAGTTCTAAACCTTACAAGTGAGGACATTTTGGCTTTTTGTGCATTTAGAAAAAATAGGTTCAGGTTTAAAGTCACTGGTTTAAACAGTTTATAAAATATGATGCATTGTTAACTACTCTCTCTTCCTTGCTCAGCCACTATACAACATTCAATCAGCAGTAATAATAATTCCATAATGTCATAACGATCTGAAAAGGTGCATTTTTTATTGAGTACTTTTACTTTTGTTATAAACATTTTGCTCAAAAAAATGTTCACTACAATTTTACTGAACAAATTTACTTGAAGATTTCCTGACAAGTTTTTCTTGTCTGTGCATCCTTGACGTCTAACAAACATGTTGCATTCACTTTCCTCCTCATGAAACATTTTGCAAAACAGATTTGTTTAATATTTGACAACCTGCATTGTTAACATCCATGTTTACATGAGCTAGCAGCTCCCCCCTCCTTTCTTGGTGCTTTCCTGGCTTATGATTCTGCCACCAGCTGTCAATCAGTGAAATAAAACTGTTGCCACAACGTGTGCTGCCTCATCAACATGCCTTTCCATGTACATATTCAAGTTGTTGACATGGACCTGAAACATATTGCTCCACAGCTCCTTTAGTTGTTGAAAACTCCACAAGATACTTAAATAAAATATCTGACTATTTCTTCCACCACTAGTTAAGGTTAGGCAGTAGATGTGATGGTTGGGGTTAGAGACTTACGGATAATTTATTTAAGAGGGTCCTCACAAATATAGAAGTACGAACAAATGTTTGTTTTTGTGTGTGTTTGTGTGTGTATGACTGTGCCTTGTTCAAGCCAGTTAGGGCTAGAGCTGAGCTGTTAGCCATATCTAATCCCATTCAACGGCTGTACGCATGATACGACTCACAAACACACACACATACACACACACACACACACTTCAAGCACACCTACAAAAACACGCGTTCACACTGTCTGTTATATACTTCAGACCCTTTCCATCTAACCCTGCATACACACAGCCACTTATTCTTTTCTAAATTTATTCGGTTACACACACACACACAACCACACAACCATGCACACGGTGGCTTATACATAACCTTAGTGATGGCCAAGTATTGTGCACTTCACCTAATTTAAATTAAACCCCAAAATAAACATAGTTCCTGTTTTATCGAGTCTGAAAACAGGCTTCAGTGTGTCCACAAACAGTCTCACACAGATAACCATGCCATAGAGACTTCTTCTAATAACCCAGAAACACTATTCACCATTTCATCAGATTTTTGCAGATTTGTATGAAGTAAATTCATCCTGGGGACACCAGAGTAAGACACTGTTTCTTAATTAGGATACCTCTGTTAGTACACTAACATGTAGTATGCTTTGTACACTATGTACTCACTTGCATAGTGCATGAATTTTGAGGGTTGTGTTGTCTCAAATACACTTGTGCACTTACTAGAAATGACAATCACAACATTTGACTGCTTCTTCTTCTTTTTTTAATGCTGAATTATAATTGGGCGGAATATTATTGCCAACATTTGACAACGATTGTCGCTTGCCAAAATATCTGCCAGTTTGTTTGCTCACTTGACTTCAATATAATAGTATTATATAATATATAGTATAGTATAGTAATATAGTATTATAAATATATATAGTTTTTTTTTTAAAATTAGCATACTTTTAATTTGACTTGCATGTGTGTGCAATTGCAACCAGTGCTGCTCCCTCATCTGCCATTTTCACAAGTTGAAAATAGGTTGGCGGTCCCTCCTTTTCTGCTACAAAGCCAAATGGAAGTGTCTAGTGTTCCACACTCAACTTTTTGACTGTTATGAGTACAACATCTAGGTATGCATAGTACACTGTCCTTGCCATACTTCTCAGTGTATATGCACTTCTGAACTCAAAATATCAAGTGTAAGAAAGGAAGGTGCGAATTGAGACACAGCAAGTGTGTCAAATAACTCTATGATAAAACAAATACCAGCTCAAGTTTCAAGGACAACAGGAGTATAGTGTGCAATAATAGCAGACAGTGCAAGAGATAGGTTGGACATTAGACTATACATCAAAGACTGGCTTATGTAGGACATCACAGAGTCTCAGCAGGCTGAGGCGAATGCTATGTCCTCGCGTCGTCTTTGTTTTCTGGAGAGCTTGTGACTTTAGTTGCATGCCATCCCAGTTTCTTTGAAATTAATGGTCTTGGTAAAATGAAAGAGGAAACCTGTGTTGATGTTTGAAGTGTCATTGTCATTCTGAAAGAGCACGAGCATATCTCATACCAATATACAACTGCTACTGAATCCAGTTTTGATTAGACGGACTACCTACCAGCCCAAGTTTGTGATCTTGTCTCATGCACATTTTTGTACTAGTCTTGTAAAATTCAACTTGTTACTTCCAAATGCTTACCTGGCCAACATTAGAAGACAGTGGTTTTACTGGATATTTCCCAAATATTTTTTGTATAGCTACCAAAAATGGGAATTAGATGTCTTTGGAAACAATCCAAAATCGACCGGCAAAAAATTTACCTGATCCTCACATGCATAATTCATTTTCAAAAAAGAGAGCTCTGATCCAAAGGGGACCAAAGGAAAATAAGACCAGATCCAACATGCGGTGTGACTCAAAAAGAGCCAAATGGAACACCAATCAGATTAATTAACAAGCAGCCATACATAAACAGTAGCAATATTATAATAATGTCATAAGAATAAAGGTAAATTAATTTAAAAAACTGTACACAAAAAAAACTTGTTTATATGCTTCAAAGACCAGTTTATTGAAATAATTAAACGTTTTCACTCAACGCATTGATATTAAAGCACTCTATAGCCAAATGGGTGATTATATTTTTTTAACTAATGTAATATCAGTGAATCAACCCTCCAAAAAAAAGTAAGAGTAATTCAATAGCATACCTTATTTACATGGGCTACTGATTTTCCTAAATAGTGGTCAGCATGTGGTCAGAATTAGCGCTCTGATCAATTCAGATTCCCTCGGTTATTAGATGAGTTGACACATATGGAATCATCATTAATTTTACATTAATCATTCAGATTTCAGATGATTCTGCTCTCTGATTCAGATGGGTACATGGGCACAGTAACTGTAAACCTTGTACTCTATATTGTGCTGTAGTGAAGGATTAGGGTGGTGGCTCTGTCTTCTCTCTCTGTGGCTGCGGCTGATAGTACTGCTGCAGGAGGAAGGCTGACTGCTCGACGTTACATAACCACATGTACAAATTCACCCAGAGAGAGAAGGGTGGGAGTGGAGGGTGATACGGCTCAGAGACTGACGGAGAGAGATCCAAAAGACTTGAACAGAGAGAGAGAATGGAAAGAAAGTGTAAAGAATCAAAAATGAATGGCAACTTTTATCCTTGTATAATCTTGGTCTACAACTTTATTAATACTCAATTTTAGTTGCTACAAGTGGTCCTAATAGTGGCAGACTGTTCATGAATCTCTTCCAGAAATGGGTTTGAGTCATTTGAGGAAAGGGATTTTCCCACCAAAATTGAATAGCTGCTGCACTTATTTACACTCTCAGATCAGTTTGATTCTGAAGCTGTTAAAATTGTAAATCTACACTAATTTTTCTTGTAAAGAATAAATCTACATTTACATTCAGTGATACTCACCAAATCTCATTTTGTGTATCCTTGAAATCTATCAAATGCATTTCTGTCCTGTTAAAACATGTGCAGAAAACATTTTGCCTTTTAAATACGGCATTGTTCACGATGATGTTTACTAACTTAGTCTTCTTCCTCCCTGACTTTACATCATACATCTGATGTAGATTCTTTTAACCATGTCAACATTATTTCTCTAACCAAGTAGTTTAAGCTGCCTGAATTTAACCAGAACTTAAAATACATGTATGAGTCAATGCTCTGGCTCTGCAATTTCGCTGCCAAAATGCTTGTTGGGTTTCTACGTTGCACTGTGTTGAGTTTCTTCTTCTTAGTTGGTGTAGGCTAACAATGGTGACAGAAATTGTTCAAATAACCATTGTTGAACAGCAGTTACTTTTAGTAAAATTACTAAAAGACAGAAATGAGACAAGGCATCAGAGGAAATGGTATGTACGACTCTTGAAACAGTTGAGTCAGAAGAAGGACAAGCCGGAAATGCTCAGGCGGATATGTGATCCTACCAAGCTGACTAATCACAGTTCTTGTGGTCTGCGTCGCAGCAACTCGTTACATTTTGGGGGAGGTGTGTGTCAGACTACAGCATAGATTCAATGCAGAAGTATAAATTGGCATTTTGGCTCTCTCTCCTGAATGATTCATTGTGGATTTTACTATGCAATAACTGCTGTTTGAAGTGGACACCGGTAACTGCACTAAGGATGTCAGGAGCCTAGTAGTCAACAAACACTGAGTGGTACTGTTTCAAAGAGCTTCTTTCAATCTTTTCATATCATTGTCCCATACTTCTGACAGTAAAAACAATATGAATGAAAGTCAAGGTGGGTTAGGGAACATCGGTGGTCTCCCCTCTCTCAGCTACTGTATAACAAGGCAAGCAGTGGCCACTTATCAGAGAGAGCTGCTGTATTGGTAAGCTTCCAGGTGGGAATGTGTATGAGTGATACACAAATGTTGCATCATTTCCATCTGTCAGAATGTATCATCATCCACACTTTACATTGTCATTTTAATTATCTAGCTGCCACTGTTATACAGAGTGACTTACAATGAGTGCAACAGTAGAATGAGCTTTGATTACCATATCACAGAAGATTATAGGAAACCAAAAGCGTACTAAAGTTAGTATGATAGTGTGTTTACAATTCTGATGTAATCCTGTAATCTATAAAAGTGGTGCACAGAAGACAAACAGAAAAAAGAACAGAAGAACAATTTGTGCAAATGGTCACAGTCATACAATTACGGACTTGTGACAATGTTGCATTAGGTGTCACATACACACTGTACGTAGATATCCACCAATCTCACTAGAAATCTCAGTCTTTATTGGCTAAATAGCTAATTAGGAAGCTGATCAAACATCTTAACTTTGTGTAAGGCTACCAATTCTATATATTTTCCCTACTGTCAATGCATCCCATGAAAAAAGCATAAACCAACAATTAATTGAAATACTTCTTGTGTAGAGAAATTACAATGTAGAATTTGCCAAGCTCTGGTAAATCAAATGGATTTTTTGTTTTGTATATTTATTTATTCTTACAGTTATATTGAATTTAGACATATTACTACTGTTGAGTCAATTATGAATATGATTTGGCGGGATTGGACCAGTAAGAGAGTCATAGTGTTAAAAAAATAAATAAATACAAGCCAGTAAAGCCAATTGAATTGAACTGACTCTTATCTTTACTTTTTTAGATGTAGTCACAGCCAGTCATTCTCATAAACATTTGCCAACAACATCACATGTGTCACCTTAGGTAGACAGACTGGTAGATAAACAGCTTTACGTGCGCCCATGCGTCTCTATCCAGGGTCTCAGCAAAAGTTTGTGATCTTTTCCTCCTGGCTGTATCAGTGCAAATTGCACAGTATTAACAGTGCAAGCTACTGGTTCATGTCCATATTTGTTTACACATGACTACTGGTGTTCTCACAAGATTTCGCAAGCTCAAGTGTACCTCACATTACATGTGCAAACACAGATATTTTAAATGGTTGCCATGGTAATGCAGGGAAGGAATGCAGGACCAGTGGTGCACATATTTGGCATGAGTGCTGCTTCCACCTTCAACCAACAAGTGGCTGTATAAATATTGTTCTCAGAGGGCCCACTCAGAAAGTCCTTAATGACCTCTTATAATCTACACACTTCATCAAGAAACCCAAAACAGCTAAAAATTCATAAAACCTAAAACCAACAGACTACTGCAGTTCATTATTTATTGTAAATTGCTGAACACTAATAATTGTATTTGTTTTTTAAACCAAACACACTTAAAACTTTCTAAAAAAATTTCAAGTGGATACTAATACCAACTTTGTTTCCCTGTCTGTCCCCATCATCCCCTTGCTCCGCCCCATGGCCTCCATCCACCAGCTGTCAGACAGGCATGCAGGCCTCAGTGGAGATGGACAGACAGATGGATAGAAAGCAAGAGGGAGGAGGCAAGGGATGGATGGAAGGAAGGAGGAGAGGGAGAGGTGTGACCCATATAGCAGAGCCTGGAGTATTTATAGAAGAAAGTGTCCTAATTGGCAAGCCGCTGGGAGAGCAACAGCACTGCATTGGTACCCTACTCCTTGTCCTTCACCCCCTCAACCTTCCCTTCTCCTTGTCTTCTACGTTTTCCTACAACCTCGTCCTCTTGACCTTTTTCACCTACCAAAATTTGTCTTCTCTAACACTTCGTCGCTCTTTCTGCTGCCTTCCACTTCAGTGACCTCATCCTCATCTTTTGCCTTCCACCTCTTACCCCTCCTCCTCTTTTGAATCTCTCCACCTTTACACAGCTCTCTCTAGTTTCTCATCTTCAGTTTTTATGCTACTCTTTGTCTTTGCCCTGTCTCTTCTACCTGAAACTTCTCATCCCAGCCCTCCTGTCTTCTTTCCTCCATCTTCCTCTTGTCCTCATTCGCTATGGCTGCTTCACCCATTCCCCATCTTCTCCCTCTCTTTGCTTCTCACATCAATCTTAAACAAGTTTTCTGGTGGCTCAGTTAATATACTGACATTTTCTTGTATCTCAGTGACACTTAATGAAATGAATAGACTAATGAATAGAATAATACGTTTAACTCCAGTGATCACATAGATTCAGTATATTTTCAGATTTCCAGATTCACTATAAACTACACACTATTTCATATTAAATCTTTTAATTATAGAATGAGTATGAAGATATGGCAGTGCAATTCAGGTTCTTGAATTTCAAGATCAAATGAATGATCATAATGACAAGAAATACTACAGACATAAATGGATGAAAACATACAGTAAATTCTAAAAAATATGGATGGAGGGAAGGAAGAACTCACGTAGGAAGTACTCGGAAGCATCCGCCTCATAGTCAGCATCCTCGGGGAAGTGATCTATCTGCTTACACATGCCTTTAAAAGAACCTGTGTGAGATGAAAAGAAAGAAAGAAAGAAAGAAAGAAAGAAAGAAAGAAAGAAAGAAAGAAAGAAAGAAAGAAAGAAAGAAAGAAAGAAAGAAAGAAAGAAAGAGCGGAGGCAAAGTTATGAATAAAGTCACAAGTCAAAGCAGTTAAATTAAATGATTAGACAGGAGAAACAGAACAGTTTAAATTATGTACTGTATATGTAAATGTGTGTCTGGTATGTGCTTTTCACAATCCTTTACCCAGTTAAATGTCCATCACCTCATCACTGTCATTGCAGTTAAAATGAATAATAATGACAGTGAACACAAGAGGAAGGTAATCAGAAAGTCAGGAAAAGGTCAGGTAAAGAAAAATGGGAGAAGAAGGGGAGTGGAACTCAAGAAAGAGTAAAAAGGTGATGGCGTAAAGAAAAAGTGGGTTAGATGCAACATTTGAGACAAAGGAAATAAGGAGAGGAAGAAAGATTTGTCATTAGCTTTGAAGCAAATGCATCACAGGACAGAAAGTGACAGACAGAAGAGGAAGAAGAAGGCAGGAGGAGTTTAATTTAAACGCCTCATCAGAGCAGACAGGAGGGTGAGGATGAGAGAGTGAGCAAAATGCAAATGAAAGAGAAGAAGAAAGGAGAGCTGATAGTGCCGCTCATTAAGAAGAATTGTGTGTATGTGTGTGCGTGTGTGTGTGTTTAGCTTGGTTCAGCTCCAGTGGTAATTGTATGCCCTCCCAAACCACTGCAATTAAATGGGCCCTTGTTAATTGCCGATTGAAGGACGAAAGACTAGCATCGGTTACACACACACTCACACACTCGCACAATATGCCTCACACTTACAAGCACATACACACAAAAAGGCACACACACACTCATATACTTTAACATCAGCCCCTACTATCAAGAGAGCTGGCTGTCTTTCTCACACATCACAGTGAGAGCACTTACGACTACGTTTACATACATTTTGCATTTTCATTATCATCACCACTGAGAAAAAGATTTTTTTTACCAAAGCTCAACACATAAAATTGAAAAAAATGATGACAGAACTTTACCACAAGCCTGTTTCATATTTACGTGTCTTTTATACACCTCAGCAAACACACAGGCGAACAAAGTGTTTTTCATCAGGTAGGCTTTGATAGAAACATTAAAGATATTTCACCAGGAAGCGGCTCGAAAACCTTTCAGCGTGCTGCAAAAGGCTTTCATCATTTTATAATTTCAGTGTGAACTGTGTAGAGCTGTGTGTAGAAATTCTGTTCTGTTCCTGAGAGGACTGTGATGAGCAACAGCACTGCGTGTTTCAGGTGAAAATAGCCTCGCATTCACATGGCCTCTTGTCTCAGTTACTTACTGTAACTATTTGTTGTGCCAATGTGAGGGATACTACAAAGTTGAACAGTCTTGAAGCATGCTGTGTGTATTGAAGAGGCTTTTAGTCAAGCATAGAAATAAGATGTAGATATGTAGATGTGTAAATGTCTCTTAGGTGATGTAGTTTGCCCTCCAGTGGACATGAAGGAGGTCTGAGCATTTCAGTCACATGGAGGTCACCAGGAGTATGCATAACTTGAGCTTGCAAAATCTTTGCACTGACATCTTTGTTACTGTATTAGAACTACACTTATATCAAAAACTAGAGAAGAAGCCAAGATATGAACTCACATGCTGTTGTTCTTATGTAGTATGTATGATGCTTTGGCAATATTGTTACACATACAATGGTTCCAACGCCCATGAAATGTTAGCTTTTAGACACATCAACGTTGCATGTGGGGAATGCCACACAGCTGCTCTTGTAAATGTGTAATGAAGTAATACCATGTATAATTCGTCTCTCTATCAGAAAGGTTGCAGGTCCAAAGAATACTATTGAATTACACTAATTACTGTTACTGCACAGTGGATTGGTTCAATCATGGTGTGGTTTTTGCTTTATAGTTTGACTTGCATACAAACATTCATACATAAGCTGTTGATAAGGATACTATTTAAAGTGGCTACTGTCTGAAATTAATAACCCGGTGGTGGAAGGATTAAAATATTTGGAGTAATGATTACTATGGATACATGTATGTATGATTGCTTTTATTTTATTATATTTTCCTGTATATCTATAGGTATATGTTCATGTATATCCTAGGCTTTAGTTTAGGCAACATCTGCCAAAAAATGCATAATGTTAGAAGAAAACAAAACAGCCCACACTTTGTTAGACCGGTTGACCACAGACTGACTGTAGAATATTACTGACCTGTAGACTACTGACCTCAGAATCAGCTGCCCTGCCATTCTCTTGCTTCTCTCTCTCCTAAAATATCTTCAATATCCATCTGGTCAATGGAAGGGAAGGTAGGTAGTATAGGTCATATTAATGGCGTTCACATTATCAACACTCCATAGCCAACTAAGATCTCTCCTTTCCTTTACCTCAAGTAAACATTTCTGAAGTTCATCAAGTAACAGTCACTAACAACAACTTACAGTTTCACTCTGTATCACTCACTATGCTGAATCAATCTTCCTTCACAATGTGTGTGTGCCTCTGTGTGTGTGTGTAGTAAGTCCCTCTGCAGCCCAGCAGAGCAGTGATGAAAGGCTCCCTCAGGTTCCTAGTGCCTGACAACAGCAGGGATTTAAATTATGAAGCAGAGGAAACAACCAGAAGGATTATTTTAAGCCAATAAATACAAATTGTAGTTGTATAGTTCTATAGTATTTATCAATATTCTGTCTTCTCTTTGTTGAGTACATGTCTTCACTGTAAAAAAAATGTAAATCTAATAATTATTTTTATTAAAGTTAAGTCCATGTTAGGGTTCAGCCCACCCTAAAATAGGCCTAACGATGTCCACACTGAGTCATATGTATCAAAAAACATTACGTCATTACTTGTTCAGTTGGAGATTTGTTACTGAAATATCTTTTTAGCTTTGTCTTGAGATAATGGCATCTATAAATAACAGAATATTACCAGTTTTTACGGCGAGCTGCATGCATGGTATGACCGTTAACACTTTACAAAGTTACATGTCTGAGAGTGTTATTAACTAGCCACCTAGTCGAGGCGGTGGAAACTGTAACCTGAAATAACTTCCCTTGCAGAGAGTCAGGAGGCTTAACTTGTTAAGGCCCCATTAGATTATTTGACAACATTGATCATGTACTTTTATTGCACTGTGTGAGATGGGTCTAATAAAATCTTGGTCACACTCAGTGTCTTATCTACACTACTCTGTTTTAGTTTGAGTTTTAAAATGAATGGCTGTGTATCAGAGTTGATCTGCGTCTATATTAAAACGACTGAAAACATACATCTAGTGGCCATTCGCATACACTGGGCATGCGCATGCTAGTATGAACATGAAGCAGATGATCTACTCCATAGTTACAGAAGAACTGGCAAAAGAATAAAATAGCCTTCTACGTACAAAAAATCACACCAGATGCATGGACCAATAACAAGCCAGGACAGTTCATTGAATAGGAGTTAAAAGCGCTTGTGCCGGCGGAAAACAGACTGGGAGTCGTCGCTAAGTAAACGGAGACATGCACAGTAGAAGTGAAGGCTATAAGTGGTATTTGCACGGTACAAAATATTTTAATAAAAATACCAAATCAAAACCTATGTCAGTAGCATTGTGTTTCTGCGACCCAATCAGAGAGCCAAACGTGAACGTCTGTGTCATCGTTTCTAAAGTCCTCCGTTTTTGCCCGTCCTCACGAAAATATTACCCGGAGTTTTAAAATGTACGACGGCAATGTTTTCAAACTTCTCCGTTTTAGGTCTTCGTTTGCGCTGTTTTAGTCTGGACAGAAGGTGCAAACGTGGCACAAGGTCTCTGTTTTAAAATGAAAATGGATTAGTGTGGATGGGGCCTCAGTGCTACAATGTAAATTGAAAACAGTATGTGTAAGTAGAGATGCGTCATCCATGTGCACCACTCTTGTACTTTGAAAACAGAAAAATAAGAAGTAAGCTTTGACTATACTGCTGACATGTCTATGCATTGAAAAATCATGGTTCTTGTGAAATATGGCGCAGACGAGTGTTTTCTGTGTGATTTTATGTCATACTGTGATTGGTTGGCCTGTGCCACATTATGAGAATGCGGCCCTAAATTTCTTACACTGTCACGATTTTGCCACAGGCTTTTCTTTGGTTGCCAAAGCTCTGAATTGGCCTTCGGTGAATATGTCTCACGGTGCAATTGAGGATAACTGTTTTGGATTGACAAAGATTTTACAATGTTTCTTTCACAACTGTCAACTTTCATCTCAGACAAAATTGCACAGTCAGAATAGAGCCTTTAGTCACAAACTTGGTGATGGTGCCTGAGTGAACTCCAACTGAAGGGACTTCAATGCTTCACCTGATGATGTGAGCATAGGCTGAGCAACATCAACTGTGACTGAAGCTTTATATTTTCTGCTTTCATTGGCTTTTGTAGTCTTTTAAAGGAGGATGTTTTGTTAGATGCAGATTGTTCTGACATGTATAAAGGTGAATATACAAATACACAGAGATAACATTAACCTTTATGGCTTTGTTGAAGTGGGGACACACTTAGTGATTGTTTTGGTTGGCTGGTTTGGCTGGTTTGCTGCTGGTTTACTGCTGACAGTCAGGAAATAAAATCATAATTCAAATTTTTGCCTTAAAGTTGTTGCCTGATATCCCCACTAAGATTATTTTTAATCATTTACATTCATTTTTACAACTAAAGCTGGATCAATGAAAGCACAAATGTGATCAGCAGAAATACTGGCCAAAAAGCTAGCAAACACAAATACAGCACATGCAGCATTTATAATCCAGTTTATCCATCTTCCAACTTCCAATTTCTCTGCACAATTTACAAGACTTGTTGCTTTTTTCTCTCGCCCTTAACCGTTTTGTTGTTTTTGTCTTTGGACCAATTTTAGGAAAATGATTTATTCATTGATGACAAATTATGTAAAATTATGAGGCGTTTCTGACTGTCAAGGCTAATAATTCATTGTACACTATGTTGGAGGAAGTCTGTTATTATGTGTGATGTGTCTCTGTAGGTTCTCCTCAGTCTTCAGGTGAAGCAGGTTAAATGGTAACTGCTTAAAAGGAAAGTTTTGGCGTACAAACAAGGCCACTAGACAATATACTGACACATCCAGCTCTGAATCAATTTACCTGTGCAGAATTTTAATCTTAAACACGGCTGTTTGCATCTGTTCACATGATTTCTGTTTCTATTTCTCAACCATCTAACTACCATGTAGCTACAGTATTATAAAACATTCAAAATGGTGTCTGTTGTGGTTGCTAGGAGATGTGCAAAGTAGAAGATACAGTAAAAACACTGCTGTACCATCACTCTCTCAGCTTTAATAATAATAATACCTTTTTGTATCACTGTTTGGTTTCCAGTTTTAATTTACTGGCGGCTCCACATGAAGATCCCACATTATGTCAAACACATCAATTCACACACTCACTGCTGGGAAGAATTTCCATCATCTCCACTCTCTTTCCTCTCTCTCTCGCTCTCTCTCGCGTTTACACTCTCCCTCACTCCCTCCAACACAAGCCCACCCACACTGCAGCACAAGCACATGTAATCTGGAATTGCATTTTCCCTTCATTCTCTCTCCTATCTTGCTCTCACATAACCCTCTCTCTCTCTCTTTCTCCTCTATCGGTCTCTCACATGCATACATGTGTGTGTACCCTGAGGACCAGCTGGCAGCTCAGCTCTCCTCTACTCCTCTCTCTCTTCCTTTATTCTTTCTGCAATTCAAATCAAAAACACACTTTATTGTCTCAACAGGGATGAAACCTGTGCAGCCTGAACAGAGCATTATGTCATCATCTGATATTCAGTGATTATATCTACTTTAACAGCCAGAAACCAAATCAAATGTATCTAAAATGTAGTTTTTATTAATTTGAGAGTCAAAAAGCCTCAGTCTGTACACCAGCACTGTACACCTATCCTGCTCTGATATGTCATGTGTTTACCTAAGAACAAATCATGTAAAACCTGTCATCAGATGGGTGAATCTGCTGCTCATTTCTTTGATTTTGTGAGGTATGAGGTTCGCATTGTCGTCATTATATATCATTATATTTTACATGGGATGACTCCAGTATTTTTTACATTGATCAACTACATTGATCAAAGACACTGACAAAGTTTAACACTGATACAGACACTGTATAAAAGAAGTGGACATAGTCAACGTGGTTTGTGGACTACCGTTTTGAAGACTTGAGTTTGGCGTTTTGGCTGTTGCCATCTTGTTTTTTTGGAACCAGAAGTGACCATATTTGGATGAGAGTGTGGAGCAGGGGAGGGATACACAATACTCATTGCTACGCCCGACTGGCTGTGGTAGTGACTTGTCAATCACAATGTAGCCACGCCCTAAAGCATACCCTGCTTCATTGTCTATTTTTCTGTAAATGGGGCCATAATTAACAAAATCACCATCATGCTATTGAAGAAAACTTGAAACTAGTGATTTAGACCAAAAACTCATTAGGAAAGTATTTACTCAGGTAATAAGTCAAGTGAGAAGTTGAGTCATTTTGTCATAGACATCTATACAATCAGGTTTCTTTTTGCAGCCAGTGGAGTTGCCCCCTGTTTGCTGTTAGAAAGAATGGAGGTTGAAGGCACTTTTGCCTTGTTAAAAAAGTTTTTCCAGTTTTTGAGGAGGTCCTAACAATCATAACAAAAGCACACAGACAAAATAAAGAAATGCAATTATCAATTATCGAGGGACAAAGAAATAAATGTAAAGGCAAAGGGAACAAAATACTGTCTTCTTATGTTTAGTGATGGCCATTTGAGAGCATCATACATTGTGCAGTGATGAGTGAGAAACGGACATCCAAGGACAAAGTTTTGCTAAACATCACAATAGTCAAAAATCAGGCAGTGTCAAGTTGAGAGGCAAGTTTCTTACGCACATGACGCATGTAAAGCAGTTACGAGTTTGATTATTCCAAAGAACATTATTCCAAAGTTGATTTTGTGTAAATCATGATCCATGTGTGATAAATGAAGCAGAATCAGAATCAAGCCGTACACTGAGAGATTCATATTGAAATCAGCAAAAGGCGGGATACACCCTGGACAGGTCGCCAGTCCATCGCAGGGCCCAGTATGAGACCAGCATTTTCAAATTTCACCATTCAGGGTGTTTTTGAAAAACTCACTCTTTGGATTTGAAGGACTTGGGTGGAAGGCTGAAAACAGAGCTAACGAGAGTGAAATTCAAGAAATTCTTGATCTATGAATGCCCTGCCCACCACTGGTGCTTGCACTTTGTTGACCAGTGAAAGAGCAGTGCGCATCATTATGGAGTCAGATGCAGACACAGATGAGGAGTCTGTTGTATACCAAAATAAGAGTTACAGCAGATATATCAGAATGTTAAATGTAATTTGTATATTTTATTTTAATGTTGTTTGTAGGCTTTTTAGCTTGTAACTGGCAGTAGCTGACACAGCCTTAGTGGTTATGAAACATAATACCTGTTACAATGTTGCAGTGTGCTCACATTATCACATCACTATTATTTGCTGTCAAAACTTTCACTACATTAGTGCAAACTCTCGCTCTCTGTTCTGACAAGTCCACTGCGCTGGAGGTTTCAGGTTTTTTTGCCGGAGGCATCTGCTTGATAGCGATTGGCTTTCGAATTTGTTACATGCCAAATCTAGCTTGCCTGGGGTATGTTTGAATCTCAGATTTTGGGGAAGTGTACAGATACGTACAAAGGAATGTGAAACACCTGTGAACACCTCTAATGACAAACTTTGCACAGATACAAATCAGTAAAGTCAAAGTATAACATTTTAGAGGACATAAACCTAAGAAAAACAAAGTTGCCCTCTGCATATTTAACTACCCTGAATGCTTAGAGAATGCATAGATGCTGTTTATACTGAACATATGACCTGACATTTGTACTCTCTATTCTCAAACTCTGTCCACCTCTCCTCTTTATGCTTTTAATATAGTCACAGATATTGTATAATATCTGCATTTGTAGCTCCACTGTACATATTGTAAGATATAATATAACTGCAATTAACTGTATGAAATAACTATATTTTTACACTTCTGGTTAGCTGTTAAGTGCGTTTCATTAGCTATGCAATATGACAATAATACATAAAAATTAAGAACAACTGAACAAATCAACAAAATCTGAACAAATCAGCAAAATCAGGCAGGCAAAATGGGCTTATTCTGAAATGCTTCATATGAAGCCGTGCAGAGAACGATTCACAGAGAGCTGTTATCGGTAGTAGAAGCACACAAAATGACAAATTAACAACACAACAACAACGTGGGGCAGGCTAAATGCTCCGCTGCTACTTCAAGTATGAGTTGACACCAGGAAGAGGACTTACAAAACTGCAGCACAGCCTGTGTTGGTTCATCTGACACCATTATCCCACACGTTTTACTCTAGTTTCGTTTTGTTGTAAATTGTACACCCCCTGTGCCCACTCTGATTGGTGAGTGGGACCGTGACAGGAAGCGCATGGCGCTTGTGAAATCTGTCACACAAGGATGACAACAGAATGAATTTGTACCTGCATAACTGTTCAAATTGTGCTGTATAATTAACTTACATTTTAATAGCAGTCTTTCAGATTAGCTAATCAAGTTATTTCAAATTGCCATTTTGATTTGAAAGCTATTAATTGTTCAGCCCCATGCCTAACCTTAATCCTCATCCTAACCCTACCCTTAACCTCATTCAATCTCAACCCTAAAACCAACGCTAAACCCTCAAAAGAACATCACCCGTGACAAGTAACTTGTGTCACTGTGGGGAAAAATTATTTTGTCCCCACAGTGACACGAGTCCCCATCAGCAGTGTACATTCAGGTTCCCACCAGGATATAAACATACACACACACACACACACACACACACACACACACACACACACACACACACACACACACACACACACACACACAAAGAGGTAAAGGAGATGCCAAATCTATCATATCCTGTACACACCAGCACAGTGCTCCTGGGATGTGTCAGAGCAAGTAAACAAATGTCCTTATTTAACCTTAATCAACAACTTGCTATTACACAACAACTTCAACATTATGCTATTATGCAAATACAAAATATAGTTATAAACATTACCAATATTGCATAAAAAATGTTGAATTAATACCATAATTTGACAACAAACAATAATGACAACAAGTCTTCTCTTAGTCTCTTAAGATTTCTTTGTCTGTAGCCTTCAGGTTCAGTTCCAAAGTCATAACAATATGTTTTCTGCTATCAATGTCAGACTTTCTCACCAACACCAAAACTGGATCTTTGCAAGAGTACGGTAAATGGAATTACAAACTAATACATCCAGCCTCTGGACAAACATAGCTAGCATTAATCTAAATTATGCCTAAATAAGCAGCCATGTGACTACAAGTTTGAAGGTTAAACTCTGGTGCTGATCCCTTTTAATGCAAGTCTGAATAGATTAAAACTAGATTAGATCTACTAATGAATGAGTAGGCACTAAACATCTTTAATTCAGAACTATTTCCAATCTATTGATTGGCAGTTGTACTATTGTTGATTTGGGGGGACAGATGTGAACAAGACAAATCTGTGCAGACATAATTAATTTATGCTGTACACTTCATACAATGAGGTGTACAGCACTCAACAGCTTCGATTGTGATTGTGTTGATAAAAGTCATTGTGCTATCCCTACTATTAAAATAAACTATTGCATGTTTTTCTACAATGACATTATTTAATGTGTATGTATAAAATCCCCATCTGAGAAACACCTCTGCCCCTCCCCTCCTTCCCACCTCTCTCTGGAGTCGTCATAATGAGATGTCGCTCTTCCAAATTGCCCATGTTAAATTATACATCCTGCTTAAACATGGAACAGATACTATTATTCTGAGACCTGCACCTCGGGGTCAGGATGGCTCCGTCACCCTCTTATCCTGACAGCAATAGGGGGCCTTGTGACTCTCTGCAGATGATTTATAGCAATAATATGAGACCCCAGTGACCACCTTGCTGTCACAAGCCAATCAGAGGCCTGCTTGTCGACTGACCTTATGGCTGTTAAGGATAAGTTAATGTAGTGTGATGAAACACATCAGACATCCTTTTTATGAAGTATTAACATTGTAACCCACTGCAGAAAATTTGTGTGTGTGTGTGTGCATGTGTGTGTGTGTGTGTCTGTGTGTGGGGGGAGTATATGTAATGTAAAGTACAAACGCCCTCCAGTGAACCAGCTCTGTGTGCTATGCAAATACTTAGCATAGCGTCTTTATTCTTTATGCTAATTATGGCTCAGCCTATCTGTATGCTAAAATACCATTAAAGTAATCCCTATGCTGCAAAGGTGGATGAATATAAGAGACCTCAAAGGAGACGTGGCAAAGACGACTATCAGCTCAGTTCAGTTGATTACAAGGGCGATGCACATAAAATGTGTTTTCCTTTCTTTTCATGATCTATTAATGATAATTCATCCAGGAGAGGGTTTTCCTGCGAGTGATGCTCTGTTTTTTACTCCTTTTATGCATTTGCAAACATTAACCTTGTATTGTGTAGGTTCCTCATCTGTACTGAACATGGACAACCAAAACTTCACCTTATTACTATATTCTTAACTGGAACTAGAACCAGTTTGTACAACTTGTTGACCAACCACATCTTTGCCATTGTTTTGTTCAAACTGGAGATAAAGACAGACTCTTTCCAAGTTCTCTCCATGAAGCAGGTTACATAATTGTATACTTTCAATACCCAACCCCATTAAGTTTTCATTGATTTATTACATTTCGTTCAGCACAACACCTGTTGATAACAGATTAAAGAAGAACTATTTCACTGTCTGCCATGGTTTAAAAACTAAATCATGACATCGCTACTTCTGGTTGAGCAATTTTCCAATCCCTGTCCCTTCAAATAGGTTCTACCTTACGCTTTGATTCAACCTGGCATGTCTCTATGATGTTGCATCTACAATGCGGTTTTGTTCCATCCTCCCTGCATTCAGGGCTGGACTGGAACAAAAAATCGGCCCTGGCATTTTTGGCCGAGGCAGCCCTCCAAAATCAGACACCCCTCACCAATACATCCTCGTTTCATTTAGGGGGTCAGATTAATGGTGTGATGAAACACAGAGACGTGACATTGCAAAAGATTGGTGTCATGATTACGAGACAAGAATATATTTTAATAGACCTACTATTTATAAAAAAATATTTATAGATTAAATATTTGATAGGGGGGTCTGGGAGCCCTCCCCCTGAAGATTTCTAGCATTAAACAGGCATTCTGAAGATATTTTCTGCACTAATTTATGGTGGAAATGTATTTATTTTTATAAAGAGAAGCACAAAATTCAAGTGGCAGATGACAATTCACAATCTAAAAATTTAATAAAACAAAATAAAATATAATGCAGTAAACAGTAGTTTGTTATTATTTTTTCCATAAGGAAACACTAAGGTTTCTTCTATGTTTACATTGCATTGCAGGTTTTATTAAGTGCAAATAAACCTTTGTTATATCAGTGTTGTTTGTTAATTAACATTTCTTAGTGCAAGCTATTTTTCAGAACATTTTTAAAAAATGCTTTCAAACAGTGGCGGGTAGCCTACATGTCCATCAATTATTCCCAGAGTAAATGACCTACCTCCGCCTCCCTCCCTACTAGTTGAGCTACTCTCTGCTCACCGCTTCACCTCCACTCTCCTCCTGCTCACTTTCTCACTCAGCACTGTCATTTTGTCACTTGCTAACGCACGCCTCCTCCTCTGCCTGCCAGTGGCTACCACAGCTTTTTTACTCCTTCAGGTGCCTGTGCCTGCACTACGCTGATGTTGAAGCTGCTGCAGCCCCAGTGGCAAACAGATGGGTAATTTTCGTGCATTTGGCGGCTTGTGTCTGAAGAATGTTTTTTTAATGGCCTGCAACGCAAGAAACAGAGAGCAGAGGGGGTAGGGGCTAGTAAGAGATGTGATTGGGCCAGCCCAGTGTCAGTGTAGAAAATTACCCAATGGGCGGCTGTCCATGCTTTATGGGCCGATCGTTGGCCCGTTTAAAAAAACAGTTATATAAGTAAATCATTTAGTTACACCGGCCCCAAAGGTGCGTCGGCCCACCGAGCATTTGCCCAGTATGCCAGATTACCAATCCAGCCCTGCCTGCATTCCACCTGAAGTGTTTCAGTAACAGAGCCCAGTGAATAGTGGAATCAAGTAGTTCAGGCCATCCCTTACCATTTGAATCCTTGGGCCCACGCCTGTTGGGTCCGCACTACAAGATCTACCTCTATATATCTATATATTAGTAGGGATGTCCCGATCAGGTTTTTTTGCCCTCGAGTCATTTGATTTTGAGTATCTACCAATACCGAGTCCCGATCCGATACTTCTATAATACTTAAAAAAAAAAGAATAAAGAAGCGCGAAAAAACAGATCCAGGATGTTCCTTATTTCTTATTTAATTCACCTTATTTTAACATTCAACAACTCTGTTAACAAACAGAGCACTTCTGTGAGGTAGCTTGAACAATCAAGTAATAAATAACATAAATTCTTCACTTTTGGACTTGCAACAGTATATATGAAATAAGTCTAAGATAAAAACAAATAGCACCTCAACTTAAAATACCCGGCAGGCATGTAAACAAATACAAAAATAAAAGTGCCACAGTGTTTGCAAAGCACATCTATATATACATATATATACATTTATGTCCGAGTCCTGATCGGGAGGTAACGTCCGATTCCGATCGAGTCTGAAACAACGTGATCGGGCCCAATTTCCGATCTCGTGATCGGATCTGGACATCCCTATATATTAGTTTTGTTGATTTGGCTATACACTTTGGTAACAAAAAGAAAACTGAATAAAATCACTACAATGTAGATAAAGTCCAAAATCTACTCTTCTTGCATTTTAGGATAGAAACTCTGACATAAAAGACAAGCTCCACTTCAAGAGGAGAGACATGGTTGCCTGAAAAGCATTGACTTCATTAAACAACTTCATTGTGAGATGTATTTCATTTTAATCTTTGAACCAGGACAGCCCAATTCATTTCCGCACAATTTCAGAACACATTCAACAATGAAGAGACCTATTAAAGATAATTGTAATAAATGTGGAATGAGATTTTCACCCTACTTGCAACTAATTTAGAGTAAGCAATTACTTTTCCTATCTGCAGGCTCGCACATGCGTGCACACAACACATAAGTTAGTTTGATGTGTAGTTGTGACAAAGAGATAAAACTGCTGGGTTTTGCTGCTGAAAAAAACTTCCGTCCTGACTTAGATTTTTTTGAGACAGGGAAATAGAGCAGTGTGTTGTCATGTGGCACAAAACAAGAATGTGATAGTAGCACAAATGGCTGGTTAATTGTAACTTGGAAGGACACAAGCAGTGTGGCGAAGGGCACCGAATAGGCCAGGTGGTCAGACTATCCCATAACCAGATGTTCATACTTTCAATCCAAATGAGCTCATCACTGCTAAAATTTCCCTCAAAGCTAAAATGAGTCCGGCAAGCACACAATTTGTGAAAACCAATACATGCGCTTGATAGGGTTGCACATGTTGGCAAAAAGATATATAGAGTGGACTATTGCAGTGTTTGCATCATGTGGTTTATGCTGGCAGCCGTGTCAGAGAAAATGTTGTCAGCTTCTGAGTTAGAATTCTTAGTCGGAAATATCTGAAATTTCTGATCTGGTATAGGAGCAGAATCTCATGATTAAAGTCAATCAAATATATGCATTTCAAGAGCTCAATGCTGTACAGCGAGGTTTCCATCTCAGCAAACAATGCACAACTAGCTAACCTCTGCAACTTAATGTCTCAGTGCTCTTTTTTGATTTTTGTCGTGTATCTGCTAAGAGAAAATCTTACAAGCTAATGTAGGCCTGCATGAAGCACCACACTGCGCTATCATCAATTAGATAGGCGTTGGTGTCGTGTGTAATGCAGAAGAATGTTAGCATCACTGATACTGCTGCTGTTAAGTTCCCATCATGCATTGTGTATCCTGTTTTAGATCAAAAGGACGTCTGTCTTCATGCATCTCTCTTCAGATAAATGAACTATCAATCTCTCTTGAAAAGTATATACAAAAACGATTTGCACAGTGAAAGAAAAGTCAGGATATTTTCCAGACATATCAACATAATTATAGAGAGCTGGGAAAAAACAGCAACACTTTTTGGGACATAGCAGTAGAGCAGCTCTACAGTGGTTCTGCATTTGGAAGTAGGACTATTACTGTGTCACCAGCATGTAGCACTCTCAGGACAAGAGTGTTACAAGTTGGTGAGTGCATACTCAAAACAAGGGATGCAGTTTTTAGAGCACATTAAACAGCCTCACTATTCCCCAAAACAGGTACAGCAATCTGAAACTGGCTAACTCTAACTCTAAATTACTGCAACTACACCTTCACAGTGAAAACAGGATCACACTCTACATGGCTTTTCACATGTTCTTGCAAAATAGATGGTGCCTGAAACTACTTGCTCTCTTGACTAACTGCAAACCATGCTGCATCTCTTTTTACACAGCAGTTTTTACTCCAGCAAATCTAGGTTATATTAAACTAGGTGGTGCAACACAGCTGATATGCTTTTGAGCTCCCAGTTCTCTCAGTTCCCTCAAAAGTCAGAAGTGTCAAGGCGCTTTGCAGATGGTCGGTGGTTTGAATTCACAAGTTCCCTGAAGTTCTGAGGTTGAACACTACTTGAAAACACAGAATTTATTTAACATTTACGAATCCAAGGATGGCGTCAATTCCACCAAATTTCTGGTTTAAATGCTAATGTATCCAAGCTCTTAACCATAAAATATAATTAGAAACAAGACTGTCAGTCTACAGCCATGCTTATTGAAACTGTACTTAGCATGCTTACATGCTAATGACAATGCTTACGTTCTGCTATTTAGCAGCTATGATGTTTACTATGATCATCATTATAGTCATAAATGACAACAAGATGCAAAAAGTTAAAAAGTTGATGGATCCAAATTATGAATGGATCCAAATGTGACATTGTCACGGATTACAGATATTTGCATTCACATGCCATTTGAAATGTATAAATTTGCAGATGGGACTTGGAGCAGAAAAGGGTCAAAACAATTAAAGAATTACAGTTAATGAAAATGTCTAAAATAGTTCTAAAGGGGGTTGGGGGTGGTAAAAGCAGCCACCTGCAAGCAGCCACACTGTCCCCCTTTTGAGAAATCCCTCAGCTCTCTCTCTCTCTCTCTGGTCGCTTCACTGCTTTATCCTAGTTTTATTTAGTGAAACTTTGTGCAATGTTTTCCTCCCCCTCCCACCCTGTTGAATTCCTTTGGCGCAGAGGGAGAGAAAGAGGGAAAAAGAGGTGATGAAAAGAGGGAGAGAGGGAAGGGAAAGAGTAAGAGAAGGAAAGACACAGAGAGGTGACAGCAATGAAAGAAATCTGAGAGACAAATCTGATAGCGTCCCAGTGAAGCTCATTGATAAATGAGGCAACAGATGTTTAGTCCTGTATAAAATTACACCAGGCAGCTATATGTGGAACAGCTACCTGCCCTCATTTTGCAGCTCTACATTACATCCTCCCCAAATCTTCTCTATTACAACACACTGGCCAGCAGAGCCAGAGACTAAAATGTCAGCTCAGATTCTACAGTATGATTTATATTACTGTAACATTATTGTGGCAGCTTATCAGAAAATACAGAATAGTTGGAGAATGTCAGATTTTGGTATCACTGCTTTCTATTCAATCTGTTTGTCTTTGGATTTTAACTTGTGAATTTAAGGGAAGTATAATATTAGTGTGATTAGATTAAGTGAACTTTTACACAGTTAAAACCCTGCTATATAGTTTAGTGTGACAATGTCAGCAAATAGAATGTCTTTTGCCTCATATTTCTATAGTTCAGCATCACTTATTTGGTACTTGGAAAGTCTTGAAAATGTCCTTTAAATTAAAATAAATGTCTGTGAAATTAAGGTATTATTGGGACACAACCTGAGCTGTCCAGTAGAATTTTGGGTGAAAAAAGTAAAAAGTTCTTCCAATTTGTGAATCTATTGACTGACAGATGTCCATCCATCAATATCTCAATGTTTTCTTGCTTTTTGACAATGTTGATTATTTTAGTCTTCAATAAACCCAATGTGATGTGTGACTATTTTTTTGTGTAGCATTTCAATTTCAGAACAATAAATAAATATAAAGAACAATAAATAAACATAAAGGACAATAGAAGAGTAATCGTTAATATGTGCAAAGAATCCATTTTGCAGTCAAATAAAATGTAAATGGGCGATTATCCTCTTTTCGTGTGGCACCCAATTCATTTACTGTAACTTCATACTGTGGAACCAACTATGTCTCCTATAGAAATTATGTTTATATAGTACTAATTTGTTTTCCCATTTACATCAGGCAAGGAAACGTAATTGCTGCCTAGATTATGTCCCCTAGCAGCGCCTCTTCAATCAGAATCAGAATCAGATTTACTTGCCAGGTATGTGTACACATACGAGGAATTGTACATTGCTCACGATGTGCTTACTCATACAATAAGACAACAATAAAATCAAGCCCATCTACAGTATAGAAAACACAAATATACACACTATAAACAAAAACAATATAGACAGATTGAGACAATAGTGCAATGAGCAGAGTGCAAAGCATGCAGGAGTAAATTATTATTATCATTGTTATTATCATTATTATGTAAATGTCGGGGGTATATGTGATATACAGGTACATATGCACATACATGCATACATGTACACATGTACACAGTGTGATGGAGCACAGTGTAAAGGATGCTAGAATAAATAAGTATTACATGTATATCCAGGTGCAAGTGTAGGAGGTGGTACATTTATGTACCACACATAAGTCATACAGTAGGGAGATGGTCAAGGTGTATAGTGGGTTTACAAGGTGCAGGACTTTGACACTGGAGACTAGAGACAATGTCGGTGGACACAGTGATGGATTATTAAGTGTTAGAATATGAATCATTATACAGTGTTCAGACACTCACTTCAACCACTGATTTAAAGAACACTGAGTCAAATTGTGTTCAAATGATGTACTGATTGTTGGCAGGTCTGGAAGAGCTTTACTGTGAAGCAGCTGCAGGCATATGATGAATCCGGGGAGGATGTGTAAATTCAGTGCCAGCAGTTAAACTGCTGCTTAATAAACTTTATTTGTCTGTCAGTGCTTTTGTATCAGGTTTAAGAAATCAGATATTGAAAATTAGTATGGTATAGGGGCCCAAGAAAATATGAAATATACAGTACTTGGTAATGCTATATGGTGTTTACTGCCATTATGTCATCAATATCATGTTCTCTATCAATCCAGTCAATCTCTTAGTGCCCACCACTGCAAATATAACCAAAAAGAACATTATTTGCATTCATTGTGACCAAAATGACTATTGTTGCACTAATGATATATTCAGACTCAGAGGATTGCACTACCCTTCCAAAATATTTTTAGCATTTAATCAAGCTCACTTACAAGATAAATGCAATGTCCTGAGTCCTCCTAACATCCTAACATCTTTGAGGACAGAATTATTATCAGTTTTTTTGTCCAGTTTTCAAACTGTTGAAAATGTTAGAATGAACCTATTCATATTTCCTAAAATATTCTCTTACTTTAATACCCCATGCAAATTAAACGCAGCAGCCTATTGATCTAATGAATGATTTAAACAGTGGTCTCACTCTCAGCATAAAGGGTGAATCATAGTGCAATTAAAATTTCAATATTAATATGCTATACACCAAAAACATACATATACTCAAATATATGTTTTGTGTATTTATGGCCTCAAATGTGTGCATTAATTTACAGACTAAAAAGTTGAATGAAAATCCGATCATGGTCATAATGTTGGACATTACATCACATTAAAATGCATTTACGCTTCAGTGGAAAACACGGGTGTAAATGGGTCAGAATCAGCCATTAGCTCATGAAGGTTGATGGGACCACGAGACTGGGCAAGATAGTGGGTCAATGAGCAATGAATAGCAAGCTTTCTCTCTCCCTCTTTGCCTTCATGTCTCTCATCCTCTTTCTTCCTCATCCAGCTCTCTCTCTTTCTGCTTCCTCACCCCACCACCCTCCCATGCCCCACAGTGTGTCTGTGATGGCTGTTGCGTAACATTACTAAAGAAACACCACCCCAGTGAGCAGCATTGATGGGGGTGAGGAGTGGGAAGTTGTGCAGGGCGCACTGACCCAATATCTAATGAAAGAGAAGAGAGGGAAGGGGAGGGAAATAAAGAACGATGGAGATGGAGAGGAGGGGGAGAGGGCAAAGGTGAAGTTATTGCGAGATATGAGAGACGGAAAAAATGGAGACAGAAAGAGAGATATAGGGGGAGGAGAGAGGAAGTTAAAATGAGAGGGAGAGACAGAGGGAGAGAGGCTATGGGGGAGAGGAGGGTAGAGACAGAGAGGGGCAGACAATGAATTCAGGCAAAAGGAGCCAGGACATTTAAACTATAAATAACCAAGATACTAGCAGCAACACTGGTCTGCTCTTTCTCTCACTCTATCCTTCCCTACATCTTTCTGGCATCCCCCTTTTCCTCCCCACATTCAAATATTCCTCCATATCTTTCCTCATGTCTGCGTTTTACTTCTGTTTGATAAAGCCAACATGACTTTTGAAAGCCAGAAATGTGTTTGCAGATTCAACATCCCAGCTACCAATCAAAGGAGAAAGTTGTTTACTAATGATGAATTTCATGTAGATCATATTTTTAAATTTTAACAAAATAAAATTATATTTGTTTTCTTGCTTATTTATTTGGTACATTCATAATGTCATCCTGAAAACTTGCTATATTACATTTACAAGAGTTATAGCTGAAAATGTGTTACATTAATTGTATATTATCAACTTTAATTTGTATTCTGTGTTATCAATTTGGAGAACAATAATTCTGCCTATAAGTTTTTATTTTATTTTGAGGTTTAATGGCTAATATAAATTTATTAGGAGATAATGGGCATCTATGTCTTCTGCCTTAGATGACCAAAATAGTTAGGGTAATAAAAATAGAGTGCTCACTCATGAGTTTTCCTTTGTTTTCTCTCTGTCACTCATGCAATTGATGAAGTTTAATAATGAAATATGTGCACTATGAGCTCCGGTCTCTAGACTGTGGGACTTTTACATATAAATGAACGTCAATTACATTCAAGCCCTTGCCAAACAAGCTCACACAATGCTGATTAAGCCTATCACCATCAGGTAAATCTCTTTTTGTTCGCAGTATACCAGAGTTTTTAATCTAGTGTCTGTGGCTACATTCCCACACTGGCAAACCGTTAATGATCACCGGTTGATTGCCAGAGTTGAAGGGGGAAGCAACCATAGTGACAACAGCAACTCAGCAGAGGCTCTACATCAAAGTCTCAAAGTCAAAAGGGGTAGACGTAACTTTGGCACCGCAGGTTAACTTAAAAAAACCTCAAACAGTTATTTTTCCTCATCACTGTGTAATACACTCAGCCATGGGCAGTTGGGGAGATCATTTTGTTGCTACTTTGGCAACAATTTGTTATGTTAGCCAATCTGAGCAATCACTAAGCAAACCTATTGGTCAATGAATGAGACGTAGGTGGACATGAGGGTATTATCAAAGTGGATTATTTATTGTAAAATCCATGTTTTGGTGGCATGCATGAGACTTGTATGATTCTCCATGGTGTTATTTGAGAAGCTTTCATGGGTGTTATGGTTGTGCTGTTAAAATGGCGATACAACATTATGAGGCTTTGGTCTCCACAAATAATTAGCAGTAAAGACATTTTGTAATAGTTCAGCAGTGATATTCTTGCATGGAGGACTTGATGAAACAGGATAAGGCTCTGATATGTCATTATATAGAACATTTTGCCATATCATGGTGCTTGTCATTTGCAGCAGTTTCTATTTTTCTGTAATATTTTCTGCTCCTTGTCATGCTCTTCATTACATTCCTGAGTGTTTTCTTTTCTCATCTCTCTCTGTCTTTCTCTTCCTCTGTATCCATCCCTCTTCTTTTTAAGCCATAGCTGTATTACATTTTCGCTATCTTTCTTCCTTGAAACTTCCACCTATCCCTGTATCCAGCTGTGTCTCTGTGTATCGTACATCGAGCAATGATTCTAATTTAAATTATGCAGATACCGTCATCTCAATTTATAAAGGAAGAACTGACTAAGCACTTATGAGCTGTCATGCTTCTGATTATTCAGTTTCACACATTCACACCTGGGAGTTCAAAGTTCAACCAGTCCTTCAATAAGCAGCCATGAGGTTAAGTGGTTCTCTCAAACACCTCAACAACGGTTGTTGAGGGCAGAATGCGGTAAAGAGAAGGTGTGTATTTTAGAAAGAGAATATACAGCATGTTTATGTGCATTTGTGTGACTGTATGTTTATAGTTGCAGTCATTTGCCTGCATATGTGTATCAATCTGCACTAACAATGCACAGTACAGCATTTGTGCAGCTGTGCACATATGTGTGCATGTGTGCATGCATGCATATGAATATGAGCCATTAGTTGTTATCCACAGGGAAGACATGTTAACAGGTTTGGCTACCACTGAGAGGATTGGTAAGAAACCGTCATGAGCTCTGTGTGTGTTTGTTTGTGTGTGTCCATACACATAGGCCTACATGTATACACCCAAGCGTGTGTTTGTGTGTGTGAGGTCCCATTGAGTCAGTGGAAGGAAAGCAGGGGGTATGAGTGTGAGGGGAAGGAGGGCTGGGGGGGGCTATGACTCATCCACTGCATGGGCCTCTGGCTCTATCTCTCTCTCTCTCTGTCTCTCTCTCCCTGCATAGCAACGGCTGTGCAAAAGCTCATATAGGTCCATAGCAACCAGTACTGATAGTGTTGTGGCCTATAAACACTCCATTAGCAGGTCAGAGGGACCCAGGAAATCATAATCAATATATAAGAAATTGTAGACTGTGGAGACTCAGAGTGGATGGATTTTTAACGGCAATAAAACACTGTAAAACCCTAACCTTAACTAAAATAATTTAATCAAATCTTAAATAAGATTTTGTCAAAATGTTAACACTACCAATGAATCAAATGCATATGTTTTAAATTGAAGCATATGTCATATCAACTTTACAAGGACATAATGTGTTAATACTGTATTTACAGTTTTCAGATTTACTACATGGAAGTGGCCCAAAAAAATCAATTAATACTGCATTTAAACTAGTCAACATCTTAGTGTGGTCCTGGTGCTTTAAAGTCAATAAGTCAAATGTCTCAGTCAGGGACAGCTGAAATGAAGCACAGTTCCTCAGTCAAAGCACTTATTTATTCAAGTAGTATTATAAATTCAAGTGAAACAAAAAATGTCAGCTCTGTGTCATTTTGCAACATCATGAATGAACGGCAGGTTTAATATCTCACATATTATTTGCATTTCTGTTGAGAAACTGTACACAGAGATTTAGGAAGCAGAACAAACAAACACCTTATGTCATGGCTTCATCCCCTTCATAAAACCAGTTTTCATCACCAGTAAACCTTTCTGTCATTTCAGACCCTGCCAATCCCTCATCATCTAGAGATTCACCTCTTCCTTTTGTTCCCCAGTCACATGATCTTCACCTGCCCATATTTACCCTAATTAGCTAGGCCAGACACTTTCCTGCCAGATTATCACTTGTGCTTAAGTCACTGTCAGCTGTCCTGTTTTCTGCCTGCCTCCCTAACCCTCCGTTTGGACTGACCACACTTTGTTTTGACTAGACCTCCATGCCTCTGAGTTGTGTTATTGAGTCAATTGTTAGTAAAACCAAACCTTTAAGTGTAGCAAAGTTCAAAATATAATAAAGTTATGAAAACTAGAGTTACGACTATTTTCTGGTTGTGGTTGTGAGAAGACAATGATATCTACATATGTATACAAACACATTACAGAGGCCCGACAGGAAACACTACAGCAGAAAAAACTCTTCAGCCTTTATCTGCCCTCGCACAAAGAGCAACAAAATCTTACTAACAGCAGCTAAAAGCTAGCGCATTGCTAGCTCATGCACTTATAGCATTGATGGTGATAGATGGGACGAAATGCAAAGCTAGTACGCCATGGTAGTGATGGATTATGTTTCCCCAAAAGCTCAGCTGCAGTTGGGTTTTTCCCAAATCAGCAAAGGAGTAAACAAAATGAAAACATGGTTGGTTCACTCGCAGCTGATGTTGTGGCCGCAGAAACTTCCAGTGTCAAGATTTTTCAACTTGCTTGCTGTGTCAATAATATTAACTATGACTAAGAATCACTCACAGCAGCGTCAGTCACCTCAGCACACTCTCAGTTTAAGATCTTATCTTCCTTTCGCCTCACCTCTCCTCCCATCCTCTCATTACAGATGTTTCTCTCATTACAGATGTTGTTTGGAAAGCTTTCTCCCATACACATCCACAGCTATGTCTCCTTATCCTCCCTCCTTCACAGATGTTGTTTGGCGCATGTCTACCCGTCCCTGTCTTCTTCTCTTTCTCTTTCCTCTATTTCTCCTAATCCCCACCTTTTCACTCCTTCTCTCTCGCTACACCTTCTCTTCTGTACCAGATTATGTTTGTCTCTCCATCTGCTCTCTCTCCTAATTTTCCGTCTTCTCTCCACTCCTCATTCCTTCCTTCCTTTCTTCACTTTCCCTCTACAACCACCCAACTATTCAAACCCTCCATTTCTCTCTTGTTTGTCTTCCTTCTTTTCCTCCCTCCTCACCCCAGTTCTCCCATCTCCCCCCCGACATCTCTCCCAGATGTTTTCCGGACAGAGATGATCTCTCCTGCAGTGATAATGAAACTGAAAAGTGTCCTGAGGCCAAAGAAGTACTTGTTGTTTTGGGCTGGAGGGGTCATGTCACAGTCATATGCTCACAGCCTGGATAAAGAAAGAAACATATTTTGTCACGCAAGCTGTGTAAATGTGTGTGTTTGTGGAATACAGGCTTGTGTAGGGTTGGCAAAAAAGTGTGCCACTGTGTGGGTACATATATACACTAGTTTCAACATAATGTTGCCGTTAGATAATTTGCTGGCTGTTTCAGCATTAAAGTGGCTATAATCAATATTATAATAACGATGCATTAAGTGGCAATGTGAAAACAGTGTGACAATGTGAAAGGCGCTTGTTTTGACACTACCTGCTCAGCCCATTGGAAGAGTCCAAAAACAGAGGTATGATAGACTAAATATTGGATGTTCATCAGGTGGCCAGAAACACAATCCACAATCAGTGTTTGTTCGTAACACTTTTCAGTGTTTCTCCTTAACTGCTGGATGTGCTTGAAGGAGGGGTTTCCAATTTGGTCTCACAAAAATTGAGGAAACCAGCATGAAGTTCTACAATGCAAATTATGTGATCTCATCAAATATCAGATACAATATCAGTAGTGAAATGCAGGGTAACATAATCTTGAAATCTTGAATCTCTATGAAATATGAAATTCAGTGGCAGAATTTATACAATATATGTAATGAAATACTAAAGTGTGCATTGGCCCAATGTGCAGGAGGACAGTGCAATTTTTCAGTACTCATGAAATGTGAAACTTTCATATTTCTCAGTTTTCAGGCAAAATTATGTTGGTTCATGTAACTTATTTAGTCTTCTAACAACTTCCTACATATTACAAAAAAAATTGAAAAATGTTGCAGCAACTGAGACAAACATTTGACATTTTCGTATTTCCAGTGTCAGTCAATGGAAAGGCACGTGTAAATGTGTTTTTGTGGTGTTCATGAATCAGATTTTTTGCATCAGCCTTCCTAATGGAAAGGGACAAACATTTGACATTTTCATATTTCCAGTGTCAGTTTCATATATATATCTATATATATATAGATATATATGTATAGGAGCAGAGCTGGTATTTTCACAGTAGGAGTGGCTTTAAAATCTCCGACTGTTGGATTTACAGCCCAGGCTAGAGATATTTCCTCCTTGAAATGATACAAAGAGTGTCTAACGGGGGCGCCACAACAATTGCCATGACAACAATGATTACTCATCCCCAAACAAGTGAAACAACAATGAATAACATCTAATAAGGCTCAAAGCACTGAAGGTGTGATTATGCACACTGCTGCTGCCTTGCTATCTTTATGCAAACCATCTCTTTCTCCTTTTCAAAGCGCTCTGGGCAGAATGATTAATTTGCGACTATTGATTCCTTGAGAATGTGGGAGGGATTGAAAGAGAGAGGAAGGGGAGGAGGGAGCATCCAGTATTCTGAGTAGCGCCTCGCTGCAGCTCTCGCCTCTGGTCCTTCATTTAAGAAAAAAGCCAATGGGTGCAGTTTGGATCCGCCAAATCACCTCCATCCATCCCCCTCTCTTTCCCTTCCCCTCCTTCAACCTCCTCTGTTCATCCCTTCCTTTTTTCCTCTCCCTTTTTTCTTCATTCTCCTTCTCTCCTGTTTCTGCCTCCTCCTGTCCTCTGCTGAGTAAATTATCTGTGAATATTCAACAAAAATGCCCGAGCATTTCACAACAAGCAGGAAGGATCCTAGGGCAGAGAGAGAGACACACACACAGAGGAGGGTGAAATGCTTAGAAAACAAAAACAAAAATATTTGCTCCTCCTAAAGTTCATAAACTATTTAGTTCCATAAATATCTTGAAACCAAGAGCCCAGCCTTTAGCTGTGTTTCACTACAACTTCAAAACACTTTCTAATTCAAGAGCAGTGGAAAATTAGCAGAATTATTCTCATTTAATATCACAAGGAGCATATTAAAACACTAGCTTCTACCTCAGCAAGAGTTTCTTTCAGAACAGATAAAAACTTTTTTAATGGGACACCTAGAAATTAAAAATAGAAGCTGGGAAAAGGTGTTTTAAATACATTTTTGACCATGAATTTAATCATCTTTTTAAAAAAAAATTGCATCACAATATTTTTTCTAAAGTCTTATACTTGATTTTATCCCATCTCCTATTCAACATAGTTCCCCAATTACATGGGAAATTATGTTGTTTATCAGCGCCTTCCAAAATATTACAAAAGACAAATTATTCATACGACCATTTTCTGATCTGCGATTGAAATTGGTTGGGTTTAGATTTAGGTTAAAGGTAACATCATGGAGCCTTAGTTGTCATGGTTAAAATAAATCAACACCATCTGTTGGTAACAAATCGAAAGCAAATGTATTACAGTTACATGCTTCTTGTCCCATCAATCCACCCTAGAGTTAGATGTAAACACGTTGTTTTCAGGCACGTGAAACACTTTTAATTGAAAGGACAGTCTTGTGTAAGGTAAAAAATAAAGACCACATACTCCCGTTCTCTCCTCCTTACATTTTCTCTCTGTAAGCTATAGAAGTGGGTTTAAAATACTATTTTTGTCTGAATCCATATGCAATTTTCTGCCTCTCTCTAGGAGTGTGATACATCTGTCTCCACTGCTATGATCATCTTTTATAATAAGGTTGAAAGCTGAGATGAGCTGAATTCTGTTGAATGTTACTTAAGAATATATAACTTGATCATACTTGCCAGTGAGATGAAACAAAACACAGGCCTCAGGGTACATGAAATGAAATCATATTTCTGGAATTTTAATTCTCACTGCTAAATGTACAGGATGTGTTACTTTTTTTTACCCATCATGGCATTTCAAATGACACTGAACAGAGAAGAAAAAAACATTTTGCTCAACCACTGACAAAAAGAGGACAGAGCTGAGCTAACCAGTCAGAATTTTTTAAGTTAACTATAGATGAGCAAAATGGTATTTTGGCTCAGCCTTATTAGGTGTGCTGTAATCATTCAGCTTCAGGGTTGATACTTTTTAACCTTTTAATGAGTTGATTGTGTCATTGTTGGAGAGACATTTAAAATTAAATATATTTAATTTATTAATATATTAAAATTATATATATAAAAATATTGTGGCACTTATTTACGGTGTCCAATTTGAGGATTGCTATTCTTTTCTGACATATTCAACAGTCAGCCTTTACAAAGAAAGAACAGCAAACAATCTGGTGCTTCAAAACACACACTGAAACAAGTGATGTTGTGAGAGAAGTGACACTCAACTGTACAGTTAGCAGATGGCAGACATGATGTGTTTGAACAGTCACTTAATTCACTATGAGGGTTTAAAATAATGCTCATATCGCCAAACCGAAATTAATTATTTACAAACACAAACACATATTTGCTGCAAACCTGCACTGAAGAAAGAAGAGTTGTTTCTGCATGTGTCACCTGTCTGTCAGCACGTTTGCAAAAACAAAACAAAACAACAAACAAGCAGACTAGCTGGAGGCCATTTTGTGTCCACATGCTGCTGTCACTGCGCTGACCTGAACTCAAACTCTGAGAGGCTTCAGTAAAATGCTGAATCGTTTTGCTTTATTCTGACTCAACTCATGTGCTACAGTACCTGCTGTAGGGAAGAAGCTTGCTGTTCTCTCAAAACAGCACGATGGCATTCTCAGGCATGTCATCAGCTGTTTGCATGAGTGAAGTACATGTAGCTTGCACATCGAAATCACATTATATTAATCGGCTTTTGTTCCTAGTAATTACACAAGGTTTCATTTCAGAAGTGTGACACACACACATGGCGTGCTTTCCATAATAATGGTAGTATCCCAAAAAATAGAAATGCTATGTACATCTGTGTTTTGTGTAACCCTACTTAAAATATATTTTTTAATAGTTTCCTTTACCTGTTAATATCTGAGGGAAAATGTTGTATTTGCATCTTTAGGAAAAAGAGTCTTATTTATGGCTAATGTTCAATTTTAGTTTAGAGGCCTTAATCCTAACTAACTACAAATAAAAATAAAGACAAAATGTTTGTTTAAATGATTATATTATATATATCTGCAATACTTTTTTCTGCCCTGAATGATGTGCGCAGGTATTCCTCCCAGACTGCATACAGCCCCAACAAACTTCACCTAATAAGGTGCAGCCTGTTGAGAGGGTAAAAAGTCTGCAAAGGACTCACCTCACCACTCACTGGTGCTCAGTAAGCTTATTGCTGAGAGCGCACAGTAATAACTGGAGGCGACACAGATGAGTGTATCAAGTCAGATCGTCTCTCATCTGGATGATGATGGCTGGACAGTAAGAGGACAATGCTTAGGGAGACTTAAGTAAGAATATCAACCTGAGACAATACAAGGGGGAGAGTGGGGGGGCAGGACTTTGAAAAGAGAGTGTGCTCAAGCCCCAGTGGAAATGACAACATTGAAACTACATAGCCATTTAGAAACCTTATCAAAAATGTACTTATATTAACATTTTTTCTTTAAAGAAAAAACAAGTTGGTGGGCATACAGTTGAATACAATTTGCAACAAATTGTGTAACATTGCAATGGAAATGCACATGTAAATGTCTTCTTGTGGTGTTCATGAATCATATTTTTTGCATCAGCCTTCCCAATGTAAAGGGTCAAACTTACATTTCTGATATTTTTTGGATGTGAATTGGATGACAAAGTAGTTCACTGCACACAAAATAAACAGTCAATTCTCACCGCAGCTAACGTGTGAAAGGTTAAGTGAGTATCAGATTTAATTCTGTGTTGTATTTTTTATGTATTTTACTCAATAAAGTTTTAAATAACTTCACAGACGAATGTTTGAGGGCAGATAGATGGGACTATGAATGGGAAAACCATATGGTATGTATTTTTTCTCTGTTACACAACTGTCAAAATTAAACAATATAAAGTACAGTAGCTGTAACAAACAAGGGGAATAATGGATGAGCACGGAGGTTGTGTTCAATGGTGATCTCATTGCTACATTTACACACCGACACACCACAGCACCTGCCGAATACAACTACAGTCTTCTGCTGGGTCATTTAGCAGCTGCAATAGATCGATGAGTGATTTAAAGGGAGCTTTCCTTCTACCTTGTGATTAAGTACAACCAAAGGGAGTTGTCTCTTGCTCAAAATAAATTTGGGCCATTGCTGGAACCAACTTCTCAAATTAAAAATGCAGATTAAACCATTAGAAGCTACACCTGGGACTCCGTACATGCCTAAAAGGCTAAGCATTGGAACTGTTTTGTAAGAGAACAGCTTAAAGCCAAAACATGCAAATGACAAAATCTGAATAATGGTCTATTTTCATCTCTCCAGGCTCAATTTCCTGTATACCATTTCCTCAATGTACTTTGGTCCATGGCTGTAGCACCGGAATCAGAAAGGCTGGAAGATGTGACAGATAGATTCAGGAAAACACTTACCTGCTAATTATAGACATCTGTACCTACTTTCCTTTTCTACTCTTTAGGGGTTAATGCTCTGATAGTTTAACCCTGCTGTGAGGTGAGGCAGCGACTGTAAACAGAGGTAGAACTCCAGAACAACTAGTAAACAAGGAAGTGAACAAGTAGCCGCGAATTTAGCAAATGTATTTAAATTGTCACAGAAAAGATTCAGCACTTTGTAAAAAAAACTGATGGCACTGACAGTATAACAAACACAGCTATATGTATGATTTAAGAGCCTTTCTCAGCGATGTTCATGTTGATACTTTTTCCATACTATCCAGTTCAGACGATCAACTTGGTAACCTTGCATTATAAGCTTCTTCCTACAAACTTTGTAGTGATGTCACTCAAAAGACCTTCTCTTACAAAAATACAGACATCTCAGACATCAGAAAGCAAAACTGTTTGGCAGACATTTTGGTTCATGTAAAATTTCATCATTCATAGTAAGAAGCTGATTGGGTAAGTTTTCAGGGCCTAACCTTCACAACAGTCCTTTGAAGAAGTGAAGATATGGCAAAATGTCCTCACTCTCAAGATCTAAACCTTGGTCCTCCCAAAGACAGAATTAGAAACACACACACACACACACACACACACACACACACACACACACACACACACACACACACACACACACACACACACACATATCTGACGCATCTATCCACACAATCTAATACACACACAACCTGACAGGCACAAACATACAACTTCACCCGAACAAGTGCAAACTCTGTCTCCCACACCCACAAACAGTACATAAACACAATGAGGATTTACTGCAGACCACCAGTCATAAAACACAGACACCAGAGTTCATCATAGCCTGCTTAATGTTGCACCATTACCGTTAACATGAGTTAGCCACATCTGGCGTGTAGCTGTAAACTCATTCCACTGACCATAAAAATCTGATGAATTAGAACCTGACACCTCGCTGGGTTTCATTTTGTTTCATGAAGACATCTGGACGCTTCCCACACACCCAGCAACCTCAAGCTGAAGATGAAATAAAAAGCTCTATAATCTATAGAGCTTTTTATTTCATCTTCAGGCCAGACAGTGACTGCCGTTTCAGTCGGTTAGGTTCAGTCAATGGTGTAGCACAAAATTCTGACAAATCTTGTGTTTAGAAATAAAATAATTATACATGACCAAAATGCACCAGTAACACTAACAAATAAAAAACAAAGTTAGGTGAAATATAGCTTTAAAATTAAATTATCTTGTTTGAATAGGCCAAAAATTTAACTGCAGCCTGATGGTAGGTCAATTTCTAACATAATACAAAAGTGAAAAATATATCCAAATGTTACATTATAATTAGACTCATTCATCACCTTTATCTAAATATGATAATGATTATCCTCCTCAGTTCAAGGTTTATTTGGCCTACTTTTAGCCTTCTGAAAACTACTTTATCTCAATGTGGTGTCATATGAATCTTGAGATTGCAATGAATGTGTTGATACCAAACTTGGCATGTTACCTTACTTTTGATCAGCCCAAAAGGACACATGTCACTCCATTGCTGTGTGACCTCCACTGGCTACCCATGGCCTCCAGAATCAGATTCAAGTCACTAATGCTTGCATAGAGCGTGTATACTGAGTTTGCACCCATCTACCTAAACTCCATAATACAAGTTTATGCTCCTTCTCGGCCTCTGCGCTCCTCCAATGAATGCGGCCTGGCTCTGCCATACCTTCACACAAAGCGATCCCAGTCCCAGCTGTTTGCATCTGTGACACCACGATGGTGGAACGAGCTACCACACGCCATCAGAGCAGGGGCGTCCCTCTCTAACGTCAAGAAGCTCTTGAAAACTCATCTCTTCTGAGAACACTTCCTCTTATAACATCTCTAACTCCTAATATCTAACATGCACTTCCTGTGCTCTTCTTCTTCTATCTTGTATTGATTGCACTTGTTGTTAACTCTAACTTCTTTCCCTAGGTATTTACCCCATTGATGCTATATGTGCCATTAGCGCGTTCTAGTATCTGTTGCTGCTTTTATTAATATGTATTGTCAGTTGTAGTTCTCGTGCTGTATTTGATGCTCTGTTGATGATTGTATGTTGTTCCTCAAACGTAAGTCGCTTTGGATAAAAGCGTCTGCCAAATGTGTAAATGTAAATGTAAATGTACTGGTAAAGGGGATAAAAATTGCAATCGAAAGTTGAACTTTACCGCGAGGTCCATAACACCTCAATGTTAAATGATTGTTTGTAATAACTTTTGTTCACCTTTCTTTTGAAAGATATTAGTCAAAAGCTGTTGTCCCTCAGTTTGCTTTATTTTACTCTCTTCTTTCTTTTCTTTTTTGCTAGCCTCTTTTCCCTTTTTGGGGAAAGACATGAATTACAGTGCACATTGGTATTCCAGCATCAGCAGTCACAGGCTCGAATGGCTGCCTTTAGAGAGGAATCCTAGTGCGCAGTGGAACTAAACGAAGAGCCTCCACATTTTTTGGGAAACAAAGTCAATCATTTTAATTTAGAATTTTAATTGAGTTATGACACATCTTACTAAGAAATGAAAAAATACAAGCAGAAACAAAATTTTCACTGACTTATAAAGCTTTCATACATTTACTAGTACGTTCTCTAACTGGAAAGCAACAGGGTGGCTGGGAAATCATTTCCTCACTCTCAATGTAGCCTGTCAAATTGTCCTTGAGCACACTGAAACCTGCCTGCTTTCATTTCATTCAGTAGGCTACACACTCAAATAATTGCTTGAAATTGTAAAAAGTAAGTAATCTTCTACATACACCATTAGGCTTTCTGACTAAACAGTTCCAGGAACTAAAGCCGGGAACAATCTCAGGTACTTAAAATGCATCTAACGTATTGCTATTTCTACCGGATTTCAATATTGATGACAATTAGGTAAATTTGGCCATGTATTGGCTTCGTTAGAGATGGGATTTGTGGACAGACAGGAACATTTTAATAGATTTTGGATAAGTAATGTGTTGATCAGGGAAATTGAAAATCCCAAAGAAGTAAGTTGTCTCTTTTTGCATGATGATGATCTGGGTCTGCAGTCGTTGCTAGTACCATTCAAAGCTGAATGGTTTTCTTAGAGTTTTCTAATGTGTGTATATGTGTTTCATGAAATAAACTTAAATATGATAATGTCATTTTCTGAATTTAATGCAAAAACAAAGATCAAAGTTGGAGAAATTATTCTGTACATCCTACACAATAATAACAGGGATAAAAGTGGAAACATTTGTGTCTGGTGGAGGAAAAATACACTGTGCATACTATATTAGAAAATACTGAAAGTTCAATGTTATGGAACCAAAAGATAGTAAGGGTAATTTAACTTACTTGATTTATGATGGTTTATACAGATTTTCTTCCTTGTATTACATGTCAGTGATGATTCCTATTAACATTTGCCATGTTCTGTGTTTTTGTTACTGCTGTCTGAGCACTTTAAACATAAGCAAATGCAATTTCTTCCACTCACACTTTTAAGCAGCATTAAGAAATATTTCAATGTCATGGGTATCTTAGTGTACTTGGTGTCATTGTGTCCCGGATTGTATTCCATAATAGTACATCTGCAACCACATAAATATCATCTTACAGCTTTAGAGCAGTCTGTTTACTGTTTTAGTGTATCAATATCTGGTGGAGCCTCCAATATGCTCCAACATGCCACTTTTTACAAAGCCAGCACAAATTCAGTTCACAGTGTTTCTAATTGTTTATTCCTGTTTATTAGAATTATTTTTGAGCTACCACCCTTAAAGTAAACATACGAAGTAAGCCATCCAGCATTTTATGTTGAAAGACTGTTCCGAGGCTGGATTTGTGGTTATGTCAAAGGGATTTTGAATAAGGTTTTCTTACTTCTGGACGGAACTTATAGGTTCACTTCCGCTCTCTATTTGACAACCCAGGCTGTGTGTAGAACATAATTACATAAAGTGCATGTAATTTGAACATGTGTTTGTGTCTTGTAAAGTGTGTGTGTGTGTGTGTGTGTGTGTGTGTGTGTGTGTGTGTGTGTGTGTGTGTGTGTGTGTGTTGGGGGCAGCTTGTCTGACTCTGTAATACATATCATATCAGTAAACACACGCATACACACACACACACAGACACAACATTCATGACACTGTGTTTATGACTCATGTATCTTACAGATGACAGCATTGTTACTTTATCAGTTTGGCCATATGTTACTACTAAGATAAACTCAATATTGGAGAAGCAGCAGCTTTACCCTGCATTCACATTGAGAGCAGCTCAGCTATTGTCACTTATGGTGGGGAGAAGCAAAGGCTCTGATGGCATCTGTCTGGTGACTAATATTAATAGACCCTTTACACAACCATAGCCCATGTATCTTCTTCTTTGTACAATGTTTCTATATAGTTCCGTGTCTGTTGTCACATGACTGCACAAGTATTTTAAAAAAGTGATTTGATCAACACTACAAATGCAGTCTGAAATTACCAGAGTGACTATATATATGTAGAAGTACACATAATATATACATATTGTTCATACACACACACACACACACACACACACACACTGAGCTCCCTGGTCATTCCCTTTGGCTCCTGATGTCTGTAGGATTAGGGAGCAGTCGGCCTGTCAGCACCTCTCCCACCAGGCGTTAAACAGACTGTGTTGAGGTGCCAACAGCTCTCTGCTACACCACACTTAGCCTACTATACTGTAAAACTAGAACGTGACATACTGTTACTACTATAAAACACTGGACTCCACTGTGAAACACAATACCTGACATTCTGTTGTTATGGTGGAAATCACACTATCACACACTGTTACTATTCTGTAAGACAGTGGTTCTCGATTACAATAAAATATAAATCAATCAAAAGATAATAAAAGGATTAAGAAGAAAATATAAATATATAAAAATATTTCTGTTTCACAAAATTATCTGTCTGTTTCTGACTCTTCTTTTCTAATGTAAATCATTTTTTCTCCTGTGCAGATGAGGCTACTTTGTCTCTTCCAGACTCTAAAATTTTTTAAAATTAAACTAACTGTGAAGTAAAAAAATCTTTGGTTACATTTGTTTCCAAGTTATATCCACATTAGAAAAAAAGCTGGGAACTAATCATGACATAATACACTATTAATCCACTGTACAATATTGACTTATTAAATTGTTCCTATGCTGTAAATTAAAGGATGTAATTTTTTTTTTTTTACTTTACACCAACTTTGGGACTGCATAAACTCTGTGAAACACTGTGAAATTAGAACTAGCAAGTCAGAATATCCCTTTTTGGTCTTGGACTAATAAAACACATTCAGAATTGAAGAACAAGTGCAGTTATATTTGGCGAGGACTCTTGTGACACAGATGACTGAGAATCCTGTTAAAACAGCACATGATTTACTGTGCCTGCGCTATAAAACAATGGACTACAAACACTATACTATACAATTGTTCTAGTGCAGTTGTTCCCAACCGTTTTGCTTGTGAACCCTTAAAATGAAACAATCACAGTTTGCCTGCATCTATGGGAGTTGACCAGTTTACCCAAAGGGTGCTTTTTCTTTTTTCAGATTAACCTGAAAATAAATGAAAAGCATAGGAAAAGGTGTATCTTAAATGTTTGTTGCAACCCATCAGATTTGTCATGTGTTGTTGCATGTCTATATTTACAGTGTATAATACTTCTGTAGAAGAGTAGAGGGAAAACCTGCATCACAGTAGCATTTTCCTAAACATATTTGGGATCTAACAGCTGCCTTTAGCATTTAACTAAGTGCTTTCTAGTTAACAGTGATACTGTTGACTATAAAAGCAAAACCTTCAGATTTTTTTGTTTTAATAATAGAACATGCTTATTCATTTTTAATCTGGATCTGGATCATAATACACATAGTGATAAACAATCATGCAATACATGTTGCGTTAAGAAATTATTTTGCTGAGCTTAAACGCAAGTTTAAAAGTTTCAAATATTGAACATGTTGTAAACACCTGTTAAGCGTTAACTCTCTATTTTCTTGTGTTTCTACTACACCTGGATCTATGTGTGTGCATGTTCCTGCATGTATATGTGCTCTGTATACTCCTGTCTGTACGTCTGTACACATACGTGTGTGTGTGTGTGTGTGTGTGTGTGTATGATTGATGTCCCTCCCATGGTGTGGACCGGAGTGTGTGTCATTCCCAGGTGTGTGTGAGTGCTCGTAAACAGTCTCTTTGATTGAGAGGCCATGATGCCTGTTTGACAGGCGGCCTTGTGCTACCAACAGAGCGCTGCATTGCCATAGTTACACAGCATCATGTGGTCATAGATACCCCGCACTGAAATGAAAGAGGACGAGGAAAACTGCTGCAAATTGAAGGTGAAATGACTGCATTAATTAGCAAATGAGGAGAAGGTCATTACGGATTTAACCACCACTGGGTCATACAAGATAATATATATACATACAATATGATGTACATATGTATACTCTACAAACAAATGTAAGATCACATGTTCAATAATTAAAGTGATGTTCTCTACACAGAATTATATGATGAAACTGTATCCTTGTCCTTAATATCCTCTGCACTGATATTTCGGGATGCCATTTTTCGCTGTTGGAAACTTAGCTAGTTTGCAATACAAGTGAAGAAAGCGGCATCCCACGGCCTTTTACTTCACTCCAGCTGTGTCACTATAACATGAAATGATGGTGCTGGATGCAGGAAGAACTTCTTGGCAAACTCAGCCTTCTTGATCAATATGGCACACACTGGTAAGTCAATGGACTGAATTTACCATCAACTCTGACTGGACATCCAAAATGTGCCGAATTTTACCGTTAAGCATAAATCTTATTCTTATTTTCATAGTGGCTGTTCTGACTGTGGGTCATTCAAACTTTGCACTTGTTGTAGGGATTTGGGACTTTGACCCAGCCGGAATCTTTAACTTTGTGCCAAAAAAAAGGCAAAAACGAGATTCAAATGAATCTCTGTAGGAAACCTAATTGTCTGAATCCTCACAATAAGTGAGTCCTCATTGTCTTAACAGGTTTTTATCCCTTCAGTACATGATAAATACAAGCGACATACACTTGCAAACCATTACATGAGAAAATGTAGCCTATACAATACCTATTTGTCTGCAAGTATAGCAGCAGCACACTATTACTTACACTATTACTATGTGGCTCATGTCACTCTATCAAATGCTGGAATGACACTGAATTCAAAATCACCTTTACACCTACATCATAAAAGCTGTCCTTCCATCACAGCTGTCAAACCTCACATCTCCAAAATATGCACCTGTCATAGCTTAGGAGAATGTACATTGTTCTGAAGTTGACATTTGGGAATTTGTAAAGGTCCTAATGGGTTTAACGTAAAGAAAGACTCCATAAGCCCAGAGGTTGTTTTTCCAAAACGTAGAGGAACATCTGTCAATCCAGGCAACTGTTTCTTAGATCGAAATTATTAAACGTGGTGAGGTTGTCAAAGGTTCAAAGGGTTCAGATGTCTTCAGTAACACAATGATTTTGGGGGCGATGAAAGCTTGAATTGAATGCTGGTACAAACACATACACACAGGGAGCTCACACACTCAGACACTCACACCTCATTCCCCGAAACATATCTCCTGTCACACACACCTCGCTTGCTCTCAAACCCGCCGTGATGGAGATTAATAGCAGCATTTAGAGCCTGCTGAGCTCCACCTGTCAAGGCTGGGGCCCCCAGGGCAGCTCCGGTCTGTGCCTAGGAACGAGAGACTGTCCTGAGGCAAGATCTATCATGGAAGACTGCGACAAGCTGGATCTCTGGAGCCAGGCTCCACAGCTGGACCACCGACACGGGGCCATCCGTCCAGGATGACAGGCACACAGAGTGAATCCAACTGGAGCAGACTTGATAGCTGCTGGATGGAAGAGTGTGGGGACCAAGGGGAAGTGTGATGGTTGCATTGATATCAGAAGGCTGAGATGTGGGAACTTTTATACAAGTGCATTCTGCTACTTTGGCACCACGCAGTGCACTGTGGATTTATCAATACACTGCACAGTTTGGCTACTGATATTTCAGAGTCATGGTCGGAGCTCTCAAAAACAAGAAAAAAAGCATTAAAATGGGGGGGGGATTACTTAAAATAAGCAAAATTGTCTGCCAACAGAACAAGAATATTTCAGCTAGTGAAGGCCAAAAAAACTTGAAACAAGTGAAATTCTCTGACATAAAAGCCGCCTGGTAAGAAGAAATATCTTGTCAGACAAAAAACAAGTATATTTGGCTTCAATTAAGATAATTAATCTTACTAAGATTTTAGTTTTTGCAGTGTATCTCACACAAACCTCAGTCAGATTAAGGATCAATGAGTCAGGCAGACTAGACTAACATATTCAATTTAACAATCCCCCTGCCCCAGCGCTCTCTCTACTACTAGGGAATGGAGAGGGAGGATGGCAGGTTAACAAGGAGGATTCATTTTGGTAACTTCGCTGACATGGAATCACCCCTAAATCACCTACTGTCTGTGATGTGTGTCACAGCAAATTTCAACTGTCCAGTTTAACCAAGTTAGGTATGCAAAGATAAACATAGTTTCATAGTCAGTCGGTGTTTTTTTTAACACTTCACAGACTGACCAGTCAATGTGTCATGCTGTAGCTGCATGGACACCAGGGCTTCAGTATTATCTAGTCACAGAGAAATACCCTGCATATATACTTTATGCTGCATTATGCTTTTTGGCTTTTTCCCCTCTCCTTTATTACATTTACATTTATTCATTTAGCTGATGCTTTTATCCAAAGCGACTTACAATTTGTGACTTACAAAACACGCCTCTGGAGCAACGAGAGGTTAAGTGTCTTGATCAGGGACACACTGGGCCACAGTGGGGAATTGAACCCCAAAGCATGTGTTTTATGCATTGCGCCATCACCACACCTGTTATTAAGTTATATTTTTGTTGGTAAAGTGAGAAAGCCCGAAGTCCACCCCAAAGGGAGTTCCCATCTCCCACAGAAAACACTGCTGCTGAACTGCCCGAAAACACATAGTGGCTAGTGTGTCACACCCACAAAACACTGGTGGAGAAACACACTGAACTGCAGCACACACAGTGACAAGATGTTCTCCTGCTGCCTCCCCTCACCCGCACCCTCCCTACCAAACGTTAGACACTCTCCAGACTGTCAATGACATAAAGTTGTTACTGTGGTGGGTGGACTGTGCATGATTACAACATATGAAAGATCATTTTTTTGCAAATTAATAACTTACCACTCTGAAACTCTTGCTCCAGTCTAGGTTGCCAAGCTGGTACGGGAAACTGAACCGAAGCCGTGATTACCGGCTTGTCAAGCCCTGCCCTACTCTGCTTCTGTTACTAGGTACTAGGTACTGTGCATGTGCAATTACCGACAAAGATCATAAGATCAAAAGTAATTATCAGATCAGAAGTAAGATGCTTCTCTTGGTCTAAAATGGAGCCTTCAACACACAGGGTGTAAAGAGGTGCTGCAGCAATGTGCAGTATAACAAAAATATGGTGTCTTGTGAAAATGAAACCATGTAAACCTGTTCTGGTACAACCAGTAAATACAATTATGAACCTGAAAATGAGAATAATATCGGCACTTTAATTTTATAGCATGCTAACATTTATTCTATTGTCTATTTTCACATTTTACTGCATATTGTGAATTCAGTTCGATAGGATTGCAACACTGTAATTACTGCATTAAAAAGTCTTATGGTGTTGTGAGAAAAACAGTGGTACAAATTATTTACTATCACATCAAGGCAACATATTTTTCAAAAGATAGAGAATCTATGATTTTCAGGATTCAGTTAAAGCAAAAACTCATATTGCAATTTAAATAAGTTATTAATCTAAAAATAATTTAAAATAGGATTTTGTTGTTTTGTTAAGAAGAGTCTCCAGAAGTTGGGTGGTTGCAGTACATTGACGGCTGAGGTTTGACAGCTGCCGTGACCTGTCAGTCACTTCTATTACAGTATCAACAACAGCACGCCCACAGAGCGCTGCTGGATGCTGACTGTTTGCCAGCCTCAGTGCAGAGGCAGAACAATGACTCTTATTTCCTTACCAAGCACTCCTCCATCGTACATCATAAATAGCCTGTTACATCTTCATTTTTATGAAGGGACTATGGCTTTGACATTTGCTGTCCTTAAAAGTGGTCACTTGTGATGTCAGGAGTGTGTGGAAATAATACAATTTCTCATTCATTGTAAATAAAATCCAAAATGTAAATGAAGTGCTGGGGTTCACCCCCAGATGTTATTTAATATGCATTTCCATCATGTTGCAACTTTGTCAGTTAGGAGGGAAAAATCTTCTCGTCACTGAATTGCAAGTGCCACAGGTCTTTGGTGATCAACCATGGATACCTGTTGGTGTTTCTTAGACTGTAGTTATAGTAGATATACAATTTGATAAGCGCATGCTATAATTTGAACAGCATTAATAGAACTATCTCCTTAAATCATCATTTAATTTTATTGTATTTTCATCATCAATATTATTTCCTATCTAGCAGCCTAATAATTCTATATCACACATAATCAGGCAACTTTTGAATAAATCTGCTTGTATTAATCACTTCCTATCCCATCATGTCAAGTAATGAAGCCTAGATAAAGCACCAGTGTGTGTGTTTTTTTCAGATTACATGTAATTTTCCACTCCTCATCCCTACCTACTGCCTGACTGGTGCCGTTCCAACCAGATTACTTCAGTAATCAGATTACACATAATTTGTCCTCCCGATCCACTGAACCACTAACTGGAGCTTTAGATAAAGAGGCGGCCTGCGTTTTTGTCTTTGTGTACACAGATTATTTTTGTAATCTTGATTCCATGTAATTAGTTACTCTCTATCTTGGCGTATCAGGAGCCGGAGCTTTAGATAAAGAGGCAGCGTGGAGAGGATCTGTTGATGATCAGCACTGCAAAGCTAACGGAGCTGATGGCTATTAGCATAATTAATGTCATTGCCGTAATGCACTCCTTTCTGAGACAGCCCGGCATACACACACACTCAAACACCCTTACGTTTGTGTACAGACCTAACGCAGAGACATAATCAAATCTGCAGTGTATAACTCAAGGCTCAACATGAAAATGTCATGTGTGATCTTTCGTGTTTTGTGATGCTAACATGTCACTGCGGTGACAGAAGCGCGTCAGTCAGTCACTGGTATCTGCAAATCATGTATGGTACATCATGTCCTGAGCATTAAAATAAACGCATACACTGTGACGTAGTATGTTAAAAGCCGGGGCAAGATAGGTTAGATAGAACGTAGGCCTGTGTGTTAAAGATAGCACAGGATGCCTGAGGGGGTGTGACAGAAAACCAGGGCTGCCTGCTCTTTCTCTCTTGTTCTTTTTTTCTCCCTCTTTTTTTCTCGTTCTCAACACCTCCCAATTTCTCTCTTCCTCTCTCTTTCTTTTCTCTGCACCACGCAGCTATAAAGCAACTGTAGCTCTGAAGGCGAAGCACACAGAGCGAGCTGGATCTCTCTCAGATTCCTCTCTGCTCTTAACCATTTCAAATCTCCAGTGCCAAGGACACAGAGTGAGCTTAGAGTGTGAAAAGTAAAGCCACTTAGCAGGGAAAATAAGCATATCACATGGAGTGAGTTGGCGTGGCTGCATTCACATCGACAAATGTGTTGGTGATTTGACACAATTTTGCAACCTCTGCCAAGATTTTATGTTCTCTGTCTTAAAAAATAAACACATTTTGTCCTTAAACTCACAACAAACCACCATCTAAGTAGTTCCAAACTTACAGCAATAAATTTATTCCCATGACCTTGTTAATATGATTAGATAATGTGGTCACATGGTTGATCACAGGTAGCTTTTATCATACCTGCACGAAATTAGCAATTTTCAACAGAGCTTTAAAAAGCAGCAATGTGAAACAAGTTGCACACTGTTTTCTTCTGAGGTAATTTCAAATAAAACCAGCTAATCACAGAGAAAAGTGTGTGCATGTTCTTTCATCCTGCATCATGAACATTATAAGTGCAGAGCAAGAGTACAACTCATTTTTTCATGAGCTAAACAAAAGATCAAAAGATTTTCTTTCTCATAAGAAATGATGTTCATTAGTTCTATTTCATTCTGGGTGATGTAAGTGACCTGATAAAGGAGCCCAACATCCAGTAATTGTCTCCCTTTTCCTTCTAGCCTTTTTGCACAGGTTATAAAGCTAGCATTAGCAACACTTTGCCAATGCCAGTAGTCTCCTATCCAATTGGTTTGAGCTTTGTTTTCTTATCAAGAAGTATCAAAACTTTAACAGGTAAGTGGGCTACAACAAGAAGTTAGGGGCTTGTATTAGTGCAGGTCTGATTCTGAGTCACTCACAGATGTGGAGCTTGATAAACCCTATCCTACTCTAACTTTGTGTAGTTCTAAGCCTTGTTTTAGGCTCCAGGGTTTGCCACAGGCTGGGGTCATAACAGCAAAAGCATGGAGAACATTTTCTTTTCTTTTTCTTAGAGAGTGCCTTAGACAAAGGAATAGCTAAACATCACTGTCTCAGCCCAAAGAACCTAAGGCTTGACTTTTTCTCTCTATAAAGAATCACTAGGTCAGAGATGTGGCCGGGGGCAAGGCATCAACAAAGGTTGACAAGCATCAATAAAATGTAAAACTGTTGGAAACAAATGAAACCAGGTATACTGTCTTTCCTTCCTGTCCTGGTAAAAAAGCTTTACTGTAGCAGTAACCTGCATAGCACAGAAGCAGGCCATGCTGTTTAAGGTAAATAGGAGAAGTAATTCTAGTTCAAATGTGTTGTGTCTGTGTGACTTCTAACCCAAACAGATCAAATGTAAAGAATGTTATTAGCTAGGAAAAGTGTGTGGTTAAGTTAGCAAGTATGACAGATTTTGTTGGACTGGAATGTTTAACTGTGGTAGGCTCACATGAAAAACATTAACAACTGTAGCAGAATAAACAAAGCATTAGCTAAAGGTTAGTTAGGTATAATGTGGAACTGAGGTGTAAAATAGAAACACTGTAAAGCTGGAGAATAGGTGAGTGTGTATAACCATAATTTTAGATTGTGGTATGTGTTTAACCTCAACCTGCAATGCTTTTTGAGCTCCACTTTTGTACTGAATAAGGCAGTTAAATTTCATTTTAAAATGAGTGACCTGACATTAAATTGACTCTAGCTCTGAATAGCTAATTAGCTAATTAGATATAAAATTTAAATGTCATGTGTTTAACTTGAACTCCAACTTTTCAGCATATTTTTTCATAATGTCAGATCTGGATATAGATATATAGTTAGTTAGTTTTTGTTTTGTTGTAAACAGTTTAGTGTTCCATTGCACTTCTCTGCTTTTGCATTAAGGTTAAAAAAAAAACTACCTGAAACTACATATAGAGGGATTTCTGCTATACATGCTACTGTAGTCAAATGATTACTTGTGATATAAGGAGCTCCTTACAGTTCATCTTATGATTGATCTTAATGTTACACTGAGGCCTTGTGACAATGGATAACCAGGTGGTTGACAGGATCAGGCTGGGTGGCTCAACCAATGTGACGATGTGAGGACACAATTAAAGAGAGTCACATCACAACGTCAGCACCATAAATGGATATGCATGAGTGCACATAATTGTACACACACACGCACATAATTGCACACACACACACAGTACAGTACATGAGCAATAGGTAGGTGCTTATTATGACATGCATCAAACTATAGAAAGGGGTTTGACTCAGCAACGTGTGTGTCATTCCACGTCATATTTCAATTTAGATATTATTTCTGATGTATTTACAAATCCCCAAATGGCAACCAGAAGCTACTATATAACATGAACACAGTATTAGTCCATAGTACTAATATAAAAATGTTAACACAAAGTTGGAATGTGGTGTTAGGGGTCAAAGATTATATTTCTTTTTCTGTATGTCTCTCTGTCTTTCCTTCTCTTATAAACCCAGCTATATAATGACAAGACAGCTGCTTTTTTTTGCTGCAATCACTGAAGGAGGACCAACTGAATCATGGGAGAAATACCGCACATGGCTTCATCCTGTGAATCAGGTGAATCTGGGACGGTTATTATGTGATTCAGGATGAAGATGGATCACTCAGGCATGATAGAAATATGTGTCTGTGTGTGTGTGTGTGTGTGTGTGTGTGTGTGTGTGTGTGTGTGTGTGTGTGGTGCGTGCGTGTATGTCCTGACCTATGCACTTGTACTGCTATCCTTATGAGGAACAGCAAACTTTAACTTTAGTCCTATCTTCTTTTAGAAGTTATTTGAGTCTTATGACCTAGGTATGATGTTATGGTTAAGATTAGAAACAGTTTTTTGTGGCTATTGTTAGGATTAGGACTAGGACAGATCACACAAGTTTTAAACCTGCCTGAAAATTTCAAATGTTTTTCTACATATAGGGAGGTATTTTGCAGGTTTTCTTCTATAATATTGTAAATATACTCACACTACAATACATACATTTGCACTACACACTACATGATGTTAAGACTTCGCTTTTTCTTTCAAATACTCTCTCATTTGTCTGTCTTTCAAAAACACATTCCCAACTCTTGCTTTGTCCATAAGTTTCAATGATGTCTTAACAGATCATTTTTGTTGTGCAGTATCAGTTTATATCACATTTAAACCAGATTTTTTTCAATTTCAACTCCCAAACCTGTAAAGCTGTTTTATTTCTCTTTCCAATCACCATTTCTAAATCAGTGATGCAACTGTCCAAATTTTTAAGTCAAAAAGTTGAAACAGGTTTGCAATTTATAGAACGAAAAGAGAGTCGAAGGAAAAAGATGAAAGAATTTACTTGTAAACTCCCGATATTGGCTCTGACCAACGCCTCAGACATGACTGCATGTGATGCAGAATAGGGTGACTAGGGTTCTCCTTAATCCTTCTTCCTCTTTATACCAGGGATGTACCGATCCAGTACTGATATCGGATATCGGCCCAATTCTGACTGGATCGGGTATTGGTGAAAATTTATTTCAATTACACACATACTACGCGATGTGTCAGCAGTGCGCCGGTGAATCTGAACATTTTGTTGGGAGAGCTAACATAGCATGGAGGAAGCTTACTAACAACGGGTCAGCAGTTTGGAGGTATTTCACGCTTGCTACGCCAACAAGTTCTACTTGCAATATCTGCAAAAAACAATGTTTCGAGAGGTATGATAGCACTGCAAAATATAACACAACTAACTTAATCAAGCACCTCCAGAAGCATCATGCCAGAAAACGCGATTCCCAAGAAACACAGCTTATTAATGTCACACTGGTATCAGGTCAGTATATGGCATCAACCAATACAAAAAGCCCAGGTAATGGTATTGGGACTGAAAAAGTCAGATCATTGCATACCTACTTTATATTGGGCCTATGTGAGTCTCTTTCTCAATGTGTGTCCTCACAAGAAATGGGGGACAAAATGAATATTTCTTGTTTAATGTAAAAATGCATTTCAATGTTCAGTCAAACTTTATGAAGGTTCAAAAAAACATGCCCAGAACAATGCAGTTATATGACACCAGTAAGTATCCCTCTGCTTCAGACACAGCAATTAAGATGCAAGACATTTTTATGTGGCATAAAAATAGTGGATTGTAGTCCTGATTTCCTACAATAGACTGTAGTAGTACACAGCACAGCCACAGCTTAGCCAACACTTCAAGGCTATGGAGAACAGGAAGGATCACTGAGATTACAAAACACATGGACATGGACAAGGAATACGAAATCAAGATAATCTTAAAAAATCCTTCAATGGATTGCAGTTTGCCTGTTCATCAGTCTCAATGCAGACTGCTGGAGACATCTCTTTGTTTATAAGCCTGTCATTAAGATAACCAAGGTGTCATTTCTTTCTCATATTTACTTTCAACATAGTGTAGAACAACAACCCAATTAGAAGCTCATAGCAGAACAGGTGACCAATCATTCAGTTTATACCTTGCTGAACCCTGTGTATCCTTGGGAGTCCGGCGTGACAGTTTGCTATGTGAGTTGAGCATCTCTCTGCTAGGACAATTAAAAGGCCAATCTGTACTCCAGCCATAACATCCAAAATAACAAACACAAACAACCTGGACAAGGAAGCAAACAAATACCATTTGTTGGACGTTTCATCAAAATTACCTGCTACAAAGAGGCTGGATTCATCACTCAACAAGTTAGATCTTCCAATACTTTACTAAACTGAAATAATTGAAGAATGCTGACATATTTTAAATGAAAGATAAATCATTATGAAATGAAAGAGTGGGTACACACTTTGTGCAGGAATACAAAGGACCTGTAATACTTATAAGGATTTCATGCCACAGATTTCAGGCAAGCACGAGGACATATGCACATAGATAAAAAAAATGCATAGATAGATAGATAGATAGATAGATAGATAGATAGATAGATAGATAGATAGATAGATAGATAGATAGATAGATAGATAGATAGATAGATAGATAGATAGATAGAAGGCGGTTAGAGACAGTGTGTGTTTTCATGTGTGGAAATGGATGCAGAGCACATACAGAGAAGTGTGGGCATGTGAGCATATGTGTAGGCATGTGAGTGCAAATGCAGGACTGTGTGTATGTGTGTGTGGGCATATTGGAATCGATCTGCCTGTGTGCAGGGTGTTGTTGGTGCATCTATGCATATATATATGGCTTCTTCAGTGCATCTCCAGCTCACCTTCCAGGCAGCAGGTCCTCCAGAGGCCCGAGTGCGTCATCACCTCCTCGTTCTTCTTGCTGGTCTCATTCTCGTTGGTGCTCTTGATCTTGCAGACGCCGCGTGAGTACAGCCAGTAGTCTGTCCCCACGGCGATGGTCATAAGACTGAAGGCGGCGAAGGCCCCTACCGTGGTCAGCAGCATCTGAACTCCGCGGTCAAACACGCCCATGTTGCCGCATTCCACGAAAGGGGAGCCCCCTTTCCTCTTGATGTACAGGAAGTAAATATTTGTGAGTTTGCGTCGCCACGCCAGCTCGGAAAACGGGGGGTGGGCGGTGTCGGGCGGACGACGGTAGCGGGGGGCCGCTGGGGGGGCGGGGGAATTAGGGGAGCTCGGGGGAAATCGTATGGTTGGTTTTGGGGTGGGACAGCAAACAGGTGAAAATTAAGATGAGGGGGAAGGTTTAGGGACAATGTGTGGCTGTTTGGCCCAAAAGACGGGTCAAACAGACTTTGGCGCGGATGAGAGAACCCTCAGCTACAGAGGTTTCCAAATTCTAGTCCTCAAGTGGCAGTAAGTTGCCCTGCTTTGGAAAAAAAGTTGACCTAAAAACACAGGCTTCTAGCAGATTCCACAAGAGACCTGGTCTGGGTTCTAGGCCTACTTTGTTGAGTTGGAAGGCCTCTAAATGTCAAACTCTGAAAAAGGCCGAGATAATGAGAAGATGGAGGATTTTGTTCTGTTTCTCTGTGGTTATCTCAGGCCTGAATTCGGCTCTCTAAGCTGACTAAAGCAGTTACATGTATTACAATCCTCACAGCTTCAACGGTGATGTATGGAATGATGTGCATGTAGCTCTTGATTTTTCCCACATAGGCCGTCACATAAAGCCTACACTCATTTTCCGGTTCATACACAAACACAGACCCACACACACACTTGCTCACAGAGCCAAACTTTCACTCACACACACACCTGTATATGGACGAGCACACACATACACGCAGTGTGAATTAATTCATACTGAAAAGGGATGAAGAAACACTGGGGTGTGGGGGTGGAGGGTGGTTAAGACTAACACAGTTGGTGGCCTGATTTCTTTAAAATGGCCCCAAAAAAAGGCAAAAGCAGAGACCTCCAACATATGATGACACAATTCAGGATTAGATCTGACTACCTTGATGTAACCCAGTGGATCAGTGAATTATGGAGGTTCATCTCCATAGCATTTCTGAAGAATCAGGCTATCACATGTATTTTGGAAATAGGGAGACAGGCAAGACAGACAGGCAATGCCCAAAATATGTTGGAAAAAATAAGGACTGGATGTGCTGAAAGAAATGAAAGAACAAATTCAAACCAGCAGAACCAAGCACTCCCCCAAAATCAAGGACAGAATGATAAATAATGCCAAATAATCAGCCGGTACCATAACTGCCATGAAAACCAGCCATTCCTTAAGAGATGAAGGAAAATAAACCAACCAGGGACGATAAACCCGTCTCCCCAAATTAAAAAAATCAAGCCAAAAAGACGAGGGAAAAATATTAAGTTATGAAAATCAAACGACAGCCTGCTTAGTTTTCCTTTTTTCTAAAATTCTGATCCCCAGTTTCCATATGTGGTCCCTAGACCTTTCTCCGGCGACAGTGGAAATCTGCTATAGGGGGATACAGGCAGCGGTACCGACGGCACACCGCGAAGAGAGGGGCGCATCCAGGCGAAGAGTCCGAGCATCACCGGTCATGCAGCCGGTCGCAGGAAGGAGGAGGACACGGAGGGATGGACGAAGCTTTCCGGAGCGTTAGAACCTCTTCCTTCAACATCCAAACGATCCTAGACTGTTATATCACGGCCAACCGGAGCACAACGAGCGCACATACTGTACACACACAGCCGTGTAGGCTACTGTCATCACAGAAAATCATCAAAAGCAATGATTTTTTTTAGCAAAGCCGCCGGGCGTCGGGGATTGCGTGCGCAAAAAAATATCAAATTTCAAGCCGAGCAACACATCAATCCTTGGTTTCCTCGTTTGCCTTCTTCGCAGAGCTGAGATAGAAGTGGAGAGAGGAGAGGAGGAGGAGGGGGTGGATGATGGTTAGAAGCAGAGGATGAAAAAAATTCGACACAACCAGAGAGCGAGGAAGAGAGAGAGGGGAAGAGTGAGGGAGATGTTCCGTGCGCATCAGCAGCACTGCAAAAAATGTCCTTTTCAACAAGTCAGTTCATCTAATGCTGAATCTGCTGAAAAGATAAAAAAGCACATGTGGCTTCTTGCTGAAAACATTTCACGTGTTCCATCAACTTGTTTGTTGAATTATATTTGAGTATTTTTTCTTGATATTCTTTCCAACGTATTGAAGGAAAGGCAAGGCAACTTTATTTGTATTGGTAAGAAATGCATTAGAACAATATATAAACACGATAAAGGTTTAAAAAATGATTAAAACCAAATAAAATTTTAATTAATATAGAAATAGACAGAATTACGATAATAATTGAGTTAGCTGTTCAATTATATTTCTTAGAATAAATTCTTAAATTGAGCAACTCTTTGAAGGGAATTCCTCTGCTGGAAATATGTGGTCATACATTTAGATAACTAAACACTAATAAAAGGAATTGTCCTAGAACTTACATCTATTTTCCCGGTATTTACTAATAACATAGTTCTATCAAGAAAACTTGTTAGGAAATTATGGATCTGTAAAAAAAAATGTAAGCATTTTATTTCCCATGGTCTACAGAAATAAACTTCTTGTGGATATATAGAATAATACTGTACATGTGCATGGTTTTAACTAAGGAATGTAACTTCCTTCCCATAGTTAATAAATCTCTGAAAATATACCCCGAAAATATGTTATGGCAGATATTTTTGCAGTGCAGTTGCCCTAAATTTCTAAAGGAATCTGGGGTGAGATTGTGTGGTTTATTTTATGTTTTTCAGGGGGTACCAACTATAGTAATTAAAAAGAATCAGGGCAGTTCTGACTCCATTTCATTAAGCAGCAGGTGTGACTAATGCTAACAAAGAATGCACAAATGTAGTTAAAATCTCTTTGACAGCCAGCTTACTGCCCTGCTGAAGTGTCTTGGAACAAGGCACTACCCCATGACATCTGACCTCTTGACCTCCCCATACAAGAGCGGTCAAAAAAAGGGACAATTTTCTGACAGGGATCAATAAGGTGTCACATTATTATCATCTGGCAGTTATTATTTTCCAAAAGACAGGTGTATTTTAATTTCCTGGCGAGGGAGAGATATGAGACACAAATGATGAAAAGGTTGAGCAGTGAGTATAAAACACTTGAGCGGTTAAGGGCTTAGATGGGTTCAGCAGAAATAGATTGGTTAGGTTGTAAAGCTCAGTGATCCGTGCTCTGTATGTTTGACTTTGTCATATGTTTCATATCCGCTCGCCTTGCAGAGAAGACAATGATTCTGATACGTTCAGAATCACTGAAATGTACTTCATATTATATTTAGACACACGTTCCAAATATTATAACAAAGGACAGTCTATTAATTTTAAAGGTAAAGTATACATTTATTGGCCAAAAAGTAAATGTCAGTGGTGCATGTAGGTGGAAATACAAAGTACAAAACCTGGAATCTGCATATGTGACGGGCTATTTTTTCATTTTTTTCTAATTATCTGCCAAATATAGAAAATTTTCTTGTTTTGTTTGTGTGTGTTTTATTAGTCACATCCTGTTCGTCCTCACAGTGCACCATGGTTACTGCTGCCTCTTCGTGGTGCTGAAATGGACAGCTCCTCACAGGATCCAGAAGCACGGCAACTGTCTCCCTCTTGTGATAGGCTGCTCTGTAGCCACATGGTATTTTCATGGGGATTGCCAGGGAAATAGACACAGATGCACACAGACAAACACACAGATAGTCAGTGTAGCAGGGTGGCCTAAAGGTAACAGAAACTGTCTGTGTTTTATTCTGTACCAGTAGGCAAAGATACATTTCTGCCTGTTGTTGATGGATGCATCACGTTAAAATCATCATCCAAGTGTTTTGATTGATCAGTACTTGGTCAGGTCTTACTTGAAAAGGGAATGTTTAATCTCAAACATAGGGACTAAGCAGGTTATATAAAGGCTGAATATAAAGCATTATAGTAGTTATATATCCAGTATCAACGCTGCTTAAGTGTCTTTCAGCAGGACACTGAATCACTTGCTTTCCTTGCCTGGCAGGTCAAGTAGAAACAGAATCACAGATATCACAAAGTACATTAATGTTAAATTGTTAGTAGTCTAAATCACAAAAAGGCATTGCAGTAGAGAAAATGTCATACAATACATGACTAGACATTTTAACAATGACAAATCACAATTAAGACTGAACTTTTTAGACTTACCATGTTGGATCTTTAAGAATTGTTGTCTCTCTTTTCCATTTGGTGTCTCCTCATATATTGGTAAATGTGTGAGCTAAATTATTTTAGAACTTAATTATGTTTTCTTATGAGAGTGAACCTCAAAAGGGAAGTCAGAAGGCAACTCAAAACTACTTTAAATGGTTACTCTGGCAATTTAATATTGTGCTGTCAAAACATTTAGGAGACAAGAGGTGCATATGATAAAGAATGATAAAATGTAAAGAAGCAGATGCTGAGATAGCTTAAGTTTTAGTCCTAAGCATGGTTCAAACTGCAAAACCAATGCATCCTTCATATGCCACTAATGTAATCATAAATCACATTTAGAGTGAACTGAATATGCAGAAAATCCTTATCTAAAGAGAAGGAGTACATGTCGTGCTGGCACCAAGAAATAGATTCTTTCAGATAAGATGAGTTCTGATGTTTCAGATGCATGGAGCTCACATCCTACACATACTGCAGCAATGTAGCTGTGGGCTATACAGTACAAAGGCTAACTGACAGAGCTTGTGCGATTCTTACACAACATTTCATGATTTCTAGGTACCAAAGTTCCAATTTTTCACAGCTATCTCTCACTGCCATTTGCAGTATCTGATATGCAAAGTTGTTCCCTACAGCTTCTAGATACAGGGCTGCTAGTGCTGCTGACCTGAAATAGCAATTCACGAGACTCAGATTGAATGTACAAACCAAGAAGCAAAGGGGTAGCAACTGGTTCAGCCTGTTAGTTCATCCATAAATGTTTCAGACTATGCCTATGCATACTACTACTTGTCTACTGTAAAAGAAACTTGGTACAGTGGATTTTGGGCTTTGTTCTAGCATTTTGAAATTACACTAAGTTGCCTGTTGGGGATGCTGTAATTAAATGTCAAAACTTCAAATTTCGAAAGGCCATAACTGCTGCAGCAGTAGCCTGATCTGGATGTAATGAGGGAGGCTTTGTCTTGTCACCGGTTGGCCTACAGCTGCCTGCACCATTTGTGGGTAATGAGATGCACAGTGTAGCTAGTTCTTACTGTGGTCCACACACATCCATACATGCTCCTGTCAATGCATGCAGCCTCAACATTAAAGCAATAGTAACAAACTGTGCATTCTGTCTTTTTGTTGATTGACATTTCTGTCTCAGTTTTGCTTACAATTTTCTACATTGTACCTTATATTCTACAAATCAACCCCATAAACGCAAAAATAAAGAGCCTGTCTTGGCAAAGAAACACAGATTTGACAGTATACTTTGACATTTTGCATTATGAGCTTATTCACTTTCTTGCAGAGAGAGTGATATGAGAAGATCAATAATCCTCTAAATATGAAGCTACAGCTAAGAGATTGTTATCTTAGCTTAGCATGAAGACTGAAAACATGGGGAAAGTGCTAGCCCAGCTCAGAGGTAACACAATAATGATTAAATGTGCAAAGAATTTTGGGATTTGTTATCCAAGGTTGTTGAAGAGCTCACAAAAAGTATAGCAGGTATTATAATATTGTATCAATTATTCTGAAAAGACAGGTTTAAGTTCTTTTAAATGAGCATTACCTCATTCAGTGACGCAAATCCTTTGGCCTAATAACATTTCAAAAACTGAGTGAATTACAATTACAGTGACTAAACTAAATCTGAAGATTCTAGAAAGACACACAGGATTATGAATATGAACAGCTTCCAAATGAAAGATACAAAAGATCTCCAAAGAAGAGAAGAAGCTGCAGATAAGAGTGGGAGGAAGAAAGTGAGAAGAATGATAGAAAGGGATAGAAACAGAGCCATATAGAAGAGAGAGGCAGAGAGTGAACAGTCTGCCATGTTGGCCGCCCTCCCTCCTCCTCCTCTGGGGTCTAGAGGACATGTTTAACATTCTACTCTACTCCTCCTCCTCTCCTCTCATCCAGCCACAGCCTCAAGTCCCTGATGCACTCTGGTTACTGATGGCCAGAGACGAGAAGAGAGGCACAGAAATCCCTTAATCATGACCAGGATGTCGTTGTTGCTGCATTGTTGTTGCTGTATTTTATGTGCTCATCTGCAAAAGTGATGTGCCGATGACACATGCAGTTTGTCTCAATACCAGTATGTTGCTTTGTCAAACAAGATATTCAGTGCAGCACCAGATATCAATCATAAATGAAGAGCTTTACATCAGTACACTTTCATGTACTTTTCAGAAAAAAGTAATTTCCACTCATTGTTCAAAACTGAACTCATTGTTGTCTGTCTTTCTTTCTTTCTTTCTTGGACATAGTGTCTGTGACGTCACCTGTTGGTTTCTGAAGAGCAGTTTTGAAGCTCTTTTTCGGCGGAGCCGGCCATTGCCATCTTAGCAGCGCGTCACTGTGCGTTACTCCCGGATAACCAAAAATGGGCAAAAAGGCAGGTCATGGGTGCAGCTAAGGTGACTGGTTGCTGAAACCACGCCCGCCTAGTTTGACGTGACCGAGTTAACTCAGGCTAAAGAGCTAATGCTACATGGTACTCTGCGTTAGCAGAAGTAGCTTTTAGCTGGGGCTTGTCTGGTTGGAGGTTGGTAGCCTGTGGCCGCATCGTTACCAGGTTAATACTGAAGGTAAGTTTACCTGAAACTATAAAACTGTCATGCCCAGTGCCCACAGCTAGGGCATGAGCTCACTTTGTTGTCCCTACTCAGTTTCATTATTTGTGTGTGAGTTACTTATCTTGTGTCTCATTTCATTCCTGTGTCTCCCCTTTGGTACGATCTGGCCACTATAATGGACCCCGCCAACTCAGATCCGGTGAGAAAGGCGTTGCAAACCCAGGATAGTGGCTCCACCAACAAGAAGTTCTTCCAAGCATCTGCCAGGAGCATGTCAGACTGGCAGGAAAACCTTCATTCTGACATGTGTGACCAGATTGCACAGCTGGTCTCCATGTCGCTTGCAGTCGTTGCCAGTGTTCCGCCTCGCCTGAATGTGCTCCCGTTGTCTCATGTGTTCAGGTTGAGGGTTCCGTAATGTCCCGGTAATGTGGTGTCCGACCGGGATCAGTTCATATCCCAGTTTTAGGGGGCATTCTGCAATCTTATAGAGGCCACAGTCAGCCTGTCCTCAGGCTACCAACCTCAAACCAACAGGTAGTCAGAGAGGCCGGAGAGGCAGAGTCAGTTACCATGAACCAGCATTTATGATTCTGGTTACTGGACATTTGATAGCTGATATTACATTGTCTGTCTTCAAAGGACAACATAAAAACATATTGTTGACTAATATTATTGACTGTCATCTATATATCGAGGTCTTGCTCCCTTGTTCCATTTTCTCTCAAATATGTTACAACAGTACTGTCAACCAAACTGAGGCATCTTTTATAGTTAACTTTATGTTTTAGATTAACTATCTGCATCATTTGTTACTCATTTATTGTCCCACCTGGTGCCAGACAGCTGTAGAGACCTGTGAAGCCTCCTCAGTGTGCTACATGTCTGTATTTGATGGTGTGGACTGACGTGGAAAGGCCTTTTGTTGACTTTTATATTTAGTTTTAAAAATTGTCCTTATGTGTTTTTTCTGCACATTTAAAAAATGTATATATAAATTATGGTTCCCATTGCAATGAATTCTCTCTATATTTGCACTCATTTTGTCGTTACTACTGACTGAAAATGTTAGATTTCAGATTCTGTCTGTCAATTCAAAGGACAAGTTAATCTTACAACAATCTTAAAATATCAAACATTAAAGCTGAACTCTTGCTAAGGGACATCAGTCTAGTATAAGTTCAAAAGTGAAAATGCTTCAAAAAACTTTTCATAGTTCACATGAAATGTTGAAAAGTAATTATGCAGTGTGTTTCTGTGTGTGCAGGTGTATTTTCACTGTCTAACTTATACTTTAATATAAATAAGGACACCCAGTGCCTAAGCCTGAATAGTTTTATAAGAGTGTCTTGTTTGCTGCTCTGATTTGAGTCTATTTTGTGCATTGTTCTATAGAAGAATGTGCACACATCCAATCCAACCTGTGGATAAGTGATGAAAAAAGAGTTAAGATAGAATGCACAGAGTAACAATGAATCCGAGTAGGTGGTAGCATTAATTGTGACGATGCAAACTCTGAGATCTAAGAGCTGTTTGAATGCACCTGTGGTAAATTGGTGCATCTCTACTGTGTAATACCTGTGCCCAAAACACCTTCTACAGGGCTTCAAAACTATTTAGTGTGCAGATAATTGTTTGGTTTTAAAATAGTGTAACTTCTAAGTGAATATCACTTCCATTTCCCAAAGAAATGTCCAAATAAAACATATACATCAGCGTTTTTTTTTTTTTTTTACTTTTTACTGTCATATGCAAAATGTTAACCTATAACATAGGTAACACAAAATGTTACCTAAAAAAGTAACTTAAGCTAAAAAAACAGCTGAGAACAGCATTGAATTCTGTTATATTTTTATATTTATGAATTGTCATCTACCAGTTGAATTTTTTCTTTCACTTTATATAAATAAAGACCTTTCAACCATAAATTGTAGCAGAAAGTGTCTTCAGAATGCAGGAAATTAAGTGTTTAATGCTCAAAACCTCCCACTCATATATTTCAGCATTTCATATTTCTCCAAAATAGTGTTAAAAATCTTCTCATCTTTTTTTTGACCATCATCAAGCCTTGTGACATATGTGTACCAGCATTTATGTCCCCACCACTTTTCAACACAAAGTGACTCCCTTGGTAGTTTTGCTCTAGAATACTCGGTGACCTCTGACTGTAAAGGTTGTTGTGTGGTATGGGGCACCTATCAACTGTTTTATTAAGCGTGATTTATCGTCATTTACTGACTGATGACATTGGTTAAATAAGCAAGACGTCAGTAGTAAAGACAAAAATCAGCAATAAGCCAGAATATTTTCACATCTAACTCAGTGAATTAAGGGTTTATTTCGAACAACCTAGATATGGTAATTGTTGCAACAGTGGAAAGACTAACCACGACAGATATAGAGAGTTTTACTTGTTTCTTTTTGAATTAAGTGTGTTTTGACAAAGTAACAAAGGAATTTTTTTTTTGTTTGATAAGGAAAATAAGTGTACAGATTTTTCCTTTCTTTGTGAGTTTATTTTGTTTATTTATTAGTGAACTCACCACTCGCGCACATCTCCCAGCTGAAACTATGGGGGGAAGGCCAGAGCTATACTTTTAGAGTATTACCTCCTGAGGCGCAGTTTTAGTTGTGTATTTCTAGTGCTTTCTTACCATTTGTGTAAGATTGAGTGTAGGAGCGTGCATTTGACTTTTGAAACACACAGGCCCGCCGTTAGGAATTTTGGACAGGGGGACAACATTTTCCAAACTGGGCCACTCATCGACACCCAATCCAGTACCAACTTGATCAACCCACCCTTAGTTCTAAGACAAACACGGGCAATTTCAAAGAAGCTCTTGGCCATTAGCGTTACTGACACATATGGAGTCCCTAACAACCTTTTCCAAATTCAGTGTTATAGACTCATCCAGGCCACACTTACATATTCAATTACTCAGTATGATTATAAAGCACAGAAGTTGAACAAATACACATACTTCATCTATCAAATTCAATCTTGTGGACTACATTAATCAAAGTATTGGTCAAATTATGTACAAAATTGAAATACTTTATGAGTATATGGCTATGGCAGCTGAATTGATGATCATAATAATATAAACAGAGGTTTACCAAATCTATAGCTTATTATACTATAACCATATTTGCAGCTGCTTCCCATGACTTGTGATGTGCTGTAGGTCAGGTTTCTTGAGGCTGCTACAGGGGAACTTGTGGGTGTTACTAATCTTTATTCATATAAAGGGAAAATGCAGGTCGCAGGTGACGATTCCAAATATAATAGAATATAATGCAGTAAAGCTCTCAGGCACTATGTTGCTTTCAGATATAGATATCTTTTCTCCTGTAGTTTAACATTTACAAGGTTATATAATACAACACAAGGTTGCTGTATAATGAAACAAGAGTTTGTAGTCTCTTCATGCTGCACACATAGAACTTAACAAATGAATATTAATATTTGAATACACATTAAATGGGTATACAAATATTTTATCATGTCTTTGTCTTTGTTTGGGGAAGAAACCTCTTTAACAATTTTAATTCAGTTAGAAACTCCTGCACTTTAACTCATGTGTTTCAGCAGGTTTCTGCTGATGTTCAAAACATTCTGCACATTCAGAATCTCTCCCACATATAGTATCTGTGTTCTCTGACATGTCCAGAAAAAAGTGATTACGAGAATAACGTCATTATTTATGAGAATTTACAGTGCACCTGCTCTATACTCTGCTGTGCATAAGCCTGCGATGTTGCTCTGCTGATTTGGCCCCTGCAGACCATCTGCAGACACAGAACCGTTTGGGACTGGATGAGAGGAGGAGGTGGATAAACAACACTTACTAAACTACACTTTTGATCAGACGCATCTCAGATAAAGTGCAGCTCACAGTCCCAAACAGAGCAGGTCTGCGCCTCAGATTTCTGTTATTTTGCAAAACTCTTTCAATTATTTACTCACAGCGCGAGATCGCATCGCATAAGCTGGGAGGAGTTCACTAGCCCCGACTCGTTATTATCAGTTATACATTTGTTTTTCACTGCCTGAGAAAATCGATGCGTAGTGTTAGAACGTGTGAAAGTTGTCAACTGCGTGTGTGCCACGCTCATCGTCTGAGAGTTGGTAACACTGGTGTTACATTATTTAAAGGTTAAGCAAGCTAAAGTTTTGCTAGTCTGCCTGTTAGCTCCTCACCTTCACCTGTCAGACATACATGCTGCTTCTGAACACATTTTTTGGCCAGACATTTGGCCATCGATTCACCATGATTTTATTCTTCTCTATTTGTTTTGGCTGCTCTTTAGTGGGCCCCTGAAAGCCTCCAATGTTCGCTTAAATCGACTCGCTTTACATTTGCTGGTCCTGCACATCAAATGTTTTCGACCGTACTATTTTCACAATAACAGCGGGTAGCGGGTTATCAGCTGACAATTTTGAAATATGTTTTAATGATGATAATGATAATACATTTATTTATCATGTAAATACATCTAAAAAGTTTTGTTACTTATAAAAGACAGTAAGTAAAGTGCAACTTGATCCCACTTAAGAGTTGACCATAGACCTTTGCTTGGGCCCCCCCTAGGCCTTGGGTCGGGATCATCTGTACCCTTTGACCCCCACTACCAGCGGGCCTGAAAACACATGTATAATTTTTGTGGATATATGAGTATTTTTACACACAGTGACACACCAACAGAACTTACAGACACATTCATAAGAGTCCTATTTGTAAATGTCTAATATTTTTTTTTACCTCATCACTTAATCTTTCCTTTTTATCCTATCTTTCTGTCTCCGTCAGACTCCTAAACACTTTTTCTATCCTCCCTCTGCTTTCTCTTTTTTCTTCCCTCTTCCTCGCTCTTCTCACTCTCCCTCTCATTGCCTGAGGGTGAGCCAGGGTGTCCTGTTCCTCTCGCTCTCATCGCGAGCTTCCAGTTTGCATGAATGACTCTGCGTTACCTGCTACAACCTGGCCTACTTTGAAAGTTCCTCCTCTGCTCTGCTCCAGCGCCACCAGCAAAGTCACAGGCAGACAGAAAGAGGTGGTGGGCTGGTGAATTAGCAATGTGGAGGGAGGAAGAGAGCAGATATGAGAGGAGCAAAGAAAGTGTACAGCTTTGAATATATTTTTAAGAGCACTTCATGCTGCATTCACATTGTGGCAGTACTCCATAGAGGACAAACTGGTTTATTCCTTTTTCTTTAGAGGGAGAACAATGGAGAATTTCCTGCCAGCTCTAATGTAAAGGGATTCATGCTTTTTCCCTAGATTTTCCCAGATTTGATCTGCTGCTCAAAAGCCTTTCAGAATGGATGTGGCCACATCTGTCTATCCATCTGTTCTTTTTGTTGTGAGCTCTTAAAACTGGGGTTTTGGAGGAAAAGACAAACTAAAATTTCAGTTTGGTTGTGCTGTTCCACTTCTCTGTTTTGCTTCCTTCTAATTTACAGTGGAAACATAAAAAGTGGAATCATTTAAATAAATCATGGCTATGTTCACTTTCAGACATTACTATAATTACCCTCAACAAATTAGACCGTCACTGAGACAACAGCCAGCCTGTAACTGAATTAAAATGGGTCAGAGTTTGTGTTGAATCTGCTACTTTTTATGTGTAGCACAAAACTCTTGTTGTTTTGCATTTTTATTCTTTGCATGCTACAGTTTTATTCTAAGTAAATTTTTTTTACAATTTCGTCTTGACATTAAGTGACCCTATCAGAATAAATTGTCACTGTTATCAAAAGCTATTACTTCTTGAGTGGTAAACAGCTGCATGCTCACTGTACTCACAAAAATGAGAGTATGAGAAATATAGACTTTATTAGAGACCGTAAAAAGCTGCACTACAGTTTTGGTATTGCCAGTGTTTTCTTGGCTGCAATATCCTAACTAAAAGGATGGCAGTTTTTTGTACTTTTTTCTTTTGACCTGATCTCCTTTCAGGATACATTTGCATTAAATAAATAACACATCGCATCAACACAGTATTTGTCACTACTAGACTCTAAATTCTCAAAGGCAAATATAAAAAATATATTTTACAGTGTGCAAACTGCATGCTTGTTTATTAATTAACAGCTGAATTGGAGGAGTACTGTCCTGTTTATATATACATATATATAATTTTTTTTTTTGGGGGGGGGGGGTAAACTTGACTGGTTTTGTTTTGTTTGTTTTTTTACACATTATCATTGGTCAGTCACCTCGTATGTTTTTGTACCATGTGTCAACAGACCCTCTGGTGATTCAATCCAAGAGAGAGAGAGAAAGAAAACCAGATTGAAGAGTACTAGTAAAGAGGCAGGAAATTCACATTAATGAATTTAGAGAAAAAAAGTGCATACTATATAGAAACCTTTTAAATGATGAATGACAAATCACTTATAAAAAGCTTCATCTTCAAGGTCAAGGCTGTATGTCAAACAGCTAATCATCCAGACAACATGTAAGCCTCTATCTTTAAGCCATGGGTACAATTTAACTAAGCAGATAAGTGCAGGAATGAGTACGATGAAGGGAGAGAGGGAGAGACGGGCTAATTGCTGTGGATTTTCAGTCCTCTAAGGGAATGTCTCTCAAACCCTGCTGTTGCAGAGGTGAACTTCTCTCTCTTTTCATCTCTTGGGTGAACCAGGTCCCAAGGCAGTCCTCCGTCTTCAGAAGCCAATGTTGATCTCAATATAGAGATAAAGACTAAGGTCTGGCAATCAGTTTTGAAACATGTCCACATGTCATCTACTGTATATTTAAAGTAATTCACAGGGTCCAATGGTCTAAAAGCAAACTTGCTTGCATCTATCCTGGCCCTGATGCAAATTATGATTAATGACTAATCTCACCCACATGTTATGGACCTCTTTTCATCTGCTAACATCCATCCCTCACCCTTAGTTGGCCTGATTAGTGTTTTTCCCATTGACCATTCAACACCATCCAATTTCCTTTGACAGTCATTTTGAAGCACTGTAAGTGTCCTCGCCCTCCACCACCTGATTCTTATTAGATAAACAATGCCCTATGTGAAATTGGAGAAAATTAAACACTCCCTTTGTGCTTCTGAAATTTGGCAAGTCTTCTTAGAACATGTCAGGTCTCTCAGTTTGTAGTATGTATTTGTTTGTTTTGTTTTCTTCTTCTCTATTGTGTTTTTTTTGTGGTTTTATTGTTGATACGATCAGTATCATCATCATACATGCAAGGGTTTGTGTATTGTATCGTTGTTGTTGGTTAATAAACAAATAAATCATACATTAAAAAAGAAGTTACTATGAATAAGGGCAGAAGAGAGCAGAATAAGGGAAAGACAAGAGCTCATTTAAGATTTCTTTTATACGTTTCACTTTCAGCTTTTTCCATTTTAGTTTTTACTTTATATTCTGACTTTCTGTTGGAGATTCTCTCTGTGTGTTTGTCATTCTTTAGTTTGTGGTATTCACAGTGTGGACAATACTGAGCTAATCCTTTGTACATGAAAGAAGTCAACTACAATTCCCAAGGTGCATTCCAGTAAAAAACAAATCATTGCCAAGCTTGCAAATCTGTTGTGTACGCACTAGCGATGGATGGAAGCGATTTGTGGTCTGGTATGGGTATTTATCTAGTGCCTCTGTATTTTAAGGTATTTTTAAAAAAACTAGATACAATCTGCTAGATTGAAATGAAAGTCACTCTGGTACTTCATGCTCCCCTGAGGATGAATCCTAATGTTTTAGTGACCTCCTGAGCCTTCCTACCACTTTTAGTTCAAACTTCAACCTCAAATTTCTACCCTCTGACTAAAACGTCAATGTGGTACAGATTATATATTATAATCTGGCATTTGATTAGTTGATTTTGCATTTCTACAATACATTCATGCTCCAAGGAGATACAACTCTTTGTAAGATGTACCATAGAGTTAATTATTGATTCAAATGTGTTCTACATTATCAAGATGTGTGTTTGTTTTTCATCCACTATCATAGCTCTTGCCATTTATAGCAGTTCTGCCACTCAGTGCCAGATAGAGGAGTTGTAGGAAAAAAAGTGGCATCAGTGCATATAGAGTAATACACCAGCTATGTTGCTTACAGTGTAAAGACGACTTAAAGTTGACATCCGTCTAAAGTCTGTGTTCCAACGTAAAGATGCATGTCTGCAAGTATCAGCCCTGCTAAACTGTCCTTGAGACAAACCTGGAATCCTGACCAGCCCCAGGATCACTAATCTGTAGCTAACACTGCCCTCTGATATCTGAGGGGGAATGTATAAAGACTGTCCCCACATATATAATAAAAGAGCCCGATTACAGTATAATTAAAAGCAATTCAGACACAATATATCTTAATGAATCCAGATGACTTAATTTGCCTTAAAAGCACAACAGGATAAAATGATAATGACTGATCCCTGTGGAGAAATCAGCAGCCAAGAGGAGCCAATAAAGACAGAATATATATATATAAAACAAAATGTCACATTGGGGGATATTATTGAGAGATAGTTGTGAAACAGCTATAATGACAATATGCACACTACAATACTGGCAAAACTTAAAAGGATGTAGCCTATTTATTTTGAATGCAAACTGATGGTTATCTAACTTAGTAAAAGTCATGAACGATGTTAGAAGAATCCCATTTATCTTGGAGAACTGACTGTAAATCCGTATAACACATTTTGTTTTTTCAGAAAGACTGGTTAAAGAAACCCTCAATGACAGATTGCAATGAGTTACAAAAGTTGAAGTGGATAACTCGTATGTGATATCAGCATGTCTGCTCTCTATAGCCTGTAATGAAACAAAAAAAATAGCTCTTGCTACACTGATTCTGATTTGGAGATCTTAGCTACATATTAGAAATGTCCTTTGGTTGCAGTCCTGCTTTACCTTTTTTTATAGTCTATAGGCTTTCCTCAAGACTTCTCTTTCTCTCTCTCTATGGAAGTTAAAGGGCTAGTGGAGCCTGATTAGGATGCAGAGGAGAAAGGCTCTGCTGCAAATTGAAAACATATTGATTCTCCTCATGCTTGGAGGGAGAGGGGGCGAGAAACAGAGGGAGAGAAGGAAAAGGACAAGAGGAAAGAGGGACAGGGTGAGGAGGGAGAGGGAGAGAAAAAAGAAGGATAAAATCTGGTGATGAAACAGGGAGAGCAAGACAGTTGCCCAGTGCCAGTACAGCAACTTGTGTGGATATCTGGTCTCTGTCGCACATACGAAAACAAACACATGCATTTTTTTTTTCATTTACTAAGATGACATCCCATGGGTTTAGGGCTCTATGGTCACCATGGTTACAGGGTCAGGGCAGCGGTTGTGCGTATATGCTTTAGTGTACATATGCATCTTCTCCATATGAGGGCATGCTGTCATGTCCAGCTGTGGTGGAGAGAGGCCGCGGGATGCCGATGAGAGAGGACAGCGCATAACATGTACAGATGTGCTGACTGCACAGTTTCCATGGGAACAAGCCCCCCCCCAACATATCCCTCCTCCTTTCATCGCTGCTCATTGCACTTGCAAAAGCTTGACAAGCTCCGCTAATATGTCTCGCTGCGTCTTTGTGTCCATGCATTCTTGGTAGTGCTCTCACATCAGCTACAGCTCAATCTATCTTGTCTTGTGTGTGTGTGTGTGTGTGTGTGTGTGTGTGTGTGTGTGTGTGTGTGTGTATATTAGTAACCTATGTGTGTGACATGCTTGTCTCATTCTTTAATCAAGGATGAAGGCGAAGAGAGGAGAGTGTGAGGGAGGCGGTGGATGTTATCAAACAAAGTGGCGTCCTGTCTTGTGCGCACACACACACACACACACACACACACACACACACACACACACACGGCAAGCATCATTTGTGTGCACATAGAAAATCACAGTCATTGCTAGTATCAGAGCTGATCATAAAGCGTATTCTTCTCTAGATTGCTGTACAAAAGGTGCCATCATATGGTTATCCACTGACACTGCATGGTTAATAATCCTAAAGTGTTGGTGGTAATAGTGGATAATCACGTTACATGTAGGCTATATTAGATGGCATGTCCATATAATTCTTGTTAGCCTTTTATTTCTGACTGTTTTGGGTGCTCCATTCAAGTCTTGCAAAGAATACCAAAATAATAAGCAGTGATTTGCATGGAACGGCATACAAAATGTTGATTAAATACAACCATATATTTGCTGAAAGTCACACCAATTAGAAGTAAAAGAAAACTATCTAAAACCTAAATATGCTTGCTGTATTTATGTGTCCAGATAAATGATTGCGTTGGCCGGGAATCGAACCAAGCCTCCCCACATGAATTGTCAAATTCATGGATGTTTTAAGGAAGAGGTCTGGAAGGCCCTCCATAGGTGCACTACTGTATTGCAGTTAATTGTATTCTTGAATGAATGGCCATGTAGTTGATTAGCACTAAAACAATAGGCTTGCCTAAAGCGTCAAGATCAATAAAAAGATCATTTAACTTCTGAGTAATTTAGTGGTGATATTTTCCCCCTACAGTTAGCTAAATTTCACCTGAAGCAGCAAACGTTTATATTTTACAAAAACAAAAAAATATGAGACGCCAAATATAACAATGAGGAAAGGTGTAATAACCAACAAGACATGCTGTGTGTGTGTAACGTCATGCGTCTGGATATTGACAGAATAGCTGAAAGATCGATACATTTAATAGACGTGATTGATGCATGTCCTTGTGCTTTATTGTTCACGATGGACTAAAACATTATCTGCTCCAATTTCAAATCGATTATTTACTATAATTATACATTTTATAAATCTTGTTTTTACTTACATCCATCTAACATCCTTGGAAACCTTGGCATGATGAAAAGAATATTTACTTCTGCTGAAGGCGAACATGGGAGAGCCCAGTGCTTTTTTACGACAGTTTCACAAACATATAGCCGTCACGCTTTACGGTAGGGTGTACTGTGGCTGTGGGCAAAACCAGGCAGCTGTCCGAAGGTAAGTCACACAAAAAAAATCACGCATAACATGTTTTGCATTTTCCCACTCAGTTTTAACCAAATCATCTGACATTTTTAGTCAATTCGTTTTGTAGTGTCGCCAGTGCGTTTGCTCCTGATTAACACAACTAACCCAAGCTACTAAGCTAACGCAGACACACCTCGTCTGCAACAAGTCACCAATAAACTAGAAAAGTGTTTAGATGTTTGCACAACGTTTTTGTTTGTGGTATTTGCTTGGCGTTATGGGCAAAATGTAAAGTACATATGAGGGAAAGTCTTTATGCTGCTGCAACGTTAACGTACAACAGTGCATTCATGAAATACTGTTCCTTCTAAACAAAGATTTCACCTTGTGCACTGCTAAACTTGGTGTAGAGATACACTTTTGAACAAAGTTAAAATAAAAACGTACCCCAGCTTTGAGTGCATATCCGTAGTTCTCACAATTTGAGTCGGTGACTGTGAATATATTGGCTGGCTAACCGTCATGTCTTTGACCCGCTCAGGCAATGCGCATTGGACTGCCCAGTGCAGAGACACTGCAAGGTGGATCCGTGAAAGTTTTTGTTGTGGTGAGTGTGTGTTGCCTTGATGCAACACGCTGCATGTAAACGCCTCTTAACCATAACACACCGCATTTAACTTGTAGGATTGCAACACTTGCTCTTATGTATTCTGGAAACGTTGATGCCCACTTGTTGGTTGGGTTTCATCCTCTTTCTGCTCTGCTTTTTCTCCTCACAGACGGTGTTCCTCAGTGTGTTTATGTTCCAGCTGCTGAGGACTGTTGGACTGAGGGCGTTTTCCATGGCATCTGAGACGTACACGTCGGGCACACACTCTGCCGCCTTTGTCACTTGTCCTAACGACACAGTGGCTAAAGACTTGGCCAGGTGATACAATCAGTAACATCTTAATTCTTCTTTAGAAATGTTTTTTAACATGATTATAGAATAAAGTAAAAGTTATGGTAATAATCCTCATGTCTCTGTGTTAGTAGATGGACATAATGAAAATGGGATGTTGCATATGATTGGAAGTACTTTGAGCTCATATACTTTACCTAGTTTCATTTTCATTTCTGCCGTTCAATCAACAGGATTTAGCGTTCTTTCAAGTTTTTTCATATGATTTCATTTGTGGCTGATTGATTATTTTCTTCCTCCTCACAGGGGTATTGTGGAAAAGAAGCTTGCTGCTTGTGTCAACATTGTCCCAGCAATCAAATCTGTGTAAGTTTTAAGAAGGCTGCCTTTTAGTGTCATGCTGGACTGGGTGATCTGTGTTACAAGATGTATTTTTGCTTAAAAAAGGTTCATGATAAATGAGAACTACTCCCTCAGATTCATTTGAAGAAAAATGTCTTATTTTGTTATGTTCCTCCAGATATGAATGGCAGGGTAAGATAGAGGAGGACAATGAGGTGCTGCTGGTGAGTGGTAACTATATACTGTAATATTACCTGTGTAAAATTTCACTTAAAACTGAGCTAAATCCTATTTCTACATTACATTGTAAATTACTGTCATTGCTGCTATTACCTCAAATACTCTATCATTTTATATATTGCTATTGCTACAGCAGCACCTGTAACCTTTACTGCTGTTTCTGTTACTTCTACCACATTTGCTACCATTATAGTACTGCTACAGAATCACCAATGCAACTAACACTTAGACAGGTATTAATGGAATTTATAAATTATAAATACCATCATTTAAAAATACCATCATTAATACAATACAGCTTTTTTTACATAGATAAATATCCATAAACTCACTGTAACGTCTTTAGAATATTTGAATAAAGTGTGGGAAAATATATTGTACGTATAATTTACATAAAATTCAAAAGTTTTAGAAATAATGCAAATAATAGAATAATGAGATGAATGAGTCTTAGTGTTAAGTATCTTCACCACTTAATGACTATACCAAATAAAACAAGACTATAGAGTGTAATGGACAGGACATTTAAACAGTACAGTGTAAAACAAGATTATCTGTCAGTGAAGAATGCTTTATTTAGTTACTGTTTGAATGAACACTAAAGCACACATTATCAGACTGGAGCTGGGATTTGGTTTTTACAAGTGAGTATCAATAAACTCAAATTATTAAAAAGGACTGTGCCTGCAGAGAGAGAAATTAATGGCATCGCTGTTCTTTGAGGGCTGTAACTTTCCACAGTGTTGCATTTTTGACTAGTCCTCAATCAGTGATGTCAGGACGGCTTATTTACCTTTGGCCACTTCACTTTGTCATGTCTTTGTCAAATATGCTCAAAACAAATTTTCAGGATCAGACAAACTACATGATATTGCTGTCTTTCGAGAATCGAGATGGTCTCTCTATATCAGATTAGGTGATCATGGTGCTTTAAAATCCTGGCCTAGACATGTCCAACTACATTTTGAACCATGACCAATGTTAGCTCTTTCATGGCCTGCTTTGCATACAAATGTGATTGAGCAGGACGGGGTAGACTTCCAGGATCAGGAATGTTTAAAAACCATGGGCAGGTCATAGACTTTGTCATAATGGGTGAGAGAAGGCAAAAAATTTACAATTCACATGACTGTCTCATCAAGTACTTGATGAAGTTGGTAGCTGACCCAGTGTCTCTCTCCTGTTTAGATGATTAAAACAAGAAGTTCCAAGGTACCTGCTCTTGCTGAATATGTCCGGTAAGTTTATTTTTAAACTCGGTACAAAAAAATACACCTTGCTCCTACCTTACTCTAACAGGAACACTGTGTTTATTATGTGATCCATTACCTGCCATGACTCATGCAGTCAAAGAGCATGGCTTTAATTACTGCTGTTTATATGCACTGTGTGCCTGTCTGTGCACTCAGTTGACTCATAACTGCTCATTGTCCTCTCCAGCTCTAACCATCCTTATGAGGTGGCTGAGGTCATCAGTATGCCTATTGACCAGGGCAACCCGCCTTACCTCAAGTGGATAGGAGATGTTGTCCCTGAGTAAAGATGGACTGATGGATGAGTGGATCCATTATTTCATGAATGGATTTAAAAATGTATCTGAAAAAATGTGATTTGACAATACTCCAGTACAATCAATACACTCTCCAAAAATGTCATGTTGTTTCTAACTGCATAAGTCCAGGACTTACAAAACAAGAAAAAAGTGTACATTGTGTGAAAAAACCAATACACTAGGTGTTTTGAAGTTATTAAAAATATCATGTTATCTAAAATATTCCCTCATTTGCAGTGTTCCAGACATCATTTGGGTATTGTAACATGTTACCTTTCTAGTATGTTAGCCTCTAGAGGGCAGTGTTGGTCTTTCGTTTTCAAAGTAACCAGGTGCAGTTTAAGCTGTGCTACATTGTTGACTTGTTTTACCTGCCACTAAAATGTTGTAAGTGAACAGACATCAGTTAGATTCTGATTTGTTTTATAAAAGAAGCCTTTCCAATAAAGTGGATGATTATTTTTATTGGTTTTAAGTCTTTGTTGGTGAACAACATACAATAAATTTGAGGTCAAAGCGACAAACATGTCATGAACATATTGCATACTGTATAAATGTACACACTGTGCAGTAGTTTCAGTGGCATGATTGCATACAACCCCACTTTTATTAATGGACAAAAACATTTACATACAAACATCATCTGTAAACATTTATTTAGCCCACTGTAACCACATAACACTTGGATTTAGTACTTTACCAAAGCTCTGACAACATTGCTGAAAACACAATATCTAAATGCACCACTACTTGTGATCATAGACAAAATGCTGAAAAAAACAATTATGTGGAAAGTTGGCCTTGTAATATAACCTGCTGATCTGGGATTTGACTTACATATATTAGCGTTAAATAAGGCATGAACTATAGAGTTCACAATACACTACACAACACACCCCTACTATTTCAACCATCATAACCAACTTAACATTCAGTTTTTCAACATAATGTGTAACTACGAGCATGAGGTAGAGAATTCTTCAAAAATACTAAAAATAACAAATAGATGTTCAGAGTTAATGATAAAAGTTGTGTTTTCTATGCTTCTGTGTTTTTTCATTCTGTATAACTTTTCTACATGGTTCCTTCATATTTTAAGAAGAATTAATAAGTAAATACAAACATAATCATGTGTTTTCTACACTGCAGTGCAGTTTTCTCACTAGCTGAAATCACTAATCTCTAATATCTGAGAGCAGACTTTCTGAACCCCCACCCCCCCTCTTTGTCATTGTAGCTGTTTCACAACTATCTCTCAATAATATCCCCCTCAAATCCTGTTAAATATGACTAACCTAAAGTTTCAGTCACACAGAAAATAGACTTTAAACATGCTTCTTCTTGAAACCTGCGGTATATCTATTTAGAAAGTAGTAGTCTGGCATTGTTCCTGTCTGTTATTGCACATCTCGGACAGTAAACTAAACCAAGTTGTTGTTAGTTAGCCTTAAAGAGTGAAAAGAAATCATGTGCTGTAGTTGCATCTATGCACAGCTCCATGTATGTACAGTATGTATGCTCAGGCAAACATAGTATGGATGTTGTTACACGAAACAAAAGCATAAAACAACAGGCACACAAGGTGAAACATGTTTTGTGAAAACAGTGCAATTTACCTTTGTGGACTGTTTTCAAAATCCAATGCAGTAAAAGTAAATATAGTTGACATTTTTAATTTCACATTAGCCGTGTTATCTCCCTCTGGGACATGATTCATACAGTGCATTAGACATTTCAGGACAACATATTCCTGATTTTCTTTTTTTCTAGTAACAATCTTCTTCAACAAATATAAATCTCAAGAATAAACGGTAAATCTTTAATGTTCATTCACTGTGTTTCTGCATGTATTCTGCAACAGTAATTGCATACCGTACTTTATAATACTTTTACAGCCATTTTCCAAGACATTGTATTTTTCCAACTGTTTTAGAATTTTAAATTTGTTCTTCTTATCTTTTAGGTTTCCATTGGTTGCTATTAAACATGGTTAACATCAAGGCTGCTTTTATATTTTGTAAAAGTTAAATTATTTTTATATTTTTGCACCATGGCAAAATCAGTTGGATTGAATTTAGCCGATTATGACATGTGAATTGCTATTTAAGCCAAGAATAAAAGATCTCACCTCAACTTCAAAGATTGGCACAGCACATGATCTACCATTGAGCCTGTAATCTGTAATCCAGTGGTTTTTGATATTTACAGCCACTTAAAATACACTTTAAATGGTATGTACCAAAATCCACTGAAAACATGACATCTGTCACAGATAGCTTATTTCAAGCACAGTGTTTTTGTCCTGGAATTCTTCAGGTTGTGACCTGCTGTTTCTACTTTTACTGGCTATAGGGGATGCTGCCTCAGCGCTATCAAAGCCTGGGCCCTTCCCAGCCGGTTCTCCATGTTTGGCTGTCTGACCAGAGTGTTCCAGCTCTGACTTACCCCTCTGCACGACCTGAGGGCTCAAGCCCTCTGTTACTCCACTGTGGTTACCATTTTGTGACCTTTTGCATATTTCACTCATCTGCATGGCCCCTTCTGTTCCATTGATTGCCTCCTCCTCCTCTTCTTTTTCACCACAGTTTTTCCTATGCACAATAGCGACTCCTTCACTTTTTTGTACTTGGAGCACAATGCCACCCCACTCCTCTGTTGGCCGTTGTACCTCTGTGCAAGCCCTGTCGTTGTTCTTCACCCTACGTGAAGTGCCACACAGAGCCTTCCTGAAGCCTCTCTTGAAGTTGTCAGACAGAAATCCGTACAGTATGGGATTGGCACAGCTGTTTGCATATGACAGCACAACAACAAAAAAGTAGAGCCCCCTGAAGTCCCCAGGTAGGACCACCAAGAGGTTGACTATATTTAGAGCATAGAATGGTAGCCAGCAAAGGACAAACACTGCCACCACAACAACCACCATCCTGGTGATTTTACGTTCTGACTTCCTGCGGCGAGACGATGTGGCCTGTGCCCGTTTTCCAACACTGCGCACCTTTAGAAGGAAAGATAAACAACTTTTACCTGTCTAATCTAAACACATACATTTACTAGCAAAGGGTAAGCTCACCCAAATAAAAATCTCAGTTGCAGAGTTACCCCCACCAGAGATTTCTGCTACCAACCTAGTAACTTCAAAACACTTTGAACTGAAGAAATAGTTTGTAAGGTAACTGTTGACAGTGATATGGGTGGATTATCTTGAGTAGTGTACAACCATCACTTATCCAATGCCAGGGGTGAAAGGCTGGAGATAATATGAAAATATATCAAAAATATCTTTGACTTAAAAATAATGTAATGCAACAGAGTTGCAAAGTAGGAGGAGTTACTTTGGGCACCCCTGAAAGTAAAAGTACAATTTAATTTTCCCAATAGAGAATGTTATGTGACTCACAGGTGGAGCATGTCTACAGCTTGGATGGACATGAGACTCTCATGGTGGAATAATCAGTACTAAAGTCGAAGGTACAAGCCCAGGGCTGGACTGGTAATCTGGTATACCAGATGGGCTGATGCACCTTTGGGGCCAGTGTAAGATAAATTATTTATTTATATAACTGTTTTAAAACCCAATGGGTAATTTTCTATACTGACGCTGGGCTGGCCCAATCACATCTCTTACTAGCTCCACCCATACTGCTCTCTGTTTCTTGCCTTACGGGCCAAAAAAACCCCTAAAACATTCTTCAGACCGCACCAAATGCGCGAAAATAACCGATATGTTTGCTGCCGGGGCTGCAGTAGCTTCAACATCAGCTGCAGCACCCTGAGTAGTGCAGGCACAGGCACTTGAAGGAGACAAGGAGAGCTGTAGCCACTGCCAGGAGGAGGCGTGTGTTAGGGGAGCAGAGTGACAAAGTGATGGGCCGTGTGAGAAAGAGAGCAGGAGGAGAGTGGAGGTGAAGCGGTAAGCATGAGTAGCTCAACCTGAAGGGAGGGAGGGTCATTTACACTGGGGACGCTGGGGACACGTAGCCACCACTTTTTAAAAGCATTTGTTAAAAATGTTCTGAAAAATAGCTCTCACCAATAAATTTTAATTAACAAATAAAAATGCTATGAAAAAGGTTTATTTTCACAATAAGCATGCAATGCAATGGAAATATAGAAGAAGCCTCTGTGTTGTTCAAAAAATTAACTGAAAAAAAAGAGCTACTGATTACTGCATTATATTTTATTAGATTTTTATATTGTGAATTGTCACCTATCACCTGAATTTTGTGCTTCCCTTTATAAAAATGAAGACATTTTTTGTCCCAGTCCAGCCCTGTACAAGCCTGTGTACCAGCATGTTGAGTGTGAAGTTAAGTACGTCTCCCAAGTTGCATTTACATTTACATTTACTCATTTGGCAGATGCTTTTATCCAAAGCGACTTATATTTGAGGAAAATTTGGGCAAGAAACATCCAGTCACCAAGCTTAACATTCTGTGACATTCACCGATTACAACAGGTGAAAGCTAAAGGTTATGGTGTTGAGTCAAAAAAGAATCTTCAGCTTAAATAAATTTACTTTTGGACTCTGGGTCAATTTTGTGTTTATTTAGCAACTGTAGTCCTGTATTTTGTTCATGAATTAAACAACAAAACAATTTCAATTTGCAACCACTGATTTGTTCCTCTGACTGGCTTCTCCATAACAATGGCAGCCGAAGCTCATGAGTATTATAGTATTTTGAGCCGTCCGCTATGCCAAAATGACAAATTTCTCTGAAAAAAAGGTGAAAGAATTAAAATTGGTGGTCATGACAGTTATGTGTTTTTATATTAAGTAACAGTGAAGATATCATTAAAGGAAACATTGAATTGGCAATACAAAAGGGGGAAAAACATTTATGGAACCGGCAGCTCGTCCCACTTCTCAACTCTATCTTAACAAAACACATCTGTGTTACTGTAAATGCTGTACCTTGATGACAATCAGCAGGTAGCACAAGCAGATGACCAGCAGGGGGCAGAAGAAGCCCATGGTGCACGTGTATACGATGAAAGATGTCTTCCACACTTCTGCTGGTTCAGGCCACACGATGCTGCAGTTCCCATCATCCTTTAGTACGTCGGCAAACACCACCACTGGCAGCACCACCACAAAGGACCCTGCCCAAACTGTGGCACTGATGGCCTTGGCCACACGGGGGCGCCGCCACCAGAAGGAGCGGATGGGGTGTACCACTGCCAGGTAGCGGTCCACTGACATCACAGTCAGGCAGAAGATGCTGGTAAACTGGTTGATGGCGTCCACTGTCATGACCACACGGCACATTAAAGAGCCAAAGGGCCAAGACAGCAGAGCATTTTGCACAGCCAAGAAAGGCAGACCAAGCATGAAGAGCTCGTCTGCAATGGCTAAGTTGAGGATATAGATGTTGGTGACGGACTCATTCTTGGTGTAGTTCACAATAACATGGATGACCAGAGTGTTGCCCACGAGACCAACAACACAGACCATCCCATAGATAAGAGGGATGAAGATTCCAGCCAGGCCAGGGAGGGATTCAGCTTCAGATTTGGTGCAGTTCTGGCTGGTGCTGTTTAAGAGGAAAGAGCTATCACTCGGGGTGAAGTCAAGAAGCGAATCAGAAGGAGTGGAGAGGAGCAGGAAATTGGAGTAGGGAGGAATGGAGTTGTTACTCCGGGTAGCTGTAAGATCTTCATGAGGCAGCAAGGAAACCTGGGTGGCCTGGATGAGCTCCATGGAGGCATTAAGGAATATGAGGCTACTGAAGTAGATAAGATCCTCTGTGACAGGTCAATGGCCCTAGAAGGGAAAGTAAAGTTAGTTAAAATAGCACATTTCAAAAAAATAGGACTTCCAACATGTCTAAACCTTAATATTTAATAAGCTGTATGTTGTTCATTTAATCTATAATATGTAAAAAAAAAAAATTGCTTTGTTGCCAAGAGTTACAGTATAGAGTGTATGCGCGGGATGTCACAGAACACAGTTACACTCACTGAGTGGCAGAAAGACGAGCAGCAGTGTTTACTTGAATCAGCTAAAACACAAACAAAACATCTAAAATGGGAAAGAGCTGGACCGCTGGTGCTTTGGTAAGCAGAAAGTATCACTGTTGAGTCTGACTGCCTTTAATTTGCTGTATCTGTACATTCAATATAAAGCTAGATTGGAAGCGGGAAAACAACTAGCCTGGCTTTGTTCAGATATAAATATGCCTATCAGCACCTCTAAGAGGTGGTATTATGCTTTTTGGCTTTTTCCCTCTCCTTTACTGAGTTATTTCTTTTTTGTGCATGTAACAGGTTTGCAAAGTGAAAAAGCCCAAAGTCCAGCGCAAAGAGAGTTCCCATCTCCCACAGAAAGCTGTGCTCTGAACCGCTTCACATCAGCTCATTTGTAGTCCTTCCTTTACTTGTGATGTCTGGCGTGGTCAAGCACGCCCTCAAACCAAGCTAGTCTGAGTGGAGGACCTTTGGCTCGACTTGTCTTTGTTTGGGTTTCCATTGTAGAAAAGTTGTACCTGTACCTGCTTCCAGGTACTTTTTTTCATATCACCTCACCTCCGTCGAGGTTCCAAGCCAGCTGAGGGATACTAAAATGTAACGTGAAAACACGACAGAGTGCTGATTGGTCAGAGAGTATATTCACAGCATCATCATCATTGCACCAGACAGAGGCCAGCAACAGAAAGTTTTATATTTTACAGTTTTCGTATGGATTTTCATCACTAAACCCACTTCTGAGAAGTTTTGAGGTGAGAAATCGGCTGTGTAGATGTCGAATATTAACAGTTTTACAAGAAGTGATGGCGGAACAAAAATGTGCTGAATTTTTTCGGAGTTGAGGAGCTCCGCAAGTGGCGGCGGGGGAAGCCTGCGGCGACCCGCGGGAGGAGTGTGTAAGGCCAGCCAGCCGCCCGCTCACAGAGCCCTCAGCTCTCACAGACCGCTGCAGCAACAACGGCAGAGGAAAACACAGCTGGAAGGTTTTCATACCACTTATCTGTCTTTACATTCTGAGGAATATTAATACGTTTTAACCATAGACTGTATATATTTTAAGAGCTGTGTGGATCCCTGGTGTGTGTGTCGCATTGAACATTACATCACGGTCATTGTGTGTGGCGTTGCTATCTCTGGGTACTATCTGCAATGGAAAACGGAGCAGGGCCGAGTAGAGTCGAATCTATCAATTTGTGCTATGGAAGCATTCTTCAGGCAAGGCAGCATAGATCATCACAACACCGGCAAAAGTTCAACGTTTAGTCCTGATGGTAAGACGTGGAACAATGATATTGTGGACTTGTGAGTAACTTACAACATCTGCTAGGCTAGGTCGCAGTCAGGGCCGTTAAGGCCCTGGTCGCAGTCTGATTGATTTGGATCACACTACCTTGTTTCTTACGACCCTCCCTTCACCGCTTCTGATTGGCTAGTCCTTACCTGAGAACTGCGCATGTGCAACTCCAAACAAAGATTTTGTACAAGTAAGATGCATCACTCTGTAGCTCAAGAGCGGAATGTAAATCACATAAGGTGAAAAGAGGAGCTGCAGCAATGTGGGGTATGAGAAAAATATGGTGTTTTTTCTCTCACCCCCTTATTTTCTTTCATCTCTCTAATACAGTCTATGCTCTAATGTCAACTCTTTAATGATGTTTTTTTTTACTACAGACAGAGCCAGACTGGCTGTTTTTCCCTGTTTCTGTGCTAAGCTAAGCTAATTGTCACCCGGCTCCAGCTCAATAGTCAACGCATAGATATGAGAGTGGTATAGAACTAACAACATTATTTAGCGCTCTGCAAAAACGTGCATTTACCAAAATATTAAACCATTCCAAAACACGTAATAAATAAGAAACAAAGCACAAAAAAATACTGGACAACAATCAAAAGTTTAAAAAGTTTGGTCCCATCTCAGTGGCTTGTAGAATACCAAATTATTAATCAACTTAACCCTCTGTCCGTCACAACAAAAACAAGCCTGCACCACAAAAACATAACGTGTTTAGTCTTATTAGTACAAGACTTGTTTATGAAGCCATCCTGGCTTCTTAATAGCTACAATGCCACACGCAGGCACACCCTCATCCCTCAGAGCGATGGCTAATAATTGATGCTCTGTTAGGAACAAAATGCACTGACCTATGGAGAAAAAATAACAGAGGCATGTACTCCACAACCTTAACTTAAATGCATTAATGCGGATGCAAGGATGATGGGAAGAGTAGAAGGGAAAAGGAAGGAAGAATAATTTACAGTTCTACAGGATACAGGCAGAAATTATGAGGGACATAAATAAAGTCAGAGATATTAATTACATCAACAAGCATGGGGGGCCCTTGTGCAGTGTACTCAGTTAAAGAACCAGCGTCATTTTTGTTATACCCTTTGGGCCAGATTTACTATAGGTTTGTGTGAGTGAAAATGTGTACAAACTTGATATCATCAGGAAATTAACATGTAGCGAACGGGCATGGTGCAGACGGTTGGTGATCGTTCCCTCTGGCTGGATGAAGTACAACGCTCCTGATTTTAAGCATGAGCCATGATGATACAGAAATATAGAAATTAATGACAAAAAAGATACTGTCAATATTTTACAGACACCCCTTCCCCCCAAAATTTCAGAACATGTTTTAGGGGAGCTCATGTATTATTGCCCCTGGTTTCCTCGTAGTTTGTAGTTTTTCAGGAGTGCTGTCCCAAGTACTGGGCAGGTAAATATGATTTCCACATACTCGGGATGCACTGAATGAAACAAACCAAGGTTTTTATGCAGTGGCTGCTTTCCCTCCAAACTCTCTATGGCAGAAACCATTAAAACTCGTAAAACCCTCATTGAAATACTCCCACCTCCATTGTATTTGCACAGTTGTCATCTATGCAATAATTCTTAGTTAATCACCTATAACAGGTACAACAATTACACGTGCAATATTTTAGAATGCACACGCAATTTAGCACTTTTCATTTGGGATGTTAGTAAATCCGGCCCTTTGTGCAGTATATTTCAACATTGTAAAAAATAATGGAACAAGTAGGTATTTGATTATCTGACAAAATGTCAGCTAGGAAAGAAATACCACCGCCTCAAAGTCATCTTTATTTATTATTTATTTATTCATCTTTGGCTTATTTTCTTGGGCACACAAATCTTCCTAATTGCTCTTGTGAGATGTATATTTTCTTTCAATGCTGAATGTAGGAGCAGAGAACCAGAGGTCAGGGCCTCAATTATTGAATGTAAATGTTAGAGGATAGTATATGCTGTGCAGCTGTGAGATGACCTCAGCCACTTCATACCTAAAAATATAAGCACACACACACTCGATTTGTTTTCGGGGGTGCACTTTTAAAACCTGACTTATATTAAAGGACAAAATATTATGTTCAGGGAGTCTCATAGTACGTGTGAAGCTAAGAACTCCCAATACATTAGAAGAAGGTATTAATCAATGCATTGTCTTCAATCAACAGGAATGGAGGTCTACAACCAATTTAGCAATACTTTTTTAGAGAAGTATAGAAAGTACTCTAATCAATATTGTCACAGAGTGAAAGTGGTTTTACTGCACATCACTTGGAATTGTTCAGTCTGGACACTGACAATTAACTTAAAAGGTTGATCGAATTTTGAATAGCAGATGGATGAATTCAAGTAAATGGACTGCGTTTATATAGCTTTTTCTAGCATTTGCACCTTACCACATGAAGTGGAATTTACTCAGCAAGCCACTAGCCTGCCATCAGGAGCAATTTGAAGCCTTAATCCAGACTTGTGACTGGTACAGTGATATGTTGTACAGTGATATAACTTGAGGACATCAGGTTTATAGGTTTTATATATATATATATATATATATATATATATATATATATATATATATATATATATATATATATATATATATATATATAAATGCACAAGATAAATCTAAAACGCAAGCTGTGGATTTCTAAAAAGCAAGCTGTGGTGATGTCATTCTGGAGGATCGGGATAATCAACAAAATGAATCACTGGACTAGCTGGCATAATCTGGAAGCGGGAAATTACCACCTTGAATGGTTACATGAACATATAATTAAAAATTAGAATTAGAGTTTGCAAGACATTATATCTTTTTGTGATTCCTATGTGATTACAGGTACATTAAAGGGCACAAATTATAGTACAAAAACTCGCATATATATTCAGCTAAATGTCCTACTAAAGACAAGAACTCCAATTCACACCTGCAGATACATTTAATCACACACATTATGTGCTGCTGATTTCGAGGTTGTGCAGCACAACAGCCTCCCATTCTAATCTCTAACACACACAATGAGAGCAGACAGACAATCTTTCTTCCCAGAAGGCATCACTTCTTTTGTCTGCTATTCTATGGGAGAGGTTGCTATGGCAATCAAGAGGTCAAGACAAGGCCCAAAAGGCCCTCTCCCGAGCAAATGAACAAGATAAACAAGAGTCTAAATGAATGCTGATTGAAGTGCCAGTGGTCTTTAGATCCACATACAATGGCAACAATGATATACACTGAGCTTTATGTGAGAGTGTGCATGTGTGTCATTAGGGCATGTGTATATGCAAACTGTTTCCTTTGTGGATCTGCTAAGTGCAGATACTGTAGGTTTAGATATATCAATGAAACTTTGATGTGACTAGGTTCCTATTATTAAAAGATTGACGCAAGTTCATTTTTTTTCTTTTGCTGTTTTTGCTGAATGAAAGGTCCACGTCTACATTATCAGTACGCTATATTTGCTTAAGCCGGAAGTTACATCTGTTCATTAACTACCACCGTCTTGCTTAATCATGTCTTTACCTGGCCAAATTTTTTTATTTTGTCATCATATGACTGTGATCCTGTGATACTAATACATATTGTGATGTTTCTTTTAGTTAGTCTTACATAGTCTGAACTCTCCTATCAGAGACATTTGGATAAACTAAAACGGAGAGAGAAGACAGAGTAAGAGTTGTTGTTAATCTTCAATATATTGACACTAAAGAGAACAGTTTGTACCCAAGCAGAGTGGGTGCCATTTCAGAAGCTGTAGGAGGACATATTTAAAATGAACATCTAATCTAACATTTCAAATGTCTTATTATTCTAAGTCTTATGTTCCTCCAGAACTCCACAATTCTTCTTAACAAGATTATATAGCCTTGACACTGCACTATTTGATACTTTTATATTAACAATTGATCAAATGTGTAATGTAAAAGGGGTCACTCATAGTGACAAACTCACATAGGACAATCACTGAACTCCTGTGTGAGCTTTATGGAGCTTGTATTGTATTTACTGCTTTGGTTTACTCTCACAGCTGTCATCAGCCTCATTTCCAGCTGCAGTAGGCAGCTGTTTTCAGCAAAAAAAGCTCAGATAAACTGCCAAGCACCAAGCCCCACACTGACAAACTTAGCAACTAGTGGATGACATAGTGGAACATTTAGCAACAAGCTAAAAGAAGAGTTGATATTAGACATTGGATATTTGCCAGGTGAACAATAACTTGACAAATCAATGGTAATATTCTAAGGCGAGAATATTTGGTGTTTCCAGCTTGTGTCACTGCCTTCAAAAAATCAATCAATTCAGGTTTAAACTGAGGAATAATTGAAAAGAACACTTTCAACTCATGACTTTGAATGTAATCATTAAGTATTTAATTATTCCTGCATGCATTATGCTGTACCACCATAATTTCATAATGCAGACATCACAGCAGCCAATCACAAATTTTGTCGTCCAACGTTGTAAACGCGTGATCATACACATGACTCAAGGACACGTTTACATTATACATACATATCACATTCTGTAACTGGTTATCATCCCTTTACCTTCATGAAAACAATTCAGAGAGAACAGAGGTGACAAACACAGAGTGATGGGAATTTTTGTCAATTTCTCACTGGTTAGTATGACTGCTAACATTATTGATCACCAGGTTATTAGAAAGTGTAGTAACAATACAGTATATTTCCAACTCTTGCAGGGATTTTGTTTTAGTCCATGTTTTCCTTGCAAACGAGGATCGATGTTGTAGGATACTGGGATACTGCTGACGTCATATTGGCAATTTGGTTAAATTGGTGAATAGCTCACACTGTAGGAGCAACAATGGAAATATCAAACATGTTTGAAAATTATTTCAGACTTAACTGAGGGAGTGGGATGATAATTACCAGGGGTGCTGTGAACTCATTTTGCATGAGCTACAACACACCCTAATGATGTTTATGCTATGCTGTCTCTTTAAATATTTTTTAGTTTCAGTTTTTGTAGAAAAATAAGACAAGTCTGGTGAAAATAGGTGCACCCTGTGTATTGCTTTTGGTCCATTCATCTCCTTGTCCTCAAGTCATATCCATGGGGGGCGGGGAGGGGAGATGGCAGCATGTATTCTTGTCTGCCACAATGTCTGTTGTAAGACTACCACTATATGGCACCAAAGTCAGAAAATGTTTTCATTTAACATAAAGTAATGTGATTTAATGTCACTTAAAGTGGTTTTAAAAATTGTCTAGAACTTCTAAATTGCATAGTCTTGGTCTTCTGCCTCATATTATTTACAGCTAGGGCAGACAATGTTGGAGAGACTGAACACCATGACTATCACTCCTGGAGGATAATCTACTTCTCCTGAACTCTACCATTCTGTACGAATAATCAAGGTACACTCACTTTTCAGAGCCTACTTTAAAGCCCACAGTGGATTAGGATTTGATCCATTGATCATCACCAAACAACAAATATAGGGTCATAAAATGCTGCTTGCATAACCTATACGGCCATAATTTGAGGGGAGAACAGTCCGAAAACAACACATTTGTAGTTCCTATTTTTGTCATGCATGTCAGGCCATCAAGCATATATTGAGATTTAATTTCAACTGTTGCATTTTCTGAAAGCCGTCAATAAGGTTTTATTGACAGCATAGTGTATGAGAAGCCTATTCGTGATTACATGGTTGATGCTGGGGGTGAAGGGCTGCTTCCTTGTCAATTATAACTCTATTGATGCGTGTGTAATTACCTCATAATATTTTGAGGCACATTTTGAACCTTAGCACAAACAACCTGCTGGTGTGACCGGAGGACAACAATGTCACATTTAAAACAAATGCCAGTCAAAAGAATTCCTGCTGATTGCTCAAATAGACATCATATAGGCAATATGTTATCTTCAATAAATTACATTAATTTACATTAATAGAGATCTCTCCACCTTTACTTCATATACACACACTACTGTCTATCTGAGGCTACAGGACACAAATCCACCACCTCCACACATGACAGCACTCCTATCCTCCAAAACTAACATTTATGCTTTCACAAGAGGCAATGTGTTTTGTTTTTGTTTTTTTATCAGACCAGGATGAATTGGGAATAAAAAGAAAATTAGTTTTCCAACTTCCAAAAATAACTTCAATAAACAATCAGAATCAGAATCTGATTGATCAGTTCCTCCAGGTTTTTGCGATGTCGCGATCGAAACTATTCACTAAATAGCGGTGAATTGTATTGATTGCACTTTTTTTTTGTATTGATTGCACTTTTTGGTATTGATTGCACTTTTTGTTATATGATATGTATGTGACATGTACTATGAGCTCTTATTTATTGCTGCTCTTGCTAGTTTGCATTGTCAGTTGTAGATCTGTATTTGATGCTCTGTTGATGCTTGTATGTAAGTCGCCTTGGATAAAAGCGTCTGACAAATGAGTAAATGTAAATGTAAAATTCAGCACTTCCAATTTTTACCAATCACTGAACTTTTTGAAAATTTGACTTATCTCAGCTGTTTCCAGCAAGTGTTTTTGTTTTTGTTGGCTAAGGAATTTTTTACAGACATTGGTCGAACCCTAAGGATAAATAATCATGACTTTGATGATTCCCTGACTTTTGCTATAGTGCCACCATGAAGTTGACTACAAAGTTTTAACTTATGCTGTGAATTATCTCAACATGTACAAGATGGGTTGGAACAAAATTAGGTTGAGATATGCATGGTGCTTTCCTCTAGTGCCATCATGGGCTTGACATCTTGGGTGGCTTTTTTTAAACTACTGAATGGATTGGTATAGATTTTGGTTAATTTGTGTTCCCCTTAATGACAAATTGTTATGGATTTGGTGATCCCTTAGCTTTCAACTAGTGCCATCATCAAGTCAACATTGCTTTTGTTGATCACCTGCAAAGCTAACAACATACCCATCAGCCTCAGCTTGCAACAAATGTTAACATGCTAATACGCTGTACTATCAATCATGGACATGGTGAAGCACGTCATCAGTGTGAGCATGTCAGCATGCTGATATGAACATTTAGATTAAATACACACCTTACTGAGCTGGTAGAATGACTCTCGACTCTAAGTCTTGTTAAAAGGTGAATTATTAGAAAGTTGTACATGTTTTGTGTAAGTAAATTTAGCTTGGTATCAATAACAGTTACAAAAAAGACAAAAGGAGACAGTATGTAAAATACAGTATATAAAATATACAATAGGGAAATGGAAATGCTAATCAAAGCAACAATGCTTTTGAAAACTTGCATTGGATTAGGTTGAATGAATGGGGTTTTAGAGATATTATTTCAAAGTGAAAAAGCCATGAAATCAATAGCTCCATCACATCAGCGAAGCGCCATAATGTCTATACAAAGACAGATAAATAGCACCACACACACAGAAACACACACACACACACACACACGGATCTTCCTTGCAACAGAACACCAAGCAGCATTTTGTGCCAAAGAAGATGCCCTTTTCAGGAAGACAGTGAACTAATTGACAGTGTTTGTACTGGTCATTTAGCTGACAGATAATCAACAACAATGTTTTTGTTTTTTCCCCCCAAATGATTCCACTTCAGAACAAGAAAGAAAAAGAGAGATACACCATCAGCAAATTGACGATCCATCAGTCTTATTCCCCACGGGAGTCTACTTCCCCCACTGCTGTTCAATTAACAGATTTGCAGGGTTGGATCAGGTCTACATCACCGCCATGTCGCTGCCTCCACACTTTTCATTACAAAGACTGACAAGAGCTCACAGATTAGCCTGAGTTTGATCAATACTCCTACAAGCCAATCATGCGCATGCACACATGCAAACCTGTAAACCTTCAATGTGGTTTGCCTTTTCCAAACCACGCATATGCATACACACAAAGATAAACATACAGAGTTGTGCTCAATACACACATTCAAAGATTACAGGTAAAAGAAAAACATGACACCCACAGAGAACATAGTGGATGTTTAGGATGGTAAAATCTGTTTGTATATATTTGAATGTACAGTATTTATGTTGTGTTGTCATGTGATGTCACAGTCCCTCTAAACACAATGATAGCTAATAACTCCTCTTCCCACACAGCGTGCAGAACACATGGAGTCCAAACAAATGCATGCAATTACAGGCCAGATGAACAGAATAGAGAAACAAGCCCTAAAAGCTGTATTGGAGTGGATGCTTACCAATTAAATAAAAAGCTCCTGTATTTCAACAGACAGATACAGAGAGTGAAAGAAAAGGACATGAGCAGTTGGATTATTTTTGTAACTTCACTGTTAATAGATTCATTTAACAATGAGAGTTCATTAACAAGTGAAAAATGATGTGAAGAAGAGAACATGTAAGATATTGGATATACAGTATGTGCTGACATCAGTCATATGTCTCTTTGTTTCTACCTCCTCCTCCTTTGGTCTTCCTGCAGAACTTCCCTGCTTCTTCTCTTGCTCTCTCCTCCTTTCCTTCCCTTCTCCCTTCCTTCTATATGCATCTCACCTCATATTACTTTTTGGTAAAAACAAAATAAAAAAAATAAAAACTTTTGGTTTTCCAATTCAGTGGTTCCAAGCATTTTTGGCTTGTGACCCGAAATCAATGTCTACTTCTGGACAGATATGGAAAACGCATACAGATTTTTAATTATCTTAAAAATAGCAGTACTAAAGTCTATAAATACTCTGTTTGAAGTAAAAGTTCTGCATTCAAAACTACTGCAGTAAAACCATATTATCATTCAAATATACTTAAAGTACTAAATCTAAAAGTACCATGGCCCATGCACTACTAATGTTGGTTGGTTATTACCTGGACAATATCCTACAGTAAGCTATAAGCAAAATATACTAAAATAAATGGTTGTGATCACCGATTTTAAAATGTCAGTGAACACAGAGATCTTTGTGTAAAGTTATACAAAGCTGTGTAAGCTCCTCCGTTTTAAATAAACGAACGAATTTTTTGACTATGTAACTAAAGTTATCAAAACCCTCGTGTTTAATCTTCAGTGGACAATTAAAAATACTTTGAGCACGGAAGATAACATACAAACAGAGGAAACGATCGCGCTTAAAGAAAAGAGTCTTACCACAATCCACCTGTTTCTGCATTGGAGCCTCATCGTTAGAGTCCAGGTTAAACCAGCCTAAATTTGACGACTTGTGAACTGTGGCGCAGCTTCCACCCCAAACCCCTCTACACACACACTGCACACACGGAGAGAGAGAGAGAGAGAGAGAGAGAGAGAGAGATAGGTTATGTTAAAGATGTTATCGACTGGTTAGTTAATACACGGGCTATGAACCGCGCTATATCACCACCCCTCATCAGTCTATCGATAACCTTTTTCGCCTGGTTCTGACATTTGAATTGAGCTCCTCAGTTAAAGTAAATACGGTTATCCACCTTTCCTCCCTCTACAACTCACCCTTGTTGATTATATTTCATCCCCTCTGGAAACCTATTTTTTTAATATCCTGTTTCATATAAAATAAATAGTAATCTCCAACCAAACACGAATAAATAATAAAATTGACTGTAGAGAGGGGGGACCTAAACAAAAGGGTATAAAGGAGCTGTAATGTTTGTTTATTTCTTTGAAAAGTAAAAAAAGGTAATGGATTACATTACTAAATACCTTTTTAAAGTAATGCCTTACTTTACTAGATTACTCCGCTAAAAGTACACTAGTTACATTAGGCTAGTTAGGCATTAGGCATAGGCTACCTCGTAACATCACCTGTGATGCACAATAACAATAAAAAGTTACACCTCATATATGCTCAGATCTTTCTCAAATGTTTTGCCAAGGAATTTTGTACAGACATTGGTTGTATAATCCTGACTTTGATGATTCCCTGACTTTTGCTATAGTGCCAAGTTTTAACTTATACTGTGAAATATTTCCACATGTACAAGATGGATTGGCACAAAATTAGGTTGAGATATGCATGGTGCTTTCTTCTAGTGCCATCATGGGCTTGACACCTTTGGAGTCTTTTTTTAAACTACTGAATGGATTGGTATATGTGATGCACAATAACAATAAGTTATACCTCATAAATGCTCAGATCAACACAAATCTTATTTTACAATGACGGTCTCTATTTTATTTTCTTCAACAACTACAAAACAACAAAGTTTTGAACATCAGCCCAACAAGAGAAAAGCAAGGCTACAGTACAGTAGTTTTATTGCTTAAAGCTTTAATTGGACATTCCATTGGAAACATTTATTTTTTAAATAATGAATTTAATACAACATAACCAAAAATAGGTTGTCCTTCCAACTAGTGCAAATATTAATTTGTTGAAAATAATATCAATAAAAAAATAAGACACTGGCTAATAGCAGATGATGGTGAGACTTCAAAGGGAAAACATAGCACATGAAATGTTTTTGAATGTAAATTGTGCATCTAACAGACCAAACCCACACAATAAACTTACTGTAGTAATTGCTTGCCGAATTATGGCTTTAAAGTAGATTTTTCCCTCCTACTGGACATGCTTATCAAAGAGTGGTTATACCTTATGAGCAGGAGTCTCTAATCGTTTTTCAGAAAACTTGTTACTCCTCCTCATCAGCACAAGACTGCACAGGCTAAAGAGCCTGCCACAGGTGCACTAGAGGGTATCGCTGTCCTTTCGCAAAACTGATGAAGTAATGAGAACACATCCACACATCGAAAAATGTCTTTGGCAAGCTCTGCCATTTCTGCGTCTTCATGAACTGCTCCTAAAGTCAAAAGTGAGGTCGGAAAAGTGTTACACAAACACAATGAAAAGGCGTTTGACTTATTTTGTCATTACTGAAGTTGTTACATTTCTGCATTACAGACAAAAGTAATTGAATTGCAGTAACGCATTACTCGTGAACGCAGATAAATCAGGGTCGTGGCTGTCACGTTACTTTGTAACGCGTTACCCCCAACACTGGTGGCCATAGGTCCAAAGGGCCCTGCTGGAACAGGCTATGAACTACAGATGTTCAGTGTTTCAGCACCACAAATTAACACCTGGGGTGCAGCATTTCTGGCAGCTTCCATTTACACACTGAAAGGTTGTGAAAGTGGTTTGGCTCTGGAGTGTGATCCTAACCCAATTCTGGTGATGTTTCTGGGACAAGGCTAAACAAGTGTTGCAAAGGGACGAGTGAGCTTTTCAATATAGGTCTGCAGTAACAATTTTACTTAATTGCTTAAAATGAACTCCTTCCAATCAAAATATGAACTTAGGGTCAATTTTTAATAATCTTTAGGTTGTAAATTTTAAGAATTATGCACAGTCGCTTTAAGCAAGACAAGAACAGGAACACTTGATAAGAGATCAGAGGTTTGCATGGATGCAGACCATTGTAGCCAACAGGGTTTGGGTCAATAAACTATCATGAGGTGATCGGTTGCCTGAAAGCCAACATGACAGTGTGAACACGTTTTAAAGGACACCACTGTTGCACAAGGAGGGCAATCATCAATGAGATGGGTGGCATGACAAGTCTTCTCCTTTTGATGTAGGTTGGTGAATAGTCATAGTTTACATGTCTGCTCCTCATTCTAACTATGCCTTCAGATTATATTCATGTAAATAGGCTATTTTAAAGTGATACTTTGCGATTCTTATCCAATACACTTTTTGTTAAATTCGGCGAATATTTCCACATGGGTCGGTAGCTCTCTGTGTTTTGTGTGCTCTGAAAAAAAAATCCGGTTTTCCTACACAGCCCCTAGGTCTGTAAATTGAGCACAAACAAAGCTGCTCGGAGTGAGCACCAGGTGGCGGCGGTGCGCTCAAAGCAGAGGGAGAGAGAACGTAAACACACAACATTCTTACAGGACTCTAGCTGTGAAGATGACTGAGAAACAGCCGAAGAGGGCGATTTTTGAGGAATAGTGAAACAAGTTATCTGACCAGGCGAGGGGAAGGCCTGTGTTAATATTTATGAAGTGTTTCAATCCTGGTTAACCAGATTTGAAAGAAATGAAAACCGATGCTGAGGTTGCTCCGTTTCTGTTGGACAGGTGAGTATAGGCTAACGTTAGCTTTGCTGTTCCACATAAAAGACAGGCTCAGTATTATTGTCTTGTCTGTCTGTTATCATGTTTGTGATGATCCCAGCGTGTTAGCTTTGTTTTGCGGCTCAGTATGTGTGCGGTAGAGGAGAAATAAGACGGCACATGTGTGTGAACGGGTGCCCCGGAGAATAGAGAGAAGCAGGTCAGCAATAAGGCTTGTTCAGCAGTAAATCTACAGTAGAGATTACAGTGGCCGGTGAATAAAGAATGCAGCTTCTTGGGACCGAAGAGGAGCTCCCGTGTGTTGCTGCCAACTGTTGAATAAAGAGTAAAGGAGGTTAGTTGGCATTGACTGGGCCCTGGAGAAAACTACTCTCCCCTGTGGTTCTAAACTCTTATCAGTCACTGTATTTAAACTATTTTAAATAACTAGCTAGTTTTTTACTCTGTTGTGTTTTGGATGCTGCGTTTGTGTGCTTACATTTGTTTTATGTTTGTTCACTAACTGTAACTATTGAAGTTCCTGTGGACAATCCCACCGATAAAGTAGACCCTCTGTCTTAGATTTAGGCTTAGAAAAGTATTTTTGCTTCAATATATATTTAAATATTGACAGGCTTGTTGTCACACCTTCTGCAGTACTGCTAAAACATGCCCTCTTATTGAGGCTAACATGCTCTGGGACAGCAGACGCTTTAGGACTGATTACCATGGAAACACGCATTCAAAACACTGTATATAAAAAGTTCAAAAGTGTAGGGGGGTGTTCCGAAGGAGCAGTGAGGGGAGGGGAATGTTTGTTTGGCAGTTGGACTCAAAAATTAACCAACTCTCTGCAGAATCATGTAACCGCGCTCAACTACACTTCACTGTAGCTGGCTGGTTCAGTCAACCCCTCGACTCTGCGTTGTGTATTTGAAAAAATGAGGACGAGGCGTTTATCTCTCGATGCGGCCGTTTATTTGGACAGGAACAGAATATGTACTGGTCAGTCATACAGTTGGCTCGCTTTAGACAGCTCACACACAGAACACTGTAAAAGAACGGTAAGTTGTGTTAGCACGGATGCTAGCTAGTTTAGAAGATGCATTTTGTCGTTACTTAAACACTTTAAGCACTTTAAAAGTACCATAATCGACTCATAACTTGTCTTATAAACCTTTCCATGAGTTACAGTGCACATGTGTTCATGTAGTTCATATTTACAGGCATAATACACAACATTTGTACACAGTGCTGCCTTTAGCAACTCACCTTGGTCTCTGGTGAACTAACAAGATTAAAGGCGCGTCAGTAGTATTTACCTACTATGTCTGAGAGAGGGCGCCCTCGAGCCAATTATTCCCCCACAGATACATGGATAATAAATGAATGACTTAGAGCAAGTGGAATAATATATTACATAAACGCTGTTACACATAGTGTCCCTTTAATGTTGAGTTAATACATCAGACCTGTTTTTATTATAGAAGACACATTGTGTTTTAAAATATTTATTATGTATTCTGGGGCCAGTCTGACTTTATGCAATAACATTTTAAAACCAATTTCAAAGTGTATAAGACTCTGACTTAAAAAAACACTAGGTCTTTTATTTGACGTGGATGTGACTCCAATACTATCAGCTATTGTCTTCCTTAGGTAAAGGTAAAGAGGCCAACAAACACTTGCTATTTTTGATGAAAGTCATTATCTCCTGATTTGATAACCTGTTTAATATCAGGACAATATTCCCAGTCCGTAGCTCTCAAGTGTGAATACAAAACACAACATTAATATTATGGTCTGTTAAGTAGAAAAGATCGCTTGAAAATATACATTCTTATTTATATTAAATTATAATTTGGCAACAAATAAAATTTGGAGATAATGCTGTGATGTTTCATGATTCACTGCCTTCAGTGACTGCAGTAAGATAATAAAGCAATAGTCAACTTGGGACCAGCTCATCACCTACCTCTAAACTGATTATGAATGGATGAAATAAAAATAGCACAATCAATGTATCCAAAAGTAATAGAGTCAAAGTAATTATTTTTCATTCTGCTCAAGTAAGAGTAAAAGTACTGTGCATTAAAACTACTCTGACATGTACAATTTACTCAAAAATTTTACTTGAGTATGTGTAATGGAGTAAATGTAACTTCTTACTACCCACCTCTATCTGGAAGATTTTCTCTTTCAGGTATGACAGTGAGCACAGTGGTGGATCTGCAGAAGAGAATCATTGGAGGTTAAGAATGTGGACAAAAAGAGCATCTGTACCATGTGATACGGATATATAATCATGGGACCGATGACTTCCTGTGTGGTGGTTCACTGATCAGAGACCAGTGGGTTCTGACTACTTAAAAACTATTAACAATATATATTTTTAAGTCCTGAAGCAGCCATGAGTAATGATTTGATATAAAACTGTAGCATTTTCAAAATGAAGATAACATTGTTTATGTTCATGTTCAGTCTCATTACTGACCTATAATATTAACATGTTATGTATTTATATTATTTCAGTGATGTTCTTCTTTGACCTCTACTTATTTGCAGGACTTTGACTGTATATTTAGGTTTTCATCCACATCAAGGAATACCCCTTAAGCCAATGATAAAAAAGCAAAACATGAGATCTTTACAGACAACAATTCCATGACATCATGCTACTGAAGCCGCCTAAGCCTATAACTCAGATTCAGCCTGTAAAGTTCCTGATGTTGTAATCCCCTTACAATGTGAGTTGTGATCTTTCCCTTTTAATACGTTTAAAAGCGTAACTCTTGAGGAACTCAAAATGAGAAAATTTCTTTTAAATGTAAAGTAATTTGTGTTGAAAGTAGTTTTTGAGTCATTTTCAAGACTTAAAAAAGGGACATTAATTTTTATTATTGTCTTTCAGAGTTGCTACAGTTCAGATTGCATGTTATGCAGCCACAACTGCAGGCCCTAATAATGAAAGATGTGAGACCAATCTTGTTAATTAATTGTCTATGTTTATCACAGTTAGTGTTCTTATTTTGTTGTTATTTTGGTAACATTGCTATCAATTTACATTTTTATTATTTTGTTTTGTCATTTCCTATTTATTTTATTTATGCATATGAATATTAAAACATAAGTCTGTCAGTCCACTTTCTTTTCAAGCTCAACTCAGCACACTTAAAGATGTTTAGAAAACCAATTTTTAGTAAAGAAGATTCTTCAAAGAGCCCTGCGATGGACTGGTGACCTGTCGAAGGTGTCAGCTGGGATTGGCTCCAGCCCCCCCACAACCCTGTACGCAGGATAAGCGGATGGATGGATGAAGATTCTTCAAAGATGTTTGGATGCATTTTATAAAAGTGTAAATAATTTGATTCCAGTGGTAGGGTACAGCAGAATTTTGTTAATCGGTTGGTGGAATAACCTTCTATTCTCATCTAGTACCGGGTGGAGCAGATAATCTTCAATGTGCAAATACCAATGTTGTTGACTGTCAGAGCCTCAGCTTCAGAAACCCATCAAGATTGTATGAACACTGGTTCTGTGGACAAACTCCTGGAGTGGATATATGTCCAGTGAGTATAGGCACGGCTAACTTTATATATTTTGTACACTGAAGGTTTTCCACTTTAATAATAAACATATTTTAATCAATGATGCAAAAGCCTGTATCAAACAATATATACATCTCTCTCACAAGCGTGATTCTGGCAGAGGAGTAGTGTACAATGACCAGATTCACATTGTCATTGCTTTCACTGGTGATCCTCACTATGCTTGTACTGCAGCACCTTGATTGATGGATGTAAATACAAGGACTGGATCAAAATACTAATGCCATTTTTTTTTTGACAAAGTAAAGGCAGATCTAGTGTTTAGTTAACTGTTAAATGTCCTGTCTTTCCCGGATTTCTCTGAATTTGCAGTTCAAGTTGTTTATAATTAATTGGTTCATGTTAAGTGTTTAACTTTTATTTGTAAAGCCCTTTAAGACAAAAAAATCAATGTGATTCTACAACATGACTGTAGTTTTATACACTTGTGTCACACATTTTTACAGATCTTGTGTTTATACTATTATTATTAAGAAATGTAAAAAGGTTTAACAAATCAAAATTTGTAAAAACAATCATTTCCCACATTTGCCCATATGTAAATATAACAGCTTGTAAGATATCTACAAGCAACAATAGATAAGTAAGAGCTATTACATACAGCATCAATGAGACAAATATCTGAGGGAAGCAATAAGAGTTAAATAGTGCAATCAAGACGAGCAAATTGTAAGGAGATAGAAAAAGAAGAGCATAGGTTAGAGGTTAGGGGTTAGAGGAAGAATTAATTTTCATACATAAGTAAAAGTACCGATACCACACTAAAATGTTACTTGAGTAGCATGTAGTAAAATACTACAAGTAAAAGCTAAAAAAGTGCCTGGGTTTAATACTTAAGTATCAAAAGTAAAATGTACCAACACATTCAAATCAATTGATCTTTCAAAAAGCAACCAATCTTTTTTAATTCACTCAAGTCTGGTCTGTATACAGCATTGAAAGTTACAATTAATAAAAATGAGGAAAATTGAGTCGCAATTTTATTTTCTGTACTGTGCAGGGGATTGGCCTGCGTTATTGCTCTGCTGTTGTGGTAGTATCGCCTTCAGACCATCTGACGGACATAACACCATGTGGGACTGTATGTTAGGATGAGACAAGTAGGTGGAAACTGAAACTGAAAACATTTGTGTTTTTTTCTCTCTAGCACTCATTGGTCAGACATTGTCTTTTAAGCAACCAAAAACACAGACAGACCAAGAGCTGCACTGCCCAGCTAGGTTAGCAGGACCTAAAGCTAGTACAATAACTTACTGTTAACATTACTGTTGATGAAGTTGATTAACGTAAAGTTGATTCGTGTAGAATCCGTATTCTCAATTATACAGTTGGGGCCTTTACAAAACTAGACTTTCACTCTCTCCACTCCAGTGAGCCAGCATACACAGAGTGTCCTCTGGTTAGAGTCACCCTTAAAAGCCAATTTGATGGCATTCCATCAGGCATAATGCTTTTTAGAAAGACAGGCAGACATACACCTACTTCCGTCTCCCTTCCTAATCCAGCCAGGTCACCAGTTAAAAAATGTTACATCCTCAAAATAATAATAACAGACAAGCCTTGTTTTAGAAAGAAATTGTGTCTTTTCCACATGTTATATCATGTTGCAAACAATTTGTAAATGAAGTTGATTGAAAAAAAAAAGTTTGATTTCTCAAAAAATAGGCATTTGATGGATTTGGGCCTCCTGCAAGAATATTTTCATATTTTTGTTTTAACTATGTGTGCTCTGTAGATTCAGCAAGCACCCCTAACTTCAGATAACTGTGTAAATGACCTGTGAAAACATAATGAGTAACTTTTGTGCGGAATTTAGCACGTGTTCATATGATTTCTTAATTAGCATAATTAAACCCCACTTAATACCACAATGAATGTCAATTTCTAAAAATTACACCGAAGAGTAAAAAAAACACTGGGACACTGGGCTTTATCATGTAAGTGTGTTTTGTATTTTGACACACCCAAACAAGTTATGATATATTGTGGCCCTGGTCTTGGTCAGTTTAAAACAAATGGAAAACCATTCATTCAGTCCATAAGAGAGCTCCATCACTGTGGTGCTACTGATTAGAGGTCATGGTCATGGAGATTTTTTTTTGGGTGGGGGGGTTACACAGATACTCTAATAGGTTCTCGTTAGTGTATTCTGTCAAAAGGGGAATTTTTCCAACAATTTGGAGATTATTGGCGAGTATTTGCCACTTGCTTTTGAAATAGGTAGAGTTAGATAGACCCATAGAGTGATTTACACTCTATGGGTCTATCACAATTTTAGGAAAACATATAGTTATTTCTCCTGAAGCAGAATGATTTAATCCAGTGGTAAAATGGAAGTTTGCAGTGAAATGCAGAAAAGTGAATCTGGTATTATTTTTTTTTTGTCAAAATCAAAGCTGTACTTTTACATGAAATGAAACTCATTCCAGAAGAAGGGTCTGGCTGCGGACTGTAGCACCGCTCATCCTTCTTGCATTAGGGGAAGCAGCAACATTAGTGACCAGTCACAGTGTGACCAGTCCAGACAACACTCAGGAGTGATGTCACTCCTACAAGGCACACATAATTTTAAAATGAGACAATAATTATCTGCCTCTCAGTGAAGTAGTTACAGCTCTAGACTAATGCAAGACTAAAATTTTGATTTGTGTTTTTTTATTATTCAAATTCTTTAATATGAAATATATATGGCTGTTTGAAAGAGTTTGACTCCTCATCCTGACTTGCACATTAGAGGTTTTTGGTAAAAAGATACCACAGAAAACAGCCAGTCACCTTCACAGCAGAAGTGTAGACACAGAAGTGTTGACAAAAAGATAACTTTTTTACATCATATGCATGTACAAACCGAGACTGAAGTCCTGCTTTGGAATATCCATAAAGGAAAGTTGATCATTTTAACAGCATTAGCAGTGGCATTGGGAATATTGCTGGATCAGTGTGTCTGTCTGAGTTGTGGCACTAACAAGTTTCACATTTGCACGAGCAGGGGACACAAGCAAGCAGAGTATAACACACAAGACAGAGCATGACAAGCTACAAAGACTGAGGGAAACACAGGCAATATAGACACAGGGTCACTGAGCTTGGAGGGAATACACAGGTGAGAGACATGAGGGACTAATCAAGCACAGTAGACACACAGGCAGGCAGAGAGAAAGCAGGGGAAACAGACAGGACCAAAACTAAATGCAGAATACAAAATGAACATCAAATAGCCAAATACTAAACACAAAGGGAAAAAGGCAAAGGAGCATCATCTTATTGTCTAATGGGTCAAGCACGGATAACAACACAGATAACACTCTCCTGCCGAACTCAGATCTTTGTCATGAATATCAAACTTTTTTTATCAGAGCAGCTTCATCGGATTAATGAAATCATTCATGGCACTGACTATTGTTGTTTTAGGAGGTATGCTAAATAAAGGCAGCTCCCCTCCATGTTCTTAATTTTTTTAAAAGGATTTGTATCATCCATTTAACAAATACTATATTGGTGAGGCCAGTGGTGTGTGATTTGAAAGTACAACCCGTATTAAAACACAAAGTTGCAGGTATTGCGTGTATGTAGGTTTAGCCATACAGCCCACTCGCCCACAGTGTGAATAGACTGACAGGACCATATTGTACGCTTGCAAAAGATATAGATATGAAAAGATATAATCAAATATTTACAAAAATGTAAGGGGTGTACTCACTTTTGAAATACTGTATATCACATAATGTAATGAGTATACCAGACATTTTCAACTCATCATTATACAGTTATTTAGCACCAGTTTTTTATTATTCAAATTCTTTTACATGAAATATATATGGCTGTTTCAAAGAGTTTGACTCCTCATCCTGACTTGCAGATTACAGTTTTTGGTAAAAAGAGTTTGACTCCTCATCCTGACTTGCAGATACAGAAAACAGCCAGTCACCTTCACAGCAGAAGTGTTGTGAAAAAGATAACTTTTTTTACATCATGCACACATGTTTTGCATTGCAGTTTTTTTTATTTAATTTGCCACAAAAACACATGCCAATCCAGTACATAAATGAAATACATTCATAAAAATGACATATAAGGGTAAAAAGGTAAAAAGGGTGAGTTTAATCTCTTTTGTCAGGGTGAACTCAGCGCTGGGTTGTATGATAAGCGCAACGGAGACAGCAAATGTGTCAAAAAGAGAGAAAAAGGGAAAAGAAATCTATGAGAATAAGAATTAAGAAGAAAAAAATGTCGGCACAAGAGGCAGAGCTGTTAAGGTCAGTGGAGGGCAGTGTGCAGGGCTGGGTAGGTAATCATAATGTTTATAGATAGAATTAGAAAATGGATTCTTTTTAGTGGTATTTATTACTGATGTTCTTCTCATGCAAATGTAACTGTACAATTAGTAAAAGCAGAGCGGGGGCCCGCACAGAGGAAGCTAGGGATAGGGCTACTCAGACCTGAAGATGAGGGATTTGATTTTTATGCACACACATACACACACTGCTGTTTTTATGGGAATGAATTGAAGTTTTTGAGTATATTTAAGTATTTTGGCACTCTGGCTGACTCAGGCTTGCCTGATCTGGTCTTGTTGAGTGCAGAGTTGCCTTGCTTATACACACTGAAGAGGCAGGTGTCATCCTGAAGTTTCTTAAAGGTCTTCAGCATAACCTGATTGACTGTATACAGCAAAAACACTATGTATTAAAATAACTGCAAAAAATATTTCTGCACGCACCCAAAGGACGCTTCCATAAAAGGCCTCTCTGTCTCAAAGTCCAAGGCTGAATTTCAGTCCCAGTACACCCCTGGTCATTAGCTACACCTATGTTTGAGAAGTCAAAATGTTTGCGATGTAAAAGTTCTTATCTCAAAGTTAAATCAAAACCTCTCTGAAATTACTGACTTATGAGTTTGAAAAAGGTTGTATTTATTGCAGGGCTGTTGTAAAAAGACTTTTCGCAGTATGACTGAATAGTTCTTTCTCTCCCAACTGTACCACTCAACCAAATTCTTTCATTCGTTATTGTTCCAATGATCAAAATTATTTATTTTCTTATAAAACAATTAGTAACACGACATTAGTTTAATTATTTTGTTTCTATATTTCTCAAATACACTTAGCAAGACCTTGTGTTGACTCTCTGGATATACAAAGGACTGATACAATTTTCTGACTTTCATCTTTAAGGTTGTTGGCACTATTCAATCCAGGTTGAGTAAACAAGAAAGGATATAGGGACATTTTAAAGATCTATGTTCTATCAATTCAATTCAAATTAGCTTTATTGGCGTGAATGAATCTATCTATCTATCCATCTATGAATCTGTCTATACAGTTCTTTCTCTTCTCACTTCTGCTGTGAGGGTGACCTGCTGTTTTTACTTGGTCTTCCTTCTTTGATTAAGGTGAAATCTCTATCTTCTATCTGCAAGTCAGGATGAAGAGTCAAAGTAGCACAAGCATAACTTTAACTGTAAATACTATGCACCAATATACTGATTCCTGTATATTGCAATCAATTCTAATACAGCCTTTTATGATGTCTTCTTCTAATATAGGTTAGATTAGATTAGACTTTATTGTCCACCTTAGTGGAAATTTGTCTTTGACTTGTCCAAATCATATAAATACAACCATGACACCACTGTTATCACACATTAAACATACAACACAGTTAACTGTAATAATATACTAGCTGGCTATTGAAATGCTTGTTCTGAATGTTTCAGTATGACAACACTGTTATGTACAACAGGTTTATGACATATAACATGCACCTTTAGAGAGCAGAGGTTCTACTGCAGAGGTTTTCAATGAGTGATCCAAGCATCTAAAAACTAATTGATTGATACAGGGAATATGCAAATATGTGATTTTAAGTTAAATAAATTATGTGATAATGTTATTGTGTGGACAGCTTTCAGCAACCTTAATTAAGTCCAATTATATACAGTTTCAACTGTATTTAGTATGTGGAGAAGAAACAGGCAAAGAATGAAGCCCCAATTATTTGCAACCTTTATTCAACTTGTGAAGCTTTGTGAATATTTTTTTAAAGTTGGTCTTGACACTGTCAGAGAGGTGTTTATTAATCTCTTTTAGTAAATATATATTCACATTGTGCCAGTTTAAATAGGTTTCTACGTGTAATTCAAAATAATGTCAAATGAGTGGCTGTATGTGTTTTGACATTTAATTATATAAATATTCACTTTTGCAAACCAAGTGTCCTGAAAACCAAGGGTGCCAAATGCAGAGTTCACTTACATGACTCAGTAGGCAGAGATAGATAGGGTCCTGCTGTAACAGGCTATGAAATGTAGATGTTCAGTGTTTCAGCACCACAAATGAACTCTTGGAGTGCAGATTTTCTGCCAGTGTCCATGTACACACTGAAAGGTTGTGAAAGTGGTTTGCTTTAAAGGGTGATCCTAACAGGATTCTGGTGATGTTTCTGGGGCAAAGCTGAAGAAGTTTTCCAAAGGAATGTGTTTGTGAGTTTTTAAATATAGGTCCACAGATCAGGTATCCAGTAACAATTTCACTTCACAATTGCTTTAGATTCATTTATTTCATTTATTTTTTTTATTTTTATATATGAACACAAGGTCAACTTTTAATAATTTTGTTTAGATTTAAACATTATATGTTAATGCTCCATATTTGTATAGCGCCCTTCTAGTCTTTTCGACCACTCAAAGCACTTTTACACTACATCTGGATTCACACACTGAGCCTAAGTACTCAAACAGAAACTAACATGCAAACACTGGCGGAACAGCCACCAGGGGCATTTCGGGGTTCAGTATCTTGCCCAAGGACACTTCGACATGTAGCCCAGAGCCTAGGAATTGAACCAAAGACCTTCCGATCAATGGGCAACCTGCTCTACCTCCTGAGCCACAGTCGCAATGGCACAGCTACAGTATATGCATTTGCTTAATGCAAGACAAGACCAGGAACACTTAATAAGAGATCAGAAGTTTCCATGAGTAAATACATTTGTGGCCAATGGGATATGGGTTGATTACTCTCATGAAGTGATTGGTTGGCTGAATGCCAACATGACAGTATGAACAGATATAAAGAGGCACTGCTGTTGCTCCAGGAGGGCAGTCATTAAGATGGGTGGCATGACAAGTCTTCTCCTTTTGATGTGGGTTGGTGAGTAGTCAAGTATTGTTTACACGTCTGGTCTTTTTTTGAAACATGTTTTGCATACTTTTAAAACTATATTTATGTAAATAGTGCATTTTTACAATCCAGCATGTAATCCAGCAGACCTGCTTTTATTACACTGTTGCTATTAGACCTATAGGGTGTTAAGATATTATTTATTCTGGGGTCAGATATTTAAAAGTATGCAATAACAATTTAAAGTCAATTTCAGTGTAAAGAACACTGATGATGACACTGTGACTGGTGTGAGAATGAAAAAGTTGTCGTTGTTCTCCACAATAACCACTGTTGCTTACTGTAACTGTAACTTATAGTCGCCTGGAGGCAGAGGTGGGTACAGTTGCCAAAAAACTGTTCTCAGGTAAAAGTTACTTACTTTACTGTTACTTTACAAAAACAAGTACTCAAGTAGAAGTGAAAGTGGTCATCAAAATAAGTCTGTTTGTAGTCTTTTAAGTTTTCCAATAAGGGGGGGGAAATAAATACACATTTTTTTCATGTTATCTCCTATTTTAAATGACGATCTGGCAGCAAATCAAATTAGGAGATAATGCTGTGCTCAGTTACATAAGTACATGTAAAGGAGTAAATGTAACATGTTACTACTATTACTACTCACCTCTACCTGGAGGACTTTCTCTTTCAGGTGTGACAGTGAGCACAGTGGTGAATCTGCAGAAGAGAATCATTGGAGGAAAAGAATGTGATGAAAATGAGCGACTGTACCACGTGAAGCTGATTGTAAATAATGGCCAACATGCCTTCCTGTGTGGTGGCTCACTGATCAGTGACCAGTGGATTCTGACTGTGGCTCACTGCAATAAAACGTGAGAAAGTTAAATATATTTTTCACTGATAAATTAAATCTTGTAGTAGTGTCCTGTAGTAGTGATCAGTAATGATTTAATGCAAAACTATAGCATTTACAAAATCAAGATAGCATTGCTTATGTTTATGTTCAGTAATTACTGACCAATAACATTAAAATATGTATTTTACAGTACAGTATTTCAGTGATGTTCTTTGACCTCTTTTTATTTACAGGACCATGACTGCATTATTTTTTTTGCATCCACATCAAGGAGTACACCATGAGGAAATGATAATCACAGCAAAACCTGAGATTTTTAAGGACAACAAGGGCAAAGACCATGACATCATGCTGCTGAAGCTGCCTAAGCCTGTAACCCAGATTCAACCTGTAAAACTTCCTGAATGTAGATGTCCTCTTAAAATGTGAGTTTTGATTTCCTTTCCCCTTTAATAGATCTTTTTTTAAATGTAAAGTAATTTGTGTTGAAAGTTGTTTCTGTTTTGAGTAATTTTCTAGATTTAAAAAAAGGTTTTTTGTTATTATTGTCTTTCAGAGGTACCAAAGTTCAGGTTGCAGGTTATGCAGCCACAACTACAGGCCCTAATAATAAAAGAGGTGAGACAAACCTTGCTTATTTTAGAATAACAATTATCTCTGTTCATCACTGTTAGTGTTCTTATTTTTGCTGGTATGTTTAGTAACATTGCTGACACATATTTGTGTTGAACCATTTTTGTAAAGAAGATAAACAAAATACATCAAAGATGCTGCTTGATTCTTAAACATTATTCAAAGGTGTTTAGATGCATTTTATAAAAGTATCAATCTGATTCCAATAATAGGATTTGTTCATTTTTTGGTGGAATATTCGTCTGTGTACAAGTGTACATTTGTAGTAAAAAACAAACAAACATAATTTCTATTCTCATCTAGTAAATGATGTATCAGAAACTCTCCAGTGTGCAAACATCCAGACTGTTGACTGTCAAGAGCTCAGAAACACTTTGCAGTTGAAATACACAGATAAGTACAAGGAAAAAGAATACCAACACTGGTTCTGCGGTCAAACTCCCAAAGTGGATACAAGTTCTGTGAGTAGGCATGACTCCTAACCTCATATCTACAGTCACTACACATTTTACCACTTGAAAATAAATAAATGTTTCAATAAATTTTATGTATATATGGCTCTCTCACAGGGTGACTCTGGTGGAGGAGTGGTGTACAAAGGCAGGATTTACGGTGTCATTGCATTCACTGGTAATCATGCCTATGGCGCCACTGAAGCAGCTGGATTCATGGACGTCTGTAAATACGAGAAATGGATTAGAAACATTACTGGCATTAAAAAGTCTTTTGGAAAGGCACGTCTAAATGCCATACCATGTCTGGGGTTCTAAAATCTGTAGTTGATACAATTGATTGGTTTTAAATGTTCAGCTATTACTTGTAAAGCCCTTTACGGCTAACAGTAAATGTAATTCTATAACATCTCTGTAGTTTTATGAAGTAATGTCTGAGTCACAAATGTTTACAGACTCTTGCGTTGGTTTAAAATCTCAATGTTTAGCAAATAAAAATCTGTAAAAACACAATCATACATTAAGAGTTTGTTCATTGTTTTGCTTTTAGTGTCTCAGAAAACAATATATTGTACATTAGCAAGTTGTTGCACAGTTTAAATCTTAACTAATCAATATCTTTAAACCTGCAACAACAAATTTAAGTTGTGGACACATCAATGACATATCACCTTTTACGTTGATATGGCAAACTGTTAGTAAATGGTTGATTATTTACATTTCTTATTATTTCCAAAACCAGCAGTAACACGTTTCCACTTATTCCTTTACCTGACGGTTTTTTATCCAAAGCGACTTACAATTGCTATATATGTTAGAGGTTGCACGCCTCTGGAGCAACTATAGTGTCTTGCTCAGGGACACACTAGTGGATCTGTTAGTGAGGAATTGAACCTGGATTGTTGACACCAAAGGCACGTGTCTTATTCAATGTGCCAAAACCACCCCAGATTATTAATTTGGAGTGATGTTTTATCCAGTCAGTATCAGTCACCAGTCAGTATCTGGTGTGACCACAATTTGCCTCACGCAATACAACACATCTTCTTCACGTAGAGTTGAAAGGTTGAGCAAACCCCTCACCCACACGACGCCATACACGCTGTCTGCCATCTGCCCTGTACAGTGAAAACCAGGATTCATCTGTGAAGAGAACACCTCTCCAAAGTGCCAGACGCCATCGAATGTGAGCATTTGCCCATTCAAATCAGTTACAACAACAAATTGCAGTCAAGTCGAGACCCTGATGAGGATGACGAGCATGCAAATGAGCTTCCCTGAGATGGTTCCTGACAGTTTGTGCAGAAGTGATTTTTTATAATTTTGTACAGTGTAGTAATGAAAAATTTCTGATAAGAGTATTTATAAAGAATTGAACCAAGTAGAAGTTTTAATAAGAGTTTAAGAGTGTAAAAATGAAAAAAATATATATAAGATATGAGGAATGCCATCACATTTATGAGTTTTCTCATTACTGTGGGCTGCATTATAACTAACTAACTCCTAATCTAACATGCACTTTCTTTGCTCTTCTATCCCCTTACAATTATCTTGTATTGATTGCACTTTTTAGTTAACTCTCACTTCCTTCCCTATTTACTCCATTGATGTGATGTGTACCATGAGCTCTTAATAGTATTTATTGCTGCTCTGACTAGTATGTATGGTCAGTTGTCGCTCTGTATTTGATGCTCTGTTGATTATTTTATGTTGTTACTCAAATGTAAGTAGTTTTAGATAAAAGCGTCTGCCAAATGAGTAAATGTGTACGTAAATGTAAAATTTGCAGCAGTATTTGACGACATTCCATCTGGCAGGATAATGCTTTTTAGAAATACAGGCAGACATAAACCTACAGGTGAAACTCGAAAAATTTGAATCTCGTGCAAAAGTTTACTTATTTCAGTAATTCAACTTAAAAGGTGAAACTAATATATTATTATTATTGCGTACAGCTTATGAAAACCCCAAATTCAAAATCTCAGAAAATTAGAATATTACATGAAATCAATAAAAAAAGGATTTTAAATACAGAAGCCCTCTGAAAAGTATAATCATGCATTTGTACTCAGTACCTGGTTTGGGCCCCTTTTGCATGAATTACTGCCTCAATGTGGCATGGCATGGATGCTATCAGCCTGTGGCACTGCTCAGGTGTTATGGAAGACCAGGATGCTTCCATACTATAGCGACCTTCAGCTCTTCTGCATTGTTCGGTCTAATGTCTTTCATCTTTCTCTTGGCAATGCCTCATAGATTCTCTATGGAGTTCAGGTAAGGTGAGTTTGCTGGCCAATCAAGCACAGTAATCCCATGGTCATTTAACCAGTTTTTGGTTCTTTTGGCAGTGTGGGCAGCTGCCAAGTCCTGCTGAAAAATGAAGTCAGCATCTCCATAAAGCTTCCGTCTGCTGAAGGAAGCATAAAGTGCTCTAAAATGTCCTGGTAGACGCCTGTGCTGACTCTGGTCTTAATAAAGCCCAGTGGACCAACACCAGCAATTGACATGGCTCCCCAAACCAACACAGACTGTGGAAACTTCACACTGGACTTCAAGCATCTTGGATTGTGTGCCTTTCCGTTCTTCCTCCAGACTCTGGGACCTCGGCTTTCAAATGAGATGCAAAATTTGCTCTCATCAGAAAAGAGGACTTTGGACCACTGAGAGCAGACCAGTTCTTTTTTTCTTTAGCCCAGGTAAGACGCTTCTGACGTTGTTTGTTGTTCAGGAGCAGCTTGACAAGAGGAATACAACATTTGAAACCCATGTCCAGGACCCGTCTGTGTGTGGTGGCTCTCGATGCAGTAACTCCACTCCTTGTGAAGCTCCCCCACACATTTGAATGGCCTTTACCTGACAGTCCTCTCCAGCCTACAGTCATCCCTGCTGCGTGTGCACCTTTTTCTTCCACTTTTCCCTTCCACTTAACTTTCTATTAATGTGCCTTGATACAGCACTTTGAGAACATCCAGCTTCTTTTGCAATTACCTTTTGAGGCTTTCCCTCCTTGTGGAGGGTGTCAATGATGGTTTTCTGCACAACTGTCAGGTCAGCAGTCTTCCCCATGATTGTGACTACCACTGAACCAGACTGAGAGACCAATTAAAGGCTCAGGAACCCTTTGCAGGTGTTTTGAATTAATTAGCTGATTAGAGTGTGACACTTTGAGCCTACAATACTGAACCTTTTCACAATATTCTAATTTTCTGAGATTTTGAATTTTCATAAGCTGTAAACCATAATCATCAAAATGATATCAAATAAAGACTTGAAATATCTCACTTTGCATGTAATGAGTCTATATAATATATTAGTTTCACCTTTAAGTTGAATTACTGAATGAACTTTTGCACAATATTCAAATTTTTCGAGTTTCACCTGTACTTCTGTCTCCCTTCCCTTTCCAGCCAGGTCACAGTTGGAAAAATTTGTTTCTCTCATTTTAGAAAGAAATTGTGTCTATTTCACATGTAGCTTGTCAATGTCACTTGTCATGAACTGTCCAATCACAGCCTTGCAACAAGAAATGTTGAATAAGAAATTAAACAATGCACAATAAGAAAACATGCAATGCAATTGAAATATAGAAGAAACAAATGTGAATTGTCCAAAGGCTGAATTATATTACATTATATTTTAAATTGTCATCTCTCACCTTAATTTAGTTTCCCTTCATATAAATAAAGACATTGCAGAAAATGTGTTAAGAATGCAGGAAATTACGTGGGTAATGCACAAAGTCATTAATGTTATATTTAGTTTCACCTGAGAGAGATAAGTCAAAGTTTCAAAAATGACACTTTGAAGGGCAAAACAGTGAACCAAAACAGTAAAGTTGCAGGTGCTGAAACTGAAGCTTTGTAAGGGGGAGCTGCAGATTTGGGTGAAAATTCTCTAGGTTCTTCACTGTTAGCAACACCTTTCACACTGTCATATTGCTCTCACTTTGTCATTTCATGCATGTGAGAGCTGCATTAAAATGCATTGAATAAAATGGCTACCTTTTTATTCGTGGCGAAGGGGCAGAAAAGAGGGGGCTAATGTCTGTGTGTCTGTCCACTATCCTTGTTTACCAAGGCACAGGTTAAAAACATCAGTTAAAAGATCTGTAATCAGTGACTATGTTCTTTGTTCACCTTTTTTCTAAGCTAAGCGAAGCGATTATCAAAATTAATCTCCTTTGTTAAAGGAGACCTATTTTCAACATTTTATGACTTGTCTACAATGTTACAGTGTTGGATGTTAAACATGGCCAAAGCTTCAAATATTGAAGTTAAAGTATTTAAAAGAGATCCCAGTGGGAGAGTGATATGGCCTTGTCTTTTTGGAAACTTGGGATCACGTAATCCAAAGGATACATTGCGTTCTCCAGTTTAAAGTACAGCACCTACACAACTCAAACCAAGAGAGATGGCAATCTGTGGCAATTCTGGCAACACCACCCGCTTTAACCTAGTGGCCTAGTGGCCTACTTCATTTTATTAGCTGGGAGATCAGCACTGTAAAGTGAAAGATTTCCCCGATTGTTTCATGCAGTTACTGAAGGTAGAAAAGATGCACCATGAAAGGAATCTAAATTCTACTTGACATGGAAGCCCTTTTTAGACTTTTTAGATGGATTAGATGCTCAGTTGCTATAATGTTTTAACACACACAACTATTTACTTTCCTTCATTATTCGTTCCTTTATGAGATATTGAAATGTCATTTTCCTTGTTCATTAAAGTTTTATTCTTCACTTTTTTTTCTCTTAGTTTTACCCGCTGCCAGCTACATAATTTGAATCAACTTGCCATTCTAGGGGATGGGATGGGACTTGATTGTGATTGGTGGGTGGCTAATGGGGTGGATGTTGAATTTATGTCCCCATTGATTGCTGCATGTGTGTGTTGTATTCTACAACGAAAATTTAAAAAACACTCAAAATGAAAAAAAACTCTCCAAGAAAACACATCAACAGTTGTGACCCTAGCACTCTTAATGTTACTTTGTGAATCCATGGCATGTGCTGTGTCCTGCCATCACAGATGGGGCTAGGCAGGGGGGAGAAAGTTAATATTACTACTGGAAGCCCTAATAAAAAAAGAAGTGAAAATATTTTTGATAACTTTATAAGTGTAATGACCTATTTTCATCCATCCATCCATCCATCCATCCATCGTCAGCCGCTTATCCTGCTTGCAGGGTCGCGGGGGGGGCTGGAGCCTATCCCAGCTACCTATCTTCATAAAGTTTATTATTTTGTTTAATGATAGCACAGCAAATTTTGTAAAATATCTTAAAACTAAAAAAGTTTTTTTTAATTTATAAATCCCATTGATAAATCCCATTTGTAGAGTTTTGGGAATTGCTCTTACACTTTACCAGAGCATTGATAATAAAGCGCCCGGTGAATCAGCTACTCTTCAATGTGTAGACATTGACAGTGTTGACTGTTAGGGACTCAGCAATTTGACAAACCGCTTTTTCTACAGAAAAGTGCAGTATCAACACTAGTTCTGTGGCCAGAGTCCTGGAGTGGATGTGTGTTCTGTGAGTTCCCATGGCTTCAAAACTTAAATTGTCTGTACAGTCATTACAGCTTTGATATCAAGATTAATTAATATTTTAATAATTGAGTAGAGTTATATTACAAGCAATATAAAGTATACTTCTCTCTTACAGGGTGACTCTGGTGGAGGAGTGATGTATAAGAACAAAATCTACGGTGTCATGTCTTTCACTTGTGATATAGATTATGTATGTACTTAACCAGTTGTATTCATGGACATCTGCAATCAGCCATACATGCAATGGATCAAAGATACTGCTGAGATCCCATAGTGGGTGTGGTCTATTTTGCCTGGAAACAGGCTGACTCATATAATAAATAATGAGATTTCAGTTCTACAAGAAACAGTGAGTGATTCCCTTGTGATTTTATACTGCAATGTTTTCATAGAAATTGAACAGTGTTTGTCGAAATGATTTGGATATGAAGGTGAAAACCATTACCATTCATAGTGCCAAAGAAGAGATAAAAACATGCACCTTTTCTAGAGAGGTGTCGGCTTGGAGGTAGAAATCACAGCAAGAGGGAAGAGCTGCAGAGTAAAGTTCATTTGTTTAAAGGAATTGACTCAGACGCCAAATTAAGTAGTAATTGGGTCTGTTAGGGGCTGGTTTTGTTTGCACAGACCTCTGGGTGTGACAGAATGTCCAATACCCCGATTTATGAATCCAAATGTACTCAGAATTTAAATTGAATTGAATTATTCAAAACAATTGGTGATTTCCTGTACATTGAGAACACTGGCACTGAACAATATGAACATAATAAAAAATTAACATTTCAGCACATATTTTTTAAAAGCCATCTAGTAAATCATCCAAATAATGTACAGAGAGAATAGAATATGTCATTCGAGTCAGTGAGTTCTCAGGGCAATAAGTGCCTCTAGTTTCATTTCATTGTAATTTCCCTGCTGTCTCTTTATAAGGGAAGAAACTGTTGACAAAAGATCTAAACTTTGCATAAATGTGTAAGAGCTTCGCAGCCAATGGGTTTGAGTTGATAAGCCTTTATGAGGTAATTGGTAGCTGCTGCTCTTGTGACAGAAAGGCAATCATCAGAGGGTGAATTACAGCGACGGCTCGTCCAGTGTTTCTCCTTTTTCTGTGGGTTGGTGAGTGTTAAAAAAGTGTATCTACTTTGTAGTTCACACTATACCTTATGCAAATGTTTTTGAATATCATGTATTTTGAAATTATATGTATTTATGTCTAGCTAATCCGTGGATTACATGCACTTGTTGTTGTGCCTCTCTCCCTGTCCCTGGTGCTAGCAATATGTGCATTTGTTTGTGTGGGAGGTTATCTTGAAAGTTACTTTATTGGTTTAAGTTGCATCACACCTTAAAGTATCTTGTCAAGTGTTTGTGTTTGTTTGTGGTGAGTGCAACGGAACAACATTTTTACGTATGGGTCCACAGGTTGGACTTTAAGGCTTCATAGCGCCCTCTCTCTATGTACACATACAAAACATATACAGCAATTGCACAGCAGAAGCCTTCAATTCAGTAATAATGAGACAAGGTGAAATACAACCTATATGTAATGTCTATACTATTATTATTACTATATGTCTCATTAATTGAAGCAGTGAAGCATGATCTCATATACATCAAATCTGGACTGTGTGGACTGTTCATTAAGCATATTGCCTGGTCTCTTAATGGGGAATCTCATTTTCTTCTATTCTAACTGAGCGCAGATAAGATGACTTCTACTTAGTGCAAATAGACACTGTTTTTCCACCAACTCACCTGGTGGAGGATTCAGGTGTCACAGTGATCTGCAGAAGAGAATTATTCATGGTCAACAATGTGAGCTTCAGTACCATGTGAAACTGAGAGGAGTCGCTGCACATGGATCTTCCAGCCTGTGTGGTGGCTCCCTGATCAGTGACCACTGGATTTTGACTGCAGCTCACTGTTTGAAGCCAGGGATGTAGGATGTTGACAGCATTTCTTAAAATAATGTAAAATCTTAGCACTATAAATACATAGAGGCTAATTAAGGGTATGTAAATGTGCATGTATTTTGTGTTCTAACCTACAGTAGTAAAAATGAATGTGTTTGTATACATCCAATGTGTAGGACTATTTTTGCAGATTTAAGTGTGTATCGAGGGGGTCCAGTGGAAGAAGTAAAAATCATGGCACAACCTGTGATCTATACAGAAAAAGACAGCAACAACAACACCAGTTCCCATGATATCATGTTACTGCAGTTACCTAGCCCCTCTGAAATTCAACCTATAGCTCATCCTGATTGTGAATGTCGACCTAAAATGTGAGTTGTGATGTTTCCCCATCTAAAAAAATGTAGAGGTGCTTGTCAGTTCATTTTGACAATTATGTGGAACACAGCATTCTGTGTTCGAATCAAAATGTTGTTTAGATTTTTAAAAAAGCATGCATCTATCAACTAACGTTTATTGCCCTTGAAGTCTCACAGTTTCTGAAGGTTTGTTCGAGATCTGGGCAGTGTAGCAGCCAAAAGTAGCTTTACCAAGCTCAGATTTATTTCTGGAAGAAGCTCCTCTCTTTAGCACTCGGCTGCTAGACAAAAGCACACCAAAAAGCAGAATGTTTGTGACTACAGCAATTTTCATGTTACTTTGTGATTCCATGGCAGGTGCTGTGTGTGCTGAGATCGCAGATGGGGATAAGCATGGGGTAACTGTTTTTTAAGGCATTATTGATTTCCTCTTATTTTTCAGTGGGGGGGGAGTTAAGATCGCAGGTCACGCTGCCACTACTGGAGGTCCTAATGATGAAAGGAGTGAGATGATTTTTGATCATGATCTATTTTGAAATATATTCAGTTAATTTTACCATAGTCAGTAGTAGGGATGTCCCGATCAGGTTTTTTTGCCCTTGAATCCGAGTCCGAGTCATTTGATTTTGAGTATCTACTGATACCGAGTCCCGATCCGATACTTCTATAATACTTTAAAAAGAATAAAGAGGAGCGAAACAACAGATCCAGGATGTTCCCTATTTTTTATTTAATTCACCTTATTTTAACATTCAACAACTCTGTTAAACAAGAGCACTTCTGTGAGGTAGCTTGAACAATCCAGTATTAAATAACATACATTCTTCACTTTTGGACTTTAGTGCAACAGTAAATATAAAAAAAGTAACAAATAGCACTAAACTTAAAATACCCTGCAGGCATGTAAACAAATACAAAAATAAAAGTGCCACTGTGTTTGCAAAGCACATCTATATATACATATATATAAATTTATGTCCGAGTCCTGATCGGGAGGTAACGTCCAATTCTGATCGAGTCTGAAACAACGTGATCGGGCCCGATTTCCGATCTCGTGATCGGATCTGGACATCCCTAGTCAGTAGTGACATATACACAGCAAAATCATTTCTTTAAAGGGAAATTACTCTGTTTTTATAAACACACATTTGCCCATGGGCCTAGACCGTTTCATTTCTGTTCTGCTGCAGTTCTGCATGAAATTAAATAAATTAAAAGAATATTTTGTGTATTCTAAAGATGTATATTTTTTGTTTAGTTTAAATTCTTCAAACAAAATATCTTGTTTACATCTTGTTCTTTTTTTCTAGGACCCAGTAAATCCCCTGATCTCCACTGTGCAAACAATTGTCAGCTGTGACAACCTCAAAGATACTTCAAGAAAAAGTTCAGAAAGGTCTACCAAGTCAAGGTGTATCAGAAATGGTTCTGTGGCCAAGCACTTTCCTCTTTTGTCATTCAGGTTTTGACTATTTTAAGATAGATATAAGTCTTTCAATAAGGGCAAAAAAACGAAATATACTTCTCTCTCACAGGAAGATTCTGGTGGAGGAGTGGTGTACAAAGACAAGATTTATGGAGTTATTTCTTTTCTTGGTGATCCTTATAATGTATGTAGAACAGCAAGTGCATTCATGGACCTCTGCAATCCAAAATACGCTACATAGATCAGTAAAACTGTTATCTGAAAAAAAGATGCGGTACATAATAACTTTCAATTAACATAATGTACAAAAATAATAACAAAGACGCCCCATTTAAATTATATCTGAAATTCCTGTGAATAATCCTGTACATCCAAATCCTGGGTTTTTGACTATGCAGATTAAATAATTAATTATTTGCTTAACTTTTAATGTTCTATCACTTTTATTTTTTTATAAGTGCTTTAAAAACTATGTCCAGCATAAAGCGTGGCTGTGACTACTAAATAAAATGCCAAGGGGAAATCATGTTTATTAGCATCATCACATTTCTTCTTGAAATCAATCAATCAATCAACTCCTGAACTCTACATTGGTGGGGGTTTTCCTACACATCACATAAACATTTTCTTTGTTTTCTTTTTCAGTCATGTAAACAAAAGTTCTATGTGTAATTTTTGTAGCTGAACTGCAGTCAGCATTGTGTTGCTCAGACTCAGCTTGAGTCTTGGGTTATGGCCATCCAAAATCTTGGCTTAGTGTGTGTAGAATAGAATATAAGAATATTACATTCATTTATTTATTCATTCATTTTTTGAGTCAGTGGTTTCAAACTAGGGGGTGGAAGAGAATTAAATAAGAAAACAAATGTGGAGTGAAAGTAAAGTTGATAGACCACATTAGACCTTTTTTCTCCACAGAGATATTGACCTGTCAAACATTACTGTAACAGATATCAATTGCTGCAATGCTTTGCAATAACTGCTGGAACTCAGCCATCAGTTCCACTGACACATGAAGAAGATCTACCAATCTAAATCATTTGGGAAGGTTTAGCAAGGCAGAGACTGAGGTTAGAAAGATGTATTCAGAAATCAAACCAAGACATTTTTTGTTTCTTTTTCTCTTACTTGTAGTTTTTTTATGGTGATCATAGTTTTTAAGATTGTCGTGCAGTGTGCTGTGAAAATCATGCTGTAAAACTCATGTCTTTGTGCTCTGTGTTATCAGGTATTCAACCTGACTGAGATTTTACGTATATGGAAGTCTCCTATTGCAGAACAGATTAATGCCTTGTCAAGTGACAAGTGTCCCTATTGATCCTAATCTGAGCTGTCAAGCCCAAGTTCTCTGTAATCATCAAGTCAAGGATAATCTGGTTTGAAAAGGCTGCAGACCAGAAGCCTTTTTACAGGCTGCTGTTTAACAAATTGCTAACACTTTGAAAAAGGCTTTAGGGTGGAAAGAAAGAGAAATTGATTTAACACTGAGACATGTTTCTGCAAAAAACTATTCCTTCACACCTACTGTATTACATTTAGTTTGCTGTACTGCATGTATGTTGGCTCTAGACTTTTACATTTGTGACACATTCTATGCGTGTACTGTTCACTTTAAGTCTCAAGAGTATAGTTTCTCAGAGACGTTTATCTTTTTGAGGTTGTTAACAAGACCGTTATTCATGTCTTAGTTTGATATGTAAGTTATTTCGTGCATAACCTTTGCCTAATTTACAGTCCTTGCATACTAACTACTCAGTGAATAATTTATTTGATCACACCCTATGAGTGGTAGTGGGGAAAACCTAAAACCTAACTCCCCGGTGACCTGTGCTTTGTTCGCCCACCATCCACCCTGATCACCTTCTGAGGATTTCTTTGCTCGACAAAACTAAAGTATACTTTTCATGATAGAACAAAATAATTAACAGGATGAGGGTGTTTTGCATTTCATTATGTCTTTACCCTGATAGTTCTGATGCTATGACAAATAATAGCTCTTGAGCGATTATTTGTTCCCTCACAACCATACACACACAACAAATGTTCCCCACCTGGCAAGGAGATGACTATAACCTCTTCCCTATTTACACCATTAATCAGTAAACCTCTGTTAATCAGCACAAACAAATAAGTCAGATTGATGTCACTGTCCTGATGTCTTGCCCTAAGCAAAGTGAGACAGATGATGCTTGTAACAGATGGTAGAAATGCAGTCAGATATATCAACATTAGACAGAGCCTCCACACTGTGCTCATTAAACACTGCTGAGCTTCTGTAGACGATGCTGCATGTCTGAAGCTGTGTAGACTACGCAGTGGAAAAACATGGGTTAGATCATCATAGCAGCCATGTGTTTTACCAAAGTGGATTAGTCATGTCAACTCTGAAAAAACGGCATTTTCTCTGCAGATATTTTACTTGATCAAAAGTCATTTATTTTAATATCACAACAAATAATACCTTTGTTAATAACTTTTATTCAAATACAACATTGTTCAGCTCCCTGCTCATACAAAAACTACATTCCGTCGTTGACATTTTGAACCGATGTTATTGTAACACCATAACAAATACTATCACTATTTGAAGCTGCACAAGACACCTTTATATATTGTTGGGGCAGCAGGATATAGTCTGGTGTGCAGGAATTTTGGTACATTGGCTAAAGCTAGCATTCTAAACGTATTACAAAAAGGGTGAATAATCGGGTGAACATGTTGAATCTGAACTGGGGCATCCACATTTACTGATTTATTCTGCTAAATTGATATATTTTACATAGAAATTCTGTCTGGTAAAGCATCTATCATGCACTTTCTCAGGGTGTGCTGTACAGAAGGTTTTGCTACCGTTTTATTATAATTGCAAAAAGATATATATTTTTTACACTAGTGGAAATCTAGTTGGAGTCTTCTATTAGAAACATAAAAGAACTTTCGAATCAACTTCTTTTAACCCGAGTTCAGCAGTCTGAATGAATTTTCCTCCTTCTGGTCCTGCAAGAATGTAAAACAATGAAGACCACATTAATATGTAACATCTTCATTAACACATACACAAGTTAAAAAGGCAGTGCATGTAGGACATCCAAGAAAATTTATTTCTGCTTCAACATTAAAAACAAAAACAATTATAGAAGTGATTCATTATTCATTAGTCATTTTGTAAAACATGTCTCTGTAACATCTCTTTAAATTCTCTCTGCACCTTGGAATATTGAAATGCCAGCTGGATGCAAGTTCTGTTCAGTTCTACAATTATTATGGTAATTTTTTTTTAAAAAAGCAGCATCTCAACATTAGCCCCCTTTTTTCTTTGTACTTTTTATTTGCTAATGTCTCTCCTGTGGAGAAATGGCTTGAAAATTATTGCTGCATTTCTAGCTCACTGCATTATGTGCCTGTCCTCTACCTGGCAAATTGGAAATCTGCCCTGAAGTCTTGGAAGTAATTACCCAAGTACTGTGAAAGGAACCCTTATTTCTCATATCAAATATGACATTTGTGAAATTATTTCAGAAGAATCTGCTTTTATTCTCTGTGTATTATCAGAGCAGAGGATTCCTCACATTGAGCAGGATGCATTCAGATTTCAGATCCAGGGAAAGTTAATGAATCAATGAATAATTCATCATGACCCCTCCTACTCTCCCTCACTTGTTCACTACATCTTGCAGTTGTTCTTTTCTTCTCCCTCTTTCTTTGACCACTTTCCTGCTCTATCTCCACGTTTACTCAAGTCTTACCATTTACAGCAGTGAGCAGGGCTTCTTCTTGACCTTGGTGGGTTGAGGGCAGAGCACAGCCCGGATGGCCTCATCAAACACAGTCTTCAGACCACGTTGGGTCAAAGCTGAGCACTCCAAGTACTTCACTGCATCTATATATACAAGGATACACGGAATAACACACATCAAACTACACATAGTATAAATATAAATCACAAGTGAGGGAATTTAGGTTGAAGTGAACAAGCTGCAATTATAAACCTGTGCATTAATGCTGTGTATGTATCCAGTGTATGTAATCATATTTGTAAAGAAATACAAAATTCTGCCGATAAGAATCAAACAATGCGTTAAAGTGCGTGGCTGCTGTGACAACATATTTCAGACATAGTGCAGCATAGACAGCGAGAGCCAAACAAACATGCCGTCGGTTTGGATGCTTTCACGGTTTGAGAGGAAGACAGCTCTATTGCATTATGCTGTTCTTGTTCTGCAAGAGTTCCGAGAAGAGGGACTGAGAGTTTCAACCCAACAAATCTCATAAGTCACTTCAAAGTTTGTCATTAGGTTAAGATGTGCTAAGGGAATGCAAAGCACCAGCTAAAATTATCACCAGCAAACAAAAAAACTGACAGCAGTGTCTATTCAATTGGCATTTAGTAACTGCACAGAATTTCCAAAAGACAGTTGGTTATTTGATTGGTGTGTGTGTGTGTGTGTGTGTGTGTGTGTGTGTGTGTGTGTGGGGGGGGTTAATCCAACCATTCATGCTTTTGCTATCAGTAAACTCAATATACTACTACAGTATTGGCAATAATAGCAGAAATCACAACATAACAATTAGATATAAGTGCTGCTTTGTTTCAAGCCATCATCAGACAAGGAGACTTCAACAATTTGTCATACAAAGTGTTATTCACCTATCTCCTTAGCCAGAGCCAGGCCCTGAGGGTAGGTGATTGGTGCCAGCTTCTTTTCTTTCAGCTTCTCAATGGTTTCCTTCTCGTCCCTCAGATCCAGCTTTGTGCCCACCAGGATGATCGGTGTGGAGGGGCAGTGGTGGCGAACCTCTGGGTACCACTGTCAGTGGACAGATACAGCAAACAAAATGAAAAGAGAGAAAGGGGAAGACACAAAGTGAAAGTATGTGTTGGAGATGATGAAAACTGATTTATGTCTTGGTTGTATAGCCTCTGTCCTATAATGTTTCATATCTAGGGCAGGTCTTTTAAAACCCTTTGTAACTTTGCTTTGATAAATGCTGTATAAATAAAGTTCATTATTATTATAAAACAAATGGGGTAAAGGAAGTTGAGAGAAGAACAACAGGAGGTACAAGGTGAATGAAGGATCCCCCCTGATTTCTTACTTTGTGATGAAATATCTTAAAATACAAATGTCAATCTGTAGGTATGGAAATTAGAAGAATATTTAGTTGTGGATAGATGTAGGTTCTGCATTTGCTTTTTTGCTAAAGCAAATCCTGAAATCCAAGTTTCAGCCTCAAACTGCAAATAATTTCATAACATAAATGAAATTTTCTTTTCCTGGCTGCCTCCACTCTTCTCTTTTACATTTTCTCTCAATTTCTTTGCTCGTTCTCTCACACAGACGCACACTAGTTTCCCTTCTGTTCAGCACGTCGTTCCCTCTGATCTCTCATGTTCTTATCCCTTCTCACCTCATATCTCGCTTTTCCTCTTAAACCTCCTCCTCTTGCTCTCTCACTCTACTCTTTGCTTCTTTCATCCCCTCTTCATCCATTTTCTTAGTGAAGAAATGAGAGATGCTATCTGCTAAATGAATTAAGCAGATTCTGTGAAAGATTTTGATTGGCAAATTCAACCTGCTTATTAGAGATGTCTGTTCACAGCCAGTCGGTTGACATGAAGGGATTATGGGTATTACTTGATGAATCGTACTGCTGCTTCTTTGATTTAATTCTTTTTAAAGACTTACCTTGTATAGCTAAAATTTTAAACTGTGTTAAACAAATTCATGGACTCCCTGATTGTCATCCTCCCTCACCCGCTTTATCTTTAGAGAAATTCTCTGGTGGATGTTTTTGAGTACTTCCAGAACTTGGAATATTTTATCAGCAGGTCTACTTAACATTATACCTTTAGTTTCATATTGTAAACTAAATAAATAAAATAAGAAACATTGACTTTAACGAGTTCAACTCTGTGATCTCAGATTTCAAAAAGCTAAATTAGTTCCCAAAATTTATAACACTCCTAGGACAAGGAGACAGGGCATATTTTGCTGCCCAATCAACATGTCACAACCTGAGGGACAGTGAGTGACCTGGACACACACATTTGAATTCATTAAATAATAATGATGAATAAATTAGCTTTTGCAGTGTTTTTATAAAGTTCTCGCTTACTTGTATTTGTGTTTTTTAACTGCATGTCTTCAGTTTTTCTATTTTTTCTGTTATTTTATATACATATATATGTATATATACATGTGTTTATTTCACACTGGCAATGTTAATTCATGATTCCCATACCAATAAAGCCACATTGAATTGAACTGAATTGGTAACTGCCATACAGGGATGTTTGTGTATTTCTGTATCTGCTTTACCTTTTATAATGTTTTTCTCATGTAGTGGAACAACGTCACAATCAATATCTCATTTCTTTATAATTCCATACATTGGTTGTCAACCCCTACACTAATCTTTCTTTCCTTTCTCTCCAGCTGATCACGAGTCAGGTAATGTAGAACAGAATAAATGCTATCTGATTGGTGATCAATGGACATGGAGGCAAATCTGTATTCCACCATGTCATTATCCTTTCATTTGCTTGACATGTAGCTGCTCACAATTGACAACTATTGACAGCAAGGTGCCTTGCTGTCAGTTGTAGTCAACCTCTACACAGAAAATAATGAGCTTTTGGAAACTGAAGAAGGAAAGGAATGTAAAGGCAGAAACAGATTAGTTTGAAGCCTGCTGTTAAAAAGAGTCTAAAAGGTCCAGGGTCAAAAGGTTTGCCCTGGCAAGAATGAGCTACAGTATATCTCAGAAATGACAAATAATGTTATATTCTTAATTGATTGTGCGCAGTTAGTGCAAACAATAACAGTCAAACATTCAGCCTCCTTTTACCAGTCGTGATCACACATGTGCCACATATATTAATATTTCATTTTATCTCCATCACATACACTTAATTAACGGTAATTTAGGCCAAAGACAGCTTTGAGTGTTAAATTATAACTCAAGCCCTCTTTCTGCTACTAAGTGTCACTTCATAGAACTCACGTTTTTACCATCTACCAGTCTTTCATTTGGTAACACTTCAGTGTCTTATTACTATGGTGACTCACATGGCACTCAAAACAAAGAGCAAAGCACAGGTGAACTGTACTAAAATGAATTGAATTAATATTCCTGGTGTTATTTTCCTTTGTTATATCATATCGATATTCTTATAGGATATTTATGGAATTGAAGAGTACTGAGTGGTTTTGAGAGGTCATACTGGTCTGCTTTTGATGCAGTACTCAACCTTGCATCATCATTATCATCATCACAGGAAATGGGGAATCCATGAAACTGCTAAAACTGAAAGAGCACTTGAGATGATAGTGCTGTACATGAAAGTGTCCATCTCACAGTGATTCATATACAATCAGGCATTCTTTTCAGTGTGATGAGATTGAAGTACTGAATGATTTAATAAGCAGGGAAAGAATATGGATGGACGCAAATCAAAAATATAGAGCTTAATTTATTAACTGATTAGTAAATTGACAGAATTCATCTGCAGCTATTTAATTAACAATTATAAAGGAGAAACACCAGACATGGCACGGTTCCAGCTTCTCCAGTGTGAGGCTTTGCTGCTTTGCTCTGCTTATATCACTGTATAGTTATTATATTTGGATTGCAGACTGTTGAACAAAGCAAGTCATTTGAAGAAATCACCTTGGCGTCTACTTTTTACTAATATATTGGAATATTTCTAATATTTCAAACCCTTTCAACTATTATTAATGAACCTAGAGGTCAAATGTTCCAGGATTAATATGCATTTTATACACTGAATTTTTACTTGATTGAATATCCTCTTTTTGAATTTTTCTCCATCTTGGAATGTATTTCACAAACTTTAGAGTATATTAGCTCTCTGCACAATGTGTGCATCAGTGGCTATATAGCCATAACATCGAACATCAACTGAAATCAAGTAATTTACAGGGATATTGCCATAATCCAAGAAATTAAAATAGAATGAAATGTTACATTTCCAAATGGACTCCGTTTGCTTAACCTAATGAATCACAATGTAGTGAATAAAGATGTTGAAGACTTCAATAGAAGACACAATCGTCATGCATGCACATGCACCATTTTACACAGGAACCACTTCTGCCTGTCCTTGATTATTTCTTGCTCTGTTTATCATTTTTTCTTGCAAACTCTGTGTTCAACTGTTTATTTAGGTGATGGCTGAAAAGGTTCAAAATAATGTACCACAAATATGAGGCTCACCTTAGCTCTGACGTTCTCATAGGATGCTGGGCTCACCAGGGAGAAACAGATAAGGAAAACATCCTAAATGGATAGACAGTGAGATAGAGAGAGAAGATTAGATGGTAGATTTTACCAGACTGGGACTATGTCTAATGCATGTTTAAAAAGTTTACAGTAAAACATGTATGTCATTTTATGCCTGTATTGTAAAGGGCATAATTACCTTTTTTGTTTTGGAAAGCTTGCTTTGCTTTAACTGTGTACAATTTTGTTGGAAGTTTTAAATGTCTTATTCTAAATGGGCCTAAATGTTTATGTTTTAGGTTGCATTAGTGCATTTTGGATGCACTGCTGTGCTGAGTTTCATGTTGGTAAATAGAAATTTGTGAAGTTTTAAAAAAGGGAATTCATTTTAGAGAGAAAAGTGACTGCATGTAATAGCCACGACACATTTGATAAGTGTTATAGGATAAAAAAACCCATCAACAACAATGAACAAACACAATTTACATGACAAAACTGAGCTTACAAAAATTAGTCAGGTGGCTTTCACACATTAAGCAGCTTCATCAGTAACATCTTTCTTTTTTATTTCTCTTCTGCCTTTTGATTTAATGAGATGTAGCTCAGTCAGGCTGCAGTATTGTATATGGATCTGGCAACTCTCTCATCAATCTCAACTCTCCTGTGTTCCACAGCGGGAGACAAAGTGGATTTTATCTTTACCTGTGTGCACGCGTGTGTGTGTGTGTGTGTGTGTGTGTGTGTGTGTGTGTGTGTGTGTGTGTGTGTGTGTGTGTGTGTGTGTGTGTGTGTGTGTAGGTGTGTGTGTGTGTGTGTGTAATGGAATACCGTCTGTGGGTAGGATAGTGGGCGGAGCCTGTCGTAGTCTTCCTGTCCAGCTGTATCCCAGAGGCCCAGGTTGACTGGCTTGCTGTCCACCATCACATTAGCTGAGTAGTTGTCAAATCTGTGGAAAGTCAGGGATCAATCAATTAGTCAATCATCCAGTCTTTCATTTAAGCGATCGTTCAAAAAATCAATCATTTGATTTAAATGCCATAGAAATGTCATTACGCCAAGGTATAGTCTCATAATTACACATAAGTCATCTGAGACCTGAAAGGAGAAGCTTTTGATTGCAGAAACGATGGAAAAGGAAGTTTATTAGAGCATAGTTATCCAGAATCCAGTAATTGTTTTTGGCACTTGAAATTGCCACAAAAATGCATAATATATTTGGTTTCTGTTGTTAAAACACCTGTTTGTTTAAGGAAATAAGTTAATAGTTATTATAATTGTTTAAGTACAATTTGATGATAATACTTTTTTTGTCATCACACTTTGGTTCCACCACTTTAAATAAGCATTGCAATGTTTTAGATTATAAAATTTAAGCAGAACTGCCCCCGTGTGGCCTCATTGAAACACTACAGTCTAATCAATCAGCTTTATGAGAAACTTTCCTACTTTCCTGTACTCATAAAAAACTCATATACATTCCAACTAGCTTCAATACTAAAGAGCAATGAGTGCATACTACTGAAAGAAAAGGTCACAGGCACAGACTTTTCCAACCAGGTTCTTTCCAGTGATAATTTAATAAATCATATATCACCCATGTTCTCTTTGCTGGTTACCAGTCAGGTTTAGAAATGAATTTAAGATTTAACTGGACATCACTCCAGTTAAACTCACATCAAATCACTTCTCTCATAAAAACACATTTTATTAATTTCAGGAAGTTCTGTTTTCTCATTTCGTTCTCTATTTTATCTTGTCTTATTGTATAATATTTAATTTCATTAAAAAAAAACTTTTGATAACATGTATTGCTTGGTTTGTAGTCTTGAATTGTTTTTATTTCCCTGTAACTTTTGTTAAAGATGCTGTACTGATAAAGTTAATTAATTTTATTATGAATATGTTGGCTAGCAGAGAAAACATAAAATCAGGGCCTTGCTCACAAGCACTCCAACAATAACTGTTGAAGTAGAGGAGTGTTTATATTTTCTTCTATTTACTTGTCAACTTTTTTTTTTACAATAAACCTTTTAGGGAAAAGTATGTTTTCCTGAAGTGTAGGCTGCTGCCAGCCCAAACCTGTCAGTTAACAGGTTGTTGATAGTTAACAGATAGCTGTTAACTATCTCTGCAAATGTCCTGCCGTGTGTGTGTGTGTGTGTGTGTGTGTGTGTGTGTGTGTGTGTGTGTGTGTGTGTGTGTGTGTGTGTGTGTGTATGTGTGCATCTTTATTTTTACTGTATGTGTGTACGCCATAGCCTGTTTGACTGGATATGCATGCATACAATTGCATATTGCACATCATTTAATTAGTGTTCATATAGAAACTGCAACACATTATTTTTCTTGTACATGTAATTTACTGTATGCTTTTCATATAACTTCAAAGAAAAAGGGAGCGAGAGAGAGAGAGAGAGAGAGAGAGAGAGAGAATGTGTCTGGATGCGTCATACTCACACAGTAGGAATGTACTCCCCGGGGAAGGCATTGGTTGTGTAGCTGATGAGAAGACATGTTTTTCCCACAGCTCTAAATCACACAAGCAAAAACACATATAGTGAGACATTATAAAACGACAATTAAAACAAACAATAAGAATGTTTCAGGCTAAAAGATTGGAAGACAGTGAGAGGAAGACTCCACATCCCGAGTGATGAAACCACATGGCTGTGTGCAGGAGATGATGGAACAAGTATCAACTAGCCCTGTTCTTTTTTTGTTCCAGAGCTTTGCTGACAGCATTTCGACAGCACCAGAACTCGTGCCCTATCCACAGAGGCACGGGTACAAGATTGGTAAGAGGTAATGAGAAGTTGCTTCAGCGTTGTTGCTGTAATCAAACAAACAAAGCAGGGAAAGAGCCTGTCATGAAACCAGCTGATCTGTAGTTCCGGGCCCAAAGGTTCTACTTGTGGTGTGTCAATAAAGGTGATATTTGTGCCTAAATTCTTATGTATGTAGTCGAAATACGGTAAACAGCTTCTTTGCATCCCGCAACCCTGTACACAGGATAAGCGGTTGACAATGAGCGATTGTGTGAGTGAGTTTTCTTTAATGGTCTTATAATTAAAGGAAAATCTCCTTTGTTCACATAATGGCCATAAGCAGGCATGCCGTAGCAAATCTATTTTGTGCCCAATTAGCTTGGAACACATCAGTTCATCACCTAAAATCACAATTCAAACCCTAACCCATTCAGCTGCCTTTAAATGTGCAAGCTAGAGGGTGTAAGGACTGAAAGCCATAGCACTACATGAACATACATATTGTCTGACAAAGTTACAATACAGAACATAGTTCTTATGATATTTCTGTGATTGTGTTTCTCTTCTCTTGTGGTCTCATTAGTTAGAGGTGGGTTTGTGGAAAAAGATCATGTCACATAGTCCCACCTTTACCAATCAGAATTTAAACAGTGAAGAATGTGCTGACAGTTCATGGGTTTTTTCTCTTGTTGCCAGTAACCAAGCATTTGGTCAAAACCAGATCAACACAGTCGCAGCTATTTTTATTGGTAAACTCTTTTAAATAACAAAGATTGTTTTTTATATATATAACTTTATCATTTACTGTTTCTTACTTAGGCTCAAATATTTGTTTTTTACAGAAATACTGCATAAATTTACCATGACCTGACATTGGAAACTGTAGTTTGACAAGTAATCTCTGGTCAAGAGCTGTCAACTGCATCTCATGGTCTTCTTCAGTATAAAACTTTGGTCACATGATAACAGGTTGCCATATATTTTTCAACCCTTGAATTTTAACCATTGTCAATGTTGAAGAATTTTTTTTGTTGTTTGTCTTGTTTGACTTGGTTGTTGCAAGATGACAGCCTAAGTGGGTTAGTACAGCTCATAGTGCACTTTTTGAGAGCTTAAATGCAGCTTGAGTCCCTACTGGGCATCTTGGTGTTGTAGTGCTCCCCATCTAAACACTTAACACTAATTTTATCTGTGGTTCAAAAAAGCTGCATTACACATAAACACCTGAGGTAAGGGAAGTGGATCCGTGCAGCAGTATGGGAAAATAATTTGAGTTTACAAAATTACAAACAGAAATGATTTGGAGATATATTCTGGTTAATTTTGGGCCACATGTCGTCCTTTATCTGGGATGTAACAAACCTCCAGGATTGTTATGGAGTTGACATAACTGTGATAAAAAGTGGAAAAAATGCTAAATGTGAGCATAAATTTATTATGTACCCAGCAACAAAAAAATTAGTTAGTTTGGGGGTTGGGACTTTACCTGCTTTCTGTGTTAGTTCATGCATATCACAGACAGATTAAAAAAACAATTACCCTTTCTGTTTTTTAGCCATGCAGAAAGTTTCGGTTTTATTTGCCAAGGTTCACAAATTATTGCAATTAAAATATCTACAACTGACTTCTGCTGTCATTACCAAGCAAGAGCGGTAGTTGGAATTATGTTTGTGGTGCAACAGGTTTTTGGGAAATAGCTCCCAATGAAAACACAGAGCTCTGTGTCCAAATCACTCCCTCATGCACTATGTTACTGTAACTACACACTGCCCTGAAAAATTACCACAGTGATTAGACAAATGTGAAAATTACAGTTTTGTGACTACACACCTGTCCGTGACAGCACACATTTATCAAAATCTTGATTTACTGCTCACAGCTGAATTACTGAGTGGTTAATATGTGGGGAATGAGAAAGCTATTTTAGAAACAGCCTTTGAGCACAAAAATGACATTTCTCTCACCACTGTTGAAGTGTGATAGCAGCATTAACTTCACTCAATTTTAACTTTTTTTTATCTGGGCTAATAAAACTAAATTTAAAAAAATAATTGGATGCCACTAGAGATAACTGAGAAAATATATCTATATATCTATTGACAAATTATTTTTAAAAAGGCATATCAATGAGGGAAGGTTTTTGTGATGCTAAAACTCAATTTTCATTTAGAGTTGTCATTTTTAAAAAGGTAAGCCCAAGAACAAGATGACTCAACAGTGGTGTGAGCAGCTGTCAACTAAGAAAAGAAGTGAATGTGTGTTTGTGTGAGTGTGTGTATATACACGGACTTCTGTCTTTGTGAGAACCAATGCATTTAAGACGTTGAGTTAAATAACATGGTTAGGTTGTCACTTTTCCAAAAGGCAGCTTTATGGTTAAGGTTAGAATAAGGTATTGGGGAAATACAAAGGTTGGGTTGAGACATGTAACTGTGATGATTAAGGTAATGATGAAGGCTCTTAGAAGTATAGAAGTGCAAGCCTGTGTATGTGTTGTGGTTGTGTGTGAGTCAAATAGGAACTGGTCTGTTTCAGAAGCATCAGTTAGTGTTGAAAACAGGAACCAGCCAAACTGAGCTATCAAAAAAAAAGACTTCAGCCTCTGATCTGTCTCTATTCTTAATCTTGTTTTCCATCAACTTTTCCGTCTCCTGCTGACACCATCCTACATCATCTGGTTTTAGCTGGGCAAATTCTTTAAAGGAGATTGATTCTCACTCGCTCGGCCTTTTATTATCTTCAACCTTATTCTCTTTTTTCGTATTCTTTACCTCACTTGTATTTCCTCCTTTTTTCTATCTTTTTCTCTTTGTCTCTCTCGTTGTTCAACTTAGGCTGTTGGTTGGAATTTCGTAACCATCACAACAACATACTTTTTCTAATTTCCTCCATCTTAGTGTCAGACAACACTTTTCTCCCTCCATTTGCTTCAGTCCAAAATGCACAAGCCACAGTAAATAGCCAAATGGCTTCAACTACTTCAAAGCTAAAAGGTCTCAATCAGCTAAGCACACGTTTGTTCTAAGACTGAGGATATATGAAGACATAGAGTACAGCAAAGTAAAGCTATAATTTCAAGCAATTTTGCGCAGTTTTGATTAGTTTTGTTTTATGTATTAGTATGTTTAGTTTTTGGTATTTTTGAAAAGTTTTGGATGTCCACTAGAATTAGAAGTACAGGTCTGTGTTTGTATTTTGCTTGTAATATCTAAATGACTTATAGGCCGCTGCTTGTTAAAGGTTCGCTGTGGAGTTTTAGATCTCTAGTTACATGGAGCTGTTTGTGGATGAGTGGATCCCTTTTTTCTTAAGCACACACGTGGATCTCACTATGCACAGTCTGACTAATGGTCTCATATGTTCCACATCAACATGTGCTGTAACACAAATTATGCTGTAATGTGCCAGAAAAGGCAGGGAAGAAGACTGCAAGCTAATACCTATGAATGTAAACAATGCTGGATTAAGTAAGTAACTGCTTTATGAGGAAGGAAATGTATTCAACACATTCGCTTCATCTCAGGGGTATACACAATGCATTTTGGTAAGTACAGTAACACTGTGAACACATCTTTGCCTAAAAAAAAACTCCACATGGCCCCTTCAAGAGGTAAACTGCAATGGTAACTAAATTGCTGAAACAGTCCATCCACCCATCAAACAGGCCAACACAATAATAAGGCCATATATCAGCAGCAGATAGCTTGTATGTACATAGTTACTTGCAGAGAAATGACAAACTTCTCTACAACCTGAGACTAACTTCCTCTTTTCTCTGTGTTACTGGAAGCTTTAAATACCATTTTTAACATATCAGTTTAGTCACATTCATAGAATAACACTTGTTCACACATCACACAGACAATGTAGCTGCTTAGTTTCCTTTAAGACTGAACTGTCTCCACAAGGTCCACCTGCACAGAATTCATCTGGTGGAGTCCCAAACTCAAGCTGCATATAGCAATGGATGTTTGCAGAGGTTGCAGCATGATGGCACGTTAGCTCCTACCAGAGTTGATCAAAAGAAAAAGAAATTGTGGCAGAAGTTACTCATATACCCATACCAGCTTCAACAGCTTTTTGGCTCTCATAAGGCTCATATACATGTACTCTCTCAAAAGTGCTGTTTGGAATTTTCCAAGACTGCAAATCAATACTTTCTGAAGTCATAGGTGTCTACAGGTGTAAAACTGGGCAGAGCTCCAAGCTCAATCCGAATTTTTTCTTCACATTCCTTACATTACTTCCCCTACAGCTCAAGTTCTCTGCTGAACAGCAACAATTGCCTTTGTGTTGGCGGCATGTTTTCAAGAAGAAATGGGAGGGGTTGACTTTAATCTGGGTCAAGTTCTAGACAGCAGCCATGACAGATGCTGTGATTAAATAGAAACAATTAGGATGTATTTTCAAAATATGAAGTTCAGGTGGTTTATCTTATGAGAATGCCTTTGCTAACAATGGCTGCTGTCATCAATAACAAATATTGCCTTTTGCCTTTTCAAAAGGATTTTGTGTTTTTTTCCAACCACATGTCAGAACTGACTTTATGAAAAAAACATAAAAAAACATAAAAATGCATTTCATAATTTTTTTAAATTAATATCATTAGGCACAGTAATTCTTTTAAAAAGCCAAGATACAGAGCAGTCCATTCAAACACTGAATCATTTTCTCTTGTTTTTGGCTCTATACTCCATTACTTTGGATTTTAAATAATAAGTAAACGTACGAATTAAAGACATTTGATTTTAACAACGAGTCCTCCAACTTCAATGACAAAACAAGACATCAGTCCATGTTCTCCAGAGTGACACAGAGAAGCACTTTTCGACACCGCTATGGTTAAAGTTTGGTTTAGTGCAAAAAGGTGGTTTGGGTTTAGTTATGAACACGTTTAAGGTTAAAATGACGACTTTTCAGAGATTAGGGCACCTTCGACTTCATTACAGTGATAAGCACTTGGTTTGTGATCACGGTTAACAAAAACCAACACTGAGTGTTGGTACTTCATTGGAAATAAACATCTGTGTCTTGTGTTAATATCACACATTTTGTTCTTTTCCCATTTTCAGTGCCATTCTTCCATCTCTTCTAATGTCCTTTGTGGACTTTGACGATGTCACAGTACTGCTTCCTTTGCTCCAGACAGAGTGTGTTCACCTCAAAATCATAGCTTAAAGTCAGCACTTTTCCAACATAGACACTGTTTTATTTTAAATTTAGTGCATAAAGTAAACCAAAATGATACATAATCCCTGACTTTTCCAAGTATTATAGACTTCCTTACTTCTCGACTGTACAATTTTAAATCTCAGTGTCACATTCAACACACACCAGGAAGTTCAACACACACAAGGAAATTGTGTGCTACCTGTAAATTGTTTAACATGCTGATAACTGATCTCTGCAGTAACAACTACAGTGCTTCCGCTTTAAAATTTCCCCCATCATGCCAGACCTTTTGCCCCACCTTCAAGAATAAGAAGTGTGCAGAAGTTAGATTTTCTAATATGGTGGACAACACATTGTCCAAAATAGAACTTTTATATGTCTTTATGTTTCATTTCTTTTCTAGTATTTTTTTCTTTTTTCTTGTCTTATGAGCTATTCTTTTTGGCATGTCTTGGATTTTCATCTAGAGTAAAGAGTCTGTGGTCTGAGCTTGCTGCATTACAGCATTTCCCTGCATGTTGTGGCCTGCATCCAGCACTCTCAAACACACACCAAGATTTACACATAACACAGGACAGGCTGTGTTCTTCAACAAGTTTAAGAGGACAGTGGCTAAGTGTTTCGAGTTAACACCATATCACACAGCCACATCACTGCGGAAGTTGAGAAAACTGTCACTCAAGGCTGTTCCGGCCTTGTGAAAATCTATGACAATTTCCATCAAATAACCCTAAATTCTGAGCCCAGGACCAAATGTCCCCATTATGCATTAGCTGAGTTAACATCTCTTGATTCAATATCTGAAACCAGCTTAAGTTATAACAATGTAGGTAAAGTAAAATAATGGCGTACCCATCTCCCACGACCACACATTTGATAGCCTGCATCCTGTTCCGCTCAGCTTCGTCTGTGCTCTTCACTCTAACAGAAACAGACTCAGAGAGGAAGGCTCAGAGGCGTAGATCAGCATGCAACTACAGGAAATTGTAACACACCTCCCTTACTCCCCTCCCTTTGCTACCTCTTTTTCTTTCTCTGTCTCTCTTCCTTCTTGTTTGCACCAATCTCTCCTTCCGGTTTTGTTGTGTTTTTTCTTCTTCTAAACAACACAACTTATGCAAGCTGTCCATAGAGTATAAAATACAGTATAAATGTGGTGAATTATAAGGAAAAGACACTGTTGCAATATTTGAGAGCTGTGAAATGGCCATGAAGTGTTTTGAAATGGGGAAGATGCAGTAATAACAGTGGGCTTTATTTAAAACTTGTGCAAGCTGCATGCGTATCCGTGTGTTTGTGTGCTTCTATAGAACCACACAAACACACACACAGTTGTATTTTACTTTACATTTATTTTAGTCTGAAATGTTGGAAAACACACACACACCTCTAGTGTTGTTACCAGAGACACATACACAGAAATACTTTAGTTTAAATTTAGTATAAGTTTGATTTTAATTTAGTAATAAGTATAATGTATATTATTATTGTTAAATATACTATTAGTTATAAATAACTAAAGTAGGCTAAAAGTTAATGGAAATAAGTGGAAAATAAGCTACATTATACTACTATACTATACAAAAACAAATCGTCACATGCTCATACAATCGACAAGACCTGTGATACTCCTCTGTTACCACTAGATGGCACTTCAGTAACGTTTTTGTCATTCATTTTTACGTCAGCAAGTCAACTATCAGCAAGTTACAGCAGAGGTACTGCTTGTTGGACAATTAGAACTATCCACATGTATCTTACTTTAAGCAACAAAAAAAAAGTTTTAGACAGCCAATGCATTTGTCAGATCAACCATGATTAAAAAATATCCTTATTCCAGCACTTACTGTGATCACGTGATTAAGATGGCTTTACACTTTATGTAGTGGTGTCTTCCTAAATTCTTCTGTTTTATGAAATTTTCTTATAGTAACTTCCATATAGTGTCCTAACTGTAGTGTGAGCTTGCTAATATTCACTTTTAGTGAGGTTGTCTTTACACCCTAGTCATTAAGCAGATGTTCTACATAAGTTTCAATTACCACCAGAAGTTTACAGTCAGATATTGTTCAGGATGCTGCGTGCAAAACCACCATATTAACGACTCATCACTTCTGCTATAAATAAGGGTTTCAGCTATCAAGTCAGCCTGAGTTAGTGCACCACAACAAGTCAATAGGGAAGAGGATTTCATTTCCAAAATAAAAGTGTCTCATTTACAGTTAAGAGAGAATTAAATGGAACAAAGCCCATATTTTCCACAACTAACAAATTGCCACTTATCAACAGCACTGTTGATGTCAAAAGCATTGCTGATTAGTGTCAAGGGTTCAATGCTTACCTCAACATCTGACGAGATTGCCGGCTTTCAAAACTCACTTCCTGGCCGGAAATGTGTTTTGCAACCAAGTTATATTGTCCAACCATATTTCAAAACACTCACATTCACAATTTCAAGCACTCAACAGTGACAGATGTGGCAAGAAATATAAAGTCTACAAAACGTAATTGTCAAGCCACAAAAGCAAATTACAAAGGTGTTTTATAATTGTTTTGTCATGGTGGGTTGCTTCCTCCTCTCTGCAATTTGGATTTACATGTGAAGATCTAATCATTTTGTCAGTCGCAGGTAAACATAATACAAGTTCTGTCGATGTTATAGAGGTCTTACACCCCTGGAAAACATTTTTTAAAAGGACAATCTTGATTGCTTCACTTCGACTAAACCAATCAGTAAGGGTTTTATTTTGAAGGAGGATCTACATTCTCATTCTTTCTGTCTTTATGCTTATGTCAACTTGATATTGTGATGGATGGGGAAGAGGTGGGGTTAAAAAAGAGCACCTACTTCATTCAAGTGGTACTGCACTGTGTGCCGTGGTAGTCTGCATATCTTGGTATCTCAACTTGACTGTGTGTAACTGTTTTGGTGTTGCCGGTTTCTACTTAATTCTTGGATATAAATGACTGATTGCCAAATGGGTAAGGCCTGTTTTGCTCTCTCTCTCTCTCTTCATTGCTGATTCTCATATTCTACATATTTGACATGTCTACTTGTGACTTATATTAGACTTATATTATATTACGTAGACTTATACTATATAATTTGTCATCTAAAAAAAGTGTTGTTTAATATTTAATGTTGGCGAATAGGACAATGTTTCATGACATCAACTGCTATTCACCCGCAAACAATTGTCTTTAAATTAATTTCATACATATGCTGAGGTATCCTAACCATTCTTTTAACATTAATGTATGTGATATTTCTGTTACTAGAGCCATATTTTGTGGTTATCAACATGCTGGGGTTTACACAAGAAACAGTTAAAGTTTTATCTGTCAGATTTATAGATTAGTTCAGCTGTAAAACATTGAAATCATTTCAGTCTTTCTGGTGTAATGTATTAGTACTTGTACTACCTGTGAGAATGGGTGGTTCTTAAAAAGAGAGGGCATTGCTGCCAGTTCTTGGTATACCATCACCATCTGAACCCTGTGGTGAAACGATGCACAAGACGCTTGTGGGTTTCAGCTGAAATAGGGAAGAGACAGTCATAACTCACTGGGCCGCACACCACTGATAATAATATAAAAACAGAAGTTGCTCTCTTTAGTTAGACATTCAAACAATCCACCTTTAAAGGCATTTTGTCAAACTATTTACTGGATGTCCACAGTTATTTTTCAGATTAAAACCAAAAAATTTACATCTAAATGATGTAAATGAAGCAATAGATTCTTGTCAGCTGTGTTGCACAAGAAGGGTGTAAAGGAAGGGTGGGGAAGTGGAAATACTGTGTTTAGATGATTAACAACAAATGGCTGACAGATATCTACAGAAAGCATTGATAGTTACCATTTTGTTAACTTAATATTGTACAATATTTTTTTCTCTGAGGATTACAACTACACTATTTTACTTTCATATTGGTGTCTAACTGCGTGAAACAAATGCTATGCTCCTAACATATGAAGAAGAACAATTGTTCTGATATTATTTTCAAAAATGTGAGGGGAAAGTTGGAATTCTGTGAGAAAGGAATCAGTTTTGAAAACGGAAAACACCAGAATTCAGAGAACAAAGTAAGAAAATCTGATACGTGTGGTTTTGAGTGAAACTACTGGATGGTTTGCCAAAACATTCATTATGCCCCCTTCAGGAAGAAGTGTAAAATCTTGTGTGATGCCTTACCTTGTAATTTGGTGACATCATCACTTCAAACTTTCTCTTCAATATTTATTTTTTCAACACGGTTGTACATTACTAATTAGGTAATGTTGGCACGTTAACATACTAAACAAAGAGGGGGATTATGGGAAACATTAATACCTGCTTACCATTATATCATGCCATTGTGAGCATGTTAGCATGCTGATGATTCTTTGATGGTAATGGTATATTCGGATAGCCTATTTATGACAGCTTTCATTCACAAATCTTATCTGGATGATCGAGCCCACCCATGAAGTGGGCTGAATGTGTGAAAGGGGCAAACACTGTTGTCAAAATGAGGGAACTCTTAAGACAATAAGACAATAACTTACGTGATGCAATGACCACATTGGATGGATGAATATAGAACCTAAAATGTAATCAGTCACATGACATCAAGCACATTTAAATGAGTTAATGATGTTACTGATATGTTACCTAGCAACCTTCAAGTATAGTTTCCTATGCAACCACAGAGCTTAGATGAAAACATTTTCTTGACTGTATAAGTGTTTCATGAGTCACACTGTGCATCATTCCTGTATCTCATTGAGCAACACTAAAGTGTGAGTGGGGAGGGATCATTTAATTAAAGCTTCATTTGTACATCACTTTTCATGCAATCAAAATGTAACAAAGAGTGATTCACTCAATGAATCAAGGAGCATGGACAAAAAGAGCTTTTAGTGATTGGCTGCCAATCACTAAAATGATTGGTAGCCAGTCCAGAGACTTTAACATTTATGCAATGTGTGCTCTCTTTCTGGTCCTTGCCAACACAAGTGCAGCTGAGTTGTCAAGTACATGTAATTGAGCTAAATTTATCTCAGAAAGTTGAGCATTAGCGTGTGACAAAATAGGCATCCATGTATTTGCATGATCATGCATGGTGTTCTTCAAGGTGTATTCATGGCTATATTTCGTGGTGACAGACGTCTTTCATAAGAAAACCACATCACCTTTTTTGCTTATCTTCCAGAGAAACCTCTATTCTTTATGCTATCTTTAAATATACATTACATGGGCTGACAGTGTGTGTAGACTTACATCATTACACATTAGAACAGATATCTGAAGTGAAAGACGAAATAAGACACGTGGTACAGCTCCTTTGGATTACAATGTGTTTATAGGCCTACTTTCAAAACTAAAGAATCAAGGTCATTCAAACTTTGTCTAATTTTCAAAATAAGAAGTAAGTTTCCACAAATCTGCTAATCTCTCAAAGGAAGCCTACAATAAGGCAATTAAAGTAGGTTACATCATTACTGCTCTACCTGTCGATGACAGTGATGAAAGTCTTGTGGGATGATTACTGAATGTGAAGAAGGGAACATGAAATCCTGATAATGTATTTCACATTTTCTTCACATTTTTGTACAGTTTCCTCAGATTTTACAGCGGATGAGAAGATGGAGATTGAGAGCATTAAGACGCATAAGAAAGACCTTCTGGATGATATCCAGGTACACACACACACACACACACACGTTTTCACAGTCACATGTCAGCTAAAATGTGTTAGCTGCTCTTAATGTAAAGGAATCTGATATTTAAGACTTTTCTTTCATTTTTGCCTTGTCCAGAAGTTAAAGATGGAGATAGACAACGTCATGGCAGAAATACTCAGCTTTGAGTTTACAGAGGAAAAGTAAGTTTTAATCTGGTAAAAGGCTTCAATGCCACCCTTCCCCTGCAAAGAAGACATTCTTTTAATAGAACTCTTCTATTTAGAACTCCCACCAATTACTCCTACTTAATTTTTCAGTTTCACCCACCTCTTGTTTTAGCTTCTGTTACACTAAATCTTAGCTCTCAACATGTTTACTTACACTGGATCTAAAGAATTACTACAGTTTTCTATTAATCCCATTAAAGTAGCAACTGAACGTCCACCAAAACAATGTGTCTTCAATGGTTTACTTATGCTACATAGTGAATGTAACGGAAAAAAAGTCCATCCAATAAAGTAATCACAAATTTGTTAGCAATCCCACCTTTTAGCCTGCCCTCAAACTTCCTTTCTCTTGATACATAACAGCTGGTTTAGAGTGCATTTAAGATTTATACCTCATTGTCTGATCAGTCCCACACAACCATCCATAGATTTGTGTTTATTTTATACTTTTGTGCAGATTATTTCACAGCTCCTGCTATCACTTCAGTCTTCTGTGTATTTCTTTGTCTGCTCCTCCCTTGTATATTTGTGTGTTGTGGACATGGCTTAACTGACACATCACCTCACCTGGCCGCTTGTCACCAGATTGTTCCGTCCCCTTTGTGGTACAGTGACTCTTGGCCAAACTTGTCTCTAGTGAGCTACTATTCTTATTGTGAGCTTTTCCTTGTGTTTTTTTGCTAATATGTGTTTTTCTGTGTCTTAGGACTCCATTGCCAGCATCTTTTTGTTATCCACTCACTACCTCAGCAGAACTCATACAGGTCATACTGCCAGCCCATTCACTCACAGATCATTTGTTCCTTAACGACTTTTACTTAAAGTGAAATTAAGTGTGTAGGCAGACACAAAAGCAGACACAGAACACAGTAGGAGTAGATTAAGATGAGTGTTAAAAGTCTTTTATAAACACACGAGTTGTGGGTGAATGGGCAGGCAGGGCTGATGAAGGCAGGAAACAGGCAAACTAGAGATGATACAGTATGACTGGAGTTTAGCAGAGGTGGTGAGTGGAGAACAAAGAAACGCTGGCACTGGAGCCCTGAGACACATGAAAACACATGTTAGCAGAAACACAAGGAAGAGGTCACAAAATACACACTAGTAGATCACTGGAGATAGGTTTGGCTAAGAATCTGCATACCACAAAGGAGATGAAATAATCTGAGGGCGGGTGGCTGGAGAAGGTTATTTAAGCAGCATGTAGATGAGTCAGATGATGAGATGAGCCAGGTAGCTAAGCCATGCCCACAACACGTAGAGTACACACAAAGACATCCACAAGGGTGAAGGGGTCAGGAAAATACACACAGAAGACTCAAGTCATAGGCAGAGCTGTGGCATATTATACAAACAAGATACAAAGTGTAAATTAGTGAGGCTAAGATGTGCTGATAGGTGGATTTTGTTACCTTTGGACAGGATAGCTATTTACTTCTTTCCAGTCTGTGTGCTAAGCTAAGCTAAATGGGAGCTGGTTGAAGCTTCATATGTAGTGGACAATGTTGAACAAGTCGTTTAAGCTAAATAGATATCTGTAACTGTACTGTACTGGAAGAGAACATTTGAGCACCTTTGCATTTTAGAAAAGATGGAACCAATAACTGCAGCTCCCATGAGTTTTAGCCAAACGTGTTGAGGGAGATTAAGTTTTTGAATGCTAATAATTTTTTTTTGTTTTATAGCAATGTGTTATGGTACTAGAGCACAGCAACAGTTTTACTGAGAATATGAGCAGGAAACACATTGTTTGGCTGAGGCTAGTGGTACAGAGGCTATCTTGAAAAGGGGGCAGGGCTTTAGCTCTTTGTCTTTACCCTATTGCATGTTACTAAATAACTTGTGCCATACCGTAGTTGTGGTACTGCCAATTTAATCTTTTAACTTCAAATCTGACAAATGAACAATTAAATAACTAAATACATATTTATCATGGCTACTAATGATGGTGTGATGCAAAGCACAATATACTGTTAATATTGAAGTTAAGATTAATCGTTTTAAGAAGATGACTACTTCTGATCATCTGTCTGATATCATTTCAGGTACAAAACATGTTTCAGAATGTATATATAGCATAATCTAATTACAGTTATTCATTAATACAATTGATCTCTTTCTTCAATGTTGCTTTTCTTGCAGCAAGACAATAGAGAAGAGCAAACAGTTCTCAAATGGGAAGAAAAAATTCAACATGGACCCCAAAAAGGTGAGCTCAGAAGCGTATGCATGTGTCACTGTTGATAGTCTTCAGAGACTAAATTAACATGTTTTAACTAAAATATACCGATCACCATCATGCTTGGTAAGAAATTAATTCTTGCTTTCCTTGAAATGTTTGAACAAAAACTTGTACACTTCACTGTGTCTCTCTTAGCTTTATAAATGGATTACCTTCAGCAAGCAGCTCTAGCTAGTTGCTGTGTGGACTTCCTCTTACTTAACCACACTGAGTCTGTAAACCGACTCTGATGCAGGTCCACAGCACAGTTTCTGTGGTTTCACTGCTACGTCAAGCTTTTAACTGTTGTGGACACAAAGGTTTGCAGCAACAAATAAAGTAAAAGCATTGCCACTTTTGCTTACTGGAATCTGTCTACTCTGACCTGTAGCTGTTTTAGGTTACCAGAACTTTAGAAAAACTTTAGAGGTTAATCATAAGGACCTAAAGTAAGACTGAATAAATTTAGATTCCTAGATCAATATTACACGGAAAGAATGTCACTAACCGATATGAAAGTGTGACATGGAAAAGAGATGTGGTAAGATGTTTTTTAGGAGTTTTTCAGAAAACAATCCATACTCAAAACACCTTCCTCCTGTTCTGCTACATTCTTTATAATAATAATTTGTGTCTCAATTTAAATAGCGATGCAACACTGTATATTAAAATGTTTGCAATGATCAAGAATGTTTTGGGGAAAGAATTACAAACTCATTGTGAATAAAAAATCCCACGACATAAATAATGTCAGTATTTAAAAAGAAAAACTTTCCATTCTTGTTTAATGTAGATGCGTTATTTTTGCCTATATTGGCATAGGCAGCAATGTTGTATTTTTAATATATTTTTATCCATCCTTTTACTCTCCAAACGCTATGATGGAGGAGAAAGAGGAAGAGAAATTGGTTTTAAGGAATTGGGATTACAGAAGCTGAGAGCTTGTTCGGTATTACCAACCGGAGATGAGCTCATTATGAAACTAAACACATTTAACCACAGCACAGTAACCAGTGTGTTAAAGTGCATGTGTCATAAATTAAATGTGCTTTGTGTCTATGTTTGCATGCAGGGTATAAATTACCTGGTGGAGAATAAATTGCTGGATGGAAGTGCTCAGTCCATTGCTGAGTTCCTCTACAAGGAGGATGGACTCAACAAGACAGCCATAGGGGAATTTCTTGGAGAAAGGTGAGAAAGAGGAAAGGAGAGGGGACAGACTCTAAAAAAAAAGAGTGAAGGACAAGGGTGTCAAGAGAAATAGAAATGATGAGGATAATAAGTGCAATGGTAGAGAGCAAGTATGAAGAAAAGAAAAGGGATAAAGAGAACCCTGAGGATTTGAGACAGAAAAGAGAACAAAAACAGAATGTAAATGTTGGTATAGGATATATATAGGAGAAGAAAAGGGAAGAGATTAATGATAGGATGAAGGAAACGCAAAGGTTAAAAAAGAAACCGGAAAAAGGTGGAGAATGGAAAAGGTGCTACAAGAGGAGGAAGATGGGGAAAGAAGAGACTCATAAGCAAAAATACGGAGGTGAAGGACAAAGGAAGGGGAGAAACAAGGATACAAGTAATAACAAGAGAAGGAGGAAGACAGACAGATTTTAGGGCAGGTTCCAACAAGGCATGTAAATATCTTCCTCTGGTTTCATGTGTCTTCATTCTCCCACCTGTCCCTCAGGGAGGAGATCCACCTCCAGACCCTGAAGGCCTTTGTGGAGCTCCACGAGTTCTCAGACCTCAACCTGGTTCAGGCCCTCAGGTCAGCACCCTTTTTCTCTCTCCTTTCTTATCCATTGTATTATAATTGATCATCATCAGTATCATGAACAGAATTAAGAGGAACCCTGCATGTATAGCTCTTATCACTTAAAATAAGTTTACCAGCTTAAAAGTGCTTTCTTTGTATTCGTGAAAGACAGGACAATAATAATAATAAAAATATATAATTTATATACATAATCCACATTATAGGCAGTTACTGATACACTAATACTTGTCATCAGCTACAAAACTAGCCACAAACTTCAGTGAGTTTCCTCGTAGGCTATGAGAGGGGCTGCTGTTCGTATAGAAATGTCAGCAGCCACATCAGTGGAAAGTAACAGCTACCTGCGTCACTGAGAGGCTGAGTTGGATACAGACATTAAAAATGTCACTTCACCAATTGTACATATAAAAATCTGTTGTTTGTGGCTGTGGAGGGTCTTTGTCACTCAGAAAATGACTCTAAAGATGATATAGCGTCATCGGGGTTATCTTGGCAGAGGATTGGTGGCTACACATTATATATAAAAAACTTGCATTACAAACTGGAGGTGTGGAGTTTGAAAGATGTGGGCATTTATCACATGGGAAAAGAAAGTGTCAAATGAAACGATAGCTGGTGGTGTAAAGGGAAATGTAGGAACCTAAGGTTTTTTTTTTGCTTGATACATATTAGTGACTAAAAGTCATAATAGCTCTGCCTCTGTTGCTGCCTTTCCTGCCAAAGTTAGCATGCTAACATGCTAAACTGAGATAGACAGAGATAGAAAACGGTAAACATTGAACCTCCTTTATTTTAGCATGTTAGCATTGTCATTGTGAGCATGTTAGCCTAAATGCCTCCATGGCTAAATACAGCCTCATAGAGCTGCTCACATGGCTGTAGATGCTCAAATATGTGCCACATTTGCATTTTTCTCACAGTACCTTAAATGGACCAGGTGTGCCAAAATCAGGGCAAAACCATACTCTCGCCTATAAGTGGCATGTTGTGGGCCAGGTATGAGCCACAACAGGGCCAGAGTAATTATCCACACTCTCAATTGACATGAGGTGTATGTATGGCATGTTGTGGGCCAGAGGAAATTACTGAAGGTTGACCTTAAACGGGCTGTGTGTCAGTTATGTTGCAGGTCAGGTATGCACCAGAAGAGGGCCATGGGAATTCATGAGTTATATAGTCTTGTGAATCTGTCTCTTGCAACTCCTAACACTTGGTAGAAATCGGAAAATTACTGGAATGCCCATTTAAGGAGAAAGTAGTGACTTACTCTATGTAAATTCTTAATTTGTAGAATAACTAGCAACTACAGCTGTGAAATCAATGCGGTGAAATAAAAAGTACAATAATTTTCTATGTATGTAATTGAATTCAATTCAATTCAATTTTATTTATTTAGCACCAATTCACAACAACAGTTATCTCATCAGTACTATCTCATAGATTTCTCTAAATCTAATGAAGTAAAAGTAGGTAGCATTAAACAAGTGTTCAAGTAAAAATGGTAAGTAGTACACTGCTAGTAACTAAGTACTCCTTATTTGCATTACATGACTGGAAAACCAAACCAAACCTAAATAAACATTACTCAGAGGTTTATGTTTTTGTGGTGTGCATGTGACAGACAGTTCCTGTGGAGTTTCCGTCTGCCTGGTGAAGCCCAGAAGATTGATCGAATGATGGAGGCCTTCGCCACACGCTACTGTGACTGCAACTGTAACGTCTTCCAGTCAACTGGTGAGCTTCTCTAAATTTACATCTACATCCGAAATGTGTTTGCATAAGAGTGGATGTGTTTAAATGACCACCTCACCTTTCTATTTGACATTCTGACTTTCATTTCTTTTTTTTCCTCACAAATATTTCTCTTCTTCTCTGACTCTGTATTTATGTGAAATACAGTGCTTGTAATCTCTATGACGGACATTATTTTGCTTCCTCTTATTGTGTACGTGTGTCTCCCTCTGTTACACCAGACACGTGCTACATCCTGTCATTTGCTATCATCATGCTCAACACCAGCCTCCACAACCCAAATGTGAAGGACAAGACCACTCTGGAGCGTTTCATCTCCATGAACAGAGGCATCAACAACGGAGAGGATCTACCTAATGACCTGCTTTCGGTAAGACTCATTAGCTAATCACAGTGTCCAAATTTTTCAGGAAGTAAAAACCCAAATGCCAATAGAGCTGAAAGTGCAAGCTCTGGAAGAAAACTATCCATCAATTTTTGTCTCTGGAAATTTGGTTATTACAGTCAGCCCGTGGCTCAGTACAATACATGATACAAGGTCCACTGTCCACTTTTTAAAGAATAGGTTAACACTTTTTCAAATCTGTCTCATAAACATAAATCTTTTATCATATTGGCTGTCTTCCAAACACCAGTTCCTGAAAGCCTAAGTTCAGGAATCTCCTGGTTTTGTTCAGGGTTGGAGGGTATGAACCCAACAACATCACTGACTTGTGAGCTGTTTGCAGTCATTTGGGCTAATTTCAAGCTAGAAATTGTGAAAAACAATCACAATATCTCATTTCTTAGTGTTCACAGTGTCATGACACCAGGAATGGCAAATAGAATTATTTGGGGTATTCAAGTGAATCCTCCTGCTTGATTTAGTAGCCCATAAAATGCTAGTTTCACTTCATAGTTTTCATTTTCCAAGCATGCAGTAAAAAAATGTAGTACTTTCTTACCTTGAAAAGATAATAGTTACTACTATCTCACAATCACCACATGATCTGAAAGAGAAACATTCATGTCTAATAATGTTCAGTAGTTCTCAGGGCCACTTCCACCCACAAGTCACAATGAACAGTAGTCTGCAGAAGGTGGTGGTGATTAACAATAACCAAGGCAGGGGGCTCATGTGTGAACACATCAATGTCTCACTCTTTCCGAAAACTGATTCGGTAGACTTTCTCGTTGTCCCTTATTTTGACAGACAGGGTCATAAAAAGTCTGTCATGATCTCTTGTAACCCATCCATAATAAGAATACTATTTAATAACATTTTTTTAAAATCCATTTTTTTCATAAAACAACTTAATAACAACAACAACTACAACATTTACATAACTTACACATTATGCATTTATAAGGGCATGGAGAGAAAAGTTGAGCAGACACCAAACGTGCGGCCACTTTTCATGTCATCTCAGCAGATGAATGATTTTTACCTCCTTGCTGCCACTTGTGGCTCGCTTCCCCTGTAACATTAGCTGCTGCTGACTGATAAATGTTATCAGTATACTTACTTGTCCTTCAACCTCCACTGCATCAATCCCTGGTTTTTCACCTGTTTTATCAACCACACTAAAATTATTAAGCTTTCAAAAGAAACTTCGGACACTCAACTGCCAAGCTAGGCCATGTAATGATATAGCCTGCCAAGGACTAAAGCCAGCTAGATAATGAGGTCATGCATGTGAGATCAAAGACAAGGTGAGTAGACAAAAGCAAATTAATATGGACACTTGCCACCAACTGGACAGGGGGTCTACTATAGGTTGTCTCCATGTGGTATTTGACAGTGTTGCATGTGAATTACTTAAAGCTGCAACAATTGAGCATACAATGCAAAACCTTCTGCATCACCTATAACTGAAATCCCACACACAGACATGTTTGTGCTTTGGTGTCTCATTTTGAGTGAATGGAATAATGTGTAAATGATCACAGCAGTATTTTAGGAAGCAATTTGTATCCCCATTGTTTGGACATGTTGAGACTGTTGCATCAAATTAACTTTTGCCTTTAATTTCCTCTGCTATTTAGGCGTTAGCTCACAAGCAGATGGTACAAGACATTAAATGGTAGCAATTTTGTAGTGCTTTTTTTTTACCTATCCAACTCTTTTCTACTCAGAAACTGTACGAGAGTATTCGCAACGAGCCTTTCAAAATCCCAGAGGATGATGGGAATGATCTGACCCACACGTTCTTCAACCCTGACAGAGAAGGCTGGCTCCTCAAACTTGGTAAAATATCTCTCCATTTTAGTCTATGTTATGAGAAATGATGAATACTTTGGGAGGTAACAGACTTAAACACAATAATTCCTATACAAAATAACTAGAAGTGTTCAAGTGTGCTTTGTGCTACATTATATTTGGCTTAGCTGCTACAGTAGGCTAAAACAGGAAAGTATAGAGGAAGCAGTCAGAAAACAAACCAATAATGGAGTATGCCCTTATGTGTTTGCATGCAAACGACACCGCATCGGTGTTAGGTTATGCAGGTTTAACTTCAAACAGAAAACCTCAGAAAATGTATTCATTTTCATCAGCTTGGTGTGACGTTAGTGTTTTAACGCTTGTGAGTTCACATGGACAGAACAGCAAATAACTGAACTGAGATCCTTATTTTTTGCCTTCTCTGCATTTTAGGAGGTCGCGTTAAGACATGGAAGAGGCGATGGTTCATCTTGACTGACAACTGCCTCTACTACTTTGAATTCACCACTGTAAGACTGCAACACTGCTCCTTTTTAAGTCACCTTGACAAAAATTTTATATAAAAAAGTATTTCATGCCCTAGTATTCCTCTGCTCGTTAAAAAAAAATCCCCAGCCAGATACAGACAACATCATAGGTCATTTGTTCAAACACTTAAAATAACTTCTTGCTGTCACTTGTTTAGGTAATTGCTAAAATGCATGAGCTGCAAATCTTCTTAGAGAGGAGGTCATGGTGTATGTTAGGACATTGCTTTCTTTTGAATCATGAATTTCATTTGAAGTTACATGGGTATATGGAAGGCCTTTGTTGTCCAGATGTCACAGGCAAAAAAACAAGCCTAAAATTTGATAACCACATCCTCATTCTTTGTTTTGGTTGCTTCCCTTCTTTTTGTGACACCAATGACATTTTTACTCTCAGCTCTTCCCTATTGCCCTCCTAATACATCACCTGACTCTCGGAATCTTTTTTTCATCTGTCTGCAGGATAAAGAGCCCAGAGGCATCATCCCTCTAGAGAACCTTTGTGTGAGAGAAGTACCATATCCTCGCAAACCGGTGAGATACTGTCAGCTGTGTTTTCTTTCAAAGCTAGCATCTAAATTTGAAATAAAATTGTATTGAAAAGTGGACGTTCTGTGGATATAACACTCAAGTTAGGACAATATATAGCTTTATGGATTGATTATCCTGTGTTTCTGGTGTTGTCTAGTACTGTCTGGAGCTGTATAACCCCAACAGCCGAGGGCAGAAGATCAAAGCGTGTAAAACTGAGACAGACGGCAGAGTGGTGGAGGGGAAACACCAGTCCTACACCATCTGTGCTGCCAGTGCAGAGGAGAGAGACTCCTGGATCGAGGCCATCAGGTCAGACCACACACACATGCAGAAACAATGGTTTAAAACTGAACTTGGTCCCCAAGAAGACAGCATTACAAGGCTACACACACAAATATTGCTGAATCAGCCACTCTATAATGACATCTTCTTTACTTCAAACAGAGCGAGTATCACCAAGGATCCATTCTATGACTTGGTCTCAGTCCGTAAGAGGAAGGTGATAAATCAAGCTCCTCAGGAATGAGCTGTCCAGCGCCCCCCAAGAACATTTATGGTACTGCACAACAGTGGGATTCAGTCCCCCTAAAGTTGTTTTAAACAACCTACAACACAACTGTGTAAGGACACTGGAGGCTAGACACTGACGGGGGTCGTTTAGTCTAAAAGAGGGACTTCTCTTTCCACTTCCCGTTTTACAGACTGAACAAAACAGTGTCAAAGGTGAAAAACGTTGACTCACTTTTGTTGCTCTCACTGTCAGTTTAACAAGCCACAAAGAAATTGTCGTCAAAACAGTGTTAGTAGAAGCTGAATCTGTCAGCACATGTTGTGCACTGACATGTGTGTGTAAATTTGTACTTTTGTTTACAGACTTTTTCTTGCTCCACAAGATTTATTCTAAAGTCAAGATTTTTCAGGAATCCAGAAGACAAATTAAGCATGTGATGTCCCAGCAGTTCTATGTATATTATAAAAAGACAAGATGTTTCTCAGTTTCAGTTTTCATAAGGATCAAAAATAGACTTTTACAAGTAAAGTAACAGTAAATAGCTTTTTTTTTAACAGATATCCATGCGCTATTGTCATCTGACCACAGTTGTTTATGCTTCATTTTATAAATATAAATATAAATGTATTGTTTAAAATTTTCAAGATTTATGTTGTAAATTTTCTACTACTTTATAGAGTGATATAGAACATTTGTTCTAATCAGACCAAGCCAAGAATTGTTTAATATCCCACCTACCTTTACAGCACAATTCAATAAGTGCAATATGCGTTGCCGATTGTTTTATTTGCGTTGTGTACACTGTATATGAAAGAAATGTTGTAGTTCATTGTAAGTACTGTGTTTATGTTCACATGAAATAATTATTTAATAAAACATATTGAGGTGTGTGTTGACACCGGATCCTGTTTTGGGTTTAGGGATCAAACTGACAGCTGTGTTTACAGTTGAACGCACCCTGAAACCATCAGACCACACCTCACTTCCTCATATTCACTGTCTCTATGTGAGTATGTTTATATGCTCAGTTCACATGCTTGTATGAGCTTCTTGAAGGGTGAAGCACTTAAACCACCTTTGTGGTTTATTTTAAGAGTACACATACAGGTCTGATCAGTAGAAATCTAGTGTTTTCAAACTAACACATACTGTGTGTGGCTTCTTCTGGTCTTCTTCATTTGAGAAATTCTCATATCCAGTGAACATACAGTAGCTGACACCTTGTTCTTGATTATGTATTACAAAGATGTATATGTTAAAACCAGGTAAAATATGTTTTTTCAGACATTAAGCTAACATATCAACAGTGTGTCACTGGGATAACATGACTATATTTCAGTGTGTATCAAGTCCAAACTGTACATTGCAAAAAAACAAAACAATTAAAAGTCAGTATTATTTTGGCTATATGGCCCACAGTGTGCCTCAAGTGGAATCTGTATAGAAAACGACACTAATTTTAACCTAATTTCGATTGAGGAAAAACTCCCAAAAAACTTGTAACAGGGAAGAAACAGAAAACACCTAAAGAAATGCCACAGAGAAGGAAACCCTCTTCGAAGATGGACAGTCATGCAATACATGTGATGTAGACGGAAAAGATTAACAACAGAAAGTTGCAGTATATACAATTAGGATGACAAAATTTAGATTGTAAAACATATGTGAAGAGGACAAATGAGCAGCTTCAGATGACATGCACTGCAAAGGATCTGAGCAACCCAACCATAGAGACCTGGGGCCTGTACCACAAAGCGAATTCAACATACGCGGGATATCTTTTTGTTATCTGGCTTCACTAACCCTAACAAGCACGATCTGGATAAGGGGTCCCACAAAGTTGGTAATCAACTCTGTAAGTCAACTCAGGGTTTCCCAATCTAGCCATGTGCATGTTCACATAAAAAAGGTGATGTTAGCAGCAGATGACCAATAGCAGACATGAACAAGTCCACTGGCAGTGTCATATTTCACAAACGAAGAGTTGACCTAAACTGTAACACTAGCCTATAGAAATATGACCTAAGACCCCAGCTACACTACTCCGTTTTAGTTAAAAAACAGAGAATTAAAACAAATACGATCCCCATCCACACCAGCGTTTTAGCTGCGTATCAGAGTTGATCTCCATCTATAATAAAACTACTCAAAACAGACATCTAGTGGCCATTCACGTACCCTGGGCTTGAAATAATGCATTACCAATCCATCCCTGCCAGGAAGACAGATGTGCATAAGTGCAAGAGAGGAGAAGGTTAGGGAGATAGTGCCCTAAAAGCTGCCAAGCTTTTAGAAACAAAAGCAGCAGAGTGTTAGAAACATGCAGTCAATATGAAATAGTTTGAGTCTGTCTAGTTGAGTTATCATCATCAGGGTGAACATTGACGTTAAGACTAAGTTGTTAATCAAGTAATTCAGACTGAGACCGATCTGCCTGATGCAAAGTGGTAACTGGTACAAGGCTTGAAGTATTGAAGGATAACCGGACTTGGTTGAAGATACTAAAAGATGTTTTGTCCCTCATCCAAGAGACTTCTTCAGTTCTGACTGAATGGTAGGGAAACTCAGCTATTCAACATCTGTGGAATCCTCACTGTAGACTGAAGAAGTCTTTTGGATGAGGGACATCTAGTATCTAGTATCTTCAACCAAGTCCAGTTGTCCTTGATTTTAACCTTTCTTTGATATGACCTGGAGAACAGAACCTTCACAGACATACTGAAGGATACATGTTAACTGAAAGTGGAAACAAAAAGATGACTTTTCAGCTTAGATTTATACACTTCAGCAGAGTCCGACTTCCTGATGTCAGCAGGAAGATTATTCCAGAGAACAGGGGCATGACAGAAAATGGCCCTGCAGCCAGCAGACTTCTTTTGAACTCTGGGGACACATATGAGAGCAAGAATGTGTTTTCCAAACTAGCAGCAGATGAATGTGAAAACTTTCTAGTATCAAACTCTGCACATCATTCTACACAGTGAAGTTCAAACATCCAACTGAAGAAACAATAAGCATAACACATCTTTAAGTGGCGGGGAACTTCAAACCAGCTTGCCCTCTTCTTCTGCTCCTCTGTGTTTGGTACCATTGTACTGTACCATCAAGGTGGATTACTGCCCCTGACTGTTTGTGCACTCTGATTCAGCAAAAAGCTTTACATCATTACTGTGCTTGTTATACATACTTCTGAAAGATACAAACAAAACCCAGTTATTTAAACACAGATCAAGAATTCTGCCAGTGGTCAGACTCCAAAAGGCAGCAGTAAATGGCATTAAAATCCATCCAACCATCATCAACCGCTTAACCTTTATACCTTTTATAGGGTTGTGGGGAGGCTGGAGCCTATCCCAGCTGACATAGACAGACAACCATTCACTCACTCACCACACCTAGCGACAATTTGGAGACACCAATTAACCTAAATAGGATGGATGGATGGATGGATGGATGGAAGCCGGAGCACCCGGAGAGAACCCACGCAGACACGGGGGAGAACATGCAAGGCAGACACAGAGAAAGGTTGGGGTTTGAACCCACGACCATCTGGCTGTGAGCCAAAAGTGCTAACCACTCTACCACCGTGCCAGCCCCGGGCATTAAAATATGATATTCAATTTTAGTAAAGTTATGTTCTCAAGCAAATCTGCTCCAATTTTGCACCTTGACCCTAACTTTAACATTCATTAATAAGATGCTTTGGTAAAAACATAATTGCAGAACATAAGCAACCCCTAACAGCAAATTGATGTGATGCATGGTGTGCCACTGAGGGTTATATACAGTAACGTGTGTCAGGTGAGACATTTCAAATCAATTTGGCTGTTGCTTGAAATGACCTCTCACTGACAAGATCTGATCCTTAATTGCACTTTGCAGTGTTTACAGCTGCGGTCTTTGAGCATAAATCTTTAAGATACTATGCTCACAGGAAATGTTTTCATGCCTGCTGCGTGTCAGTAAATTTAGTATATAAAGTAGTGTGAGAACGCCTCTTCCTGCTGCATGTCTGACTTCCTGTTTCAGTGTTTCATCACATCACCCCCCTCCTCTATCTCCCCCCTTCACCCTCAACTCAACCTTGAGTTCCCAACAGGCCTGTGGTTCCTCTCTAAGGCCTGAGCTGTAAGCAAACACCCAGAGAAGACAAGCAGAGGGAGGACAATGGAGCCAGCTAGCGGTTGGTTTGTGCGGTGCAATCATCTTTTTCCATCTCAAATATTGAAGTCCTACTGTGAGAAACAATTAAAAGTGATGGTGCATTGAACTGACATGCAAACAGCTTAGAATTTCACAAACATCTAGCCTTTTTTCTGTTTTTGTTTTATTTTTACTGTATTTATTAATTAATTACTTTTTTGCATTATTGTGTTCATGGTTTTTTCCTTATCTACTCTACTGTATGGTTGTGCAGCCAAATACAATTTTTCACATTGTGGACAGTAAAATTCCTAACCTAAACATTAAGACATGGTTTTTAAAAGGAGAACCCAGACTCAAAATTTGAATGAAAGCATTGTTCTGCTGTAAAAACATAATACATTACACAGATCTGATGCTTTTATCCAAAGCACAAGAGATCCCACAACTTATTAGTGCATTAACCAGACAGCGACATTATAGAAAAATAATTTGCCCACAAAGACATCTTACTAAAGGGATACTTCTCTTTACTTTTTTTGTAACATAATTTCACTTTATAATAGAGTATCAAAGCTCAAATGATTCCATTTTTTATTATTAAGGAGAAACAAAAGTAAGAATCATCCAAAGTTGGACAATGTCCTGCTTCAGGTGTCTCATGATCAGAGTGGTTCTCACCCATCTTTGGATTTTACATTTGGCACCTAACATACATACCATACATTCAATTGGTCTTTCTGTAAGGCCCTGGATAAACAATATTGCACAATTAAGGGTTTAAAGGAAGTCACTATTTCATACATTTCAAGAATGTGTTCCTTCGTTCTGTGGTCAGAGGGAGGATCTCCTCAGGATGTTTTACAGGTTTGTTTTTGTCGACTTCGACGCTTAACACCTGTGAGGAAAAAAACAACAGTTACATCATTATAAATGAGATTGGTGAGGTGAGAAAGACATGCAAAATTAATCACTCAGGATCCAAAGAGGATAATGTCAGTCCACAATATTGTAAATTAGTTGAGAAGTAAAACAGCATTTTTCAAAAGTAACTTTTGTTTATTTACTATAAAATAAGGGAAGATTATATTAGATCAACGGTTTCCCAAATCTTTGGCATGTGACCCTTAAAATTAAGGGAAGACAACCTACTGTAACCAGCTGCATACTTTGTGAGTGTTTTTTCTGCCTTCTGCTAATTATCTCATGCCCTCTCAGATTACCACAGTTTAGATTTGGTTTGGTTATTTGTTTATTCAGTATTCAATCTTTATATATTCATTCATGACTTACTCTCATTGTCGTGTGCAGTGTTGACAGTTTGCTCTGAGTCTGTCCTCCGGCTCAGTTTCTTTTTACTCTTCCATTTGGATGGAGATTTCACGATAACCTCAAAGCTGTCCTCGTTCTCTTCAGTTCTATTAATTTCTGTGGGTGAAGGGCACGTATTGCCTGCCAGGCTGTTAACCGAAAGCTTACTTGATGATTTTCCCCTGGAGAATTTCTTGAACAACCCCTTCTTGTTCTGCGTCACTCCATTTGGACTCTTGAAGCTTTCGCTTGGGGATTCTGGAGGCAGCGGATTCAGCCGGTCCATCCTCTCACTGCTGGTCAGTCGTGGCATTCCCAAGTCCATCTGCTCAGCAACCTCACCAAGAGTTGACCCTCCTTTAGGTCTGAGCTCCTGCAGAGACCCCATTGGACGTGGGTTGTCCCCATAAACCAGCAAGTATTTGGGGTTGTAGTATTTGTGTGCAGGCACCTGGATGCCATCTTTCCGTGAATCCCCTAAGCTAACCTGGAAGCGGGATGTGGTTGCTGGTAAAGGCGGGCGTTTGGGCCCCGCTTTGGAGCGTATTGTCGCGGCCACGTTAGTAGCAGGGGGGGTAAGATGGAACTCCTTGTAAAGGTCCATCTTCTCAGAGATTGCATAAAGCTCACGGAAGTCACGGTCAAAGAAGTCAACCACCTGTCCCGTCATCACAGTGATCATGTTCCGGTCCATGCGAGACGTACACCAGGAGAAACTGGAACAGAAACAAGTTTCCCAACAGTTAACTTCACTTAAACTTCATTATATTCTGTGTGTCCTCATTGATCCATTAGATCTACAGCAAACATTAAATCATTATAAAAAATGACTTTAGTTTGCTTCAGTGCAACAAGACACTGGGGTAATGGACGGTCCTGAGGGAGTTAATATTGGAGAGAGAAGATCAAAACAACAAGTTCAATATGCACATAAGCACGTGTCTGTGGTTATTTTGTAAAATGGTTGTTGCACAAAGTTTAACCAATTTAACCAATGTTTAACCAGAGTTAGGTTACTAACTGCTAGCCATAATTACTGTTTTCCTCATGTCTCATCACATGTCAGCTTATGATTTTAGAGAGGTTTATATGGGTGTGACTGCACCAAATAAAGTTGCCAACATATTGTGGATATGCAAATGTGCTAAGCTGTTGAGCTGCTCCGAATAGGCCAGCAGCAGACTGTGCAAAATGATGTCATTTTTGATTGACTGCACTAAGAAGTACACGGCTACAGTGGCATCGCCACACCCTCTACTGCACCTCTCCTGAGAAAGGCCACACTGTGTTTCCACATAGTTTTAGCAAAACTGGTGGTTTGTTTACAATCGGTATGATCATCTGACTGTTCATGTCTTTCACCACATTCCGCAATCTCAGTTAAAGGTGCTTTTATTGTAATATTTTTGTTACAGCTTTCTGGGTTTTCGACATACAATAGTTTTCTGATTCATTTTATTACGACTTGTTCAAAGTCACTATGTATAGAATTGTATTTAATTATAGAATATAAAAATATTCTGATGATAGTAGTTTTTGTTTGTAAAATAACTAAACTATTAGTTATTAGTTATTAAAATAACTAGACTATTTTGGGTAATTTGGTGCTTTCAATTACTTGCTTTTAGCACTTCTGTATCAGTGTCCCCAAGTCGGATATTATCATGCCAACACAGTAAGATTTTCCAAAGTCAGAAATGCTCAAATTCCTACACAAAAGGAGCTTGAATTTAGTTAAATTCTTAAATTACTGTGTAACACAGAATTAGTGTTAATTGTAAAGTAAAAAGCATGCCCTGACTGCACATATTACCGGACCTTCACACACGCTCAGACCTCACCTGTATGAGCCAAACACAACTTTGTCCCCGTCCACCAGCATGTACCGATTACAGAGTGAACCAGGCAGTCTGCCGAAGGACAAACCGAAGCCGACTCCCTGAAGCGATCTGGCTCGGATGTTCTGCAGCCACAGAAAGTCACAGTCAATATATACAAACAAACAATAAAACAATCTGAACATTTGATTTTCTGCTGGTAGCTGCATGTCTGTGTAAATAAAGCACGTGCTGCAGTGTGTGCGCACATCCTGGCATTTGATCCGCATTCATAAACCTATGGATGCTTATTCAGAGTCATTCTCTTGCTACATGGCTGTGTTACATCCATCTCTTATGTAAAAGTGGCATCTTACCTGTAGGTGCTGTGAGCCAATCTGCAGTCTAGAGCACATATCCAGGAAGTGTGGCACACCATTGGCATCCAATAAGATGTAAACGGGCACAGAGCGACGGCAAGCTGCATCCATCAGGTCCTGCAAGATCTGGGGATCTGTGAGCATGTCCATCACTATTGCTATCACCTGTATAAGAAACAGTTAATGGTTTTATTTTAAAGGCAAGAACAGTGAGAGTGATTTGGACCTTCATCTATTTACTCACAATGAACTAATTAAATATGCATAATATCAAACAACAGCAAGCAAGTTGTTTCACATGAATGTTACCTTTCTAAGAAGTAGCTAATCTGTCTTGGACTTCACCACACAGAAATACATTCTCCCTGAGCGCACAGTAAGGCCACATGAAAGAGTATTGTCTTCATCCACTGGTGCAAGACCAACATTATTGTATTATCACCCTGCTGTCTTCCAGTCAGGCTGACAGATCACAGAGATAGAGCTTCACAACAAAAGAGGACGAATTTAGATCTGGTTTAAAGGAATGCTGCCATTCAGCTTTCACTTTCTCCTCTGTCAGAACATTAGCCAAGGTTTGCACTTTACCTTTGCCAAATAATGGAAGAGAGTTTGAGTACTTGTATATGTAGGCAAAACCAAACAGATGCAGTTTAAAGTAAAATCACAACTTAATGCTGAAAATGACCAGAAACCAATATAGTAGAGTGTAAGAGAAAGACAATGTCCAACTGCACTGTATATGTAATAGGTTTTTGTGTATTCTGTTAATCATGCACCATAAAATTGATGACTGTCAGGATGAAGGTCAACTACAGAAATTGAAACAAATCCAAGTGTCCCCCTAAACATCAATTAATAGGCTTTTGTTTGCTTCAAGGACTAAGCTCAACCTGCATTGAGGGACCACCCCCTTACTCGCTTCTTGTGAGTCTGGTATCATGTTCTGGTGTTTAATGTCTTTTTAATAGTTTCCTAATGTGAAGACAATATCATGGCTTCACTGAACAATCGAACCTCGGATCATGAAGGTGTGCCTTCTGTGGCCCACCTCCTGTGAACAGCTACATGACAGGATCTCCTCCAGCTGCGGTCTGTCTCAGGTGGCCCGCATCTCGATGGTACCTTGTCGGACTTCAAATTCAGGACCAGAAAGCAAGATACAGGGTCTGGGTGAGGAATAGCTGGCACAGATACAAGCCTATGCTCCCCTCTTCTCATTATGAGGGACTGTCCACTCCCTGGTTAACAAATCAGATGAACTGGAAGTGGGTCTGACGTGGGACTCCCTCTACCAGCAAAGCAGCTTAATATTTTCTACGGAGATTTGGCTGTTCAACAAGGAGCCAGAGTCCCATGTCAAAATGGAAGGGTTTTCACAACACAGAGACAGAAATAAAATGATGTGTGGGTAGAAACTGGAAGGAGGTGTTTGCACCTATGTGAACCACATGTGGTGTCTTCCTGCTAATGTCAAAGAGACAGAGAAAGTGTGTGACCCAAACTCTGAGATGCTTGCAGTGAGCTGCCAACATTTTTATCTGTCAAGGGAGTTTTCTCATGTGATTGTTCATGGTATGCAGAATTCCTCTTTAGGGCAATGGGAAGCTCGCTACTGACACAATTTCAAGAGTGACGCATGACTTGCAACATTCCTCCCCAGACAGGCTGGTTAATATTAATGGGGACTTTAATCACTTCTCACAATTAGCCTCTTTCCCCTCCATTAAATAAACGATGACATGTCCTACAAGGGGTGACAAAAGTATTGATCTGTTTTATATGAACATTAAGGAGAGTTTCTCATCTAGGATGTTACCACCCCTTGAACAATTGGACCATAATTTACTTTCTTTGACGTCCAGATATTGTGTAAGCAGCCAGTTACAACGAAGACTGTGCGTGTGGTTGGAGGACTCTTGGTTGGAAAACATCTTGCCTTTGTACCAATTTCTAAAGAAGTACTCAATTCAATTTTATTTATATAGCGCCAAATCACAACAACAGTTATCTCACAGCGCTTTTCATAAAGAGCAGGTCTAGACCGTACTCTGAAGTTATTTATAGAAGCCCAACAATTCCCTACTAAAAGTACTGTGTGACATTATTAAACTTCAGCCCATAGCACTAACTTCTAATATGAAATGTTTTTAAAGGGTTATCCTAGGTCACCTGTCTAAACAATTGTCGGCCTTTCAAGATTCTCTGCGATATGCATATAGGAGGGGTGAAGGCATAGACGACACACAATTTTTATGCTGCATAGCAATTATAGCGACTTTGAATGTATTTTGACTTTGACTTTTGACTACAGGCATAGTCAGGTATCTTGTCATCCCAGAAATTTTCCAGTGACACTGCCCTTGTGGGTCTCCTTTATCGAGGTGATGACCAGGCCTACAAAAGAGAAGTTGCCTTCTTTGTGAATTGGTATGAGTCCAAGTTCTTAAAGCTAAATGTTGGGAAGAAAAAATAGCTAATTATTGACTTAAGGAGGAAGATGGAGGAGGTTCATCCTGTAATCATTAAAGATCAGCAAATTGTAAACTAAACTAGAAGAACAACACAGACACTGTTTTTAAGAAGGTCCAGTCAAAGCTATTTTTCCTGAGAAAATTTAAAATCCTTAATGTCAGCAGAAACCTGCTTTATATTTTCATCAAGGAATTATATCCTGTGTTCTTTTTATGCTGTGCTTTGCTGGGAAGGCAGGATTGCTGTAGACGATAAAAAACAGGATTAATAAATTGATTAAAAAGCTGCCTCTGTGATTGGCCTGACCCACTGGAGGTCATGGCAGAAAGGAGAACAAGTGCCAAACTTAAGAAAGTTATGGATCTTGTAGACCATCTTCTCCACAGTGTATTTACACTTAGTAGTTCATTTAGTGGCTTACTGAAGAAGCCTCTGATTTCTACCAATCAGTCTTTGATCAGCAATTTTTTATGAATATTTCTTATTTTGATTTTAAGTGTTCCAGCTGGCCCTATTTGTAGCAAGCTGTCAGCTGTAATCTGTCTTTAGAAGGCTTTTTATGGGTGTATTATTTTTATATCTTGTCCTGTGCATGTACTAGTTTTCTTTTCTGTTTATGTTTGTTTTATGTGATCTGGTGGCAACTGAGTTTACCTGAGTGGGGATTAATAAAGATTTCTAATCTAATCTAATACAATCTATACTTATGGCAGGGTTTTAATGGGACATGCCTTTAATTCTTTCATACAAAACTCTTGCTCAGCAAAGAAAAAGTCATGTGACTAGAAAGGGACTCTGCATTTAATTGGGGCTTGGCTTTTAAATTGAACTTTTATGGTATGAAGGATAAAACATTGAGAGAAAAAAAGAGGTTGTTCTTTCAAACATGTAGGGACATGTTCAGTCCATGCAGAGGATAAAGGTTTGCGAAATGCAGAATATTCAATTGTTTCACTGTTACATGAAAATCAGAGTCATGGAAAAGTGTCTCTTTAAATTTGCAACAAATGTTCCACTGCCAGGCAAAAAAGGCCTGTTCTTTCCACCCAGTGTCTCACTGTGAAAAAATGCTGAGTGGATGTCAAGTACAAGCTTGGACATGTGTGGGCAGTAGAGTCAATGCCGACTGACTAGACCATCATCACATAAAATGAGATGAAATAAACAAAAAAAACAATGAGAAGAAATTTAATATCTGGGTGCAAAGATAAATAGTGCCTGCATAACTGCTTGCTCAGCGTGTGTTACCTCAAACGTATGTGTTATTATTTTAACAATTGGTCCTTGACTTTCTGATAAAGCACGATAAACCTGGTATGTTTCTGCAAATGCATACCAAGCCAAGAAACCCAAACTGCATGGGTACCTTCTTTCTATGACAATTTTGGGCAAGAAAGATACTAAAATTGAACTAAAATCTGTCAAATATGAAGTTAAGTATATTGAGAGATGAGCTGCATGTTCCAAATCCTGAATTATCTAAGTAATTATTAGAAGAAGTTAACTAGTAAACAAAACACTCAACTGACATATACCGGCTGTGTGCCCAACATGACAAGTTAACAAACTAGGGCTGAACAATCAAGCTGATGTGCGTACTGCAAATCGCTTTCTTTATTAAGAGCATAGCAGGGAGAAGTCTTTCAAGGGACACTGATCATGTTTTAAAGCTGAATGGTAGGTAATGGTAGTAAGTATTAACTTGTTTGAAACCAGGAACAAGCAAAGGAATAAAGGGTAAGCATGTGAGCAAGCAAAACAATTACAACAAAACATTAAAGACAGGACTGCAAAAACAAAACACAAAATAAAAGAAAGACATAGAAGAGAGGGAGGGAAAGATAACAGAAAGGGGATTTTGAAAGGAAATTGTAAGGAAATCTATACATGAGTTGAGTGAGTATTGACACATGCCCTATTGTCCTCCTTCACCCAGTTTTAAAGAGGCATAACAAGGCAAGGAAAGCGAGCAGAGTCCGCCTCTGTGTAACTGTGAGCGGGTGGAACAGATGACTCAGCTGAGCTCCAGCAGTCTATGAGTAAACACTGTGATGGGCAAATACACAGACCCACTTCAGGCTTTCAGTAACTGTGTGAGGAGGTATTATCTATTAGTCATCAACATTCATTCACCCTGCCTGGGACTTATGTATCTGACTATAATACTGAAAGGGGGCAGATTGGCTTTGTAATTGTACAAACACAGTTTTGTTCCTTAAAAATAGTAAACTAAGGCCCAGTAAAAAGGAACAAAATAAATTAGCTGAGTAATATTACAGCATGTACACTATTAGGCCAAATGGTATATGGGCACTCCTGCCCACATACTGTTTCATACTCTTGGTCTGTGGCTGGTTTTCATGGTTCGGGCCCATTAATTCCAATTAAAAGGAAAGTTTAATTCTGTAACATAAAATTATATTTTTAGACAATAGTTTGCGGCATACTTTATGGCAATTGTTTGAGGAGGGTCCCTTCCTGTTAATTAATGAATCAGTTGATTGCAAATAAATTCAGAGTACAGTCTAGACCTGCTCTTTATTAAAAGCACTGTGAGATAACTGTTGTTGTGATTTGGCACGATATAAATAAAACTGAATTGAAATTAAAAGAAAATTAATCTGCAACCATTTGATGAATGATGACGAAAGTAAGTCTTAAGTCTACAATATGCCAACTATTCACTGGTCCCAGCTTTTCAAATGTGAATATTTGCTGGTTGTCTTAGTTGCCTATAAAAGTAAACTTATCATATTTGTGTTTACGCCTACTTTGGGCCATATAGTGTACACTGTTGCAATTTCCATGATCAAATTAACCATACTGTCCTGTAATTCTTATAGTAGGCATACTCTTGACAGGTTAGCTAGCAAACTGACCTTTAACCATCATAAACACCATTAACAAACATATCTGTCTTTGTCAGTAGGCTACATTTTGCTGAACTTTGACCACCTCTACTTATCTGCTTGTCAGTTTCAGGTTTATCGTTTTACATGCATATTAGATGTTACCCATAGTACCTTCTTTTCCACAACCCACTGTGGTTTAGCTCAATCACTGTTCACACAACTGTTCTCTGGCCTCCCAGCATTTACATTTTTTAAACGCATCATCTGCAAACCTGGCTCCATTGATTATGATATTAATTGAGATTTGTTTTGTCAGGTGTAAGCCTAGACCACATTTAGTTTGGTATTACCATTTTAAACAAATTATAAGCTAATCTATAATAAAATGTGGAAAGGGATTTAAAAAGTTGGACTGTATAAGCCTAATGCCAAAGCATTTCCAAATGCTCTGTAATTTTGTTATAATAACGTTAACAATAAGAATGTCATGATGAAAATGTATTATTATCATCATTACATAGCACCGGTCCCCTGACCTCCTCACCTTGTTGGCCTCCTGGATGAGTCGGCGCACCACCTCCTTGATGTGAGGTCCGTTGTCTTTGGACGGGTGTGTGTGCACAGTCACACGGGTTACCCCTTTGAAGAAACCCCCGTTGTGCCAGCCGATATCCAGCTGCGGCACCTCGGTGTCTGACATCTCGGGCCAGTAGGTGGAATGGACCCCCGAATCCGCATCGGTGCCAGTCGCTCCCTGCTCGCACCTAGATGGCGATGCCTTGCTGTCGCTGCCCAAATCATATTGTTTGAAAGTGTTCATCAACATTTTGACTTCTCTGGCAGACAAAAAGTCTTTTATGTTGTCCTCTTTGAGTCGCATTTTGAAGGCGCCATCGCCGTTCTTGAGGAGTTCCTCGATTGCCGCGCGCTGCTCCTCGCTGTAGAAAAACTCCGGTTTAGACTCCGGGACTTTGGCACCGATGTTGCCATCCTCCATGCACATGAGCTGGGACTCGGCCATGGCTCCCCTCCTGGAACTCAAAAACTCTCCCTGTGGCGTCTGTTCGGCGTTTAGCTACCTATGTGTGACGCCATACAGGTAAAAATAAACCTGGGAAAGTTTTCTTACCTGGCCGGGAGATAGAGAGAAGGGTTGGGCCCAGCGCTGAAAATCCATGCTGCCTTCAAGTGCAAATGGATTAAAGAGTACTAGAATATGTATTACTGTTATTGTGTGCTGTCCAAATATGTGTACAATATCTATTGTTTTATATTTTTATGCTTTGCAAAATTGTTCTTGAAACTTTGAATTTAATTGAATACACTTAAGCACGTCAAGGAGACACTTTCAAAGTGTTTACTTGTAGCTTTGTAGCCTTTATTGATGGTCATTGAATTGATATTAATTTGTCTTTTTCTTCAAAAGATTTTTATTTTCAACATAAAATAAATCCTAGTTTCCATATTCTCTTTATTCTGCCACAGTGTTTCAAATACAAATAAACAAATCATCTCAGAATCTGAAAATGTAATCTTTTAAAAAATCAGACTAACTAATTTACAGACGGACCCTGAAGGGAGCAGAAGTTTCCTTGGCAAGGGTTGGTTGTGTGGAAACGCCTGTAAGGCTGTGTAAGGAGTTTCTTTTTCTTTTCAAGGCCTTGTTCATGCTGCAAACAGACTAGCCCAAGTAAGCCTATTCTCTATTCAGTATTTCAAAAAAAAATCTTGTTTGCAGACATGATCACAATACACAAAATAAATCATCTCAGTGGTTTAGGTATTATGTTTTTGCAGAACATTTTCTTTCATGGAGGGTGAGCAATCAACTACAACGTTCCTAAATGAAAACATTGTAACATGGGCTTTGCTTCATTGTTATCATGCTGTAGGCATGATGTAGCAAACCTACATTTCAGTTTATGGGGTCAGTGACATAAACTTGCAAAGAAAAAGTCCTGCATTCAAACTTTAGTAAAAGTACAAAAGTATTAGCACTTAATAACTGATTTTTCCCCACTTAGAGACAGTGGAATCAATGATTAGTGCAAGCAAATAGTTTATTGACACATACAGCAGTTACATAGCAACATCATCATTCATTTGGAGTCTTGTTTCTAGTCACCTGATGGATATATGTCCAATATTCAAAACTCTCTTTTAGCTCTGTTTTTGTTTTAACCAATTCCTGAGGGAAGTATCTTGCTCTTTAGCTGCTAAACGTTTACCAGCTACTCTAACTGTGTCTGTGTGCTGTTTGGTGCTGCTCAGATAGTATACACTAATGACCTTAATACTTTTTTTCTGCTGCAAATAACAATGCAAGAGCAGTGAGAGTGAACCAAAACAGTAAAGTTGCAAACAACAAGCTAAAACTCACCCTTTTAAGCTCGTTTAAGGGAAGGGTCCTGCAGATTCAGGTGATAATTCTCTGTAGATTCATCACTACACCTTTCCCATTGTGACATTGTTTTCACATTGTCATTTGATAATTGTTATTATAAAAATACTGGAATCTGGTAATATCGGATACGTTCATAAAAAAATAGTGCATCATCCAGATCAAATATTTTATATGTAAATCTTAACCTGAAAAGCAACAAGTAGCAATACAATAAATGTAGTGGGGGAAGCACAATATTTCCCTTTAATAGCCTAAAATGGACCTGGACCAGGTATATTTAAATTGTACTTAAGTATAGTACTTGAGTAAATGTACATAGTTGCTTTCCATCACTGGGCAGGAGAGGATAATATATGAATAATTATCCTTTAAAAATTGAATTGTCAACACTCTATGATAGTGCTCATCACTTTTTAAATTCAAAATATAACTATCTGAAAAATAAATGTTATTGTTGACATAACTGAAATGGGTATCTACAGTACATGACCATGAAATTGTTTAGCCATGGACTTTGTTATAAGTTATTTTGTAAAAGCAGACACCACATTTACAAATATTTTGTTTAGGATTACTGTATTTATAAATAAAATCAATATATATAGCAATATATAAACTCTAATAAATCTTTGAGAAGTCCTGAAAACTTTTTTACAGCCAAACACTTGTCCTATTATATATCTCTTCTACAGGCCACAAACAGTTTGCCATGACGAGAAACAGAAATTCCATTTACAGAATGTGTGTGTGTGTGTATGTGCGCCTAAACCAACAAGTTAGTCCTCATTGTTATTCTCCACAGCTGACGCTTTGTGTCACATAACACTGAGCCTTTCGCTGCCAGTTGAGGGTTGTGCCTTGCTGTAAGTTAGGCTTGAGTGGCAAAAATTGACATTAAACGTATGTTTGGAGTTCATCTCAGATAGGTTTGGTGAAGTTGGAGGGGAACAGGCCTGTTTTGCCCCTTAGCTGGCCTTTCCACCAGGCCTGGTCGGAGCACTCCAGGACCTTGATGATATCGCCGGCGTTGAACTCCAGCTCATCTGTCTCCTCAGCATGAAAACTGTACAGAGCTATGGCCTTGAATGTGGAGGAGGCTGTGTGCTAGGTAAAGAGAAGGAGGACATACAGGATGATTGAACACAGACAGACAGAAAAGTCCATGAACCAAATGTCATTGAACTTAACAGGTTCGTCAAAAATCTTAAGACATATGACCGTGTCATACTGGAATGTACACACACACACACACAAGATGAATAAGCTTACACATGGACATGGACACACAGTATGTAACCACAGCATTAGTGTATGCACATACAGTGCTGTTGAGTACCTGTCGTCGAGCAGGTTTAGGTGGGCCGATGGAGATTGGATCAGTGGGGAGAGGAGTGGGGAGAAATGGCATCTTGTCTGAGTCCCCTCTATGCTGTTGGAACACAAAATGATTTTTTTTTTTAAACCAAAAACTTGTTTAAAATTAAACTTCTTAATTTGAATAAATTCATTCCCACCATGGTTACATACATCATTATATTAGTATAGTAAATAAATAAACAATTAAATAAATAAATATTCAAATCCTTTTACAGTACATAGCAATAAGTGTAGATTTCTTGACTCCATTGCTCATATCAGGTTTCCACAAGGAGGCTTCCTACCTGTTGTTGTGTCTCTTGTAGGAATATTTCACTCTGTTTAGAGATAGAGTTTTTTTTGTAATATTCCACCAGTTGGTTGAGAGAAGGGAACTTTTCTGACCAGAGGTAATACTGCCCACTGCTGTTCCGCATCACCTTGAAGTGTAGCACATCTGTTGCATGTCTACAGTGGAGTATAATGCAGAGAGTGCTTTATTTTTCAAAGTCTTTGTATGCCTTTTCTGTTGTCATGAATGTCCTAGCACAATATTTATGGATTTATGAATCTGTCAGTCACTGGAAAATGTAAGATGCTGTGAAAATGATTAGAGAAGGAAGTAAAGGATAATACCCAACAAGTTGTACATTTCATGACTGTAAACATGACATAGGATTCATTACAGCCTTGGAATGTGCAAACACAGGGGAATTATTCCACTTGTGCCCTGACCACTTGACAACAAAATGCGATATGTAATCAATTTTACCATACTGGTTGTTGACTTACAGATAACTACTGTATTTTTTACCTCACTTTCTGTTTTAAATATCACAAAATATAGTTCCTGGGCCTCAGAATTTCTTTTTTGCATTACATGGCAACATCTACCTAAACAGGATAGGGGTTCACAAGGTTGGGCTCACAATAAAACTGGTCTAGAACCACCACTGCCCTGGACCCTGCTGACACCTGGCTAGTACCTGTTGTCGGCCCAGATGTGGAGGCCCAACTTCCTCGCAGATATTCACCTCACCCCTGTAGAGGTGGCGTTAACCATAGATATCTTCAGCCACTGAGTTGAGTACCTCGGACGGCCATTCCTGCCGCTCCTGTCAGAGCTGCCCTGGTCAGTGCTAGATCGCTAGTGAATAAGACCTTAAGAAGACCTGAATGACTTCTTTCCTTTCATGACTTGGATTTGTTATTCGAGGACTCTCCGAGGACTACTGGTCGAGGAGGTGGACTCGCTACTATCTTCAAGAAAAAGTACAACTGCAGACAGCTATCACTGGTTCTCATTCTCATGTTTTGAACTAACGATGTTTGAATTGGGTCAATCAGCCGGTACTGTGTGCAGTTATATGTCGACCTCCTAAATATAATAAGGACTTCATCTGTGACTTTTCTGACTTCCTGTCTGAAATCATGCTGAAATATGACCGGATTTTAATTGTAGGGCATATGAATATCCATGTATATTGTCCTACAAATCCGCTGGCAAAAGCCTTTTTAAATCTTATTGATGCTTTTAACCTTACACAGTTTGTTTCTGGTCCGACACAGGTCCATGGTCATACATTAGACCTATGGGATCTTCTGCTTGTCAAAATACTAATATCTTCTAGTTATCTTCTAGTTAATATCTTCTTTTTATCCACTTGTTGCAACATTCTTGACACCATTTAAATCCGTGTGTTCCAAACCCAAATTTGATAAATGACTTATCTGCTGCTAGATGAGAGTTTAGGAAAGCTGAACGCAAATGGAAAAATGATCATTTACAGGTTTCTTATGACATTTTTAGAGAAAGTTTGCACAATAATCAGAGAGCTGTTAAAGCTGAGAAAAAATTCTCAGATTTTATTTAAAATAATTGCCACAAACCTCATGTTAATTTTAGCACAATAAACTCTGTTCTTAATACTCCCCAATCCGTCTATCATGAAGCATCCTCTGAGGCCTGTGAAAAATTTCTCCACTGTTTGGATAAGATTGCCACAATTAGAGCAAGTATCTCACCTCCTACTTTTGACCCCTCCATTTCCATAGTGTGCAGCCGTTTTCACCCAGTTTGAGTCTGTATCCATCTCTACTATTAAAAATATTTTTACACATTTGAAACCCTCAGTTTGTCCAACTGACATTGTCTCACGTCTCCTTTCTAAAGAGATGTGGGACACTATTGGACCTAATATCCAAGAAATTATAAATATCAGCCTTACTTCAGGTTCTGTACCAGCCTATTTAAAAGCAGTGGTGCAGCCACTCATCAAAAAAACAAATCTGGACACATCAGTACTTTTAAACTATTGCCCTTTCTCTAAACTTTTGTTTTTTGTCTCTAAGATCTTAGAGAAGGCAGTTGCAGTCCTTTTTAGATACACACGGTGTTCTTGAGGTGTTCCAATCATTTTTTTAATGATCTTTTAATCTCAACTGATTTTGGAGATTATGTGATTCTTATGCTTTTAGATCTTACAGCATTATTTGGCACAGTTGACCACAGTGTCCTTATTTCTTGCCTCTAGCATGGCGTGGGGATTATAAGCACTGTCTTAGAATGGTTTAGGTCATACTAAACAGAGATTGTAGAGTCAGTTTCGGTGGCTCTATTGCACCTTCTGTTTCCCTCACATGTGGAGTTCCCCAGGGTTCGATTCTTGGGCCAATTCTTTTCTCACTCTATTTGCTTCCCCTTGGATCAATCTTAAAAAAACAGAACATCCATTTTTACGCAGATGATTCGCAAATCTACCCTGCCCATCAAAAGATACACCTGGGCACCTTGGAACCTTATGTTAAGTCTGTTGTAACAAACCTAGGCGTTAAAATGGATTGTAATTTTAATATGGAGAAGCAGATCAATTTCATTGTGAAAGCTAGTTTCTTTCAATTTAGGTTTCTTACTAATCTAAAGCCCTTTGTATCCTTCACAGACTTCGAGAGGGTTATACATGCATTTAACCCAACACGCCTGGATTATTGTGGTACTTTGTATGTAGGTGCTAGCCAAGTCTCCCTCTCTCGATTACAACTGGTTTAAAATGCTGCCGCTCCTTTCCTTACTGTAGCTCTGTAGGCGAGATCACATCACCCCTGTTCTTACCTCTCTTCACTGGCTCCCTGTTAATTTTGGGATCGATTTTAAAATTCTATTGTTTGTTTTTAACTCCAGCCAATGTCAATGATCTATTGAAATTGCATGCTGGCACCATCACTCTTATCTGATGTGTACACTGATGTGGTTGGAAGCACAAAAGAACTACTGGTGATTTGAGTATGGATCTCTAGCCTCTGGGTAGCCAGGGAGAGTGTTAGATTTTTTCGAGCCAGAGTATAGGGCTGAAGAATTGCCCAAATTGCTCAAATTGCCTTCCAGTGTCAACAGAAACTGAATTATTCTGCTCCAATGAATTTTGGCGTAGAGAGTTTTTGTTGGCGTACTGCAGACGCCAACCCTAAGAAAACCAGAGTTGTCGTTACTATCATAGACTGTCAGATATCAATATTGGTATTGGTCTTGTTATCTAAAACTTTCCTTTAGCCAACATAGTAGTAGCTATAAGTCATGCTAGGATGGTATTCCCAGGGGCTGGGGCAATGTAATATTGAGGGGCTTTCAAGAGAAACTGTGTGAACATTAAGCCTCATTTGAAGCCTCCTAAATAACAAGAGTAGACTTTGTAGCAGGAGAACTCAGCCTTCTTTGTTAATGTAGCACACAATGAGAAATGTATTGCTCCCATTGACTACATTTACCATCAACACTGACTGGACACCCGTATAAAACATTGCAAAATATTGCTTAATTTCAGTCAAGATCAATAAGTCAGTAAATTCAGGTCATCATTGTCAAGCAGACAAGTTTCTCAGAAAGAATGTGCTGCAGGAAGTGGTGTAGTCAACAAGTTATATTTACAAAATGCACAAAATTGAAAGTGTCGATACAAGAACTAATTGTGGCTTGTTCTAACCCACAATAAAGTGATAGTGACACAGAATGAGAGAGACAGATGAAGAGAAATACTAGCTGAGAAGAGTAAAAGAAGGCATCAAACACAAAACAAACTGAAAATATATTGGAAAAGTAAAAATGGTGAAGAGTAAAAAATAGGAAGAACTATAAAAACAAAAATCTAAATCTGAAACAGGATACAAGTAGGCCTAGCGTAATGCCAATGCTGTTATCACAATATCAAATTTGCCTGCAATATACTAAAAACGTATATAATTGGCACCAACCCAAACTGTAAGGGCTAGCTCTATTACATAAATCATTCTGAATACACATCTATTTGGAAAATAGTTGGCACATTTCAAGCTCTTGCTAGTGGACACACACTGAATGCACCTGACAGAAATGGAGAAGTCACCCAGGGCTGACTGTCGGCTACTGCGTATAAGGAAGGCCCCTGTAGGCTGTGACATCAGCTTCTGCTTGGCGTCTCTGCGACTACAGTCCTCCTGGTACCAGCTGGAATCATGGAGAAGGGAGACAGAAAATGACGGTTTGGTAGTATAAAGTATGGCAAAACCTCTGTGTATCTCATCTGTTTTTGAGTGTGATCTGATGACTATCTTTCCACTTGTACACAGTCTAACTATAGTTTAAAAATATAATTTTGAACTTGAGCAACATTTTAGTTTGAAAATGTATTTCCCTCATGAAACATCATGCTGATTCCTTTTATGTGCAGACTTCATCGTCTATTCTGTGCCATTTCAACAATAAACTGCATATCTCTGTATACTTTTTATGGGAGTTTTACCTGGGCAGATGAATGCTGATGAAATTTTTCGGTACAAACCCCTCAACCCCATTAAGTTCTGCTTTGTACCAGTTTCCAGTGGTCTGCAGAATCTGACGTAGTGGGACACAATCACATAAGACACATTCACATTGAGCTGAATATACTACACAACATTACATTCAAAAAATACTGATTTGGAGGTGCAAATGAAATTAAATCACTACTATAAGTACATAAAGAGCATTCAGTGTCTTCTACATTTTGTGCTGCAGAGTGAACTTATTCAGCACTTTCAAGCAAATGATTCCCTATCTGACCAGACTCTACATTATTATTTTAATATGTGATTTGTTTTTATTAGGTCTTTTATTAATCAGACGTCTTTCAACATCAAGTGCTAGTTTTCTAACTCCAAACAACAGATTTAGCGAAAGTGCATTAGTTACTTTAGCCTTGTGCAAACTGAAAATTTCTCAGGCTTATGAATGTGTGGTGTGTGTGTGTGCTTCTACACTTGAAATAAAAAAATAAAAAACTAGAGTAAAAAGAATTTGTATTTTTTATGTTCTTACTTTTTTATGCATAAGTCTTATTATACTGTTAACTGTGGTAACTGATTAAGGATCTGTCTAGCAACATCACTGTAACTTAAGACAAAGACTAACATATGAATTTGTGGTTTAGATATAAGAGTCACAAAGTTCACCATGGTTGCCAGAAGAGTTTGTGTGCTTTCACTTGATTATTGTTACTATGCAAAAATTGTTACCATACTTTGCTGTATTGTTTTTTACATTTTGAAACACTGTGCAAACAGGAAATACGTTTTTAGCAACAGGATGTAGTTTCATCACACATTTTCATTACCTCTAGTACAGCTATTGAAAAGTGCAATAGAAAACAATGACATGTTGTTATTCACGCTATCAAGGAAGGGGAGCTTGGTTGAAGACCTTGTTGCCCTTTATTTTAACTTTCCTTCGATAACTATGACCTGGATGACCAAAAACCTTCACAGAAAGCTTGCTATGTTATTCACACTGTGTGAATGTACTGAATTTCCACTCGCATACAAATTAAATGTTTTTCGTATTCGTAACTAGAAAGGTGTCCACTAGGTTGCTGAAAACACAAAGTAGGAACTACATAGAAACTTAAGGTGGGTTTGGTGAGTTTGTTGTATAGCATGTGTGTATGTTCCTTAACCTTCAATTGCGCCTCCTTTCTGAAGCTGAGTTCATCCTGAGCTGTAGCTTCATAGTCGTACTTAGCTGTAGCCTCCATGGTAAAGCAGCTAATGGAAAGGTAAAAAATAAAAGGTATAAAGGCGTATGTGTAGGTTCACAAATGGTAAAACAGAAAAAGCATTGTTATTTTATGTATGTAGGACATTTTTTGTTTTATTCACCTTATAATGTAGCCAATTAGCTGATACTCCTGAACAACAAATCTTGAACAGCCCAGTTAAATTTGTTGTTAAAAATTGTTTGAATAAGAAGCAGGTCTTAACTACAGGGATTAAAGGAAACAGGGGAGCAGGGAGCTGCACCTTTCCTAACCTGGAAGAAATCACCTGGACTCTATTTCATGGAAAACGCAAGTGCATCCAGCAGGCTATGTTGTACCATCTGTGCAGTAGGAGAAAACCCTGTATTGACAGTTTAGAAAACAGCAGGCGTACAAACCATAATTCAAAATGACAGTCTGTTGCCATTTTTGCCACAATGAAGAAACTGAAACAAGGTGTTACTCACGGTGTATGTTGTTCTCCCTGCAGAGCTGAGATCTTACAGTTTACAAAGAGAAGTGACAAACTCCTTCTGTATATCACAGGAAGCACAGTCAGAATGCAGCTGCAACTGAAACACTTTCTGCTGCTGCTGACCACTTGTACAACGTCACAAGACCTCACACTTAAATAGTCACAGGTGCAAAAAAGTTGCAACTTACGTGTACCAAAACAAATGCTACAGTATATGAACTGAAAACAATATTTAGGTCTAAAATAACAGCATGACTGGAAGCTGAATCTTTATACTTATGTGTTAAATATACAGTGCAAAGGTTAACTGCAGCTATTCAGCATTAACAACCCTCACGGCTGGCTAACGGATGCTAAAGGTGACCTTTAAAGCACATTTCAACCAAAAAGTTGTCAATTGGATATATACCCACATCTGGGAATGCATCTGGCTAAAGGTTGCAAGGTGTAATGACAGCTGTTTTATTTACTTTATAGTGTAGACAATGAGCTGATACTCCTAAACAACAAATCTTGAACAGCACAGTTAAATTTGGGAGGAAAGGTAACATTTTATTAAAAAGGTATAGGTTAAATTTACATATAACCATTGTTTGAATATGAAGCAGGTCTTAACTACAGGGATTGAAGGAAACAGCAGGGACAGTTAACTATGGTTTTCTCCAAAGCTCTAAATGAACGTTTCAAGGCTATAAATGAAGCAGTAAGATAAAAAGCTAGTTAGAAGACCTGAATTTTTTAAATTATTGTTGAAGAATAAACTTTCACACTAATGTTATTTTAAGTTACCACACTAAATATTACATACAAGATATCAGTATGTAACATCCAATAGTTACAACAGTAAAATACTAACAATTGTGCTTACATGGAGCTATATACTTATATACTTATAAAACCTGACAAAGTACCTATTAACAAAAGGAAAGTTCAGCCAAATCTGACAATGCTGAGTTAACTACTCTTAGGTCAAACAGTTTGGTGCGAATTTGTAAATGATGGGGTTTATTTACAAAAATAAAACAAAAGATCTGCAATGTGAAATCAATAACCCATCTGCCACAGCCCTGCTAATATTATAGTTAACCAAACTGTAATTTAGTACATTACTATGAAACTATAAAAAAAAACAATAAATATTAGCAACACAAGCACTGGATTTACATCTATTAGATCAGTCCACTTCAGCTCATTGGTGTAGGTAAAACAGGAAGTTTAGTTCTTGTCTGCAAATAGTTTGCCTTGTAATGATGATGTGGTAATCGACACTCTTCAGTAGGTGACTGGTGTTTCATTTGTGGTTTGCTGAATCTTGCTGTAGTGATTATGTTTGCCACATGATGGCACCATACTGTAAGAAAAAAAACATACAGAAGTATAGATATCTTTGTTTTTTTCCACAAACAATTAAGTAATTTAGACACAAACTTCTCCCATTCTCTAGGATATTGAGAGGGTGACATTACAGGACATACATGAAGGTTCTTTTTAATGTCTTTATCTTCAGACTCAAGTCATTCAGGTCTCAATGGAGCTCAGGTATCCTATCTCTTTATTGGCAAGAGGTATGTTATTTATCTTTACATATCAAGTTAATTGATATATATTAAATATCACAAATACTGTTTAAATTCACATTATAGGCTCACACAGACCTCATTTTAAGAAGACAAGTAAAATAAGGAGGAAAATAAAGTGGCATGTCATGTATATCAAGGCTACCAGGATAACAGTGTCAGTATCTGATCTGATCTGGTGATTTGAGCTAAATGCTAATTTATGCATGGTAACATCCTCATAATAACAATGCTAACATGTTGATTTTACCAGGTATATGTTAACCATGTTTGCTGTTTAGCAGGTTAGCATGCAAAAAATATTCTACTTAGCACTAAATACAAAATATAGCTAAGGCTGATGGGAATGACATTTGTTTTTGCAGGTATAAAAGTACTGGGCATCTTGATACTAGAACGAATGACCGTCTCTATCAGAGTTCATGGCAATCCATCCAACAGTTGAGACATCTCACTCAAAATCCCAAATGTCAACGTCATGGTGGCACTAGAGGAAATGTCAGGGGATCTCCAAGTCATTAGGATTCATTGTCTGGGGGGACAGGGTTGGGAGCAAGTGTCATTTAAGAAAAGGAATAAGAGAGGGCAGACTAAATAGAAAGAGTGAGAGACAGAAACTGAAAGTGTTAGAGGTGAGAGGAAGCAGAGACGCAGCCAGTGGCAATGCAAGCAAATACTGCCACCACCAACACCCTCTCCCCCTGATATTCACAGTCAGTCTCAGTGGTTGGTCTGCCATGAATGCTCAGATCCCTGTGTGGTGTTCAATGGGGATTTGATGCTGCAACAGGGCTGAAAAGCAAATGTGATTTTTTTTTTTTTTTTAAGTAAAGCAGGCTCCAAGCAATCAACATTCCCACTACGAGAGCGTTGATGAATGGACTCCATGTACCCTCATAAATGTTTCTGTGTGTGTGTGTGTTGCTGTGTTTTGTGTGTGTTCTTTTTTTCACAATGCCACAAGAATCATTTGCCTCTTGATAGCTGTTGCCAAGGTGACCTACAGCTGTACGTGCATCTATTGTTATGCAGCCTATTTTGTAGCATCAAGAAAAAAACAAAATGGGTGCGGGTCTGACTGTTCAAATAAGGTATTGTCGTGTGTGTATGTGTGTGTCATTGAGTTTAATGGCCTGAGCTCATGAAATATCTCATCTAGCTTCATGACAAAGCTCATAAAACTCTTTAAACAGGTGGAAAGGACTTGACGATGGCTCATTGCTGAGCTGCCATTCAGCATTAATGGACCCAATTGATGCTGTTTGATGTTTAACCATTTTGTTGAACACTCTGCGACACTTGCATCTTTTAGGTGTCTTCAAACTCTGGAGAGTGAGTCTGTGGAACTGGAGCAAGACAGATGTATTTGACAACAGAGAGACAGAGATATATGATAAATATTCTGTGAGCAAACACCACATTTCATTCTGTTTACCTTACCTAACTCTGTTCATCTCCCTCCTCCCAAACCTCTGTCCACGGCTGAGGAGGCAGAGGGAGTGAAAAGAAGTGAGGAAGAAAGGAATGATTCTAACTTTTGAAGTTCTTCGACAAAATGGCTCTCTTAAATTCTAAAACAATAGAAAATACACAACCAGAATTTCAAAACAGCGAGACCGACAATATGTCTCAGCAGTACTCTACATTTTTCTTCTAAGATCCCTGAATATAAATGTTAGAAGAAAACATCTGCACTCCACGGAACGAAGCATGATAGAATCTCCATCTGCAAATTTAAAATGGAAAATCAAATCTTCAAATCAAAGTCATTCAAAACTGTCAGTTTTTGCATAAACAGGATGCAGTGTAATTTGGGTGATCAGTGGGCCATAATGAAAGCAGATTGATAAAATGGTGGCCTCTTTATTTTCCTTATACTGGTATCATTTAACTGTGCAATCCATCCACCTCTTTTATGAATGTAAGTAATGGTTTCACACTCATTCAAATAAGAAATGTATGTACAGTACAGTGTGTACAAAGTTTACAAATGTTTTTGGAAAAGTAAAATCCTCATCACAGGTTCATATCAGCAAACAGCTTTGTGAAATGACATGTCCATACCTGCTTTACTCAGTTAGTTTTATGTTTTCCAGTATTCCTTTCAATAACCCTCAGTGAATGAATGTAAACTTGATCGATGACTGTAAAGACTAAAACCTACTTGGAAAACAAATGAGTGCATAAGTCAAGTCAGCTCTTGGTCAAAAGGTGGGTCTTATAATGTGGATCATATTGATCGTATCTTCTGAACGTCAACAAAAAGCTTCTGTCTCCCTCTTATGTAACACATTTCTCAATGTACAATATTTTAATATTACTTCTTGTTTATACCAGCTCCACAGCTAAAGCAGCACCTCAGCAGCAGCTGCAGTCATGCACTCACTGACTGACATTTGTCCTATCAGCAAACTTGGCAATTGTTCTCTTCAAAAGCAAGGGAATCTAGCTAGTTGTGCTTAACAGATAATCATGACACCGAACCACCTGAGAAGTAATGTCTGAAGGCATTTTAGATACCACATCATACAGTAGATGAAAAGAAATGTAAATAAAGGTAAGACCAGAGTGTTAAAATGCAACATACAGCCTGTCGCTCAGTAAAGGACTGCAATGTATGAATGTCAATTTTAAAACGTAGTATATGATAGGTGTGGTTTGCAGTCAAAATTATTTGTACATGTATAATTCATTCCTCCTGTGTTGCTTGGATGGATATTTATCTCATGTTTTAGAAATTAAAAACTTTACACCCTTGATTCAGATGAGAAAATACTGTACAAATTGTAAAGCCCTCTGCAATAAATTGACAAATAAACTTGACCAAAGCAGCTATCACAAAAGCTCCACTGGAATGTCTTTAAGCTCACTATCCTGCGCATACTATTGATGTTTGAGGAGCAGAGTGAACACCAGCACTCAACCAGAGGACTCAAGTATCGACCCTGTTGAAGTATCCTTGAATAAAAACTGAATTGACTCCTGCTCCACTGGTGGCTGATCCTGACCTCCTTGCAAAATTGGCTTAAGTGAAATAACAACTATGCCTCAAGAATCAATAAAACATCACATTCTGGACATAATAATGGATAAGAGCCAGTCTGTCTCTATCAATGACAGTACAAACCTCACCTTCATCTACTGGATTCGCACTTCTTTGGCTGATATCTATGCGTCATAACTCATGAAACGAATGGTTGTGGTTGTTCTGCTGTTGGTTGACTCCACAGAAACAGCCCATCAAGTAAAGTGGACTCAGCTTACAGGCATGGTGGACTACTACACAAAGGTCTGTCAGGGTGGGTCAATTTATTCTGAAACTCATTAGTACCCTTTCATGGTAGCGCTGTGTGTCCCATGGCTGCTTTTTCCATCAGTTATATTTTATTCCAATCAGCTCAACTTTCTATACAGTTTGCTGTTTTTGAAAAATAAATAATGTCAGTTCAGTTGATGGGTCAATAAGCATAAAATGCTCCTCACCATGGCAACAGTTCCCATATGTGCTCTGCTATTGCAAACAGTGCTGAAATGACCCTCATTTCAATACAATGCATATTCATCTCATCTGGATGACACAGACAGACGCTGAGTCAGAGTGGATGGAGGTGGAGAGGAAGAGAAAAAAATGGAGTGATGAAGAAATGCTGGTACCACACAGACGGATATAGGAGCAAATGCCCGCATACACACACACACACACACACACACACACACACACACACACACACACAAAACACACATGGCAGCCGCCAGACCTGATTGTTGAATAATTCAGTTTCTAGTTCGATCATGCGCTTCAGTTTCAGCTGTTTTCATACAGAACACTGAGGTCAAGACATGATCCTGCATGTCACAGGATACTAAAAACAGCAAACATAATGATTTTAAGAGTTGGCTTCTGGCTGGGCAGGTATTCAGAGTTATCATATATTGAAATTAACTAAATTTTATTGAAATATTGAAATTAAATTACTTAAACTTAAATTAGGCCTTAATAATTAATAAACATTTACCATTTTGTGATATGTATTGATATGGGGTAAAAAACAGACAAACAAACAAACAAAAAAGAAAGTGTTTCTCTTATCTCTGCTGTCAGTTTTATTTCTCATTTTCCATCAACACAGAAATACAACCACACCTTTTTGTAGCAGGTAAGCATTTTGCCCTGTGTGCAAAACCATACATAAATGACCATCTGTTGTGTGTCAATAATTTGTTTGGGTGATTTGAACAGCTTTTGTAAGAGCTGTTGATTTAGCTATACTCTGACATATAGCGAGAGAGAATGACAAGGAACAGAGCGAGAAAAAACAAGAAATTGGAAGCAGAAAATTGGAGTGACAGGAGGAGGATGAGAGCGAAAGGCTAATGAGTTTCTGGCTCTCAAGTGAAGAAACATTTGTGTAATCGATGAACTCACTTTTTCTTAAAGTGAGTGTAAACATGTCACTGAGCTATCTACCAATCAAGCAACATGTTGACAGAAGAGGAGTTATTAAGAGTCAGTTTGCCCTGCTCAGATCATTCAGCATTTACTGCCAGAGCATCAGCCAGATCAAGCCCTAACAAACATGGTCTGCGCTGTCAAATGTACGTTTCCATTTAGCATTTACGAAGGAAATTGGCCTTAGAGAGTAGGATCAAAGGAAGTGGGAAACAGCAGCTCTACTACAAACACAAAACAAAAGGGAAACACTGAAAACTGAGAGCAAATCACTGGCACAAAGCATACGGAACATTTGAAAGACAACAAGTGCAATCCTTTGTATGAGCAACCTTACCAGCAGTGACATTACAATGTCCTGGTAATGCATATAATAAGCAAACTGGAAGTGGGTGATGAGGATACCTAAACCCTCTTCAGGTTTTATGGGAAACACCAGTTACTCCTCAAGTCTTAAAGGGTAAATATGGTACTTACATTTTGGTGTCAAAATTACTATAGTTTCCTGACTATAGTTAGTTTTATGTACAGGATCAGGCTCTTATGCAGGTATCTGACAACATAATGGCAAGGATCCCTACAAGTAACACTTGGTGACACCCTTTGTTTCCATGATGTTGTTAGACACTTGTTAAAACAGTTTGAGCCTTTCAGTGGCAACAAGAGGATTTTTGTACCTGCTAGTCTCTTCGACACCAAAATATAATAATATAAATAGGACCCAGGTTTAAATATACAGAATAGGAATATATAATATATTCCACTAAACCTTTCCAAAAATCATTCCTCACCATGCGTTGTGAAAAACTCACCTGCTGCCCTAACAGATAGGAGGGCTAATGTAAAAATTTGTGTATAAGCTTAAGAGGGTCTCTGCTAAGGATTCCTTTTTACAGGAACAGTTATAAACTGTATCCACATCGATATCAGCAATTCATTCGATCTTGAAACTAAAATTATAGTTTCTTCATCAATGTGGGTGCAAGGGTTTATGTGATATAAATTTGCAATTTGGCCATCTCTGTAGGCCACAGCAACAAACATGTGAACCTGTACCACCAAATGTAGTATAAAGAGAACTGCTGAATTGTTTAATAACTGCTGAATTATTGAGGCTCATGAGATGTTTTTCTACACAGATACACACTTACTACACATGATGTTTACTGATGGGTTGAAACACTATGCAAACGTTGCATGTAAAAACACATTTTCTGTGTAAATTATTAAATGGGGCTGCAGAGCAGAAGAGCTCCAATTTTCCACAATTTGTGACACCTACATTCACTGTGTTTGCCCACATGAAACTGAAAAACTTACTTACAGTAAAGCGCACATAAGCACAAATAGTGAGACTCTCTGATGGTGGCTGTTCAATTTCACCACCTGCCCCCAATCAGACACTGAGAGGTAGAAATGAAAGTCAAAGACGTGCCCACAGAACTCTACTGAAATTGTACCCAATTTTGAGGCAATGAAATCCTTCAAATTTAAAGTACAGTTTTAGCCCTGTTTCTTTGCTTTCTTTGTGTAGCAGGGTAATGGAGACAGATAAGAAAACAGATGCTTTAGTACAGAAGTCATTAATTGGTGGACTGTGGTCCAGAACCGGACCCAGACGCTATCTTCTCTGGACCCGGCCCTACAACCAATTAATTATTGAGAATTACTTCCTTGTGACGGAGCATTTCTGTTATAACCTGCGCACCTTTTCTAGCATTTACTGTACTGGTTTAGCGGCACAGGAAAATCACAGACCAATTGCATGTCTTCCAATCGTCTTATGTGATGCTGCTCAGCCAATCAAATCTGTGCATTCCGCTAAACACTGCAGTCCTACACACAATGAGAGAGGAAACGACGGTGAAGAGACACATGGCTTTTAATCAATGTACAGATGTACAATCTTCCCACGGGCAGGTCAAACCAGAATATCTCATATATCTCCAGTCTTAGCTGGCAGGACACAGCTAAAGCTCATATTTCTCACTGAACAAGAGAAAGTAGGGAAGTGGTATATAAGAGGGAATGAAATAGAAGGAGGTATTAATTTACAGCTGTTCATGTGTTAAGAAGTATTTACTATAAAATTGGTTGAGACTACTCTTCAATCACTTCAAGCTACACTTTTTATTTCATTTTTTTATGAATTTAAGCACTAAATTTTAAGATGAATTTTTTTTAAAAAAAACTTTAAGAAAATGCAGCCTTTAGTTTACTTAAATTTAGAATTTATTATTAGATTAGTTAATTATTATCCCTCCAGTTTGATGTGAAAACTGACAGGAGTAGGGATAAGATGCCCTCCCTAAGCTCAATGTCTGTTTGCTGACACATAATATAATATTTTATAGGGTTTTTTTGTATATTGGAGATGGCTATAATTAGGGTAATATAATAGAAAGTAAAATAAATACATACAGTTGATAAATTAATTTGAATTTAATAAAAAGTTTTAGGAAAAAGACATTTTTCCCAGCTACTGCAATAAGACGCAAAAAAAAAAAAAATCTACTTATGATGCCTTTGATCAAACTTCAAAAATTGTGAGGCAACAGAGGACATTTTCAGTTTGGTGAGACTAGGGGCCGCCAGAACAAATGTTGAGAAAAAGATTCTGACATTTTGTGTTTTTTGTTAGAATTACCATGGGGGGGTGTCTTACCGCATGTTACCCTAAGTTTTGTTGAAATATTATTTGATTTGACAGTCAGTTGTTGACTAAAAACATATGTTGATACAACTATATGTATGCCACTGTATGATAACGCAAGTTAGTGGTTATGATGTTCCGGACCTTTGCTTTGGGAAATTTTCTCTAACTGGACCTCTTTGAATTTTAATTGAATACCCCTGCTTTAGTATGTAAAGCAAAACCCTGCAAAGGGCTAAGGTTTCCACTAGGCCCCTTTAAAATGGAAATTTATGCTGTTGCCCATGAGGTAATTTAGAAGAATGTGCACATAAACTCACACAACATATGCACAATATATAAGGGGACTTCTTACTCTGTTCATAAAATATACCAAAGAGGTGTATCCAGGTAAAAAAAAGCTCTAATGATTTCCCTCATTAAGTCTCTCAATCAGAAAAGAGGACATCTAGATAAAAAGAAGTTGATTATGAAAGAGATAATTTCAAAATCTGATATAATTGGGATGTGGATTTAGCAAAATGGGAGTGAATATGAGGGACATTATATCAAAGATTTTGTAGTGGCGGAGAATACAAAGGGGGCAGTAGAGTGTTGTGACACTACTGATGCTGCTCAGCAGGGGTCAGTAGAGCGCTGCAGTCTGATTAAATATGCAAATGCTGGAGCTGAGAGGAAGTCGTGCAAAAGCAAATAGCCTTTCTTGGGTGGAGGAGAGCCACACACACACACACACACACAAACACACACGCAGGCCAGCCCGTCCATTAGACACTTCCTTGACAGAGCAATGATGTCACACTGTGGGCATGCTGCTGTGAACCTGACAGCCACCAGCCTTGACAGTGTGCTTCTGTTTCAAAGAAACACACTCACACACTGATCCTTTCTTACACTCCATCTATATCTGCCTGACTCTCAGACAGACAGACATTTTTCACTATCTCACTCACACAGTTCGGTCACTCAGGCTTTGAGTAAACCACCAATGAACATGTCAAGTTTCCACTGAACTAAACTACCAATCCATTAGAGACTCACTGGTCGTCACTGGAGCGAGAATTTTAGTGCTAGTTTGGTTTTACCCTCTGTAGTGGACTGCATTTTCACAGTCACAGTAAACAAAACAACAACAAAGAGATGCTTATGGGTTCCCTTTAATATTTTCCACTTTTGGGGTCAGTACAATTGGTTAGTGCTAAGTCTCACTGGTGATGTATAGAGAACCAGTTACTTAATATTTGATGGAACTAACCCCATATTTAATTTATCATCCTCAGTCATGTCAGATAAAGCCCATTCAGTACCTCATCTTCTTCAAAATGATCACAACCGCTGTCACATTTTCTTCTTTTTCACTTCCATATCATTGTTAATATCTTCTATGTTCTCACATCTTTTGTTGTTGTCGCTATTTTCAGTCACTGATTTTACGGATCAAATATGCAGCATTGCTATCATCACTCTCACCATTCTTTAGATCCTCCCACATATGTACAAGTGTTCAGCAAGCCGTAATTTGTACAGTCCTGGTCATACCGTTGCCCTTGTTTGCCAGGGGCACCAGATGGTACATCCACAGGAGATGGCCTCACCACGGGGGGCTCCATCCCCCCACCATATAACAATATAACACCGATGCCCACCCCAAGACCCACCCTGCTCCACCACACCACTGTATATAGGGCTGGTTCTTAATAAATGAAATTACTTTCATATGTAGATTCGCACATGTATTTTACATTTTAGTGATCTAGCTATTGCTCACATTACAAATAAATTACAGTGACAGGAGTATACCAGCCGCCATTTCATTAAGAACATTAAAGGGCAGTCCTCGAGTGTTTATCTCTATCTTTGCCTTCATTTAGACTGTTTTCACTCACCCATTTTACTGTCCAGTGATGATGATGGTACAGTGTCATTTCTTTAAGCACTTAAAAAAACAAAAAACAAAGGGGCTGGATTTTAGTATGATGCCACACCTGTGATTTGTGACCAAGGCTTGGTACTTCAGTGTATTTCAGTCTTTCAAATATCTCACACATTTGTATTTCTAATATGTCTTGACTTATTTATTCTAAGACAAATGTTAATAAATGCAAAACTTATCTAAGTTAAGCTAAGTCACGGTGCGTGTCATTTAACATGCATCACTTTCTACATAGAGCCAGTCAGTCTGTCTGTAATGAAACAACAGAAAGATTAACTCAACTTTGGGTTACCTAGGAAATGGATAACAGTGCATCATTATCAAGGCAGCTGCATCAGTCAGTCGACCAAGCAGGCAGAGAGAAGAGTCTGACCTACTGTTTTGTGGAGTCACTGCCTGTCACCTTTAACTCAGCAGTTGACCCTAACATGACCTGAGAAGACATGTGCCCCTAAAATGACAGGACAGGAATGATGGTAGATGTCTGGAAAATATCTAACATCATTTCAGTCCCCAGGAAAGTCCCATTTCAACTTATTCAATAAAGACCTCAACAATTGAAATATGCTTAGAGAATACAGTACTGAATGCCATCCTCCCAGCTGTTAGCCCACAGCTGGACTCTTACTAGTTTGCTTACAGGGCCAAAAGAGAGACAGAGAATGCCTTGGCATGCCTTCTTCACATGCTTTTCTAACACCTGGACTCCTCCTCTTTATAATACCCTTTAATACCATTCTCAGCAAACCCATCATCTCCAGGGAACAGGACAGTCCTGTTCCACTGGATTCACAGTTTCTTCAGTGACAGACTCCAGGCACTCAGGGTGGTCCCCATTACATCCTCCACCATCACAGTCAACAATGGAGGCCCCAAAGTCTGTTTTCTGAGTCCCTTTCTATACACATTCTACACCAATGACTGTCCCAGCCCCTCCTCCATTACAAAACACTTTAAATACTCTGATGACACAGCCATGCTCACCTTCCTTACAGACAGGGACTTGGTCACAAACTACCAACTATCCATTGCACACTTCATAAAGTGGAGCACATAGAGTCATCTCCTCCTCAACATCATCAAGACGATGGAGCTCATCTTTGACTTACACCATTAATTTACTACCCCTCATTGCTCCACTTCAACAGCCAGCAGACATGGAGGAGAGTCCTACCTTTGCATCATCTTGGACAATAACCTGAGCATTTATCACCAGATCGCAGACTGAAAGAATCCGCCTTATTACAAACAATGCCCAGCTGTATTCATGATAGCTACGAGGACAAATAGTTTTAAAAGGGATTATTTAAAATGAGATGTTTTGTGACTCTGACTGTCCTAAACTGTGACAGCATCACGAGCAAGCAATATGCTCACAGCTGTCTTGGCTTTAAAGTAAAGTCCCATAATGACCGCTCAGCTCTGTGAAATGATCAGCTCCATTTAAGACCGCTGCAGCAGCTGTGAACAAGCCAGCAAACATCACTGCACCCCTTGTCTCCACCCTGTGCTGTCTATTTTAACTCCCATGCTTAACCTCCCTTTAGATAGCTAGATTGCCACAGAGATGACAAGAAATTACAGAGCAGATGAGTGTAGACTGTTAAATGTCGAGAGAGAGAGAGAGCGAGAGTAGCAGTGGTACAGGAAAGGAGGAAGAGGAAGACTGTGTGTTGGTGGAGGCAGGGGGTACATGAGGAGGAGAAAGTTAGAAGAACAGAGGTTGGGAAGAGAATGTTTCTGTGTTGTGTGTGTGTGTGTTGTGTGTGTGTGTGTGTATTAGAGTGGCTGACATTTGAGCTGGGACCAGCCTGGTGTTTGGAGCTCAGTCCATTCGCTTCAGGCTCTCTGTCAGCTCATTTACAGCACTGAGAGAACAGAGAAAGAGAGGGTTAGGAAGCTGGAAGAAAGGGAATAAAAGGTTAAAGTAGATAGAGAAAAGAATGTCTGTGGAAAAAGGGACAACGCAAAAGTTAAGTTTATTTCAGTGACTTGTTTAAAAACAGAAATACGGTAATGGAAGAGGGATAAGTCTAATAAAAAAAGGAATTATGAAATGTATTTTTTCAAGCAAACAAGAGAAACAAAAACAACAGATGTTCAATACAGCTGACAGATTGCCTTTGAACTAGTGTCTTACTGAGACAAAAGGAGGTAATGGCCTTTTGCGTATAAAAAGTGAGAAAGCTGCTTGGACAGACTGCACATGTTGTTCGTCCCAAGTGAGAGGTAACTTCTCGAATTCTGTGAACTTAAAATTCCTCTAATGTGCAATCAGTTAACTGCCCACAGCATGCTCATGCTTAGTCCAGCTGTTCTGTGATAATTTATGCTACAGTAAATGCTAAGTTAGAATCCTGAAAATGTCTTAAAACACCAGTCCTGGGTGATTTGGCACCACCCGTTTACTGTTGGTCAGAATAAATCTCCGGATATACTTGCTTTTTAACAATGCGTTAGCGTAGACAGGTATCGGCATTGTTCACATACTTGCCTGCGCACTTTGCGTCGATGAGGGGGTTGATCAGGGTGGGATCATCCCTCACCACAACGGATTATCTTCCTTGACAACATCTGAATTTGCACATCGTAAACAAACCAAGCATAGTGACACTCAAGCAGGTTGTGATTTTAATGAGACATCCTAACAATCTTGGTAATTGCGGACTAACTCTAGGAGTTTTATTGTAAACATCCCGCCATAAATCTCCTTTTTTAAGTCTGCTGTTGACCTTCTTCTCTTGCATTTAATAGTGGTTAGCAACCATACTGCATATCGCCACCACCTGGGCTGGTGTGTGGAACAGTAGATTGCTGCTGACCTGCCGGTCAGATTGACATACTGCCCCCTCGTTCATATGCGGAATTGCATCTCGTGGACTTGTAGTGTTTATTTCCAATAATATGAAGCTGCAGTACCGGAGGCTGCAGTTTCAGGATCCCCGCGCCATCCTGGAACCGCAGTTCTAGAACCCTAGTTCTTTTGCAACAGCGTCATCTAGTGGAGTGGTGGTGGTAATACACAGCAACATGAAGGAGGTTAACCCTTTCTGCAACGGCCGACGTGCGCAGCTGTAGGTTTAACCTGTTGACATGCATATAATCAATAACTTAGATTTAGACACACACTCGGTGGTGGTTGTGGTAAGGGTAAGAGTAACATAGCTAACTAGCCAGCTAGCCAGTCAGCTAGCAGTATTAAAGTAAACAAGGGTCCTGGAATTGCAGTTCCGGTCCTAGGATTGCGGTCCTGACACTGCAGCCTCTGGTACTGCAGCTACATGCTACTCTTAATTCCTGGAGACGTGCACAACCTACGCTCCAAAGGAACGCAGGATATGCGTGTATGTATGTACGCAATCTTCCGTACGCAAACACTTAGTTAAAAGCAAGTATATCCAGGGCTTTAGTGAGTAACTCCCGATTTTCCATCATGGCCCTCTCCCAATTTTCTCCCAGGTCACAATTCTCCCGCATTTCTCACAATTTATGACAAGTGTTCACTTTTAATCCTTTTCATTACCTTACCACAACCTGTTTTTGGCACTGTTCTCTCTCTCCCTCTCCCTCTCTCCAGCAAGACCAAATGTAGTTGCCTAGCATGCATGTGATGCAGAAAAGAGCTCACGTGCACCGTTTTTTTCTTCTTCCATTGCTTTCATGCAATATTTAAAATTGATCTGCTGTCATAAAAGGTAAGCACCAGCTTATATAGCAAAGACAGTGTGTTTCCTGTTACTGCTTACCAATAAAAGGCACCCTATATTTATCAAAAGTAGGAGATGGAACAGTAAACAGTGAGGCTGATATCAATGAGATCACATGAATGCTACATCATTACCTGTGAGTCCTTTGTGTGTAGGATGGCTGACTCCACCACTAACAATGAAAACTACTATACAGAGAGGTAATTACTGAATGTTGAATGGCTATTGCAGAAAAAAAGGCAACAATAAATAGCAATGAATAATGATGAAAAGTTTGAGGATTATACCTTTACATGATTTTGAGTTTATTATTCATCTTTGAGGCTTTCCAATTTCTGGCTACAAATCCAACTTGTCATCAAGTACAGATTTTGTTATTTGTTCAGAAATTACTTTTAAAGTCTTGAACCTTGACTTTGTAGAAGGCCTATTTAAAAGAAAAATCCAACTTTCAACCAAAAGTAAAGTTGCTGCTAATATTCTGCCATGTATGCTAGTGTTGCCTCTGCACATGGTTGTCACACTAAATTCTGGCTACAGCAGAAAGATAAGCACAATGAACATGAGGCTATGTGGCCTTGTTTTTGTGCACACTGTCAGCTGTAAAGATGTCTCTGCAAACCAGGGCAAAGCCCTGTGCACTCATTATAATTGGCCATTAAAGTATACCATCATAAGCAAAAAAGACCATTAAGTCCCCTTGCTTGCAGATAGAGAGGTATACACTTTGCTATACAATGTGAGGTTTTTTGGGAGCGCTCAGAGGCCTGGAACTTCCCTGGAGCTCCTGGATAAGGCAGCTCTCTCTGCCTTCACAGCCCAGTAAGGGGCAATTAATCTGGGCTACGCAGCGAGGGAGCAGGCATTGGAGTAGGTCCAGCTCCTTAAAACTGGACAAAGAGAAGCAATATGTGTGCATAATAATGCAGCGACACATATGTGTTTTTCTTCATGATATACTGCAGGTGGCACGATGAATAATGCATGTGCTAACACATCGATGTTTAGCTGTCAACTCACATGTGTACTGTATAATATGTATGTTGACAAATGTTCAATGACACACTCAAGCACACATACACACACACGAACACAGAGCGAGAAAGATGCTGAGCTACTGGCTGGCAGTCAGTAAAAATGCAGTGCTGCTGAGTGCAGAGCAACCTCACCACTTGGCCCGCCAGCATTACTGCAAAGCACCATTTAACCGTCTGTATATGTGTGTATGTGTGTGAGAGAGAGTGCATGTGCACGTTGCATGTGCATGTGTCCAGGTAGGCCAAGTCTGTAGGTGTTGATGAGTCTGCAGTTGGCTTAGTGACTTTGTGAAGCTACATGTGGTGTATTTGAGTGGGTAAAATTTGATGAGTATCCATTTAAGCATCACAGTGTTGAGTGTGTCTTGTTGATCTATCTATCTATCTATCTATCTATCTATCTATCTATCTATCTATCTAGATACATAATAATGATATGATATGGAGGCCTGATCCACCTCGCTCATTACCACAACAATAAACATATAGGATATAAATACGCAAGGGTAACACTGCATATTCTTGAGATCAGATAAATTATTACCTGCCTCACTGATACATTAATGCATTATCATAACTGCTAAGTAGCAACAACTAAGCTCTGAAGCAGCAAGGCACTCGCTTATCAGACCTCTTACCTACTTTGAATGGCTGTGCAGTTTCCCCAGAGGAATGTGTCACAAATCACTGACAGAAATCTATGAGCACAGCACACAAACATACAAACACAAAGATCCTGTATCTTAAGACTCAAATGAATTTGTAATGTATTCTCAGTCAATTTTAAACCTCTATTTTCCATCCCACATGTACTTTATCTGGACCTTTCTGCCTCACACACTCCCACATCTATGGGCCAGCATAACAGCAATGTTCCACCAAGTTGCTCCACTGCAGCAGAAGGACTTTGCTTACTACTTTTCCACATTTTATGAACTGGAAGTTTTGGAAGTTTGTAGTGCCATGTTACACTGAATGCTTTTTAAATGGGCAGTTCACCCAAATTATAAATTCTTAAAACCACTTGACTTGATACAACTGGAAGTAAGTGATTAATTGTGTTTTTTTGTAATTTGGTGAAAAGCCCCTTAATACCTTGTAGATGATATTGACCATGTACAAGGCAATTATTAATAAAGCTAAGATACTCATCATAATATAACATAACAATATAATGGAGACGAAAGAGAAGGAAGACAGCAGAAGTTTCAAGATTTTTCCTCTTCTTGATAGAGATGTACTGTGTGTAATGCAAACAGCTGGAGAGAAGTAAGAGGTACTGAACAAGAAAGTTATCTCAGTTTCCTACAGTGTCAATTAGAGTTGAGGTGTCTCAGTGGATACATGTACTGCATTTGATGGCAGCACTCAGCTTCAGGCATGTCTGGTTTTCCACAAACATGTACATATGCTATGGGTGCATCAAGGCTGATGATTACATATTGGATCAGGCAGCTTAAAGCACACCAAGAGCCATTAGACACCATTAGACACCATCTTAGTAGGGCTTTATGGAATTACAAAACTGATAAAATAATAAAATATATATTTATTATACAATTAAAATTGTGGAAAACAATTAAAATGACTACAGACCCAGTAGTTTAAATTTAAGAAAATTGTATGAGGCACATGCTTTCCACAACATACCAAAACAATATCTGATTTCTGTTCTTCAAATTAATTATACATTAAATCTCTGCATGTGTATATTCACCCCAAAGCATCAAGCTACACTTATATTAAATCTGAAGTGTGGCTGTCACCAAGTCCAACTCATAGACACTGTCGATTACCAGACCAAAGACAAACTGTGAAAAAAAACAGCCATAATCATACAAAGTTTACTGTCTTACCTGCCCTGACAGGGGAGGTGGCCTGACAGAGGAGGTTAGTTGGACCCCTCTCGGTGTTTCTGTGCAGAAGCATTACTAACATTATTAAAGTCCAGGACTCTGACCACATCCGGATCTCCTCTTGGAATTTAACTACAGCTATAACGAAAAAACGCAGCGAAACGGGGTTTTTTTCAACGGAAAAGTGGTTCCCTGGACACCCTGTTGTGTACGCTAGCGAAATGATGTCTTTTTAAACACCGTTGTGTTTACAAACTTGTCGCAGCTGATTGGATAACACCTGAGACACGCCCACCAAACAGGAGAAAACATATCTCGAAACCCGTTGCAGAACGTTGCGCACAACGTTACAAGGAAACATGTCCCTCAACCCGAAAATGTGTCAAACCGGTGCCAAATGTTTTGAGATTGAACTCGCCCGTTGTGTCTCAAACATGGAAAACGAGCGCAATCCCCATGATAAATCAAACTGTCGTTAATGTTGGTTATAGCAGTAATTATCCTGTGTAAGTTATTGAGACACGTCTAAAACCATACCAGCTGTGCTGTGGCTCAATTCAGGGGGAATGTCCCCACAGTCCCAGTTCAATTTCCATAACTTGACCAGTCCAAGCGGCCGAGGAGCAGCCAAGCCTCCATGTAAC